>OX451738.1:729656351-730256351 GCA_948472305.1 Vicia faba
AGCAGAAGTCTTTTCAAACAAAATTTCTTTGTTATCTATTAGGCACTAAACATATTCTTTCAACAAAGGACAGCTGGTTGGTGAGGACAAACAGAAATGACAGCCTTCATCAAAGCCCGGGAACACACCGACATTCAACAAGTTCACCTTAATAGTCAGAAGTGGGGCCATAAGTTCGTCAACTGAAGTAACAAACATTTCTTCTTCAATGGCATTGGTATTATGGCCATGTCTGGGCATAGGGGCAGAAATGACATTTGGCTTTTTGAGCGCATCGAATTCAATCTCTTTTGCTTCAATGAGGTCTTGTATTTTGTTCTTTAGAGCCCACCAGTTATTAGTGTCATGGCCGAGACTTTCAAAGTGATATGCGCAACGGGCATTGGGATGATAGTGAGGAGATATTGTGTTAGGGTTCTTTGGAGCTTCTTTCAAGGTCACCAAATTGGATCTTAGTAGATGCAGTAATACCTGAGACGGGGTCATGTTAATTCTGGTGAACTGCCAGACTGGTCTTTCCATCCTTGGTTGGTTGTTTCTTTGTTGATCAGGCGCAGGTTTAGGAATCATAACAACCCCTACCATTGGACGGTGCTCGGCCCTATCTTGATTTCTATAAGGATAAATGGCAACCACTTATTTCTTTCTGATGAAAGGCTTCCTTACAGCTGCAGAAGAGGATGTATCTTTTTGGATCTTTCCATTCTTTATACCGGCTTCTACCCTTTCTCCGGTCAATATTAGTTCAGTAAAACCTACAGATGAACTTCCAATTAAATTATTGAAGAAGGGACCATACAAGGTGCCCAAGAACATGTCTACCAATTCTGTCTCAGATAGAGAGGGTTGAACTCTTCCAGCCAAGTCTCTCCATTTTTGCGTATAGTCCTTGAAACCTTCATTGGAAACCATGGCCATACTCTGGAGTTGAGTACGGGTAGGCGCAAGATCAGCATTGTATTGGTATTGTTTGTAGAAGGCTGCAGCAAGATCTTCCCAATTGTGAATGTTGGCTCTTTCTAACTGGTAAAACCAATCAAGTTGAGTTCCAGACAGGCTGTCTTGGAAGAAGTGTACCCATAAGTCTTTGTCAGCGGTATGGGGCTGTATTTTCCTCACATAGGACCGGAGATGCATTTTGGGGCATGAGACTCCGTCATACTGGGAAAACACAGGTGCTTTGAATATCGGGGGAATGACAATCCCCGACACCAACCCCAATTCCTCAAAGTCCAAGCTAGGCACTTTTTGGATTTCCATCGCACTCAACCGCTCTTCGAGATGTTTATACTTGTCATTAGCTGGAGGGTATTGTTCTTCAGAATAGTCTTCTTCTTCTTCTTCCTCTTCCGATTCTGACGGGACAACTTTTTCCTTTCCTTTCCCATCTTGATTGTCTCTCTCACCGGATGTCGTTGCAAAGTCTAAGGTTCTTCTTGTCTGCCCATGAAATCTTCTTCCCATGTTTAGGACTCTGGTTACCTTCTTTGTCTTCTTTTTCTTCTCCTCAACCAGCAAAGTCTTCAACTCTTCTTGTCCTTTGGCTAGGGTCAAGAGCAATTGTTAAAACTATGTATTCTGAGCTTGGAGATCCTTCACTGTTTGCTCGAGATCCATCTTACTGAAATAAACAGTACAGAGATGAGGAGACTTGTTGCAAAAGACCTGCTTGTGTTATGATGAATGGTATATGCATATGTAATGATTTCAAGGATTTCAAAGATTCAAATTTGTTTTAGACAAAAAGGTAACACATGTTATATTAATAAGTTAAAGCTTAAGTACATCAATGCCTTTTCGGGCAAAATAATACAAAAACTCTAAGTTAAAAAGGTAGTTCGCATCCTCTTTGGTGCGATGTAGGCATTGAGAGTCTGCTCCTCATGAAGTAGTCTAGTGAGTTCCAGAACCTTCTTCTCGCTTGCGTAGAATTGGGCTTCGAAAGTATCTCGCTCTCCCTTGAGTTGTATCCAATCTCTTTGTAGGTCTTCAAGAGAGATGGGTATATCAGGATGTAGGATAGTGTATGGAACATCTCCCTCCATGACAGGCTCAATGATTACCGGGAGAATGGAGGGGTAAGGCATCATAAGACTCTGAGCACGAGTTCGTACCCATTTGAGGTAAGGCTCACGAGGGATGGAATTCTTGTGCCCCAAAGTCATGCTATCCATCTTGTTTAACATCCTCCAAGCTCGGATAAATATCTGGCGAAGACCTTGATCATCGTTGTTGTAGTCAAATACCAAACCTTGAAACAGCATCTCGTGTGGGCCATCCCTTCGGGCGTAACCAAACTGTCTTAAGGCTAAGCACGGTTTTTAGGTGATACCTCCTCTAATGCCAAGTAAAGGGACATTAGGGAATTCTCCACAATGGTCGACAATAATAACATTCTCTTTGGATCGGGAGCACCAATGAATGTCTGAATGTTTGAGCGTCATCAACCTTTATGACCAACTTGAACCTTGCTCATTTTTTAATACAGATTGGGGAAGATGCGAAATAAACCATCTTTCCAAGAGAGGAGTGCAACACATAAGGACACCTCTTTTCCTCATTGTGCGAGTGTGAAAAGAGTGTAGGATATCCCCTAGCAATGTAGGCACCGGGTTGCGGGATATGAAGATTTTGACGGTGTTGTCATCTATGAGTTGGTCAAGATTTGGAAACAAAATTATCCCATAGATGAGGAGAGCCACAATTTCCTCAAAGGCTTGCAAGTCCAAGGAGTTCCAATAACTTTGGGCTTTCTCGAACAAGAACTTTGCTAAGAAACCTTTGACACCACTCCTTGTTTCCTAATGAGTTATGATATCAGATGAGTGCAAGTGTGGAGCTTGAGCAATCTCTTCTGGCTTTAGGTCTCTTTCTGTACCGTTGAAAGGTAGTTGATCGAGAATGGGAATCCTCAAGAGTTCGGAGAATTCTTCCAAAGTAGGCACAAATTCATAGTTGGGAAATGTGAAGCAATGGTGTAAAGGATCAAAGAACTGAACGAGCATCTTCATCATATCTTCATCTGTGTTGGAGGTGACCAATTTGAGTAGGTGACCATGTCTCTCGGTGAATGGAGAGTTTTCAGGAATCCTTGAAGCTAGCTCCTTAAGTTGTGTAGGGATCCTTACAAGATTGACTTGAATAGTTTTCCTGCGAAGTGAATCCATATCCTACAAAACAAGAACAAAGATGAATCCCAAAATCCTTGAAATGGTTAGTGGATGTATATGATGTTCATGATGTTATGTACAAGTATGCATATACAAATAAAACAAACAAATCCTTAGGTTTAGGCTTGCATGAAGCTTTATAGGTAAGTACCCTCTTGAAGTTTAGTTGGCTTAAACCTGTCCTAGTAATAGTAACCGGGTTCTAAGGAGCTCAATATCACTGATCTGTTTCCTTGGTTATTGTTTCAGCACAAGCCTCTTTAATGGCGACCGAAATGTCCTAAGAAACTAAACCTCAATGAGTGTAGTATCGAGTATCTACCAACTTCGGACTGTACCAAAGCCGGTCATCTCACTACATCCTAAAGGCCAAGTTGGTCAAGTATAGGTTCTAAAAGTTCATTAGTGCTTCATGACATCACTCAGCGGCCCCGTATTCTCTTTGATTAACTCAAAGGCTACCGGTACCCACAAATATGTCGCACTAACATAGCTATTGCTTAGACCATGTCGGTATACCCCGCATAGTTTCCACAATGTATTGCTACTTACCTATAATGTATCCCAAATCTGGGTAGAGGATTCAAACCCAAACGAAGAACCATAATGTAAAGCATACAAGTCAAACAATATAAGCAAATAAATGTGATCAATCCCTAAGGTAACCCCACTTTTAGAATTTTCCCCAGCAAAGTCGCCGGTTCTGTGATACGGTGGGAGAACTGACTTGAGGGTTTTGCGTTTGATCACAAATGTTGCGGTTAGCAAGAGTCGCCACCGACTTTTCTTTTATCCAAAAGGAAAGGTGAAAAAGCACAGGAAAGACCTTTGAGATTATTTCCTGAGTTCGGGGGGTAGATTATGAAAAGGGAAGGTATTAGCACCCTTTTCATCCATAGTTTTCCATGGGCTCTTAGTTACTTGCTAGATCACTTGCTTTTGTTTGAAATTGTGCTTTGTGTGGTTTTTTGAAAGTATTTTATAAAGAGGCCATTGTTTAGGCAATCTTTGTAATGATTCTCATTTGTAAGAATGTATACAAAGATGTTTGATCTTTTGAAAATGTTTTCAATTTTGTAAGATATTTGAAAGTGGATGTGATTGTTTTGAAAATAGAAAGGATGTTTGTTTTGAAATGGAGCAAGTAATTAGGAGCAATCTACCTACTCAAATGTCTTTCTTGTTCATTTCCTTTTCCTTTGACATTATTGTCTTGCCATTGATTTGGTAAGCAACCCTATCTTTAGATGTAAACGGGACGGGCGTGGGACATCGTATAACCATGATTAACAATGTTGCAAGGCATCATATCATTCTTTTTGACGGACTAAGATCATTTGTAAGGCAACTTAGATAGCGTCATCGAGGGACTATGATCTTGTATTTGCTTGTTTTTGCTAAGATGCCTTACATGCGCAATATGGCCATTTTGTATAAGGCAACCAAGTGGGATAACCCTAGGGGTGCTTGTGTGCAAGTGTATTGTTTTCATGCTTGATTTTGTCTTGAATTAGGTTTTTCTATTCGATTGATTTTGTTCTTTCCATACAAACCCTAATTACTAGCATGTGAATATAAAGCATTTAAATTTCGGAAAATAAAAATACTAAGCTATTACATGATTTGTGGGAAGGGGGTGTACAAATTGAATGGGGATTTCAAGAATTTAAAGCCTAATTAATCTATTACAACCATATTGAATTTATACAATAATTGAAATAAATAAATGTACAAAAATAAATATGCAATAATGTTAAAAAAAAGAAATGATTTTGTTTTGGTTTTTAAGGGTTTTAACCTAATGTCTAAGAAGGAAAAATAATTAATTAAAGATAATAATATTAAACCTAAATTAGTTAAGAAAAGAAAATTAGGTTAAAAAAAGTATTTTTTTAGGTTTTTTTTATATAAAAGGTTTTATATTAATGAAGATAAAGTGAAGATTAATTAATTAAAATAAAACCTAAATTCTAAGTTAACTTTAATTTAGAAAGTAAGATAATAATTAAACCTAAGTCTAAATATTTATTAAAAAAAAGAGATTAATTTGTTTAAGAAAATGTTTTTTTAATCTTTTTGTTTTATAAAGAAAAATAAAAAAATGTATAAGTATAAGTAATAAATAAAAATATTTTGGGATTTTTTATTAATAAAGATAAAAATAATAATAATAATAATAATAATAATAATAATAATAATAATAATAATAATAATAATAATAATAATAATAAATATTATAGAAAATAAAATGTAATGAAATAAAAAGGAAAAATGAAATAATAAAGAGAAATGGGCCAGGGGTGTAAAAGTAAGAAGGGGTTAGAAGTCAGCAAAAATACAAAAGCCCAAAGGGGAGAAGCCCATGCGCCTGTTTGTTGAAAAAAAGAGAAAAATGTAAAAAAAGGAACAAAAGGGTACCACTGGGGCTTGAACCCAGGTCCCATAGGTTAATAGGCGCGCGCTTTACCACCGGGGTGGCTATACATCTGTTAACTTGTATGAAATAATAAATACATAACACAAAACATGCCCTGACTGTACTTCATCTTCAACCTCCAGCCAAAGGATCTGTAACTTGCTCATTTCTCAACCATTTGCAAAAATGTAAACATGAAAATTGCTCCATTTTGTCACACGAATCCAAACATATAAATATCATAAACTATAAATCAAAGATGAATGAGAATTTTTAACAGTACCAAATTCTGACATAAATATTTCAGAAAGTTCAAACTAAAAATTCTCATAGCTCAATCAAAATAAATGAAATCTATGGACATGTACAACTTTAGGGCAATGATGTCTACATTTTATCTTCACAAACGCAAGCCTAACAATGCCTAAGTAATAAGATAGAAGTTCAAGAAAAATACCTCAAAACTGGAAATCGTGAAATGGATTTGAGCTTGTTTTAGGTAGTGCTGATGATCAGGTTAGCTTCCTTGGACCTCTAGGAAGCTAATGCAATGGTTGGCTTGAGCTGAGGATGGCTGGAATGGTCTGGAGAAGTCCAACTGTGATGCTCTATTTTTGGTTATGGAAGATAGGGAAAATTGTATTATAGAAGTGAAACAGGTACATGGATGAGTTACTCTTGATGCAAGGAAGCTTTAGAAACTAAAAGGCCAAGAAACGCACGAGGGAAATGTGAGTTTGAGGTTCAAGGTCAGAAACTGTGCAACAATGGAGTTTTTGGGAAATTTATGATTTGAGAGAGTTTTGGTGTATTTTAGGGTGTCCAAACTCGTATTCTAGCTCACAAATAGTGACTCTATTTATAAGCAACAAGTTTGGGATGCTCTAGTTGATCAGAATTCAAATTTGCATCCTTAAGCTAAACATGTGATTTTTTGACAAAACAAGTTTCAAAGTCTTGTGTACTTGCTAAGATAGAGTGGCTATGCTTTAAACAAGCTTGCTTCTGACTTTGTGGACGGAGTGTGATCAGAGGGAACAAGTTAGAGGCTCAATGTGAACTTTAAGCATAAAGCTTGCTTTACAAGAATGGTATTGTTAACTTTCTTCCCGAAATGGCAATGTGAATTAGATAAATCTTAAATCACTTGGATTATAGCTCAAAAGTTTGTGTAATCCATTAATTATGGAGTGACAAACAAGTTTGAGGTCTGCAAAGCAAATATTATGCAGCCTAACATTGAAATTGCATTTGTGTTCATCATGAAAATGACCTATAATTCAAGTAACAAAACACCAACTTCATCTCTTCGATTCTCCCTACTCAAGAATGATCTGAAGGAGTTCTTAGTCATTTTAGAAAGCTTGCAATGTGCTCTACAACCCATCTTTGAATTTATTTTTAAGATTCCCCTTGGAACTATGTGAAAAATTTCCATGAAGTTAGGTCAAAAATCTGCCTAACTAGGGCAAAATTTCACTGTCTTTTTTAGTTCATGAGCATGTATTCATAAAATTATAACTTGAGATCCAAGAACTTTTGGAAGAAGTTTTGTGAAGAAAAGTTGTAGATTTCATGGAGATCTACAACTTTCATGTTGGAAGTTTCCTTTGAATCATCTTGCATCATAATGAAAAAATTGCTCAAAGTTATGAAAAAATAAGAAATTTTCAACACTTAGAAAAATTTCTAAGTTTTAGAAATTTTGCCTTTTCAAAATGAAATCTTGACTTTTTGATTTCTTGATGAATAAGTTTCATATTTTAACATGTTTTGATGAATTATGATCCTTGGCACTTGAATTTGACCAAAAAGTCAAAGTTTGACTTTTCAGTATACAGTTGACTTTTGATCAGTGTACTACAAAATTCATCTGCCAATCCAATGGATTTTGCAATGTTTTGAATCATGTCTTTAGGTAAAAATAATGAAATTGGAATCTTGAGATCATGCCTTAAACCAATTGACCATTTGCTAGGTCAAAAATAAAAAATTTCCATTTCCCAGTTAAAACCCTAATTTTGACCATTTTGCCCTTTTGGAGATTTGATCAAATTTCTTGAGGAATTATGGTCCAAACTTGATCAAATGATACATATGGGTTTAAAATGTTGATTTGGATAAAAAATTATGAAGTTTGGCTGTAAATTGGCCATAGTTGACTTTTTCCCCAATATAGTTGATTTTTAGGTCAACTGTTCAATTGACTGATCAAAAGTGTGATCCAAGGCTTGAAACTTGACATGAGAAATATTGAGGGTCCATAATGATCCATGAAAGTAATATGAAGCATTGATAGTTCAAAAATCCTTGTGAAAACTCAAACCCTAATTTTGGTCATCAGTGCCTAAGGAGGTGTCTTGAGCTGATCAAACTCTAGTGCAGTCTTGAGCCCAAGGAGATCTTGTGAGCAAATTCTTGATAAGTGAGAGGGAAAATTTTGGGGTACAACACCAGTGTTGTGTGATTTCTGATCTTTTTCCTAAAGATATTTGTGACTTGCTTCCCGAGTGTGGATCTGAGTTCAGTGACAGTAGAGAACTGGTGTTTATATCAGCTAAGCAAGTAGGATAACCCTTGGGATATGAGGCTTAGAGGTTTGCATGTTTGTGACAACAATTGAATGAGGTTGTGTATGGATTACCGACCATTGAGTAAAGTAATGATTGAGATTAAATATCCACTTCAAAAGGATTGACGATTTAATGGAGCAACAGTTAGGCGAGTATGTCTACAGTATAATCGAATTAAGAAGGGTTACATTCAAATTTGGATGAAGGGTGAGGATAGTTAGAGGAAAATTTTTAGAACTTGTGTAGGCATTACAAATATTTGGGTTAGTTTGTTGCGGTGTTTATTGAGGATATTATGAGTTAATCTAAGTAAGAATAAGGGAATGTCGAACATCGTGATTTGAATTACAATGTTGAAAAGGAAGAGACTTTATGCTAAGTTGTCAAGGTGTAGATCATGGTTTGAGGAGAGATTAATTGGACCATGGTGATTTAGGTAACTTTGAGCATAAGTTCTAAAGAAACACTATTCCAGTTTAGTAACGATGGTTTATGTCCATCATGATTATCGGCTACCTATTGACAAATTGAGGAACTGATCACCCTTAATCTCTTGTTGATAGAAGACATGATCGTGCTGGATGGGATAGACTTGTCTTATTAGATTGATGGTGTGTACAGTGATTGATGTTCTATCGAAAGGATAGCCGTTCATCATTTCAAGTATGGGATGTTTCATGTGAAGAAAGTTTTGTAGAACTAAAGAAAAGATTGACGACTGCTCCGGTATTGGTTTTGCCTAATCTGAGTGAGTCATTTGTAGTGTATTATGAATGAGTCTAAGATGGGACTTAGTGGTGTGCTAATGCTGAATGGACAAGTTGTTTCCTGTGCTTCTAGACAACTCATAGTTTATGAGAGGAATCATCCTACGCATGACTTAGAGTTAGCAACAGTGGTGTTTATGTTGAAGATTTGGAGACATTATCTTTTTGGTTCTAAGTTTGAGGTGTTTAGTGATCATAAGAGTTTGAAGTAATTTTTTGACCAGAAGGAATTAAACATGAGACAGAGAAGGTGGCTTGAATTACTGAAGAATTATGACTTTGATTTGAGTTACCATTCTAATAAAGTAAATGTAGTTGTCGATGCATTGAGTAGGAAGTCGCTATATGTGTTGATGCTTATGGTTCGAGAATTGGAGATGATTGAAAAATTCTGAGATATGAGCTTGTTGTGTGTAGAAACTCCTGATAGTGTGAAGTTCGGTATGTTAAAGCTGACTAGTGGTATAATAGAGGTACTACGAGAAGGTCAGAAGTTTGATTTAAAGTTGGTTGATCAATTGACTTTAATTAACCAAGGTAAAGGAGATAAGTTCATAACTGATTAGAATGGTGCAATGAGGTTTGGCGATATAGTGTATGTTCCATATGTTCAAGAACTTAAGAAAAGTATTCTTGAGGAAGGACATAGAAGTGGATTGAGTATTCATCCAAGTGCTATGAAAATGTATCAAGACTTGAAGAAGTTATTTTGGTGGCCGGGTATGAAAAAGAAAATTATTAATTTTGTTTATGCTTGTTTGACTTGTCAGAAGTCGAAATATGAGCATCAGAAGCCGATGGGTATTATGAAACCATTGAGTATTCCCGAGTGGAAATGGGATATTGTTTCCATGGACTTTGTGATGAGATTTCCAAAGGCTGTTAGAGGCAATGATTCAATTTGGGCAATAGTTGACAGGTTGACTAAGTCAGTGCATTTTCTGCCGATGAAGATCGAGCATCCGGTGGAGAAGCTAGTTGAGATGTATATTGAAGAAATTATGAGATTGCATGGAATACCTTCGAGTATTGTGTCGGATATAGATCCAAGGTTTAGTTCTAAATTTTGGATGGGTTGGAGAATGCTTTTGGTACTAAGTTGAGGTTGAGTTATGAATATCATCCGTAGACGAAGAGTCAAACGGAGAGGACTATCTAATGTTTGGAAGATTTATTAAGGGCTTGTGTGTTGGAACAAGGAGGTGCTTGGGACAGCCACTTGCCGTTGATTGAGTTTACCTATAATAATAGTTTCCATTATAGTATTAGGATGGCACCATATGAAGCCTTGTATGGTAGGAGGTGTAAAACTCTATTATGTTGGTATGAGTCAAGCGAGAGTGTTGTGCTCGGACCCGAGGTTGTGCAAGAAACAACTAAGAACATAAATATGATCCAAGAGAAGATGAATGCTTCTTAAAGTCGTATGAAGAGTTACCATGATAAGAGGAGAAAGGACATTGAGTTCAAGAAAGATGATAATGTGTTTTTGAGAGTTACTTATCCACCATCACTTGTGAATTTTCATGATGTGTTTCATGTGTCTCAATTGAGGAAGTATATGCCAGATTCTTCGCATGTGATTCAGATGGATGATGTACATGTGAGAGATAACCTTACTACTGAGACGTTGCCAATGCGAATAGAAGTGAAGCAATTATGAGGCAAAGAGATTTCCTTAGTGAAGGTGTTGTGGGGTAGGGCAGATGGTGAGAGTTGAACTTGGGAACGCGAGGATCAGATGAGATAGTCTTATCCAATGTTGTTTCAGTCAGGTAATTTTCTAAGACGAAAATTCTTTTAAGTGGGGGAGAGTTGTAACACCCCGAATTTTAGATTAATTATTTAATTCATTAATTTAGTATGATTATATTAGTCTATGTGAAGGATGGTGTTTTGATGTTTTGATGCTTATTTATGATGTTTTGGTGTCTTGTGTGAGTCATTGTGACGGTATATGATGTGTATTCGTGATGCAATTGTGATGCAAATAGCGATGATTTGATGAATAAGGTGTTTAAGATGATGAGTTGTGTGGTGTAGGATGAGTTAGTAAGAAGGTTTGGAATTTAAATAATTATTTTGGAATTATTTAGATTTAATAGTGATTAATTAGAATTATTTGGATTTAAGTAATTAGAATAATAGAAGTGTAGAGAAAGTAAGGACAAGATGGTAATTAGTAGAAAGAGTGAGGGCATGATGGTAAATATTATAATGCTAAGTTAGGGAAATTGAGAGAGATATTAGGGGTCCTTGTGATAACTAAAGGAAAAGAGAATTGTATGATAATTTTGGTACGATCGAGATTTTGGGAGAAGAGCAAAGGAGAAGCTAGGGCATAAGGAGACATGGAGGCAAAGAGGAATTTGTAGAACGAGAAGAGGAATCGAAAGCTAACAATAATTATAAGGTAAGGGGTGAATGGATTCTCTAATTGGTGATCTTACATGAGAGGGTAGCGAGGGTTCCTTTCCCTCTCAGGTTGTTTTATATGATTGATGCATAATTTGTTTGGTTTGATTGAATTAATGTGTTGTATATGATTATACATGGACCTGTGATGCTATGTTGTGATTGTTGTTGTGATTGTTGTTGTGATTGCGTTGTTATGATGATTGTTGCATAAAACCCCAATCTAGAACCTATAAGTAATGAGAATTAGGATTTTGAGGATTTTGGATGAGGATTTGATGAAATATAAGATGAAAAATAATGCCTAAATGATGTATAATTGATGTAGAAACGTAGGATGATAATTGATGATGAATTCCTATGATTAGATGAAGTTTTAGGACCAAAAATTTAGTGAAATCGCAGAAAAACTCAGAATTTAATAGTTTGCGTCGATATAAATAGGGAAGCAGTTAATGCAAACAATAACAATAGTGAGCGGCAAACAGAAACAACAGGGGCGGTCGATGCAAAATCCAGGAGTGGTCGATGCAAGGGTCGATGCAACCTAACCCGAGGGAAGCCTAATTTTTGACAATTGTTTGTAACGACCATAACTTTTGAATTGTAACTCCGTTTGATGAGACATTCGAAGTGTTGGATAGATAATACCATAAACTTGAAGTTGGTAGAATAAAATAAAGACTTAGAAGGATAATTATATTAACTAAGTTAAAATAGGAATTATTCCCCGTTGTTACACCGAAACGGTGGGTTGTTTTCTTGCAATGTTCTTTTACTGATGATGCCGGTATGAGACAATGTTGGTGATTATGATGAGGATGATGCGGATGGCTTAAATTGCCATGGTGATGAAGGCTTATGCCTTGTGGTTGTATGATTTCACATTGTTGTATGTTCATGTTGCATGCATTCATGGATGAGGGCTTATGCCCTGATGTTGGCCTGGATTGGCGTTGTGTTGAGGGCTTATGCTCTGTTATTGCCCAATTGGAATTGAGTTAAAGGCTTATGCCTTGATGGTACCACATGCATGTTGATGTAGGACTATTTCATTGCATAAACACTGAATTCATGTTATATGATGTGACGATGGTTGTTTGTGATGAATTTTCTGTATGTTGTGATTTATTACTCCTTAGCATGTTTTATTTCACCGTGTAATTATTGAATGAAATTATCACCCCTTTTGCGTTGTTGTGTCTCTACTATTTGCGAGTACAAATAATCAGGTATCCAAGTAGTACTTGAAGTGATGTTACAAGATCGAGTCTTAGGAGTCGCTCTGATATGTAACACATGATTTGGGATTTTCATTATGTTTTGCATGATTTCAAATGTTGCACATTTTCTTTTAAACTTATGATAGACCACATATTGTGGATTTGAATTGTTGTTAAGGCTAGAATGCCAATGAACTACTTTTATGTTGACTTTCCGCTGCCGAATAACCATTTTTGGATACACAAATTAATAAAGTATTTTGAGAACTTTATGGATTTTATGATTTATGTGGCATACCATTATGAACTCGATGCATTTGTCATATATTTCATTATAAATATTCATATGGGAAAATGCGGTGTTACAGAAAGAAAGCATGACTGGTTGCACAAGATTATAGTTAGCAAGAAGGGATAGACTATACAGAAACCTTTGTTCTAGTTGCCAAGTTAGAATCTATCAGAATTTTGATTTCATTTGCTGTAAATTATGACATCACTCTTTATCAAATGGATGTCAAAAGTGCTTTTTTAAATGGTTACATTGATGAAGAAGTTTATATGCACCAACCCCCTGGTTTTGAAAATATAAAACATCCAGAATATGTTTATAAACTTAAGAAATTGTTATATGGTCTGAAATAAGCTCCCAGAGCTTGGTATGAAAGACTAAGTAACTTTCTCTTAGAAAATAATTTCACCAGAGGGAAGGTGGACACAACTCTATTATGTAAATCATTTAAAAAATGTATTCTGATTTGTCAAATATACGTAGATGATATAATTTTTGGATCTACTAAAGCCTCCTTGGGCAAAGATTTTTCTAAGACTATGCAGGCATAATTTGAAATGAGCTTGATGGGCGAACTCAAGTTCTTTATGGGAATTCAAATCAATCAAACTCCAGAAGAAACCTACATATATCAAAGCAAGTAATTAAAGAACTTCTGGAGAAATTTGATATGTCAGAAAGTAAGCCATCCAAAACTCTTATGCATCCTACATGCATTTTGGAAAAGGAAGAGGTAAGTAAGAAAGTAGAACAGAAGCTCTACAAAGGTATGATTAGTTCTCTCTTATATTTAACAGCTTCAAGACCTTAGATTCTATATAGTGTTTGTCTTTGTGCCAGATTCCAATCAGATCCTAGAGAATCTCACTTAACAGCAGATAAGCGAATTTCAAGTATCTGAAAGGTACTACTAATCTTGGTCTTTGTTATAGAAAATCTAGAGAATATAAATTAGTAGGTTACTGTGATGTTAACTTTGCTGGAGATAGAATAGAAAGAAAAATTACTTCTAGAAGTTTCTGGGGGATAAATTAATTTCATGGTCCAATAAAAGAAAATCCATTATTACTCTCTCAACTACTGAAGCTGAATATATAGTTGTAGCTGGATGTAGTACTCAGATGCTCTGGATGAAGAGTCAGCTTGAAGATCTTTATATTTATGAGAGTAACATTCATATCCTCTGTGATAATACTTCTTCTATCTGTCTTTCTAAAAATCCTATTTTACATTTGAGGGCTAAACATATAGAAATTAAACATCACTTCATTAGGGACTATATTCAGAAGGGAATTCTTTGTTTAAAATTTATAGACACAAGCCATCAATGGGCTGATGTTTTCATAAAAACCCCTTGCTGAAGATAGATTTAGTTTCATTCTAAAACACCTTAGTAGGGAATTATTCCCAGAATGAAAGTGTAGTTTTTGTATATTTAATCCTCAGAACTTTCTTATTCGTTTTTGTGAATCTGAACAATAGTTCTTAAAAATTGAGAAGAAAAATTGTCTCGGGAACTATCCATAAGATCTAAATGTTTTTCCGAAAAACATTTAATTTCAAAGATAGACGCAAACAGTTAGCAACATCAACATCTGTCAACCCTAATCACTAAGTCACTCTCTAAGGCTGAACACGTGTTCAAAATCTGAAGGGATGAAACGATTGAGTTGATGCATTAATGCGCGAGTCACATTGGTAAATGTTCACAAAATCTTCACGCCATCCCCCTTTTCAGAAATCATTAATACTATTAATCATTCTTGTTATTTTATTCACTGAAATTAAATTCATGTTTTCTCTCTGTTGGCTATTTATACCTCACTCTCACCAAGTCACTTTCACACCTTCACTCTCACTCACCCTATTTTCTCTGCATTTGCACTTTTTCCCTTCTGTGTGCTCTCAAACCCTAAGTATGTGAACAATGGATTCTTCGTAACAACAAAAAAGTATCAATATCTTGCTCCCCAAATCAACATCCTTGGTTCATCCTCTACTCCAAACGAAGAAAGGCATGTTGAACCTGCAATAAATCTTCTTACTCCAGTTGATTCTCTTGAAGTTCTCTGTGAACTCATAGTTGATTTTGAAAGCATGAAAGAAAATGGGTATGAACTTACTCCTAATGTTATGTTTTAAGGGTGGACAAAATATTTTAATCGTTTGTCCAGTTTTTCCTAAACTAGTTAAAGAATTTCAGATTCATGCTACTGTATCAAATCATCAAGTAACTTGTTATGTAATGGGAAATAATATCTTCATCATCGAAGATCTCATTGGAAAGCTCATTGGTCATGATGGAAGCGGCATAAGATGCAGTGAAATGGCAAAAAAAAGGTTCTGACCTAACCATTGTATCCAAAGAAATCTTCCCTTCTTGAAAACCTTCAAACAAGATCAAAGATCTGAAGGACTGTCTCAGAATTTGGTCTAGAATAATTCTGGGATATCAATGATAGAAAACCAACTAGTTCTCCTGAATACATCAATATTAATCAACAACGCCTATTGTACTTCATCGCAACTAAGGCCAAAGTCCACCTCCCTCATATTCTATTCAATCATCTGAAGACCAGTGTTAAGGAAACAAGGGAATAAGAAATAACCAAAATAGATTGGATTCCACTAGGAAGGCTTATCTCAGATATTCTGACAGAGAATAAACTGATAGAACATCTGAGTGAGGCTCAACAAGCGAGTGTTCTGGAACCATGTGTTAGAAAGCCTCTCAAGATCAAGAATCTAAAGAATATAAGGATTATAGAAACTATTAAGAAGGATCATACACTTAATACAAAGGAAGTCATCACCACTAGAAGAGTCCCTCTGAAGGATTTTCCTCTCTTCACTCAAGCAGACTCATCCCCAGAAATTATCCTCAGATATCTAGAAGCTTGCAAAAACGACGGTACAATTCCAGATGTAAATATCCTAGATCTCAGGCAACAACCTCTAGAAGTTTCTACCAGAAAATCAAGGATAATGAAAGCTACTGGAGAAGGAACTTCTCAGAAAACTCTTAAAGCTGCCAAGAAGAAAGGTAACTTGTCTTTTATTTCTGTTGTCGAATCACTTTTCTTATAAACATCTAAACCTTCCTCATCTCCAAAACCTTCTAATAATCCATCACCACAAACTATTTATGACTTTTACATTGACATTAATACCATTATACCCACTGATCATCCTCTGATTAATTCCCCTTCTACCAAATTTTCTCAAACTCAGCCAGAACTTGAACAAGTTCTATCTGATATTGACCAATTTGATCCATTATGTAGTTGTTTAGTTATTGGCATGCATTTTTGGTAAAACCTAAGTGTATGTGTGAATGTCATGACTGATGTCATAACATTCTAGTTTAGTTTGTACTGATTCATTAGGTACCTTTGCAGAAAAATATTGTCATACAGGTACTGATGTTTATAAGTGTGTTTCTGAGCATTTTGCAAAATGATCACATTTACCTAAATCAGTAGACAGGTTTTCAGATGTCATAACAAATGTTAAGACATCCTGTTCTGAACTAACAGGTATGCAGTTTGGTTAATTCTGAGTTTTTTCAGGAAAATGACTCAGTCTTTCCATAACAGAATCTTGCGTTTTCTTTGGGTTAACCTAGCTCAACCCCAACCTGGTTGATAAAGTCCTGTGACCTAGTCTTAAGGTAAAACGGAATTAACCCTAGCTTTTTGTGGAAACCCTAACTGAAGTTGCAACTGCTATATATTCAACAGGGCTGCTGTTTTGAAGACAATCCCTTTTGATAGAAGATCATTTAGAAGCTGTATAGTTTTTACTATTGTAATCCAAGCAATTATCATTGTGATAAGTGACTTGGAATAGGTTTTAATTGTAAGAGTTGTGTAACACTCAAAGCTTTGAAGCAAGAGTGTTTGTATGTCTCTTGACTAAAGCTGTGAAGCAAAGTCAAGTTAGGTTTGTGTATCACTCAAAGCTGTGAAGAAAGAGTGTTTGTGTTGCTTGATTAAAAAGCTGTGAAGCATAATCAAGTGTATGTTTTGAAGAGTGTCTTCAATAATTCATTAGTCAAATTGTTTCAAGTGTATGTTTTGAAGAGTGTCTTCAACAATTCATTAGTCAAATTGTTTCTATGTATCACTGCTGTGATTGAGGGGGAGTGAGTAGGAACTCAGGTTTAAGTTGTACTTAGATTGAAGTTGCATTGGGTAGGTCTTAAGTGAAGGAGATAAACTGGTTGGTTTATTCCTGAATTAATATCTCTTATAGTGGATTTCCTCCCTGGCTTGGTAGCCCCCAGAGTAGGTGTTGTTGCACACTAAACTGGGTAAACAATTGACTGTGTTCTTTACTGTTTTTGTATTTACTGTCTTATAGAAAGTCAGATACGGTGTCATAACATTGAACGTGACATTGAGTATCTGCAGCCAGAATTTCAATTGGCATCAGAGCAGGCACCCTGCCTGTATTACTGGGTGAGATCTAGGGATATCACTTTCTGGCACTATGGACAAAGAAGGAGTTTTTGGAAATAGACCACCCATTCTGGATGGAACTAATTATGACTACTGGAAACCTCGTATGATTGCCTTCTTAAAATCTCTGGACAAAAAGGCTTGGAGAGCTGCTGACAAAGGATGGATCCATCCCACCATAACTGAGAAAGATGGGACAATCAGCTTGAAGCCTGAGGAAGATTGGAGTAAAGAAGAAGATGAGTTAGCCCTGGGAAATTCCAAAGCTTTAAATGCCTTGTTTAATGGAATTGATAGAAATATTTTCAGACTAGTACATCAATATGAATTGGCCAAGGAAGTTTGGGACACTCTCAAAACTACTCATGAGGGCACTTCCAAAGTGAAAATGTCAAGGCTTCAGATGTTGACTACCAAGTTTGAGAATCTAAAAATGATGGAAGATGAAACCATTCATGAGTTTCACATGAACATCTTGGAGATTGCCAACACCTCAGGAGCACTGGGAGAAAAGATGTCAGAAGAAAAATTGGTGAGAAAAATTCTCAGATCCTTGCCTAAAAGATTTGCAATGAAGGTAACTGCCATAGAGGAAGCCCAGGACATCAGCAAGTTGAAAGTGGATGAACTTATTGGGTCTCTTCAGACTTTTGAGATGGGGATCACTGATATTGGTGACAAGAAGAACAAGAGCATAGCACTTGTATCCAACACTGATGTTGAAAACAAGGAGGATGAAGAAGAAAATATTTCAGAAGCTATAGCCATGCTTGGAAGACAGTTCAACAAACTCATCAAAAGAATAGATCCAAAGTCAAGGTCTAATGTTCATAACATTCCCTCTGACATTGACAGTTCCAGCAGAAGATCAAGGTCAGAAGAGAAGGGAAACCAAGGCAGAGGAATTCAATGCCATGGCTGTGAAGGATATGGGCATATTCGAGCTGAATGTCCAACCTTTCTTAAGAAACAAAAGAAAGGAATGACTGTTACTTGGTCTGACTGTGATTCAGAAACTAATTCTGAAGAAGAATCTACCAAACTAGTTACTGCTCTAACTGGTGTTTGTACATCTGAAAGTGACACCAGTGATGAAGAAGTAACATTTGAAGAACTGGCTGATACCTACAAGAAATTCTGTATCAGAAGTGCTGAAGTCTGTGTGCAGAATGAGAAACAATCAAAACTCATTATAAAGCTGGAGGCTGAAAAAAGGGCAGATCTTGAAATTATAAGTCATCTAGAAGGGGAAGTTCAATTGCTGAACTCACAACTGAATCAAATGACCAAATCTGTCAAGATACTGACTAATGGAACAGACAAATTGGAAGAGATCCTTCAGGTTGGACAAAATGTGGGAAATAAATCTGGACTAGGATTTATGGAAGCAAAGAAATCTGGTACAGATAAGAAGATCAGGCCTGATAAGCAAATGTCAAAACAGATGTCTCAACACAACTCTCAACATCAGGAACAGAGACATATGAAGAAAAGGTACCAAAGATGGAGATGTCATCATTGTGGGAGATATGGCCACATAAAGCCCTTCTACTTCAGATTTCATGGATACCCTAATCAGAACTCAGGTGTCAAACCTAAGTCTAAAAAGGTACCACATGCTCCTAAATGGAAGAAAAAGGCTACTGCCCTGATAGCCCACACTTCCCCGAGGGTCTCTGCAAAGGAAGACTGGTACTTTGACAGTGGATGTTCCAGACACATGACTGGAATCAAGAACCTCCTCAATAATGTTAAGCCTCACACCACCAGTTTTGTGACCTTTGGAGATGGTGCTAAAGGTGAAATCAAAGGAGTTGGTGATTTGGACTGCCCTGGAGTTCCAAGTCTGAATGAAGTACTGCTGGTAAAAGGGATGACTACTAATCTCATTAGTATCAGTCAATTGTGTGATCTAGGATTCAAGGTCAATTTCTCAAAATCTGAATGTCTTGTAATTAATGAAAAGCAAGAAACTGTAATGAAAGGAGTCAGATCTAAAGACAACTGTTACTTGTGGGAGCCTGAGAACACAAATTTCTCCTCTGTGTGTTCCATTTCAAAAGAAGAAAAAGAGATGAAACTGTGGCACCAAAAACTTGGCCATCTTCATCTAAGAGGTATGAAAAGGATTATCTCCATGGAGGCAGTCAGAGGGATTCCAAGACTGCAAATTGATGAAGGAAGAGTTTGTGGTGAATGCCAGGTTGGTAAGCAGACTAGAATGTCACATCCAAAGTCAAGACATCTGACCACCTCTAAGGTTCTAGAACTTCTTCATATGGATTTGATGGGACCAATGCAAGTGGAGAGTCTTGGTGGAAAAAGATATGCTTATGTGGTTGTGGATGATTTTTCCAGATTCACCTGGATTAACTTCATTAGGGAAAAATCTGATGTATTTGAAGTTTTTAAAGAATTGTGCAAAAAAATTCAAAGAGAAAAGGAAGGGTGTATTGTCAGAATCAGAAGTGATCATGGCAAGGAATTTGAAAACAGCAAGTTTGATGATTTTTGTTCCTCAGAAGGAATTAGTCATGAATTTTCTTCTCCTATAAATCCTCAGCAAAATGGAGTTGTGGAAAGAAAAAACAGGACCATACAGGAATCTGCCAGAGCAATGATACATGCCAAAAGACTTCCTATGTATTTTTGGGCTGAAGCTATGAATACAGCCTGCTATGTCCATAACAGGGTCACCTTGAGAAAGGGAACCTCATCCGCCATATATGAACTCTGGAAAGGAAGAAAACCAACTGTGAAGTACTTCCATGTGTTTGGCAGCAAATGCTATATTCTGGCAGATCGTGAACAAAGAAGAAAACTGGACCCTAAAAGTGATGAAGGCATATTTCTAGGATACTCCTCAAACAGAAGAGCTTATAGAGTATTCAATTCCAGGACCAAAGCCATGATGGAATTAATAAATGTTATAATTGATGATTATCATGAAGAAATAGATGTCCCTTGTAATGTTGAGACATTCTTTGAGTCTCCAACCCAACAGAATGATCTACCCAACACCACCACAACAGAATCTGAATCAAAGGAAGCTAGCAAGATCCCTTCCATCAGAATTCAGAAGGATCATCCAAAAGAGCTCATCATAGGAGATCCCAACAGTGGAGTCATTACAAGATCTAGAGAAATCATCTCAAACTCTTGTTTTGTGTCCAAAATGGAACCAAGAAATGTCAAGGAAGCTTTAACTGATGAATACTGGATTGGTGCAATGCAAGATGAACTGAACCAATTCAAGCAACATGAAGTTTGGGAACTGGTTCCTAGACCTGAAGGAACTAACATCATTGGCACAAAATGGATTTTCAAGAACAAATCAGATGCTGAAGGAGTTGTCACCAGGAATAAGGCAAGACTTGTTGCTCAAGGGTACACTCAGGTTGAAGGGGTTGATTTTGATGAAACCTTTGCACCTGTAGCCAGGCTGGAATCAATCAGACTCCTATTGTCAATTGCTTGTCTTATGAAGTTCAAGCTATTCCAGATGGATGTGAAAAGTGCCTTTCAAAATGGGTACTTGAATGAGGAAGCTTATGTGGAACAGCCTAAAGGCTTTGTGGATCCAAACCACCCTGATCATGTCT
Organism: Vicia faba; assembly: GCA_948472305.1. Classification (NCBI taxonomy): domain Eukaryota; kingdom Viridiplantae; phylum Streptophyta; class Magnoliopsida; order Fabales; family Fabaceae; genus Vicia; species Vicia faba. The sequence goes on from OX451738.1 coordinate 729,677,270, forward strand.
ACAAATTGAGAAAAGCTCTATATGGCCTGAAACAAGCTCCTAGAGCATGGTATGACAGGTTAACAAAGTTTCTCTCAGACAAAGGATACAGAAAAGGAGGCTTGGACAAAACACTCTTTGTCAAAACTGAAGGAGGGAAGTTGATGGTTGCCCAAATATATGTTGATGACATAGTGTTTGGAGGAATGTCAGAACCTATGGTTAAACATTTTGCTGAACAGATGCAGGCTGAATTCGAAATGAGTCTCATGGGAGAACTGACTTATTTTCTTGGACTGCAAGTCTCACAGATGGAGGACTCAATCTTCTTATCTCAAAGCAAGTATGCTAAGAACATTGTAAAGAAGTTTGGTATGGAGAATGCCAGTCACAAAAGGACTCCTGCTCCTACTCATTTAAAGCTTTCCAAAGATTCAAGTGGGGTTAAGGTGGATCAAAGTCTGTACAGAAGCATGATAGGAAGCTTGTTGTACTTAACTGCCAGCAGACCTGATATTGCCTTTGCAGTTGGAGTTTGTGCAAGATACCAAGCTGATCCTAAAGTCAGTCATATCAATCAAGTGAAGAGAATTTTGAAGTATGTGAGTGGAACTTACAACTATGGGTTGCTATATTCTCATGGCTGTGAACCAAATCTGACTGGTTACTGTGATGCTGATTGGGCTGGTAGTGCTGATGATAGAAAAAGCACCTCTGGAGGATGTTTCTTCTTGGGAAATAATCTGGTTTCCTGGTTCAGCAAGAAACAGAATTGTGTGTCTCTCTCTACTGCTGAAGCTGAATACATTGCAGCTGGTAGTAGCTGTTCTCAAATGATCTGGATGAAACAGATGCTTACTGAGTATAATGTCACTCAAGATGTTATGACATTGTACTGTGACAATCTGAGTACAATCAACATTTCCAAGAATCCCATTCAGCATAGTAGGACCAAACATATTGACATAAGACATCACTTTATCAGAGACCTTGTAGAATAGAAGACAATCAAATTGGAACATGTTGCCACTGAGCTACAACTGGCTGACATTTTTACCAAGGCTCTTGATGCAAATCAATTTGAAAACTTGAGGGGTAAGTTGGGTATTTTCCAACATGAGGAATTGTAGCAATTAATTTTGCTTAAAACAAGGGTTAAAGGAGTTATGCTTGTTCTGATTGGGTTAAAATTATATTTTCCCATTTCCTTCAATTCTTTTAAGAAGTTGAATAGACACTCCTTTTCTTCCTTCCCCTCTCGTCTCCTCATCAAAACCCAGTCTCTCAATCAGAATTTTCTCTTCAGTTGCTGTTGGTCCTCTAAGACTGTCAAAATGTCTCAAACACCATCATCATCCAATACGACTATTTCAACCTCTTCCTCTGATCAAGATTCTAGGACAATCTCTTCTTGTCTGGACTCTGAAGTCCTGGAGATCTCTTCTCTTAGAAAAGTGGGAACTAACCCCACCAAGGTCAAAGAGTTGAGAACAAGACATGCAGGAAGGTCCCAAGCTTCTTCCTCTGGTAATCCATCTCATCCTTCTTCTTCAGTTCCCCCTGAAATTGCAAATAGGGAAGGGTCAGCCTATGTTAGTCAAGCAATAGCTAAAATTGTTTCAAGAATTTTGAACGAGAACCACTCAGTTCCTGGCATTTCTGTTCCTTTGAATTAAGAAAGTTCAAATGCTGAAACAAATCCAGATGTCTCTAAGGATGTTGAGACATCAGACAAAGAGAAGAATGCTGACATTGCTCACAAGAAAAGGAAGAAGCCCGAATCCTCTGAGTCTGATGACAGTGCTTAAAGGTTGGTGGAGTTGCTGTTTGGTGGAGTTGATGCTGGTACCTGGTAGAGTTTGGAAGGGTGTTCAGTTTTGCTCTCATTACTTTTTCTGGATGACTGTATAACTTTTAAGAACATGTATCTTTGGCCCATTTGTGGCTAAAGAGGGGGAGATATATTTTGGTACTTAATTAGACATTCTATTTTTCTGCAGTCATTTCTTTCTGCTGCTATCTATCTCTGATTGCTTAGGGTCTTTAGCCAAAAATCTGCCAATGGGGGAGTTTGTAGTTGTTTAGTTATTGGCTTGCATTTTTGGTAAAACCCAAGTGTATGTGTGAATGTCATGACTGATGTCATAACATTCTAGTTTAGTTTGTACTGATTCATTAGGTACCTTTGCAGAAAAATATTGTCATACAGGTACTGATGTTTATAAGTGTGTTTCTGAGCATTTTGCAAAATGATCACATTTACCTAAATCAGTAGACAGGTTTTCAGATGTCATAACAGATGTTAAGACATCCTGTTCTGAACTAACAGGTATGCAGTTTGGTTAATTCTGAGTTTTTTCAGGAAAATGACTCAGTCTTTCCAGAACAGAATCCTGCGTTTTCTTTGGGTTAACCTAGCTCAACCCCAACCTGGTTGATAAAGTCATGTGACCTAGTCTTAAGGTCAAACGGAATTAACCCTAGCTTTTTGTGGAAACCCTAACTGAAGTTGCAGCTGCTATATATTCAACAGGGCTGCTGTTTTAAAGACAATCCCTTTTGATAGAAGATCATTTAGAAGCTGTATAGTTTTTACTATTGTAATACAAGCAATTATCATTGTGATAAGTGACTTGGAATAGGTTTTAATTGTAAGGGTTGTGTAACACTCAAAGCTTTGAAGCAAGAGTGTTTGTATGTCTCTTGACTAAAGCTGTGAAGCAAAGTCAAGTTAGGTTTGTGTATCACTCAAAGCTGTGAAGCAAGAGTGTTTGTGTTGCTTGATTAAAAAGCTGTGAAGCATAATCAAGTGTATGTTTTGAAGAGTGTCTTCAACAATTCATTAGTCAAATTGTTTCAAGTGTATGTTTTGAAGAGTGTCTTCAACAATTCATTAGTCAAATTGTTTCTATGTATCACTGCTGTGATTGAGGGGGAGTGAGTAGGAACTCAGGTTTAAGTTGTACTTAGATTGAAGTTGCATTGGGTAGGTCTTAAGTGAAGGAGATAAACTGGTTGGTTTATTCCTGAATTAATATCTCTTATAGTGGATTTCCTCCCTGGCTTGGTAGCCCCCAGAGTAGGTGTTGTTGCACACTGAACTGGGTAAACAATTGACTGTGTTCTTTACTGTTTTTGTATTTACTGTCTTATAGAAAGTCAGATACGGTGTCATAACATTGAACGTGACATTGAATATCTGCAGCCAGAATTTCACATTATTTTAAGCTCCCCAAACAGAATATCTAAACAATTCATCTAACCAAATGCACGAAACCACATCAATAATTCCAGAAATCACTTGCCCTCTCAACACCTCTCAACCACCAAATATCTCCACCTATTTATCACAAGATATTTTCCTTCCATATCTTTCATTTCCTTATGATTAAACACATCCTAACACTAATATCATCATCTCTAACTCTCCAACTCCCACTGACTACCAAGAAGATTCTGTCAGAACCATAATTGATCTAGAAGCCTGAGACAAACTTGTCAAATCTTCTCAGAAAATAGCCATTCCAAAACCAACACCAAAACCATCCAAATTAGATGTTGGTAAATCTCTGTTGGTTTTCGAAATAGAAATATGGGAATGTGTTAACTCTTTGAAGCAAGCTTGAATGGATAATGTTGTACCCCAAAATTTTCCCTCCCATTTTTACTCAAAATATATTCCTAGAGGTCCTCAATTGTTCAAGTTGACTAAGGATTGACCAGACAAATCCTCCTCCTAAGACAATAAGCTTCAAACTAGGATTTCACTCCTCATCAAGATGTTTGAGTTCTAAGGGTCCTAAATGGCTTCCATTTCCCTAATATGTTCTCAAGATCATCCATGTCAGGTTCCATTCCTTGCACAAGGAATTTGCTCAGTTAACTGCTCATATGCCTAAAAATCAATTGTACTAGGTCAAAAGTCAACTATGACCCTCATACAGTCAAACTTTAATATTTTTGGTCAACATCAACATTTTGAAGTAATATACATCATTTGATCAAGGGTTGATCATTATTTCTCAAGGAATGCCCCCAAATTCATCAAAACTCAAAAGTTGCTAAATTAGGGTTTCTATGGGAAAAGTCAACCAAACTTTGACCAGGCATAACTTTCTCATACTTTATCAGAAATTTCTCATCCAAGGCTCATTTTGAAGAGAGCTCAATTACCTACAACTCATCTTCATCCCTCAAGTTCAAAAAATGCACTCATGAAAAGATATAAATTTAGACATTATAGGTCATTTCAAAAAGTCAACAAAAACACCTTTTGGGTCAAAGATTTTTACATGAACATGGAAGATCCAATTAGCATGAAACTAAAGAGGTTTCTTAGAGGACATCCTAAGATTTCTAAAAAGTCCAAGAACACCCTCTTAGGGTCAAAATTGAGAGAGATCTGCATGGTCAAAGTTGGCCATTTTTGGAAATTTGCCCAAAGTCAACATTGATCAAAATTGATTTTTTTTCCAAATGGGCCCGTGTTTTCTTGCTTGAAAATTGTTCCTAAGAGGACCCACGATCCCTGAACTTATCCACCTATTATTTTATTATTTTTATTATTTGTTTTGATTTTTCATTCATTTAAATCAAAATAAATCATTTAAAATAATGGAATAATGAAATAAAATCAAAGATTGGATTTTGTGAGCACATTATGAGTCTACAATCAGCTGGAAAAACAAGAATTTCGTGCAAGGGATAATTGGATTTGAAAAGATCATGATTTGGCCAAATTTAGAAATAAAAAATACAAGATGCAAATCAAATCTCTTTTCCATAATTTCTCAAGATTGCATCTGTTTTTGTTGACCGAATTTGTTCTCTTATATGTCCACAACATTCCTAGAGCAAAGGAGGAGGTTTTGGCCGCATAGAACACTGATAAGAAATTTCAATTTTGACCAAAAAAGTGCCATTCAGTTTGGCATTTACAGGGAGATTCAAGGCATCCTAAAGCTTGCAATCAACTCCTGGGCACGTTGGGAAGCTTTTGGACCATTACCACGCATCAAAGCACCCAGGAACGCTCCATAACAGTGTCACAGTTTGTCCCCCATTCTTGAATTTGATTTTGAATATTTATGCATTATAAATGATTTCTATACATCCATTCATGTTTGTATTAGCATTTAGAATCCGTTTGTATAGTTAATTATGAGTTTTGATGCTTGTATGGACATATGCCATTGTTAGGGTTTAGAGCCTCCTTTTGGGGCTTTTCGTTTCAGGTAAAATCAAGGCCAAAGATGGGTACCACTGCATTCCAGAGATTAAACCCAATTGATTTGTGTAATTAGATTTGGTTTATATTGTTTGGATATGATTTTTGAGATACACATGTTTATAGCAATGGACACGACCGTAGGTAAAAGTCCAGTACCTAAAACGATGGTCCTGTGTAGAAGATAAAGGCGTGCCAATACCTGAGTGGATGGTTTGAATCTCGCACATTTTTCTTATTAGATTGACTCATTGTTAAATATATTATTTGTTGTTTGTTTGTATCAATGAATATCAAGATGGCTCAGTGGAAAAGGGAAAGGGTTTCAAGACACGCGTGTGTGGGAGGTCAGAGGTTCGACCCCTGCCTCCTGCATATTATTTTTCTCACAATTCCTTTGCAGATCCAGTAATGCCATTCCAAATGCGCTTACGGTGCACCTCAACATCTCCTACCTTGGATCATTCGGTGATCAGATCTAAACATCCAACAAAAGTAGTGCATGGTGAACCTCCAGAGGTGATCCTCACTGGATCACACGCCAGCCTTGGGCCAACTATTTTGTGCCTGAAAATTCCAATTCACACCTCCCAGATTACTATTTCACCAGGCCCAATTTAATTATTTTTTTAATTTCTTTTATTTGTTTTAATTATTTTTACAAAAATCATATTTTAATTAAATCAAAAAATCACAAAAGCCACAAAAATTAGAATTAGTTTTTTTTATATATAAAAAATTTAATTGCATTAGTTAATTAGATTAATTAGGATAACTTAAATTCTTTTTCATAATTAAAATTAATTAGAAATTAGGTTGATTTGCAAAATTAATTATTTTCTCTCAAAAATAAAAAGAAATACTTTTCTCTATTTACTAATTAAATATCTTTGAATTTAATTTTAGTTCCATATTTAATTTTGTCGCACGCATTTATTTCATTATTTTTCTAATTAATGTAATTGCTCCGAGTTTGTAATAGTTTAACTTAGGTTTACTATTTGCCTTTACCATTTTCCTCTGGTTTTTGATTATGTAATCTCCCTCCCCAAAGCCTTGTAATAGCTAGGTTTAAATTTATCGCACTTGTCCTTTCCGTCATTATAAACTGTTAGATGATTGATAATAGGGTTGTATGCGAAAGATAAATTCATAATTTAAAACGGTAGAAAACCCTAATTGTACAAAGATAAATAAACTGAAAATCAAACACTTGCACATATTCACTCCTAGGATTTTCCCCACTTTGTTTGCCTTCGGTAAACGATCATGAAGTATAGGGAGTCTTAGTGGTTGTCCTCTAGTCCCAAAAGATAAAAAATGACCCATTCGAATGTTACCTCGGAAATATCTTTAGGACTCTATGGTAATTACTAAGGTTTCCTAACCATTGCTTTAGTGATCGTAATTGTCCCTTTCGTCCCTTTCGATTGTATCTTAAACTCCCAGAAAAGTCCTGATGCAAAGTCATTTCCGTATCCTCATCATGCGTCCCAATGACATCTACACTCCACATAGAGTAGAGGCAACTAAAGCTTTGACATCGACTTCCCCAAACATGAGCTATGTTCCCCAGCAAAGCTCCTTCAGAGAGCCGACGTCTATATTCCCCAGCCAAATTTTGTAATCGCAAGCGGCTCATATAGTTTTCTCTCGAGCAAAGTTTATTTCCCTGAATACAGAAGCCCAATCCCCAACAGATTTTATTCCTCCAGCCACGGAGTTCATCCCCCAACGGAGTTTATTTCTCTGAATCGGCAAAATCTTCCAACCAAGCATCTCCTCTCTCAGACATATTTATTCCCCCATAGAGTTATTCTAAAGCAGAGTCTCTCCCTAGCAGAATACTCACAAACAGAAAGAAGCAAATCCACGGCATAGTCATCTCCGTTCACCATCCTCAACGGAAGTAGAAGAACCACTCTTTCTACAACGATCCGAAATTCAATTTCCAAGTACTCTCCAGCAGCAGTCAGGGATTTATTTTCCCAGACTCGGATATGTCATAATAGCATTTCATGTTCATACATCATGACATGCACATACATATTGCATACAACATAATCTCATTTATCTTGAGAACATCATCACACAATACATTTCATGCATCACATATAATTAATCATGTACCTTTTCAGGAAAGATGGTTATCATCAACAATTTCCAACTGGTCCAAGATTAGCTCCTGAAACTAAACAAAGTAATTTTCTGCGCGACCAAATGCAGCTTTACACAGGCTCATCACGAAGCAATCTTACACGGGTTTCTCCTAAATGCAGCTTCACACGGGTTTATCCTGAAAAATATTACACGGGTCTCTTCTCATACATTTCCAAATAAAGTTTCACACGAACTCATCACGAAGTAACCCTACTATCCAGGTTCCTTCCCATAGCCCTACACGGACTTATCCCAAAGTAACCTTACCCAGGTTCCTTCTGAAGTTTTACTCAGACTTGTCCCGAAGCAACCCTACCCAGGTTCCTTCTCGGTCCCGATGTAGTTTTACCTGGACTCATCCTGAAGCAACCCTACCCAGGTTCCTTCTTACAATTTACCGATGTATTTTTACTCGGACTCATCCTGAAGCAACCCTACACAGGTTCCTTTTTACAATTTTCCGATGCATTTTTACCCAAACTCCTCAGGAAGCAACCTTACCCAGGTTCCTTCTCGGTTCAGATGCAGTTTTACCCAAACTCCTCAGGAAGCAACCTTACCCAGGTTCCTTCTCGGTTCAGATGCAATTTTACCCAAACTCCTCACGAAGCAACCTTACCCAGGTTCCTTCTCGGTTCAGATGCAGTTTTACCCAAACTCCTCACGAAGCAACCTTACCCAGGTTCCTTCTTAGTTCAGATGCAGTCTAACCCAAACTCCTCATGAAGCAACATTACCCAGGTTCCTTCTCGGTTCAGATGCAGTTTTACCCAAAATCCTCACGAAGCAACCTTACCCAAGTTCCTTCTCGGTTCAGACGGAGTTTCACCCAAACTCAGCACGAAGCAACCTTACTCAGGTTCCTTCTCAGTTCAGATGCAATTTTACCCAAACTCATCGTAAAGTAGCCCTACTATCCAGACATTATTTCGAAGTAACCCTACTACCCAGGTTCCTTCTCATAGCCCTACTACCCAGGCTTTATTTCGAAGTAACCATACTACCCAGGTTCCTTCTCATAGCCCTACTACCCAGGCTTTATTTTGAAGTAACCCTACTACCCAGGTTCCTTCTCATAGCCCTACTATCCAGGCTCCTTTTCATGAATTACCTGACGCAATATTACATGGACGTGTCCCGAGAAAGACCTATACAAGTTCCTTCTCTTTTATCTCCAGACAACAGTTTACAACACTGTAAAACCTGGACCCGACCAGATACGGTCGATTTCATATTCCTCAGTAAGTCGTCGTGAAACCCAGACTCGACCAGATAACAGCTCACTTTTTCCTTATCAATCAAGATTTAATTCCCCAGTAGAGTAATGAACAAGCGAAGCTCCTAGACTCTATTTCCCAGGACATAAATCAACATTCCCCGACAAAGTCCTCCTCAACAGCTGGTACAAGAATTCTCACAAAGGAATCTCTTATGCGACTGATATCTTTTTCTGGATGGCATATTTAAGCCTATCTCGAATGATTCTTTTGTCATCTTCTCCAAATGGCATCTATAAGCTCATTCCCAATATTATTGATCAATATTACTTTATGCGAGTGCAAATTTCTGGGCACTTTAGTGTTCAATCATCTTCCACCTTCAGATCACGAAAGGCAGACCAGCCAATCTACATCCTCAGGTTCAAGAATAACAGGGGCAGCTGTTGTACCCCAAAATTTCCCCTCCTATTTTTACTCAAAGCATATTCCTAGAGGTCCTCAATTGCTCAAGTTGACTAAGGATTGACCAGACAAATCCTCCTCCTAAGACAATGAGCTTCAAACTAGGGTTTCACTCCTCATCAAGATGTTTGAGTTACAAGGGTCCTAAATGACTTCCATTGCCCTAATATGTTCTCAAGATCAACCATGCCAAGTTTCATGCCTCGCAGAAGGAGTTTGCTCAGTCAACTGCTCAAATGCCTGAAAATCAACTATACTAGGTCAAAAGTCAACTGCGACCCTCATACAGTCAAACATCAAGATTTTTGGTCAAAATCAACATTTTGAAGTAATATCCATCATTTGATCAAGGGTTGATCATGATTCCTCAAGGAATGCCCCAAATTCATCAAAACTCAAAAGTTGCTAAATTAGGGTTTCTATAGGAAAAGTCAACGAAACTTTGACCAGGCATAACTTTCTCATACTTTATCAGAAATTTCTCATCCAAGGCTCATTTTGAATAGAATTAAATTCCCTACAACTCATTTTCAGCCCTTAAGTTCAAATAATGCACTCATGAAAATATATAAATTCAGACATCATAGGTCATTTCAAAAAGTCAACAAAAACACCTTTTAGGTCAAAGCTTCTTACATGAACATGAAAGATCCAATTGAGATGAAACCAAAAAGGTTGCTTAGAGGACATCCTAAGCTTTCTAAAAAGTCCAAGAACACCCTCTTAGGGTCAAAATTGAGAGAGATCTGCATGGTCAAAGTTGGCCATTTTTGGAAATTTGCCCGAAGTCAACATTGATCGAAATTGATTTTTTTTTCCAAATGGGCCCATGTTTTCTTGTTTGAAACTTGTTCCTAAGATGACCCACAACCCATGAACTTATTCACCTATTATTTTATTATTTTTATTATTTGTTTTGATTTTTCATTCATTTAAATCAAAATAAATCATTTAAAATAATGGAATAATGAAATAAAATCAAAGATTGGATTTTGTGAGCACATTATGAGTCTACAATTAGCTGGATATCAAGATTTTCGTGTAAGGAATAATTGGAATCGAAAAGATCATGATTTGGCCAAATTTAGAAATAAAAAATACAAGATGCAAATCAAATCTCTTTTCCATAATTTCTCAAGATTGCATTTGTTTTTGTTGACCTAATTCGCTCTCTTATATGTCCACAACATTCCCAGAGCAAAGGAGGAGGTTTTGGCCGCATAGAACATTGATAAGAAATTCCAATTTTGACCAAAAAAGTGGCATTCGATTTGGCATTTGCAGGGAGATTCAAGGCATCCTAAAGCTTGCAATGAACTCTTGGGCACGTTGGGAAGCTGTTTGGACCATTACCACACATCAAAGCACCCAGGAACGCTCCATAACGGTATCACGGTTTGTCCCCCATTCTTGAATTTGATTTTGAATATTTATGCGTTATAAATGATTTCTAGATATCCATTCATGTTCGTATTATCATTTAGAAGCTGTTTTTATAGTTAATTATGAGTTTTGATACTTGTATGTACATATGCCATTGTTAGGGTTTAGAGCCTCCTTTTGGGGCTTTTCGTTTCAGGTAAAATCAAGGCCAAAGATGGGTACCACTGCATTCCAGAGATCAAACCCAATTGACTTGTGTAATTAGATTTGGTTTATATTGTTTGGATATGATTTTTGAGATGCACAGGTTTATAGCAATGGACACGACCATAGGTAAAAGTCCAGTACCTAAAACGACGGTCTTGCATAGAAGATGAAGGTGTGTCAATACCTAAGTGGATGATTTGAATCTCGTGCGTTTTTCTTATCAGATTGACTCATTGTTAAATATATTATTTGTTGTTTGTTTGTATCAATGAATATCAAGATGGCTCAGTGGAAAAGGGAAAGGGTTTCAAGACACGCGTGTGTGGGAGGTCAGAGGTTCGACCCCTACCTCCTGCATTTTATTTGTCTCACAATTCCTTTGCAGATCCAGTAATGCCATTCCAAATGGGCTCACGGTGCACCTCAACATCTCCTTCCTTGGATCATCCGGTGAGCAGATTTAAACATCTAGCAAAAGCAGCGCATGGTGAACCTCCAGAGGTGATCCTCACTGGATCACACGCCAGCCTTGGGCCAGCTATTCTGGGCCTGAAAATTCCAATTCACACCTCCCAGATTACTATTTCACTAGGCCCAATTTAATTCTTTTTTTAATTTCTTTTATTTGTTTTAATTATTTTTACAAAAATAATTTTTTAATTAAATCAAAAATTCATAATTTAAAACGGTAGAAAACCCTAATTGTGCAAAGATAAATAAACTGAAAATCAAACACTTGCATATGTTCACTCCTAGGGTTTTCCCTACTTTGGTTGCCTTCGGTAAATGATCATGAAGTATAGGGAGTCTTAGTGGTTGTCCTCTAGTCCCAAAATATAAAAAATGACCCATTCTAATGTTGCCTCGGAAAGATCTTTAGGACTCTAGGGTAATTACTAAGGTTTCCTAACCATTGCTTTAGTGATCTTAATTGTCCCTTTCTTCCCTTTCGATTGTCCCTTAAACTCCAACGATGGAGCTACCTACTCCTTAATTGTAGGATAGCACTGTCTAAAGAAAATAAGAAAATGAACATACTTTTTTCGAGTAGGTAGAAGCTTTTAGGTACTTGCTCAAGTAAACTTTTTACATATACACTTTCAAAAAAGCTCTTCAAACAAAGTTTTCAAAAACATTTTATCACACCCTTGAGGACTGATACAAGGGTTACCATAAAGTGAAACGCCGCACTAAGGCAAATTTCAAAACTTTTTCAAAGCACACAAACACACGAAAGCAATTTTCAAAAATGAGCAAGTACCTAAGAGCCCATGGAAAACCATGGATAGAAATGGTGCTAACACCTTACCTTTCTATAATCTACCCCTCGTACTCAGAAACATCTCGAAAAAGGTTTTTTCTGTTCTTTTCCCTTTTCCTTTGTTGGATGAAATAAAAGTCGGTGGCGACTCTTGCTTACCGTACATTTGCAAACAAAAAATGCAAAACCAGTAGTAAATAAAAACAGTCAGTTCTTCCATCATATCACAGATAATATTAATACAACTACTTCGGGTTATCTCTAGACCCAATTCAGAAAATTGTTCAATTCTGAATCTCTGAAGATGAAGGAACTCAGTTATGAAATTGCTCAACAAAACTTCTGCGATCACATTAATATCTTCAAGGATCAAGTTATACATTTCTGTGTAAGGAAACCTTTTTTTCTTCTGGACAACACTCCTTAGGAAGCTCCACAAGAATCATAAATTTAGGAACCATCTCCTGAACCTCAACCTCTACCTCTGGTTGTTTTTGAAGACAAAGGCAAGTCATTCGAAGAATCTCCTGAGAAATAATCTACTGTAGTAACTTCTTAGAATATGGCTTCTACTATTGAAACAACTACATCTTCTCTAGTGTTGAAAACTTTGAATGAGTTGAAGAAAGAGAATGAAGCTCTTAGGGAAAGGCTCGATAAACAGGATGAAACCAATAAAGAGATTAAGGGTATGCTAGGAAAGAAAGAAGAGTCAAACATTCAGATCAAAAGTCTCCTGAAAGCATTGTTCACATGACTTCCATCTCTTTCATAACCTTAGTTCTGATCTCTTGCTTGCTTCTGCTATCCTTGTTGATTAAACTTCTGTTTGTATGCTTCTGTTTGTATTAATCTCTGTTCTTGAATGCATAATAATTTTGTTATCTTTACGTGTTTTTATTACTTTTTTATTAATGACAAAAAGGGAGAGAACGTAAGATATTTTGAATATAACAGTTTCGGGACTAATTCTTAAACATTTTTTGATAACATAACTCTGTTTCATTTTTTGAAAAGCAAACAGGAAAAGTGCATCTTGAAACAAACTTCTGCCACATGGACTTATCAGAACTTCCATCAAAAGCTCTAATCAAACATCTTCAGGGAAGTACCCAACTTTTTCTTTATCTGAGTATTCAATCAGGGGGAGATCCTAATGCTTTATGTTCTTACTTGTTCATTAAAATATAAAAGTTTTTGTCATCATCAAAACTATTACTAAGATGTAGAACCAAACAATGTTCTAACACCTACCACAACCTATGGGTAAACAATGTGGGTATCAACTCTATATTTTCCAAGGGACTAATACAATAGAGTTGAAAATGTTTGAAGAACAACTTGTTATCGCTCAGGGACTAACATAGTAATTTGTATCGCACACTTTGCATATTTATCTTTGCTGAGGGACTGATCCAATGAATAGTGTTGTATCGATCTTATCTTTGCCAAGGGACTAATCCAATAAGATCGAAAACTTTGAAAAATAACTCATCATTGCTCAGGGACTAACATGACGATTTATATTGTCAATTTGCACATCTACCACAACCTAGGGGGTGAACAATGTGGGTATTAACTCTATATTTGCTAGGGGACTCATCCAATAGAGTTGAAAAGGTTTGAAAAAAAAAACAACTTGCTATCGCTCAGGGACTAACATAGTAAGTTGTATTGCATATTTTGAATATTTATCACAACCTAGGGGATAAATAATGCAAGTTTGAAATTTGATACTGGAATTTTATTATTGAAATTCGGTAATTGAAATTTGATAGGTGATACTTGATAATTGAAGCTTGCATAACTAGGCGATGGATATGAATCGTAGATATACTTCCTAGTTTAATTTGGTTGTAGCACTTCTAATTGTTATGTCTATTTCTTAACTGAGGTAGATATTTGTAATAGTGTGAAAATGACCAAGGTTTGAATTTTTCATTTACGTATGTGGCTTAGCTGGATAATAGATATGAGATTTTTGAAGTGTTCTTGGGCCTTTATGATATGAATGTGATGCATGGTTTGCATGTTTGATATGGTTATGCCTGATGTATGTGTTAATGCATGGTTTAATTTTGTAATGTATGCTTGATGATAATGTTATGAGTGAAATGATATGATTAATGAACAAAAAATAGTTATGCAATGATTGATCAATGAAATGCACAAGTTGTTTGAAGTTGAATGGTTGACATTAAGGTAGTTTACCAGATGGGAACTGGGTTTTGAATAATTTTCCAAACGTGAACTGGGTTTTGAAATAATTTTCAAGACGAGAACTGGATTTGACTCGGGCTAACATAAGGTAACTGGGATTTGAAATGATTTTTGAAACAAAAATAAGTAGAGTTACTGGAATAGTATCATCTTAGTGGTTGGAACATAGACATAAGTACGGTTACTAATACCGGGAGGTGAACAACTTGATGATAGGAATTGGTAGGGTTATACTAAGGCTAATCATCTAGAGGGGGGGGGGGGGGGTAGATTCCCATATTAAAAATTGAATTTCAAACATAGGTATTTAAAAACTTATTTGAAAAACAATGTTGAGCGAAAGGTTTTTGGCCAAGATCTAAATAGTAGTCTAAACGAACCTAGTTATTGGAAACTAGGATATGCAAAAGCAATATGGAATTAAGATAATGATAAAATAAATAAATATAATAATATCTCAATTAATAATTTAATATCAAACACAACGGTTTCCTATTTCCAATGAAATTATATTAAAAACATAACTTGACACTTTATCGAGCATGTCACGCGCAATTAATTTTTCAGAATTTTGTTTGAGCTTTGTTGATATGAAATAGAACTTACAATAAAAGTGATTATAATATAATCAACAAAGTTTTTTAAACTTTACCAATCAAAGAAAATTTTTATACGAATCGATCGATCAAACAACACATTAAACAAATTGCACATAGAGAGTAAATGAGAGTAAGAGATAGAACATTGCAATTTTACTTTGAGTTGAACAAGCTAAAAAATTTGTCAAACACTTGGTGTTCAATCAAAGTTTTAGAATTTTCCTTTGTGTTGTGTTGATATAAAAAAGCACTTATAATCAAAAGTGATTATAAGAAACTCAAAACACAATTCAAAACAAAAACTATCTCGGAAAATTTCTACACATTGATAGATTAATCAATGCTATTTTAAAAATTAATATATGAAAATTAAAGTAAGTAAAGCAATAAAAGAAAAGAGACACAAGGATTTGTCAACACAGTTCCCCACTTTCGTCCTTGCATGTAGGTATGTTTGCGCCCAATTCCAATATGGAATTAGGATACTTTCTTACTTTGCAAAAAGTATGAATACAAGAAAAATATTCAAGAGCAACCCTATAAACCACAGTCGTTTGATGGTTATTAAACCCCTTCTCTTTTTTTGATCATCAACAAGATCAAGTATACAATAGATTTCCAATTGACTATTTGGACCTTGCCACTCCTTTGCGTTCTTTATCTCTAAAGCTTTTGCGCATCATTAATTGCAACTATTTCAACAGAAGACTTCAATTTGAATAGTAGTTCTCTCGCTACTTCCTTTAGATTCTTTATCTCCAAAGGATCCTTTGCTTTATTTATCTCCAAAGGGCTTCACTTGGCTGTAATCCTCTTTTGAATGTCTTACATGAAAACCCCCAAATCAATCAATGATCTTGGAGAATAAACCAATGGTTTTTCCGGATGAAGACCCCTACAAATCTCAACCCAATATCTTCGGCTACACAAGAACCTAATTGGACGTTATCAAACCTTGTCTAGATGGTACCCCAACAAAAGATCGTTACAATGGAATGTTAGTGTGCATGCATAGATTGGAGGTTGAAGATGAAGAGAAAATGTAGACTAATTTTATGGTATCATCAAGTTGAAATAATGCATGAATGATATATTTATAGTTGGGATCTTTTTTGGATAAAGAGGTAAGTTTAAGAATGAAAAACTATGAAAAAATGACCCATAAAATAGTATGTGTCGACCTGGAAAAAATTATGTGTCGACACATGCAAAACAATAGCTACAAGCTTTAAAAATGCAGTAGATGTGTTGACCTGAAAATCGTATGTCCCGACACATGTGCCTGTGTTTTAAAGCAGAAATGTTGAAAGTGATACAGGAATTGAAAACCCAGTACATGTGTGGATCTGAAAATTATATGTCCCAACACATACTGAAGCTTTTTAGAAAATGCATAATTTTTTATTTTAGGCGGGGACACATACAAATTTCAGGTCGTCACATAAACTTTTTTAGACAATGCTATCCCACTATTAGTGAGTAGGTAACACCGTCGTTGGAGTTTGAGGGTCAATTCGAAAGGGACATACGGTCACAAAAGCAACGTTAGGACGTCTTAGTAGTAACCCTAATGTCCTAGATCATTTGTTTGAGGCAACAATATCCGAGGCAACCATTTCGAGGCAACTATGATCTTTTAGACAAGAGGACGACCTCTAAAATGACCTATACTCAATGACCGTGTACGAAGGCAACCAAGTGGGGTGTACCCTAAGAGTGCGCATGTGCGAGTGTATCATTTTTAGTTATTTTTATCTTTGTACATGTTAAGGGTGATCTAATTTGATTTTAGATTAAGCATTCATTCTTGTTATGCAAACCCTATTATCAAACATCTAGCAGTTATAATTTGCGGAAATTAAAGGTACGAAAATTAAATTACAAGGCGTCGGGTATTTACATCGCCAAAAGTAACCCTTTGAAACTAAAATAAAGCGGTAAAAAATAAATAAAATGTCCTAATTATCTATTACAATCCGTGAGCAGATACATAATTGGATAAAGAAAAATAAAGCGCGACGCGAAATTAAATCGGATGCAAGATTAGGGTTTTGACCCTTTTTAAAGAAAATGTCTTTTTTTTGTCGTTTTTATTTAAGGAAATAAATTAAATCCAAAAATAAATAACTAAATTAAATTAATTAAATTAATTAATGAAAAATAATTTATGACATATTTTGGGTTTTTGTTAATTTAAGAAAGAAAATAAAATAATTAAATTAGTAGTTAAAACCTAATTAAGTCTAATTAATTTTATTTATTTACAAAAATAAGTTAGAGTTTTCTAGAATTAACAACCTAAATTAATTAATTAGTATTTATTAAAATAAAATCCTGAATTAAAAAAAGTATTTTTGTGATTTTTGATAAAAAATTAAATTAATCTATTGGTTAGAAAATTAGTTAAATAAAATAAAACTATGAAGTAAAATAAATAAAAGTGTGAAGGAAGAGAATTTGGGCCTGATTTGGGTGGTGTTGGAAGTAATTTCTTGGCCCATTAGCAGCTGGTCCATTTGACCTTTGGAATCTGGTACACACACGTTGACCAGCACTTTGGTGGACCTTCAACGCTTGGCCACCAGATCTGGCCCTTTGGCCATCTGGCGCTTGGATAGTGAGGGAGTATGGTGTGGATCTGGACTGGCCTAGGCACTGGAAAACCTGAAAAGAAATAATATTGAGAAAGAAGGGGACCTGGGATTCGAACCCAGGTCCTGAAGGGATATCTATTGCCAAGGTTACCACTAAGCCACGCAGTTTTGTTTGTTATAATAATGCAAGTAATATAATATATATCAAAACAAAAACAATTGCCAACAAATAAAAAAAACGCGTAAAATAGTTGAATTGGCCAATGGATGGATGACACGAGTTCATCCTTGTCCTCAAAACCCTGTAAATTTACCTACGGATTTTCATCCGCAACTAAAAACGCATCATCAATCCAAAATCTTCCTCAGGCAATAAAAATGATTTTCAAGGGCATGGTCGTGTTCGTCTCAACCTCTTGGATACAACCATGTCCATCATATATCTCAATTTTACCTGAAACAAAAATCCCTAAAAACAGAAGCAAAACCCTAGCCATGGCGTTTCATGATACAAAGCATATAAATAAAATTGGTTATTGCCAATAGTTTGCGAATGATGTGAGGGTCAAGAATATGCAGTTATTTCATTCAATGGATGCAAGAATAGTGATTTGCGATTTCAAGAAGGAAGCAGATCCGTGATGTACTTACAGTGCTTTAGAACGCTTGAAAACGCGTGGTTAGGATTGTAATAGCTTCTGGAGATGGCTAGCAATCGATTGAGACAATTCTCGAGTCCTAAAAATGCATCTAACCTTGATTTTGATCTCCCACTTTTTTGTGATTTTGCAAGTTTTTGTTCTGCCTCTACCAATGCTCTCCAACCCTTATTTTCGTGCCTGTAGCTTGCTTATGTACTGTGCATTTGATTAGGGTCACAAACTTTGTCCAAATCTCTCCATATTGATGATTGCATATTTGATTTGATTCTACCATAAAAGCTTTCCAAACTTGGCCTAAATCACATTTTTTGTAACCAATGCCTTTGATACGAATTTGATTCAAATAATAGCTGTATTTGGAGCCTGAAATAGCCAAAAAATCATGTGTTATCAATGCTTTAGATTTTATATTATTTTATTTGATTTAAAATGAATTAATTCAAATAAAAATCAAATTAAATAATAAAAATGTGATATGGACACATGGATGGAGCTAGGGCACGTGGGCAATAATGCAAACTTAAAACAAGTGAAAAAGAATGGGCCCATTTGGCAAAATTTGAAGTTTTGGGAATAGTTGACTTTTGGCAAGTTTGCAAAAAAGTCTAACTTCAATAATGCATAACTTCTTCAATTTTGAGCTTTTGGAAGTGTTCTTGGACTTTTTAGAAAGCTTGAGATGTACTCTAATAAACCCTTTTGGTATCATCTCATTTTTATATTCCATGCTCAAGTTATAAGCTTTGACAAAAAAGGGGTCTTTGTTGACTTTCAAAAATGACCTATAATGTCCAAATTCATAACTTCTTGTGAGTGCATTTTGTTATCTTGGGATATGAAGATGTATTGTATGGAATTTCATCCTCTTAAAAATGAGCTTTGGATGGGTCATTTCTCATAAAGTATGAGAAAGTTATGCTTGGTCAAAATTGGGTTGACTTTTCCTATAAAACCCTAATTTAGCAACTTTTGAATCTTGATGAATTTTGAGCAACCCTTGATGAATCATGATCAACCCTTGATAAAATGTCCTTCAAAATGAGAATTTTGACAAAAAATCTTGAAGTTTGACTGTTTGTAGGTCACAGTTGACTTTTGCCCTAGCATAGTCGATTTTGGGGACCTTTTGAGCAATTGACTGAGCAAACTTCCTCTGCAAGGCTTGAAACTTGACATGGATGATCTTGAGAACATATTAGGACATTGGTGAGCACTTGAGGTCATTTGGACTCAAGTATCTTGATGCAACATGAAACCCTAATTTCAGGTGGACTGCCTTAGGAGAGAGCTTGTCTGGTCAACCCTTGGACTACCTTGAGCAACTTGGGGATCTTTCTTGAAATATTTTGAGAAATATGGGAGGGAAAATTTTGGGGCACGACAGCTTCCCCTGTTCAATCTTCTTAAACCTGAGTGTGATACGGTGGGAGAACTGACTTTGGTTTTGCGTTTGTTTTCGCAAATGTTTCGGTTGGGCAAGAGTCGCCACCGACTTTTTATTTTATCCTAAGGAAAGGTTAAAAAGCACAGCAAAAACCTTTGAGATGTTTTCTTGGGTTCGGGGAGTAGATTATAGAAAGGGAAGGTATTAGCACCCTTTCTATCCATGGTTATCCATGGGCTCTTAGTTACTTACTTAGATCACTTGCCTTGTAATTGTTTGAAATGGTGCTTTCAATTGTTTGAAATGGTGCTTTGTGTGTGGGTTTGAAAATGTTTTTGAAAAGAGGCCATTTTTTGTGGAAACCTTTGTAATGATCCATGTTGGGATGTATACAAAGATGTATGTCTTTTGAAAAGTTTTCAATGTTTTTGGAAAGTTGTTTTGAAAATGTGTTTGTGAGGTGTAGTTTTGGAAATAGGCAAGTGTTTTTGCAAGTTTGATTCAAGTAACTAAGAGTTTGTCTACTCCTAAATTTCTCAAAGATTTCTCCTATGTTTTTAACCCTTTTAACAATTTTGTTCCACCATTGTATTTGGTGGACAATCTTGTGTTAGGATGTGAACGGGACGGGCGCGGGTCATCGTTTAGACCATGATTGCAATGGTGCCAAGTATCTTTGGGCAATTTTTCCTTTAGGGACTTGATCATTTTTTTAGGCAACTTTCGAAAGCGTCATCGAGGGACTATGATCATTTGATTGTTTTGTTTTTGCCAAAGATACCTAACATACAATATGGCCCATTTTTGAAGGCAACAAGTGGAGTACCCTAGGGGTGCAAGTGTGATTGTGTATTGATTTCATGCATTTGTCTTGTATTAGGTTAAACTATTTTTGGTTAATTTTGCATACAAAACCCTAATTCTAACATGGCATAATTAGAAAGCTTTTAAATGCGAAAAATAAAAGGTCCTAAGTTATTACAACATAATATATGGGATGGGGGGTACAAATGTTCAAATGGGGATATTTTAGCAAGAAATTAAACCTAAACTATTACATCCAAATTTGAATTATACAAATTATTTAATATACAATAATTAAATAAAAATGCAAATATAATAAATGTGCAAGATGCAAAAAATGGTTCTTTGATATGTATGGAAAAAAAGTATTTTTATGGGTTAAATAAAAAAAATAAAATTAATTAATTTTTGGTATTTTTATACATTTAGGGCAAAAAACCCTAATTTTTATGAATAAAAGGTATTTATTTATGATATATGTAATATCTATTAATTATGTATATAAGATAAAAAAGAATAAAAGAAGGTATATTGTAAAAAAGTATTTTTGAGGTCAAAATATTAATAAAAACAAAATATATTAATTCTTTGTATTTTCCCTAAATATATTAATAAATATACATGTATTTACATTATTTATTAAATATATATTATATGTACAAAAATAAAATGTTTAATATTATTAAAAAAAGTATATTTTATGTAAAATGTTTTCAAGAGATAATATAAAATAAAAATCAGAAATAAAACATGTTTGTGTTGTTTTTTTAGTATTTTAAAATAATAGTATATTTAGGTTTATTTATATACAAAACTAAATAAAGCCTAATAAATATCAAAATAAATGCAAAAAATGTGGGAAAAATGATTTTAATATTTTTTTCATACTTAAATAAAAATATGGAAATAAAATCAAAAGGAAAAAATGGAAAATGACAAGTAAAAATCAAAATGGACCAGGGGGGTGCATGTGGAATACAAATGTTATGAAAAGTAAAACAACTCAGGCCCAGCCCATGGAAAGGTTGTCTTCAACCTTCAGAAAAAATATTTGAAAAAACGCGCCTTCTCTTGCTTCAAACACAACTCCTGATTCCCGGACTTTTAGCACAAACTCATAACATGAAAAATGTTAAGCATCAAGCCACGATTCCATACATATAAAAAACTCAACCTAACTATCAGAAATAAGAGAGAATTTCTCCATTCCTAATTCTTAACCTAAGTTTTTGTCAATGTTCAGGTTCAAAATACTCTCAGCATATGCAATATAAATGGAAAGTAAAGATATGTATAACTTCAGGGGCATGAATAGAACATTTTTCATTCACAAACTTAGAGCTAACTCTTCCTATATTGAGAGATAGAAGTCCATGAACTTACCTGTTCAACTTGGATCGTGTCTGACAATGGAGGCACCTTCAAGGAAAAATGAGGATTGGTACAGCTTGCTTGAAGTTCAGAGATGCTATTCCAACCTTTAGTTTGCTTTGAAACCAAGTGAATCAAGCTATAGCAATCCACCTGCAAATCAGAAAATGTGAAAATGGTGAAGTTGGTTAGAGGGATTACAGTCTGCTTCCAAGGCTTGGGACAGTTTGTATGGATGGTAGGGAATGTGTTTGAACTGGTTTGGATGAAAAAGCACGAGTGGATTGAGCTATGGGATTCAAACTGCAGCTTATGCCCTGTTTTTGCAGTTTTATGGTGTTTCTGTGAATGGGGAAATATTGAAGGTCTTTGGCTCGTGCTCTAGCTTAGGTCTGATGTTTGGAAGATGTACAACAACTTTACTTAAGCTTTTCTTGGCTGAAATGAGAGTTGGTGTGTAATATGCAAGTTTCTTCACACTTAAGCAAGAAAGTATCAACTTGGTCTCTAGGCCAGTACAATGCCTCTATCTATGCTGCACACTTGAGTCTTGATTAGTGGGATATGCCTATGCCTTTGTGCCTCAAAGATCTTCATTGTACCTCATAGATTGCAAAGTTGACATAAAGTAACCCTTTACAAAAATGGATAATATGCTTTTTCTTATTAAGGCTTAATCTTGTATGCAATGCTTAAACACATAATGTAAGGCTTGAACACAAGGGGTTTGCATTAAATTTATGAGTGTGAATGAGATAAAGGACCTGTAATCCATCTTAGAACATGCTGAGTTCAAAATGCAAGGTTATGGACATGTAAATTGGTCATGAACAAAGTGAGTTTTTCCCAACTTGCCAAATTCGATTCTCCCTAACCACAAGGTTGTTTGATGAGTTCTTGGACATTTTGGAAAGCTTGGAATGTGTACTACAATCCATCTTTGTAATGAAAATTTAAATTCCAAGTGAAAGCATGTGAAAAGTAGCCATGAAGTTAGGCAAAAATCCTGCCTAAAATAGGTCAAAATTTCTCTAAGTTAAGAATGTTTTGCACCCTTGTTCCAAAAATCATAACTTGAGCTACAAGCTTCTTTTGAGGAAACTTTGTGTATCAAAGTTGTAGATTTTGCAATGGACTACAACTTCCATGTTTTGACTTTTGTTTGAATCCAAATGCATCTTGGTGGAAAAATGGGACAAAGTTAGGAAAAAATTAGGGATTTTCATGACTTAGAAAAATTCTAAGTTATGAAAATTCTTCATTTTAAACCCTAATTTGCAATTTTTGATTTCTTGATGAACAAGTTTCATAATTTGGCATGTTTTGATGAAAAATGAATCTTGACACTTGATTTTGACCAAAAAGTCAAAGTTTGACTTTTCAATATACAGTCAAAAATTGATCAATTGACTGGAAAATTCATCTGTCAATCTTGTGCATTTGGGATCTTTTGAATTTGTTGAACATGTCAATACAATTCCATGGGGTCCTTGAGTCCATATATGAGCTTGGTTTGCCATTGGTTAGGTCAAACAGTCAAAAACTGCCTTTGTGCAATCAAAACCCTAAAAATGACCATTTTACCCTTTTGGTGATCTGATCAAATTTCTTGTGGAATTGTGATCCAAACTTGACCAAATGGTTTATTGAGTTCAATATGTTGATGTGGGTCAAAAATCATGAGGTTTGGCTGTCAATTGACCACAGTTGACTTTTTCCCTAATACAGCTGATTTCTAGGTCAACTGTCCAATTGACTGGGCAAAATTTGGAATCAAGACTTGAAACTTGGTATGGGTAAACTTGGGAGTCCAACATGAAGCATGAAAGTCATCTTAGGCATTTTAGGTCAAAACATCTTTGTGCAAACACAAACCCTAATTTGGGTCAACAGTGCAAGGAGGAGTCTTGAGCAGAGGAAACCCTAACTGGATCTTGAGCTCCAAGGGTCTTGTGGTGAGAAAATGTTGAGGAAATGGGAGGGCAAATTTTGGGGTACAAAAGTTGCCCCTGTTCAATCTTCTTGCACCTGAAGAGTTAGATTGGCAGGTTTGCCTTTCGCGTCTCGAAGGTAAAAGGAGATTGGACACTAGAGTGCCCTTAAATTTGCACTTATCAGAACAATAGATATGGGAATGGGCTTAGAGATGCCATTTGGAGATGGGCTTAAAGATGCCATCTGAAGGGTGACAAAATCTCGTCGGGGATGGGCTTAAAGATGCCATCTGGGAGGTTTGTTGAACTGTAGTGTGGCGGGTCCGAAGAATGAGAATCAAAATGGTATCCGTGTCTGGAATGTACTTGAACTACATCTAAGGGCTGGGTTTGTATGGGCAGAAGAATGGACTCCGTGTCTGGGGCGTATCTGAGCTGTAACTGTGTTTGAAGTGTAGAACGAATATCAGAATGACTGCCGTGTCTGGAGTGTATCTGTATCGTATCTGGGTAACAGAGAAACCTCTGTATGGAGCAACTGCGTGCTGGGGACAAATTCTGAATGAGTGACAGAATGGCAACCATGTTTGGAGCGTATCCGGACTGTATCTGAAGTAGAAAGTTGTATGAGTAGCAGAATGACTTCCGTGTCTGGAGTGTATCTGAAACTGTAACTGGGATCTAGATAAATGACAGCATGACTTCTGTGGCGAACGCACTGGAGAGGATCAAGCTGCTGTTGTAAGGGTCAGAATGGTATCCGTGTTTGGAATGCATTGGACCTTGAGGTGGATAAATGAATCTGAATGAGAGATAGAATGGATGCCGAGTCTGGAGCGTATCTAGTCCGTATCTGATTGCTGTAGTCCAAGTGAGTAGTAGAATAACCGTCGTGTCTGAGGTGTATCCATATTGTATCTGACTTGAGATTCTGAATGAATAATAGAATGACCGCCGTATCTGGGGTGTATCCATACTGTATCTGAATAATTGTTAATGATAGCCTTTTAATTTTATCCTGAAAAGGGTGAAATGTTAGATAAAACACAAAGTTATGTTGCATGATATGTATGGTGCCAAATATGTTATATCAATGTTTATGATATGAATGTAGATGAATGTGTATGTAAGCCGAAGAGCTATCTTGCTGAGGATAGATGAATCCTGGAGATAAAGAATCTTGACTGCTGCCAGGGAAAGTGAATCCTTGACTGCTTGCAGGGGAAGACAAAATTTTGATTGCTGAGGATGAGACATCCTTGCCGACTACTGCTGGAGAAACAGGAGCTTGGGTTGTATACCAATCTTCTGTGGATTCTCGTCTTGTGGAGATCTTCACTGGAGAACATCTGATTATCCTTTGAGGCACTGAGAATGAACCTTCATTCTGCTTGGGGAATACCAGATCTTCGATCGTTGAGGGATCTTAGGGCCACTGTTGGAGAACTGTCGTTCCTTGGTGATTTGCGGGGAATGAGAACTCCTGAAGATTTCTACTGGGGAAGTTCAGAACCTGACAGACTCATGCTGGAGAGGTATGACGGAGAATTTTCAGTTTGGTGGCAGGTATCTCTATGGGGAGAAGTTTCACTAGCCCGGTTCCGCTGTGGATTGATGGTAGGAAATTTAGCTCCACTGGGGATTGGATTTTCAGATTTTTAAGGTTCCACTGGGGATTCTGAGACTTAACTATGAGGGGACTCGAGTTCTGGAAGGCCCTCTGGCTGGGGAATTTGGAATTTAACTCTGCTGAGGATTCCTTCTAAAAGGGCATCAAGATATCTACTTGTACCTTCAACCTAACAGTAATCATCTTTCTTGATTCATAAGGAAACTATTATGCTCAAATGCATATGCCTATTTAACAAAACATTGGACGTTTCTCAAATAAAACATAAGTGCAAAAGAAAAGAGAAAAGGAAGACAACGCAAATTTCTGTACTTAAAAAAGTATTTGTATTAACTTTCTATAAGTA
The DNA here is from genome assembly GCA_948472305.1 of Vicia faba. NCBI lineage: Eukaryota > Viridiplantae > Streptophyta > Magnoliopsida > Fabales > Fabaceae > Vicia > Vicia faba. The sequence continues at coordinate 729,702,713 of OX451738.1, forward strand.
TATTTGTACAACGGAGACAGTCATCCTAGTAAGAGGATGTCGTCGTAAAAATTGAAAAATTTATACAAAAGAAAGATGGCTATGTGAAACAATTCCATGAGATTCTATTCTGCTATAGCCTTCACAACTCTGAACATCTGTCCATTCGATGCTTCGTCTGCCGATGACTGGATTGATTAGAAGCTTGGAGCTGGTTAATGAAGAGATTGTCCTTAAAGTGATCCGACGAGACATAGCCATACGCTTTAATTCCCTAACTTTTGCCTGAATCGCCCTTTCGGGTTTTCGATCCACCGGGAAACCCCTTTTTGCCCAAGCCGCCCTTTCGGGTTTTCAACTTGCCGGGTGTACAGATTTTTTTTGTTTTATCCCTAATTTTTGCCTGAACCGCCCTTTCGGGTTTTCGGTCCACCGGGACGCCCATTTTTGCCCAAGTCGCCCTTTCGGGTTTTTGACTTGTCGGGTTATTTCATGCGTAGTATCTTTTGACTATGTATGCGTTTGCAGGGTGCGGCAAGTCGTCGCCGTCCATGGTGGTCAGAATCATTGCACCACCAGAAAATATGCTCTTGATCACAAATGGTCCTTCGTATGTAGGAGTCCATTTGCCCCTGGGATCACTTTGTGGCAGGATAATCCGCTTGATTACGAGATCTCCGACTTGATATACTTGACGTCTGACTTTCTTGTTGAAGGCCTTGATCATCCATTTTTGATACGTTTGACCATGGCACACAGCAGCGAGTCGCTTTTCGTCGATCAAATTGAGTTGATCAAGTCGGGTCTGAATCCAATCATCTTCACTCAAACCAGAGTCCTTCATAATCCTTAAAGAAGGGATCTGAACTTCCATGGGCAGGACAACTTCCATGCCATATACCAAAGAAAATGGGGTTGCCCCGGTTGAAGTATGCTCCGTCGTACGGTATCCATGCAGAGCAAACGGTAACATCTCATGCCAGTCCTTGTAAGTGACTGTCATTTTCTGAATGATCTTCTTAATGTTTTTGTTCGCAGCTTCAACAACACCGTTCATCTTCGGCCGATAGGGAGATGAATTATGATGATAAATCTTGAATTGTTCGCACAAGGCGGTGATCATAGTATTATTCAGATTTGTACCGTTGTCCGTGATGATCCTGTCTAGAACACCATACCGGCATATAAGGTTTTGCTTGATGAAGCGGGCAACCACATTTTTAGTGACAGAGGCGAAAGAACTGCTTCGACCCATTTGGTGAAGTAGTCAATGGCAACCAGGATGAAGCGATGTCCGTTGGAAGCCGTGGGCTTGATCTCTCCTATCATGTCAATGCCCCACATTGCGAATGGCCAAGGAGCTGTCAGCACGTTGAGAGGAACCGGAGGAATATGAATCTTGTCAGTGTAGACTTGACACTTGTGGCAAGTACGGGAGTGCTGATGGCAATCTGCTTCCATGGTAGACCAGTAATAGCCTGCCCTTAGGATCTTTTTAGCCATAGTATGCCCGCTCAAATGGGTGCCAAATGTACCGCTGTGCATCTCCGTCATGATTAATTCCGCTTCAGCCTCGTCAACACATCGGAGTAAAACACAATCATGGTTGTGCTTATAGAGGATGCCATTGCTCAGGAAGAACTTGGTAGCAAATTTCCTTAGGAACTTCTTGTCATTTACGGAAGCTCCTTCGGGATATTCTCTAGTCTGGAGATACTTTTTGATTTCGTGAAACCAGGGTTGTTCCACTGCTTCTTCAGTATTAATCTCATGACAATGCGCAGGTTCATCCATTCGCTCGATGGTGATTTGGGGAGCCTCGTTATCCCAGTTGATTTTAAACATAGAAGACATTGTGGCTAGAGCATCCGCTAGCTGATTCTCTTCTCGCGGGAAATGCTCGAAGGTGATTTGCTCGAAATGAGGCAACAATGTAAGGACATGTTCTCTGTATGGGATAAGATTAGGATGTTTGGTATCCCACTCTCCTTTGATTTGACTGATAACCAAAGCCGAGTCCCCAAATACGATCAAAGATTTGATCCCCAAGTCTATAGCTGCCTTGAGACCAAAGATGCAAGCTTCATATTCCGCCATGTTGTTTGTGCAGCTGAAGCAGAGTCGAGCCGTGAAAGGAGTGTGACAACCTTCCGGGGAAATAAGTACCGCACCGATACCATTTCCAAGTGTATTTGAAGCCCCATCAAAGTACAGGGTCCATCGGGATCCCTTTTCGGGTCCGTCATACGGTCCGTTACCTTCGATGTTGTCCAAATTCATGATGTCCTCGTCTGGGAAGTCAAATCTCATGGATTGATAATCTTCGATAGCTTGATGAGCTAGATGATCAGCTAGTACACTCCCTTTTATAGCATTTTGAGTGGTGTACTGGATGTCATACTCAGTTATGATCATTTGCCATCTAGCTATTCTTCCAGATAAAACAGGCTTTTCGAAGATATACTTGATATGATCCATTTTGGAAATCAGCAAGGTGGTATGAGTCAGCATATACTGCCTTAGTCGGCGAGCAGCCCATACCAAAGCGCAACAAGTTTTCTCGAGCAGTGAGTAGCGAGTCTCACAGTCGGTAAACTTTTTGCTAAGGTAATAAATAGCATGCTCTTTTCGACCAGACTCATCATGCTGGCCCAAAACACACCCCATTGAGTTATCCAAGACGGTTAGATACATGATCAATGGTCTTCCTTCGACGGGAGGCATCAGAATAGGAGGTTCTAACAAATACTCCTTGATCTTATCAAAAGCAGCTTGGCAATCGTTGTTCCATTCGACTACCTGATCCTTCTTTAATAATTTGAAAATTGGCTCACAGGTAGAAGTCAGATGAGAGATGAATCTGGCAATGTAATTCAAGCGCCCCAAGAACCCTCTAACCTCCTTTTCAGTACGGGGAGCAGGCATCTCTTGTATTGCTTTCACTTTTGCTGGATCGACCTCAATGCCTTTGTTGCTGACAATAAACCCTAGAAGTTTACCAGACCTAACTCCAAAAGTACACTTACTTGGATTCAGCCTGAGTTTGTACTCTTTCAACCTGGAAAACAGCTTTTCTAGATGCTCAAGGTGTTCCTCCTCTGTTTGTGACCGAGCTATCATATCGTCTACGTAAACTTCAATCTCATGATGTATCATATCATGAAATAAAGCTACCATGGCGCGTTGATAAGTTGCCCCTGCGTTCTTCAGTCCGAACGGCATCACCTTGTAACAGAAAGTACCCCATTGTGTAACAAAGGTTGTTTTCTCCATGTCCTCGGGGGCCATTTTAATTTGATTGTAGCCCGAGAATCCATCCATGAAGGAAAACATTTTGTGCTGAGCTGTGTTGTCAATCAGAATGTCAATGTGCGGTAGCGGGAAATTATCCTTGGGGCTGGCCCTATTCAAATCCCGGTAGTCTACACACATCCTGACCTTGCCATCTTTTTTAGGAACTGGCACGATGTTAGCAACCCATTGTGGATAGGATGTAACAGCCAGAAAGCCAGCGTTGAATTGTTTCATCACTTCTGCTTTAATCTTCTCAGACATGTCAGGCCTCATTCGGCGGACTTTTTGCTTGATCGGTGGATAATCTTCTCTTGTAGGGAGACGGTGAACCACGATGTCTGTGTCTAAACCCGGCATGTCTTCGTAAGACCAGGCGAAGATTTCAACGTACTCATTTAACAGCTGTATCAGGCGCTCCTTGACACTTTGTTCCAGATTGGCACCCACTTGCACTTCCTTCCAGTCTTCCTCCGTTCCTAAATTGACAGTTTCCACCAACTCTTCGTAAGGCAAGATGGCCCTTTCCTCTTGCTGTAAAAGTCTAGCTAGCTCTCCTGGTACTTCATAATCTTCGTCATCTTCATACTCAGCCTGATTGACCAGATCTTCAGAGTTATTGAAGGACATAGCAGAATAGTCACCCATAGAATCCAGAGTGGATGGGTACCTGCATTTGTGAGTGTGGGTGTGTGTAAGGGATAGCCATCTTTAAACAAAAATTCAAAAGGAAAGAAAATGAACACAGCAGTTTATCGATGAAAAACGTCCAATGAATCATTAAATATGGCATATGGATATGAAGATAATCAAAACCCTTACAAATGGACCTACATGACCCGGGCAAGGCAAGAGGTGAAAAAGTAGTGTACGGATTGTTCAAAAGTAATTATTACAGCCCAAAGGAAATGTTTGACAGATAATTACTGATTAATAAAAGTAATGGGGACAAAGTCCTTTGCCTCCTAGTTGCGTAGTCCCCCTTCGATGGTCGGGTAGATCCAATCTTCAATGTTGACCTCCTCGTCTTCACCTTCCAAAGCATTGATCCCATAAGGAGAGATCTTGATGGGTGCTCTTTCAATCTTTGAATGGCGCATAGCTTTCTGCCCCGCAGCAGTGAATCCTAAACCAAACTTGTCTGTTTTATGAGGAATGTCCGGCAACTGCCCCCATGTTGAGCTCTTCCCTTCCTTCATTGCGGCCTTCACATCTTTTAGAGATGCCATCCTGGCCATCTTCTTTGGTACCTCCGCTACCACTTTTGCTACTTCCACCTCAGGGGAGACTTCCTCGAAGTGCTGGAATGGTGTCTCAATGAATTCGCCCTCTACTTCTACATATCGGAAATAGTTCAGGTGGCTAATCATATATTCCTCTTCACCGTGGACGGTTATGATCTTTCCCTTGACAGGGTACTTCAGCATTTGATGTAGGGAAGAGGTGACTGCCCCAGCATTGTGTATCCATGGTCTCCCCAATAAGCAAGAGTATGACAGACGGATGTCCATCACATAGAAAGTTGAGGGGAAAACCTTTGTGCCAACCTTAATGGGAATGTCTACCTCCCCATATACCATTCTCTTTGACCCGTCAAACGCCCTTACAATGATGTTACTTGGCCTTAACTCCAAACCTTCACAGTCTAAACGGTCGAGGGCCTTCTTAGGCAGTACGTTCAGAGAAGAACCAGTATCGACTAGAACATGGGCCAGAGTAGTCCCCTGGCATTCTACTGACACATGTAACGCGTCGTTGTGTTTTCTTCCTTTTGAGGTTAGGTCAGCATCAGAGAAACCTAAACCGTTGTCTGCTGTAAGACTGGCTACACAGTTTTGGAATTGGTCGGCAGAGGTTTCCTGGGGTACATGGGCTGTCTTCAGGAATTTTATCAATGCTTTGGCGTGCGCCTCTGAACAAAGTAGTAATGCTAACATGGAGATTTTCGAGGGGGTTTGCCCCAGTTGCTCTACCACGTCATAATCACTCTTTTTAATTATCTTCAAGATCTCCTCCATCTCTTTCTTAGAGGTTTCCGGGATGACCAAAGGTTGAGCCCTCGTCCTGACGAGCTCATCTTGGATCCCTTTACCCTTATCAGCAGAAGTAGGAGGAACAACAACAGGAACAGCGATATCTTCAATCAATGGGGCTCTAGCCGAAAGTTTTATTGGTGCAGGAATAACTTTGGCGACAGATGAGGGTCCAAAGATTGCCTTTGGGGGAGCAATCTCTGGAGAAAATATTCTCCCACTTCGGGTGATCTTGCTTGTGCCGGCAATGTTTCCAATGCTGGCATCTTCTTCATCAGAGCTTCCTTCGGTTATTTCAATTTGTTTAATACCATGGTAGTAGATTTCTCCACCGTAATTCCATGGTATTGACTTTTCAGAACTGTAGGGGACATGCCCTGGCATAGTTATCTTCAGAGGAACAGACTTTGTAGCAGATGTAATCTTAACAGGCTTTCTGACGGCCTTGGAAAGATTGGTGTGAATGGTGATAATTGAGACATCTTCAGTAGGGGTTGGAATAGCAGAAACTTTTTCAAACATAATTTGTTGACTGTCCATTAGGCCTTGGATGCCTTTCTTTAATAACGGACAGTCAACTGGCAGAGAGTAACAACAGTAGCAGTCTTCTTTGCATCCCGGGAAAATCCCGGCCTTTAACAGATTTAACTTGATGGTTAACAACGGAGTTATCAGGTCATTGACATCAGAAACATACAAATCTTCCTCAATAGCATGGACATTTCGACCGTGCTTCGGCATCGGAGCGGATATCACGTTTGGTTTCTCTGGAGCATCGAACTCCACCTCTTTTGCATCTATCAAGTCTTGAATTTTATTTTTCAACGCCCAACAATTATTTGTGTCATGTCCGACGCTATCGGAATGGTAGGCGCATTTGGCATTGGCATTGTAGGCTGGTGAGGTTGTATTCACATTTTTCGGCGCTTCTTTGATATTCGTGAGATTCAGCTTTAACAAGTGTGGAAGAACTTGCGCGGGCGTCATATTAATGCGGGTGAACTGTCGTGGTGGCCGTTCTCCCCATTGCTGTTTAGGTCTGGACGGGTTATTGCGAGGCTGATCATTTGGTGGATTTTGGATCATTACGGCCCCCACAGTCGGCCTGCGCTCACTTCTTCCTGCTCCCCTTTGAGAATACACAACAGCTGTCTCTTTCTTCGCTGGAAATGGTTTCTTAGCGATTGTAGATGCAGAGGCATCCTTCTGAATCTTCCCATTCTTGATACTGGCTTCTACCCACTTGCCAGTCAGAATTAATTCAGTAAACCCCGAGGAAGAGCTACCGATCAGGTGATTAAAGAATGGACCAGACAGGGTCCCAAGGAACATATCAACAAGTTCTCTATCGAAAAGAGGCGGTTGCACCCTTCCAGCCAGATCGCGCCACTTCTGGGCATATTCCTTAAATCCCTCACCTGAGGCCATTCCCATACTCTGCAACTGAGTGCGGGTTGGTGCCAGGTCAGAGTTATACTGATATTGGCGATAAAAAGAAGCTGCCAGATCCTCCCAACTACGTATCTCTGGCCGTTCCAGCTTGTAAAACCAATCTAGCTGAGTGCCAGACAGGCTATCTTGAAAGAAATGTACCCAATTTTCTGTTAGATGTGTGAGGTTGGATTCTTCGGACATATGACCTTAGGTGCATTTTTGGGCAGGACAACCCGTCATATCTTGCAAAAATAGGCACTTTGAACTTCGGGGGGATCACAACTCCGGCAATTAATCCCAAATCTTTGAAATCTAAGCCTGGAACTCTCTGCAGCTCCATAGCTGCTAAACGGTCCTCCAAATTCTTGTACTTGTCATCAGCCGGCGGGTATTGTTGTTCTGAGTAGTCTTCGTCTTCTTCAGCCTCTTCTTCTCCAGCTTCGGATTCGGAAGGTACCGCAGCCCCTTTTCCTTTACTGTTTTCTTCTTCGGATGCGGAAGGAAATTCAAGAACCCTCCTGGCTTCACCCTCAAACCTTCTCCCCAAGGTAGCCACCCCGACTCTCTTCTTTTTCTTCTTTACCTAGTCTTTATTCCCAAGCAGGGTCTTCAGATCCTCCTGACCTTTAGCCAAGGTCATCAGGAGTTGTTGAAACTGTGCGTTCTGAGACTGCAAGTCCTTGACCGTCTATTCGAGATCCATCTTACTGTAATAAACAGCAGAAAGATAAGGAAACCTGGTGTGGAGACCTGCTTATGCACATGATGAATGGTATGCTTATGTATGCAATGCATTCAAGGATTTAGAAGGTTCAAAATTGTTGCAAACAAAAAGAACGCACGTCATATTAATAAGAAGAAATTTGTCAGTACATAAATGCCCCATGGGCCAAATATTACAAAATTTCTCAAGGTAAAAAGACGTTGCGCATCCTCTTTGGTGCGATGTAGGTGTTGAGGGTCTCTTCCTCATGGAGTCGGCGGGTGAGCTCTAAAACCTTCTTCTCGCTGGCGTAGAAGCTGGCTTCAAAAGTGTTCCGTTCCTCCTTGAGTTGGATCCAACTCTTCTGCATCTCCTCCCACGATGTAGGCATGTCAGGATATAGGATGGTATAGGGAACCTCTCCTTCCGTAACGGGCTCTTTAATCACAGGGAGAACATGAGGATAAGGCATCATTAGACTCTGGGCCCGGGTTCGTACCCACTTGAGATAAGGCTCAAGAGGGATGGAGTTCTTGTGCCCCAGTGCCTTGCTGTCAACCTTGTTTGGCATCCTCCAAGCTCTGATGAATCTTTGGCGAAGTCCTTGCGCATCGTTGTCGAAGTCAAAAACTAGGTCAGGAATCAACATGTCATGAGGGCCATCCCTCTGTGCATATCCAAACTGTCTCAAAGCTAGACAAGGATTATAGGTAATGCCTCCTCTAATGCCAAGCAATGGAACATTAGGGAACTCTCCACAACGATCGACGATGATGACATTTCCTCTGGACCGAGAACACCAATGTACATCAGAGTGAGTAAGGGTCATTAACCGTTGTGACCACCTTAGGCCTTGGTCATTCTTAAAGACAGATTGTGGAAGGTGCGAAATAAACCACCTTGCAAGGAGAGGAGTACAACACATGAGAACAACCCTCTTTCTCATTGTTCGAGTGTAAAATGAGTGAAGAATGTCCCCAAGCAATGTTGGTACTGGATTTCTGGATAAGAAGATTTTGACGGCGTTGACATCTACAAGTTGGTCAGGATTTGGGAACAAGACCAACCCATAGATAAGAAGGGCCACAATTTCTTCAAAGGCTTGTAGGTCCAATGAATTCAAACATTCTTGTGCCTTCTCAAACAAGAATTTTGCTAAGAAGCCTTTGACACCTCTTCTAGTTTCCCAATGCCCCTTGATGTCATATGGCTGTAGATGTAGTGCTCGAGCAACATCTTCAGGCTTTGGTTCCTTTTCCGTACCGTTGAAAGGTAGTTGATTAAGGATAGGAATTCTCAGGAGTTGAGAAAATTCCTCCAAAGTGGGTACCAACTGGTAGTCAGGGAACGTGAAACAGTGGTGAAGAGGGTCAAAGAACTGGAACAACACCTTCACCATGTCCTCCTCAATGTTGGTGCTGACTAAGCTGAGCAGTCTACCATGTCTCTCACTGAAGGGAGAGCTTTCCAGAATCCTTGATGTGAGCTCCTTGATTTGAGGAGGGATTCTCACAAGGTTGACTTGGATGGTTTTCCTGCGAGAAACTTCCATGACCTACAAAACAAGAACAAAGATGAAGATCTAAACCCTTGAAATTGTTAGTATATGCATATGATGCTTTATGATGTTTATGATGTATGCACAAACATATGTACAAGCAATTCACACAAAACCCTAGTTTCAGGCTTGCATGGGGTTTCATAGGTAAGTACCCTCTTGAGTGTAGTTGGCTTAAAAACCTGTCCTATAAATAGTAACCGGGTTCTAAGGAGCTCAATATCACGGGATTATTTTCATTGTTCATTGTTTTAGTTTAGCCACTTAACTAGCGACCAAAATATTCCAAGAAAAGAACCCTCAATGAGTGTAGTATCGAGTATCTACCAACTTTGGACTGCACCAAAGCCGGTCATCTCACTACCCTTAATGAAAGGCCAAGATGGTCAAGTAAGGTTCTAGGTCATTAGTGCTTAGTGACATCACTCAGCGGCCCCGTACTCTCCTTGATTGAACTCAAGGGTTACCGGTACTCACAAATATGTCGCACTAATATAGCTATTGCTTCAACCGTGTCGGTATACCCCACACAGTTTCCACAACGTATTGCTATATATGAATGTTTCCCCAAATCCGGGCGTAGAATTGTAAACCCAAACAAGAGAACCAAGATGTAAAGCAAGCAAAACAAACAATTAGTCATGCAAGAGGGTGATCTAAGCCCTAAGGTTACTCCACTTTTAAAATTAGTCCCCAACAAGGTCGCCAGTTCTGTGATACGGTGGGAGAACTGACTTGGGTTTTGCGTTTGTTTTCGCAAATGTTTCGGTTGGGCAAGAGTCGCCACCGACTTTTTATTTTATCCTAAGGAAAGGTTAAAAAGCACAGCAAAAACCTTTGAGATGTTTTCTTGGGTTCGGGGAGTAGATTATAGAAAGGGAAGGTATTAGCACCCTTTCTATCCATGGTTATCCATGGGCTCTTAGTTACTTACTTAGATCACTTGCCTTGTAATTGTTTGAAATGGTGCTTTCAATTGTTTGAAATGGTGCTTTGTGTGTGGGTTTGAAAATGTTTTTGAAAAGAGGCCATTTGTTGTGGAAACCTTTGTAATGATCCATGTTGGGATGTATACAAAGATGTATGTCTTTTGAAAAGTTTTCAATGTTTTTGGAAAGTTGTTTTGAAAATGTGTTTGTGAGGTGTAGTTTTGGAAATAGGCAAGTGTTTTTGCAAGTTTGATTCAAGTAACTAAGAGTTTGTCTACTCCTAAATTTCTCAAAGATTTCTCCTATGTTTTTAACCCTTTTAACAATTTTGTTCCACCATTGTATTTGGTGGACAATCTTGTGTTAGGATGTGAACGGGACGGGCGCGGGTCATCGTTTAGACCATGATTGCAATGGTGCCAAGTATCTTTGGGCAATTTTTCCTTTAGGGACTTGATCATTTTTTTAGGCAACTTTCGAAAGCGTCATCGAGGGACTATGATCATTTGATTGTTTTGTTTTTGCCAAAGATACCTAACATACAATATGGCCCATTTTTGAAGGCAACAAGTGGAGTACCCTAGGGGTGCAAGTGTGATTGTGTATTGATTTCATGCATTTGTCTTGTATTAGGTTAAACTATTTTTGGTTAATTTTGCATACAAAACCCTAATTCTAACATGGCATAATTAGAAAGCTTTTAAATGCGAAAAATAAAAGGTCATAAGTTATTACAACATAATATATGGGATGGGGGGTACAAATGTTCAAATGGGGATATTTTAGCAAGAAATTAAACCTAAATTATTACATCCAAATTTGAATTATACAAATTATTTAATATACAATAATTAAATAAAAATGCAAATATAATAAATGTGCAAGATGCAAAAAATGGTTCTTTGATATGTATGGAAAAAAAGTATTTTTATGGGTTAAATAAAAAAAATAAAAAAAATAATAATTTTTGGTATTTTTATACATTTAGGGCAAAACCCTAATTTTTATGAATAAAAGGTATTTATTTATGATATATGTAATATCTATTAATTATGTATATAAGATGAAAAAGAATAAAAGAAGGTATATTGTAAAAAAGTATTTTTGAGGTCAAAATATTAATAAAAACAAAATATATTAATTCTTTGTATTTTCCCTAAATATATTAATAAATATACATGTATTTACATTATTTATTAAATATATATTATATGTAGAAAAATAAAATGTTTAATATTATTAAAAAAAGTATATTTTATGTAAAACGTTTTCAAGAGATAATATAAAATAAAAATCAGAAATAAAACAAGTTTGTGTTGTTTTTTTAGTATTTTAAAATAATAGTATATTTAGGTTTATTTATATACAAAACTAAATAAAGCCTAATAAATATCAAAATAAATGCAAAAAATGTGGGAAAAATGATTTTAATATTTTTTCATACTTAAATAAAAATATGGAAATAAAATCAAAAGGAAAAAATGGAAAATGACAAGTAAAAATCAAAATGGGCCAGGGGGGTGCATGTGGAATACAGATGTTATGAAAAGTAAAACAACTCAGGCCCAGCCCATGGAAAGGTTGTCTTCAACCTTCAGACAAAATATTTGAAAAAACGCGCCTTCTCTTGCTTCAAACACAACTCCTGATTCCTGGACTTTTAGCACAAAATCATAACATGAAAAATGTTAAGCATCAAGCCACGATTCCATACATATAAAAAACTCAACCTAACTCTCAGAAATGAGAGAGAATTTCTCCATTCCTAATTCTTAACCTAAGTTTTTGTCAATGTTCAGGTTCAAAATACTCTCAGCATATGCAATATAAATGGAAAGTAAAGATATGTATAGCTTCAGGGGCATGAATAGAACATTTTTCATTCACAAACTTAGAGCTAACTCTTCCTATATTGAGAGATAGAAGTCCATGAACTTACCTGTTCATCTTGGATCGTGTCTGACAATGGAGGCACCTTCAAGGAAAAATGAGGATTGGTACAGCTTGCTTGAAGTTCAGAGATGCTATTCCAACCTTTAGTTTGCTTTGAAACCAAGTGAATCAAGCTATAGCAATCCACCTGCAAAACAGAAAATGTGAAAATGGTGAAGTTGGTTAGAGGGATTACAGTCTGCTTCCAAGGCTTGGGACAGTTTGTATGGATGGTAGGGAATGTGTTTGAACTGGTTTGGATGAAAAAGCACGAGTGGATTGAGCTATGGGATTCAAACTGCAGCTTATGCCCTGTTTTTGCAGTTTTATGGTGTTTCTGTGAATGGGGAAATATTGAAGGTCTTTGGCTCGTGCTCTAGCTTAGGTCTGATGTTTGGAAGATGTACAACAACTTTACTTAAGCTTTTCTTGGCTGAAATGAGAGTTGGTGTGTAATATGCAAGTTTCTTCACACTTAAGCAAGAAAGTATCAACTTGGTCTCTAGGCCAGTACAATGCCTCTATCTATGCTGCACACTTGAGTCTTGATTAGTGGGATATGCCTATGCCTTTGTGCCTCAAAGATCTGCATTGTACCTCATAGATTGCAAAGTTGACATAAAGTAACACTTTACAAAAATGGATAATATGCTTTTTCTTATTAAGGCTTAATCTTGTATGCAATGCTTAAACACATAATGTAAGGCTTGAACACAAGGGGTTTGCATTAAATTTATGAGTGTGAATGAGATAAAGGACCTGTAATCCATCTTAGAACATGCTGAGTTCAAAATGCAAGGTTATGGACATGTAAATTGGTCATGAACAAAGTGAGTTTTTCCCAACTTGCCAAATTCGATTCTCCCTAACCACAAGGTTGTTTGATGAGTTCTTGGACATTTTGGAAAGCTTGGAATGTGTGATACAATCCATCTTTGTAATGAAAATTGAAATTCCAAGTGAAAGCATATGAAAAGTAGCCATGAAGTTAGGCAAAAATCCTGCCTAAAATAGGTCAAAATTTCTCTAAGTTAAGAATGTTTTGCACCCTTGTTCCAAAAATCATAATTTGAGCTACAAGCTTCTTTTGAGGAAACTTTGTGAATCAAAGTTGTATATTTTGCAATGGACTACAACTTCCATGTTTTGACTTTTGTTTGAATCCAAATGCATCTTGGTGGAAAAATGGGACAAAGTTAGGAAAAAATTAGGGATTTTCATGACTTAGAAAAATTCTAAGTTATGAAAATTCTTCATTTTAAACCCTAATTTACAATTTTTGATTTCTTGATGAACAAGTTTCATAATTTGGCATGTTTTGATGAAAAATGAATCTTGACACTTGATTTTGACCAAAAAGTCAAAGTTTGACTTTTCAGTATACAGTCAAAAATTGATCAATTGACTGGAAAATTCATCTGTCAATCTTGTGCATTTGGGATCTTTTGAATTTGTTGAATATGTCAATACAATTCCATGGGGTCCTTGAGTCCATATATGAGCTTGGTTTGCCATTGGTTAGGTCAAACAGTCAAAAATTGCCTTTGTGCAGTCAAAACCCTAAAAATGACCATTTTGCCCTTTTGCTGATCTGATCAAATTTCTTGTGGAATTGTGATCCAAACTTGACCAAATGGTTTATATGAGTTCAATATGTTGATGTGGGTCAAAAATCATGAGGTTTGGCTGTCAATTGACCACAGTTGACTTTTTCCCCAATACAGCTGATTTCTAGGTCAACTGTCCAATTGACTGGGCAAAGTTTGGAATCAAGACTTGAAACTTGGTATGGATAAACTTGGGAGCCCAACATGAAGCATGAAAGTCATCTTAGGCATTTTAGGTCAAAACATCTTTGTGCAAACACAAACCCTAATTTGGGTCAACAGTGCAAGGAGGAGTCTTGAGCAGAGGAAACCCTAACTGGATCTTGAGCTCCAAGGGTCTTGTGGTGAGAAAATGTTGAGGAAATGGGAGGGAAAATTTTGGGGTACAACACTGAGGATGTAGATTGGCTCGCTGGCCTTTCATGATCCGAAGGTGGAAGAGGATTGAACACTAGAGTGCCCAGAAATTTGCACTCGCATGAAGTGGTATCAGCCATGTGACGTCGGGAATGGGCTTACAGATGACATTTGGAGGAGTGTCGATCGCATAAGAGATTCCTTAGCGAGAGCTTGTATACCTGTTGTTGTGGAAGATTCCGCTAGGGAAGTCTGATTTTTGTTGAGATTTAGGAACTTGTCTGTACTTCAACTGAGAGAACATCTCTGCTAAGTTTTAAGAACTTATCTGTAATTCAACTGGGGGGAAACATCTTCATCGAGATTTAAGAACTCGCCCGTAATTCAACTGAGAAAACTCTACTGAGATTTAGGAACTCGTCTGTAATTCGATGGAGGAACTTTGTCGAGATTTAGCACCTTGTTTGTAATTCAACTTAGAAAAACTCTGTTGAGATTTAAGAACTTGTAAGTAATTCGACTGGAGGGAAACATGTCCATCGAGATTTAAGAACTCGCCCGTAATTCAACTGAGAAAACTCTGCTGAGATTTAGGAACTTGTCTGTAGTTCGACGGAGGAACTTCGTCGAGATTTAGGACCTTGTCTGTAATTCAACTGAGAAAAACTCTGTTGAGATTTAAGAACTTGTCAGTAATTCGACTGAGGGAAACATCTTCATCGAGATTTAAGAACTCTCCCGTAATTCAACTGAGAAAACTCTGCTGAGATTTAGGAACTCGTCTATAATTCGACGGAGGAACTTCGTCGAGATTTAGGACCTTGTCTGTAATTCAACTGAGAAAAACTCTGTTGAGATTTAAGAACTTAACCGCATCCTTCCTGAAAGGTAAAGGTTAGTTATATGTAATGCATGATATGTATCAGGCAATGACGTTCTCAAAATAAATGAGATTGTGTTGTATGATGCATATATGCATGTGTCATGATGCATGGAAATGTAATGTTTTGGCTGGGGAAAATAAATCCTGGATAGCTGTTGGAGAAAAGAGATGAATCCTTCGTCTCCGCTGGGGATAGCGAATGAAGATGATTGTGCGAATAAACCTGCAGGAGAGGATAACTTCGTTGGGGAATAAACTAATGAGGAGATTACTCTTTGGGGAAGAGATGCTCTGTAGAGGATTCCACTGATAAATTCCGCTGGGGATGAATTACCGTTGCTGGTGATACTGAATCCTGTTGGGGGTTTGAGTTTTTGCTTGTGAAAGGAAAGAACTCTGCTGGGGATGATCTTTCAGTTGTGACTTTACTGGGGATTACCTTTTAGACTCTAATGGGGATAATACTTTGAGCTCTGTTGGGGACAATCTTCCAAAGTCGACTGGGGATGATTCTCCAAACTCCACTGGGGATGCTTTTTCAGATTGCGCTGGAAAAAATTTCAAACTCCACTGGGGATATCTTGTACTCTGCCGGGGAATATTCTTATATTCCGTTGGGGAATATTAAGACCTTTCAGTGCTGATGGTAGATAAACTCTGCTTGGGGAGAGTATTACCGATTCATTCACAGTTGTAAGTCTCAGCTGGGGAGAGCTATCATTACTGTCTTTTCTTACTCTGCGGAGAGTGAAAGTATTTCAACCATGTTCTTCAACTAAATTTACCTGGTACCTGGTGGACAGAGCAACTGTACAGTTTGGACAATTTTTATTTGCCCTTGTTTCTGATATTACAAGTAATCGTCTTTTATTTTGCATGTAAATATTCATGAGCAGCAATTAATGTCAAATGCATATATCAAAAATGAACATTGGACGTTCTTTGCAAAACAAAACAGAAAAGGGAAAAACAGTTTGAGATTTCTCTGAAAGTGAATTGTATTAATTTTGAAGTTTGGCCTGTAAATAGACGTTTTTTGTACAAGAGGCTGACGTCCTAGTAAGAGAACACCGCCGAACAATAGAATTTACACAATTTGTGAAAAAGAAAAACAAAACAGTTATGTGAATAATCCCACTGGGTTCCAACTCTGCTATTGCCCTTATGTCCTCGAGCATCTCATCACTTTGCTACTTGGTTGAAGGTAGATCAGATTGATTAGTGCCATCCGAGCTTGATAGTTGATACCGAAGTCTGGTTACAGGGTGATCCAATGAGACATAGTGTTACGCTTTGATCCCTAATTTTTTCCTGGACCGCCCTTTCGGGTTTTTAGTCCACCGGGATACCCTTTTTTGCCCAAGCCGCCTTTTCAGGTTTTCGACTTGCCGGGTGTACAGATTTGTTTTATTTTCATCCCTTATTTTTGCCCGAACCCTTTTGGTTCGCCGGGAAGCCCTTATTTTTTCCTAGGCCAGTCAACCTAGTGGATCTTTGATTATGCGTAGTATTTTTTCACTATGTCTGCATTGACGGGGTGAGGAAGGTCGTCACCATCCATGGTGGTTAGAATCATAGCTCCTCCTGAGAAAATGCTCTTAACCACAAATGGCCCTTCGTAAGTAGGGGTCCATTTTCCCCTGGGATCGTCTTGTGGCAGTATGATGCGCTTGATAACCAGGTCCCCAACTTGATACTCTTGTCGTCTGACTTTCTTGTTAAATGCCTTGATCATCCGTTTTTGATACATCTGACCATGGCAAATAGCAGTAAGTCTTTTTTCGTCGATTAAATTCAGCTGATCAAGTCGAGTCTTAATCTAGTCATCTTCGCTCAAACCTGCGTCCTTCATAATCCGAAGAGAGGGTATCTGAACTTCAATGGGCAAGACGGCCTCCATGCCATAAACCAAGGAATAGGGTGTTGCCCCTGTCGACGTCTGTGCTGAGGTACGGTACCCATGGAGAGCAAATGGTAACATCTCGTGCCAATCTTTGCATGTCACTGTCATCTTCTGCACAATCTTCTTGATATTCTTATTAGCCGCTTCTACAGCCTCATTCATCTTCGGCCGGTAGGGAGAAGAGTTGTGATGCTGTATCTTGAACTGCTTGCAGAGCTCGATGATCATCTTATTATTTAGATTTGTACCATTATCCGTAATGATCCTCTCTGGTACACCGTATCGACAGATCAGATTGTGCCGAATGAACCGTGCCACGACGTTCTTGGTTACGGTAGCAAAGGAAGTTGCTTCAACCCACTTTGTAAAGTAATCAATAGCTACCAGGATGAAATGATGCCCGTTAGATGCCGTAGGTCTGATCTCGTCGATCATGTCAATGCCCCACATTGCAAAAGGCTAAGGAGCTGTCAAAACGTTTAGAGGAACTGGAGGTATGTGCACTTTATCAGCATAGACTTGGCACTTATGACAAGTCTGAGAATGCTGATAACAGTCGGCTTCCATGGTGGACCAATAATATCCTGCCCGAAGGATTTTCTTTGCATGGTGTGTCCACTGGAATGAGTCCCGAAAGTACCTTCATGTAATTCAACCATGATCCTTTCTGCTTCGTTCTTATCCACACATCGCAGTAAGGTTGAATCATGATTACGCTTGTAAAGGATGTCATTGCTGATGAATAATTTCGCAGCGAATCTCCTCAGAAACTTCTTATCATTAACAGATGCACCCTCGGAGTATTCTTGAGCCTCAAGATACCTTTTCACCTCATGAAACTAGGGCTTATCTGCTACCTCTTCAGTCTCAATGTCGCAACAATGTGCAGGTTCATCCAACCTTCCAATGGTAATCCGGGGAGCCTCGTTGTCCCAATTGACTTTGATCATAAAAGACATCGTACCAGCGCGTCCGCTAACTGATTCTCCTCTCTAGGGAAATGTTCAAAGGTTATCTCCTCGAAGTGCGGAAGCAACGTCAACACATACTCCTTGTAAGGAATAAGATTAGGGTGTTTCGTATCCCACTCGCCTTTGATTTGGCTGATCACAAGAGCGGAATCTCCGAAAACACTTAAGAACTTAATCCTTAGGTCAATGGCTGCTCTAAGACCCATGATGCACGCCTCATACTCCTCCATATTGTTGGTGCAGTTAAAATATGGTCGGGTGGTAAACGGAGTATGAGAGCCTTCAAGAGATATGATCATGGCGCCAATGCCATTTCCCAAGGCGTTTGAAGCTCCATCAAAGTACATAGACCATCGGGATCCTTCCTCAGGTCCTTCATCTGGTCCAGGTGTTTCACAGTCAGTCATTATCATGATATTCTCATCCGAGAGTTCAAAGTTCATAGACTGGTAATCATCCACTGCCCGATGTGCCAAATGATCTGCCAACACACTTCCCTTGATTTCCTTTTGGGTCATATATTGGATATCATACTCAGTCAAGATCATCTGCCATCTTGCTATTCTTCCGGACAAAGCAGGGTTTTCGAAGATATACTTGATTGGATCTATCTTTGATATCAATAGAGTAGTGTGAGTCAGCATATACTGTCTCAGCCGGCGAGCAGCCCATGCCAAAGCGCAGCAAGTTTTCTCAAGCAACGAGTATCGAGTCTTGCAGTCGGTAAACTTTTTGCTAAGGTAATAAATAGCATGCTCTTTTTGGCCAGACTCGTCATGCTGACCCAACACACACCCCATTGAGTTGTCGAGTACTGTCAAGTATAAGATCAAAGGTCTCCCTTCAACTGGAGGCATCAGGATAGGTGGCTCTTGGAGATATTCTTTGATCCTTTTGAAAGCGGCCTGACATTCGTCGTTCCATCTTACCACTTGATCTTTCTTCAGTAACTTGAAGATTGGCTCACAAGTAGCAGTCAGGTGTGAGATGAATCAGGTGATATAGTTCAGACGTCCCAGAAAGCCTCTGACTTCTTTCTCTGTTTGGGGAGCTGGCATTTCCTGTATAGCCTTCACCTTTGCAGGATTCACTCGAATACCTTTGTCACTTACAACGAAACCCAACAGCTTACTTGATCTCACCCCGAAGGTGCACTTGTTCGAGTTTAACCTCAGCTTGTACAACTTCAACCTGTCGAATAATTTCTGAAGGTGGTCAAGATGCTCTTCTTCAGTCTGGGATCTTGCAATCATGTCATCAACATATACCTCAATCTCATGGTGAATCATGTCGTGGAACAAAGCGACCATGGCGCGCTGATACGTTGCCCCAGCATTCTTCAACCCGAAAGGCATGACCTTGTAGAAAAAGGTACCCCATTGAGTAACAAAGGTTGTCTTCTCCATGTCTTCGGGAGCCATCTTAATCTGATTATAACCGGAGAAACCATCCATAAAGGAGAAGACCTTATGTTGCGCGGTGTTGTCAACCAGAATGTCGATGTGAGGCAAAGGGAAATCATCCTTGGGGCTTGCCCTGTTCAGATCCCTATAGTCAACACACATTCGAACCTTACCATCCTTCTTCGGCACTGGAACCACGTTGGCCACCCACTGCGGGTATGAAGTAACTGCTAGAAAACCGGCGTCAAACTGTTTCATAACTTCGGCCTTGATTTTCTCAGACATCTCTGGGCGCATTCGATGAACTTTCTGTTTCATTGGAGGATAATCTTCCTTGGTAGGCAGGCGGTGAACCACAATATCGGTATCCAACCCAGGAATATCTTCATAAGACCAAGAAAAGATCTCAACGTAGTCACGCAGCATCTGAATCAACCGTTGCTTAACACTAGCCTTCAGATTTGCATCGATCTTAACCTCTTTCTTAACTTCCTCTGTACCCAGATTTATTGTTTCCACTGGCTCTTCATGCGGCTGTATGGCCCTTTCTTCCTGAAGTAACAGTCTAGCAAGTTCACCAGGCACCTCACAATCATCTTCACCTTCGTCTTTGGCTAAGTTGATCGGACTTTCGAAGTCATAACCGGCAGTAGCAGAGTCGTTATCAGTGGGATCCAGAGTGGATGTAGACCTGTATATGTGAGTGTGTGTAAAATAGAGGTTTTGCAAAAGAAAAAGAAAAACAAGGAGCGCAAAATTTGAAATGCAAGAAACGTCCAATGCTTTTATTAATGATATATGGAAATGACACACATAAAGCCCTCACAAACAAAGCCACGGTGTCTCGGGTAAGGCACCGGGCCGTAAAATTTTAAATATTGTCTGTTACAAATTCAAAACAAAAGTCTCATTACTGGGTAATAAAATAAACGGGCATGGAATCCGTTGCCGTCCAATTGCTCAAGCCACCGTTGGTAGTGGGGTAAATCCAGCTTTCAAATTCAGATTCTTCCACATCATCATCCCCAATAGAATTTACTCCCGCATCATGTTTTGGCATAGGAGCCGTTATGACATTAGGCTTTTCGGGCGATTTGAACTCAATCTCTTTAGCATCAATTAAATCCCGTACTTTGTTCTTTAAGATCCAGCAATCATTCGTATCATGCATCGGGCTATCAGAATGAAAAGCACAGTGGGCGTTCAGGTTGTACATCAGTGATGTTGTATTGGGATTCTTCGGGACTTCCTTCGAAATCACCAGATTGGTCTTTAACAACTGTGGCAGAATCTGAGACAGGGACATATGAAGCTGAGTGAATTGTCTTCGCGGCCTCTCTGCTCTTGGCTGATTGTTGCATTGTGAGGCAACAATAGGTCTTGATATAACAATCGCATTGACTGCATGGTGGGGCTTAGGTCTATTATGGCTATTTACATTGGATTCCTTCTTAAAAGGCCTCTTTTCGGCACTTGATGAAGCACCTTTCTGTATCTTACCGCTCTTGATACCAGCTTCAATTCTTTCCCCGGTCATAATCAGCTCAGTAAACCCAAACGATGAACTTCCAATTAGATGAATAAAATATGGACCAGACAAGGTCCCCAGAAACATATCTACTAACTCCCTGTCAGCCAACGGGGGTTGTACTCTTCCAGCAAGGTCCCTCCATTTCTGAGCGTAGTCTTTGAAACCTTCGCTCGCACCCATAGACATACCCTGAAGTTGGGTACGCGTGGGAGTGAGGCTGGCATTGTATTGGTACTCCTTGTAAAAAGCAGCAGCCAAGTCCTCCCAATTACGGATACTAGCTCCTTCCAGCTGGTAAAACCATTCAAGTTGAGTCCCTGAAAGACTATCTTGAAAGAAGTGGATCCAAAGGTTCTTATCAGCAGTATATGGCTGGATCTTTCTAACATACGAGCGGAGGTGCAGCTTTGGACAAGAAACCCCGTCGTATTTAGAGAAGATTGGTGCTTTAAACTTGTGGGGAATCACCACCCCAGATGACAAACCCAAATCACCAAAGTCCAATCCAGGCACTTTCTGGATCTCCATCGCACTTAGTCGGTCTTCAAGCTGTTTGTACCTATCCTCAGCCGGAGGATACTGGTCTTCATCAAAGTCAGTCTCGTTGTCAGAAACCACAGGGCTAAGAGCCCTCCTTTCTTCCTGATTTTCTCGCCCTCCAGATGAGTGAGTCAAATCAACCTCTTCTCGCAAATTGTTTCCAAATCTGCGACCCATATTTCCTGGAACTGGGCGTTTTAAGCTTGTAGAGCCTTGATAGCTTGATCAGTTGACGCTTCAGCAGACATGATGTGCTGAAATAAACAGCGAAGCAGATGAGAAACCTGTAAAGGTACCTTTTATGAGGTGCATGGGAATGTAATGTGTATGATATGTGAAATTCTGGCAGCAGATACTCAATGTCACAGTGAATGTTATGACACCGTATCTGACTTTCTATAAGACAGTAAATAAAAACAGTAAAGAACACAGTCAATTGTTTACCCAGTTCAGTGTGAAACAACACCTACTCTGGGGGCTACCAAGCCAGGGAGGAAATCCACTATAAGAGATATTAATTCAGGAATAAACCAACCAGTTTATCTCCTTCACTTAAGACCTACCCAATGCAACTTCAATCTAAGTTCAACTTAAACCTGAGTTCCTACTCACTCCCCCTCAATCACAGCAGTGATACTTAAAACAATTGACTAATGAATTAATGAAGACACTCTTCAGAACATACACTTGACTATGCTTCACAGCTTTTTAATCAAGTAACACAAACACTCTTGCTTCACAGCTTTGAGTGATACATAAACCTAACTTGACTTTGCTTCAAAGCTTTAGTCAAGAGACACAAAACACTCTTGCTTCAAAGCTTTGAGTGATACAAAAACCCTTACAATCAAAACCTATTCCAAGTCACTTATCACAATGATACTTGCTTGGATTACAGCAGTTAAAACTATACAGCTCCTAATTGATCTTCAGTCAAAAGAGTTATTCTGCAGCCAGCATTCCTGTTGAATATATATGCAACTGATTCTTCAGTTAGGGTTTCCATAAAAAGCTAGGGTTAATTAGGTTTAACCTTAAGACTTGGTCACAAGACTTTATCAACCAGTTTAGGGTTGAGCTAGGTTAACCCAAAGACCACGGGAGATTCTGTTCTGGAAGGAATGAGCCAACTTCCTGAAAAATCTCAGAATTAACCAAACTGCACTACTGTTAGATCAGTACAGGATGTCTTAACATTTGTTATGACATCAGAGTTCCTGTTTACTGATTTTGGTAGAAGGAAATAAATGTGATCTTTTGCAAAATGCTCAGATACACACTCATACACAGTAGCTACTGTATGCCATACTTTTTCTGCATAAAGAACCTAATAATCCAGAATGTTATGACATCAGTCATGACATTTACACACCTGGTTTTATCAAAAATACATGCCAATAACTAAACACTTACAAACTCCCCCTTTGGCATATTTTTGGCTAAAACCCCTAAGCAATCAGAGAATAGAGAGCAGCAGAATGAATATGGCTGCAGAAAAAAATGATGTCTACCACAAAATATCTCCCCCTCTTTAGCCACAAATAGGCAAAAGATACATGTACTTAAATGTTATACAGTCATCCAAAATAAGTAATAAAAACAACAAATAAAATATGAAAACACTTGCATCAACAGGAACCAGCAACAGGCTTGTCAACTCCACCAAACTTTAATCACTGTCATCTTCAGAGGAGCTACTTTCTTCAGCATTGAGCTGATCTTCAGTCTCCTCCTGTTCCAACTAGAGAAAGAACTTTGATTGAGAGAATGGTATTTGTTGCAGAGTTGAGAGAGGAAGGAGGCAAATGAGTGTCTATTCAGCTTCTTAATAATTATGAAGGAAATGGGAAAGCATATGATTAACCCAATCAAAATAGACTTAACAAAAATAACTCCTTCAAACCTTGTTTTAAGCAAAATTAATTGCTACAATTCCTCCTGTTGGCAAATCCCCAACTTGCCCCTCAAGTTTTCAAATTGATTTGCCTCAAGTGCCTTGGTAAAAATGTCAGCCAGCTGTAGCTCAGTGGCAACATGTTCCAGTTTAATCGTCTGCTCTTCTACAAGGTCTCTGATAAAGTGATGTCTTATAACAATATGCTTGGTCCTGCTATGCTGAATAGGATTCTTGGAAATGTTGATTGTACTCAGATTGTCGCAGTACAATGTCATCACATCTTGTGTGACATTATACTCAGTAAGCATCTGTTTCATCCAGATCATTTGAGAACAGCTACTACCAGCTGCAATGTATTCAGCTTCAGCAGTAGAGAGAGACACACAGTTCTGTTTCTTGCTGAACCAGGAGACCAGATTATTTCCTAAGAAGAAACATCCTCCAAAAGTGCTTTTTCTATCATCAGCACTTCCAGCCCAATCAGCATCACAATAACCAGTCAGACTTGGTTCACAACCATGAGAGTACAGCAAGCCATAGTTGTAAGTTCCACTTACATACTTCGAAATTCTCTTTACTTGGTTGATATGACTGACTTTTGGATCAGCTTGGTATCTCGCACAAACTCCAACTGCAAAGGCAATGTCAGGTCTGCTGGTTGTTAAGTACAGCAAACTTCCTATCATGCTTCTGTACAGACTTTAGTCCACCTTAACCCCACTTGAATCTTTGGATAGATTTAAATGAGTAGGTGCAGGGGTCCTTTTGTGACTGGCATTCTCCATACCAAACTTCTTGACAATGTTCTTTGCATACTTGCTCTGAGATAGAAAGATTGAGTCCTCCATCTGTGAGACTTGCAGTCCAAGAAAATAAGTCAGTTCTCCCATGAGACTCATTTCGAATTCAGCCTTCATCTGGTCAGCAAAATGTTTAACCATTTGTTCTGACATTCCCCCAAACACTATGTTATCAACATATACTTGAGCTATCATTAGCTTCCCTCCTTCATTTTTGACAAAGAGAGTTTTATCCAAGCCTCCTTTTCTGTATCCTTTGTCTGAGAGAAATTTTGTTAACCTGTCATACCATGCTCTAGGAGCTTGTTTCAGGCCATATAGAGCTTTCCTCAATTTGTAGACATGATCAGGGTGGTTTGGATCCACAAAACCTTTAGGCTGTTCCACATAAACTTCTTCATTTAAGTACCCATTTAGGAAGGCACTTTTTACATCCATCTGAAACAGCTTGAACTTCAGGAGACAAGCAATTCCCAATAGGAGTCTGATAGATTCCAGTCTGGCTACAGGGGCAAAGGTCTCATCAAAATCAACCCCTTTAACTTGAGTGTATCCTTGGGCAACAAGTCTTGCCTTATTCCTAGTGACAACTCCTTCAGCATCTGATTTTTCTTGTATATCCATTTTGTGCCAATGATGTTTGTTCCCTCTGGTCTAGGAACTAACTCACAAACTTCATGTTGCTTAAATTGGTTCAATTCATCTTGCATTGCACCAATCCAATATTCATCAGTTAAGGCCTCCTTAACATTTCTTGGTTCAATTTTAGACACAAAGCAAGAGTTTGAGATGATTTCTCTAGATCTTGTAATGACCCCACTATTTGGATCCCCTATAATGAGTTCTTTAGGATGATCTTTCTGAATTCTGATGGAAGGGATTTTGCTAGCTTCCTTGGATTCAGAGTCTGCTGTAGTGGTGTTAGGAAGGTCATTCTGTTGAGTTGGAGTCTCAAAGAATGTCTCAACAATACAAGGGACATCTGTTTCTTCATGATAATCATCAACTATGACATTTATTGATTCCATCATGACTTTGGTCCTGGAATTGAATACCCTATAAGCTCTGCTGTTGGAGGAGTATCCTAGAAATATACCTTCATCACTTTTAGGGTCCAGCTTTCTCCTTTGTTCACGATATGCCAGAATATAGCATTTGCTGCCAAAAACATGGAAGTACTTCACAGTTGGCTTTCTTCCTTTCTAGAGTTCATAAATGGTGGATGAGGTTCCCTTTCTCAAAGTGACTCTGTTATGGACATAACAGGCTGTATTCATGGCTTCAGCCCAAAAATGAATAGGAAGTCTTTTGGCATGTATCATAGCTCTGGCAGATTCTTGTATGGTCCTATTTTTCCTTTCTACAACTCCATTTTGTTAAGGAGTTATAGGAAAAGAGAATTCATGACTAATTCCTTCTGAGGAACAGAACTCATTAAACTTACTGTTTTCAAATTCCTTGCCATGATCGCTTCTGATTCTGACAATACACCCTTCTTTTTCTCTTTGAATTCTTTTGCACAGTTCTTTAAAAACTTCAAACACATCAGATTTTTCCTTAATGAAGTTAATCCAGGTGAATCTGGAATAGTCATCCACAACAACATAGGCATATCTCTTTCCACCAAGACTTTCCACCTGCATTGGTCCCATCAGATCCATATGTAGAATTTCCCGAACCTTAGAGGTGGTCAGATGTCTTGACTTTGGATGTGACATCCTAGTCTGCTTGCCAACCTGACATTCACCACAAACTCTCCCTTCATCAATTTGCAGTCTTGGAATCCCTCTGACTGCCTCCATGGAGATAATCCTTTTCATTCCTCTTAGATGAAGATGGCCAAGTTTTTGGTGCCACAGTTTCACCTCTTTTTCTTCTTTGGCAATAGAACACACAGTGGAGTAATTAGTGTTCTCAGGCTCCCACAAGTAACAGTTGTCTTTAGATCTGACTCCTTTCATTACAACTTCTTGTTTTTCATTAATTACAAGACATTCAGATTTTGAGAAGTTGACCTTGAATCCTAGATCACATAACTGACTGATACTAATGAGATTAGCAGTCAGGCCTTTTACCAATAGTACTTCATTCAGATTTGGAACTCCAGGGCAGTCCAAATTACCAACTCCTTTGATTTCACCTCTAGCACCATCTCCAAAGGTCACATAACTAGTGGTGTGAGGTTTAACATTATTGAGAATGTTCTTGATTCCAGTCATGTGCTTAGAACACCCACTGTCAAAGTACCAGTCTTCCTTTGCAGAGACTCTCAGGGAAGTGTGGGCTATCAGGGCAGTAGCCTTTTTCTTCCATTGAGGAGTATGTGGAACCCTGTTAGACTTAGGTTTGACACCTGGGTTCTGATTAGGGTATCCATACAATCTGAAGCAGAAAGGCTTTATGTGATCAAACCTCCCACAATGATGACATCTCCATCTTTGGTACCTTTTCTTCATATTTCTCTGTTCCCGATGTTGAGTGTTATGTTGTGATATCTACTTTGACATTTGTTTATCAGACCTGATCTTCTTGTCTGCACTAGATTTCTTTTTTGCCACAAATCCTAGACCAGACTTGTTTCCCACATTTTGTCCAACCTGAAGGATTTCTTCCAATTTGTCAGTTCAATTTGTCAGCATCTTGACAGATTTGGTCATCTGGTTCAGTTTTGAGTTCAGCATTTGAACTTCCCCTTCTAGATGACTTATAGTTTCAAGGTCTGCCCTTTTTTCAGCCTCCAACTTTATGATGAGTTTTGATTGTCTCTCATTTTGCACACAGACTTCAGCACTTCTGATACACAATTTCTTGTAAGTATCAACCAGTTCTTCAAATGTCACTTCCTCATCACTAGTGTCACTTTCAGAGGTACACACACCAGTTAGTGCAGTAACTAGTTTTGCAGATTCTTCTTCAGAATTACTTT
Organism: Vicia faba; assembly: GCA_948472305.1. Lineage (NCBI taxonomy): Eukaryota > Viridiplantae > Streptophyta > Magnoliopsida > Fabales > Fabaceae > Vicia > Vicia faba. Next base: position 729,729,390 of record OX451738.1, read on the forward strand.
CTGAATCACAGTCAGACCAGGTAACAGTCATTCCTTTCTTTTGTTTCTTAAGAAAGGTAGGACATTCAGCTCAAATATGCCCATATCCTTCACAACCATGGCATTGAATTCCTCTGCCTTGATTTCCCTTCTCTTCAGACCTTGGTCTTCTGCTGGAGTCATAGGATCTGTTAATGTCAGAGGGGATGTTCTCAACATTTGACCTTGACTTTGGATCCATTCTCTTGATGAGTTTGTTGAATTGTCTTCCAAGCATGGCTATAGCTTCTGAAATATCTTCTTCTTCATCCTCCTTGTTTTCATCTTCAGTGTTGGATACAAGTGCTATGCTCTTGTTTTTCTTGTCAACATTGTCACTGATCCCCATCTCAAAAGTCTGAAGAGACCCAATGAGTTCATCCACCTTTAATTTGCTGATGTCCTGGGCTTCCTCTATAGCAGTTACCTTCATTGCAAATCTTTTAGGCAGGGATCTGAGAATCTTTCTCACCAGTTTTTCCTCATACATCTTTTCACCCAATGCTCCTGAGGTGTTGGCAATCTCCAAGATGTTCATGTGAAACTCATGAATGGTTTCATCTTCCTTCATCCTTAGGTTCTCAAACTTGGTAGTCAGCATCTGAAGCCTTGACATTTTTACTTTGGATGTGCCCTCATGGGTAGTTTTGAGAGTGTCCCACACTTCCTTGGCCAGTTCACATTGATGTACTAGTCTGAAAATGTTTCTATCAATTCCATTGAACAAGGCATTTAAAGCTTTGGAATTACCCAGGGCTAACTCATCTTCTTCTTTGCTCCATTCTTCCTCAGGCTTCAGACTGATTGTCCCATCTTTCTCAGTTATGGTGGGATGGTTCCATCCTTTGTCAGCAGCTCTCCAAGCCTTTTTGTCCAGTGATTTTAAGAAGGCAATCATACGAGGTTTCCAGTAGTCATAATTTGTTCCATCCAGAATGGGTGGTCTGTTTCCAAAAACTCCTTCTTTGTCCATAGTGCCAGAAAGTGATATCCCTAGATCTCACCCAGTAATACAGGCAGGGTGCCTGCTCTGATGCCAATTGAAATTCTGGCAACAGATACTCAATGTCACAGTGAATGTTATGACACCGTATCTGACTTTCTATAAGACAGTAAATAAAAACAGTAAAGAACACAGTCAATTGTTTACCCAGTTCAGTGTGAAACAACACCTACTCTGGGGGCTACCAAGCCAGGGAGGAAATCCACTATAAGAGATATTAATTCAGGAATAAACCAACCAGTTTATCTCCTTCACTTAAGACCTACCCAATGCAACTTCAATATAAGTTCAACATAAACCTGAGTTCCTACTCACTCCCCCTCAATCACATCAGTGATACTTAAAACAATTGACTAATGAATTAATGAAGACACTCTTCATAACATACACTTGACTATGCTTCACAGCTTTTTAATCAAGTAACACAAACACTCTTGCTTCACAGCTTTGAGTGATACATAAACCTAACTTGACTTTGCTTCAAAGCTTTAGTCAAGAGACACAAAACACTCGTGCTTCAAAGCTTTGAGTGATACAAAAACCCTTACAATCAAAACCTATTCCAAGTCACTTATCACAATGATACTTGCTTGGATTACAGCAGTTAAAACTATACAGCTCCTAATTGCTCTTCAGTCAAAAGAGTTATTCTGCAGCCAGCATTCCTGTTGAATATATATGCAGCTGATTCTTCAGTTAGGGTTTCCACAAAAAGCTAGGGTTAATTAGGTTTAACCTTAAGACTTGGTCACAAGACTTTATCAACCAGTTTAGGGTTGAGCTAGGTTAACCCAAAGACCACGGGAGATTCTGTTCTGGAAGGAATGAGCCAACTTCCTGAAAAATCTCAGAATTAACCAAACTGCACTACTGTTAGATCAGTACAGGATGTCTTAACATTTGTTATGACATCAGAATTCCTGTTTACTGATTTTGGTAGAAGGCAATAAATGTGATCTTTTGCAAAATGCTCAGATACACACTCATACACAGTAGCTACTGTATGCCATACTTTTTCTGCATAAAGAACCTAATAATCCAGAATGTTATGACATCAGTCATGACATTTACACACCTGGTTTTACCAAAAATACATGCCAATAACTAAACACTTACAATATGATTTCAAAGACTTTGGAGATTCAAATTCGTAAACCAAAATGAAACACACTTTTATTAGATAAACTTGAAACAATGTTTGATAAGTGCCTTTTAGGCGTTACAAAGGGAAAAAACTGAAAAGTAAATCAAAACTAGAAATAACAAAAGACATCAGCGCTCCCATGGTCGTTTGCCTCTTGTGCTGACATAGTCGTTGAGGACCCTCTCATTCTTCAGCTGTCTTGTAAGCTTTAGAATCTTCCGCTCCTGCTCATGATACTTTTCTCTGTAAGTATCCCGCTCTTCTCTTAGCTGCATCCAAGACCTCTTTAATGCCCCAATGTCAGTAGGCATGTGTGGGTGGAGGATGGTAGGAGGAACCCCTTCTTCATTTGCAATCTCAACAATCATAGGCAAGATAGTTTCTTATGGAATTCCCAGCTTTTGAGCATGTATACGAACCCATCGAAGATACAGTTCCATTGGAAGAGAGGTCTTCATCCCTAACTTATGTGGATCAGACTGGTGTACCCTATCCCAAGCTCGTATGAACCTGCAGCGATGCTTGTCACTATTCCCTTGGAAGTCAAAGACAATGCTCGGCATCAGTAACTCATGAGGTCCTTTCCTCCTAGCTCGCCCAAAGTGGCGTAAGTCCAAACAAGGATTATAGGTGATCCCTCCTCGAATTCCAAGTAGTGGAACATTGGGGTATTCCCCACAATGATCAATAATAGCCACTTCTTCCATGTCTTTAGTGCTCCAGATAATGTCAGTATGAGAAAGAGACATAATTCTGTAGGCCTAACCCATGCCTTCCTTGTTCTTCAAAACTGATTTGGGGAGGTGAGAAATAAACCACCTCGCCATAAATGGTGCACAACACATAAGGGTTCCCCGTTTCCGAGCAATACAGGCATAAAGAGAGTTCAGAATGTCACCCAAGAGAGTGGGCACCAGATTACAGGACATGAAAATCTTCACTGCATTCACGTCGATGAAAGAATCTGAGTTAGGGAAGAACACCAAACCATAAATGAGAAGAGCCAGAATGTCTTCAAATGCCTGAAAGTCTAGACTGTCCCAGAACTGATTAGCCCGATCAACCAAGAATTTAGCCAAGAAGCCTTTTGTCCCACTTCGAGTCTCCCAATTTGACATTACCCCAGCCTTTGTCAGATGGAGGGCTGAAGCAATCTCTTCCGGCCTAATGACTTTCTCCCAACCTGTAAACAGGGTCTGCTCTAAAATAGAGATACCAAGTAGATCAAAGATCTCTTCCAAGGTAGGGACCAACTGGTAGTCCGGAAAAGTAAAGCAGTGGTACAGTGGATCAAAGAATTGGCACAAAACACTCATCATCTGCTTGTCCATCTTGGAAGTGACCAAACCCAGGAGGTGACCATGTCTTCTGATAAAGGAGGAAGTGTTAGGAACCTTTGCAACCAAATCTCTAAGCTGAGTAGGAATCTGTACAAAGCTGATGCGAATAGTGTTTCTACGCATAGGTGCCATGACCTACAAAACAGAACAAAGATGAATCCCCTCTGTCTTTGAAATGGGTTAGTCTGATGCAAGATGCATGCAATGTCATGATGTCATGATAGAAACACACCACAAGTATTCACAAATAGAAAACATGGTAAGGGCAAACAAGTCACACAGATAGCCCTTAGATTTCAGGCTGGCACGGAGTTTAGGTATTACCCTCTTTCAGTTTAGTTGGTTCAACCTATCCTAGAAATAGTAATCGGGTTCTAGAGGATCTCAATATCACTGACCACCCTCGATCGGTCATAATTCCAGTTTGGCAACCTTTTCTTGTGGTCCGAATCATCGCGAGAGTTTGGTCTCAATGAGTGTAGCATACTGCTACAGTTCTATGGCCAAGTTGGTCAATTATAGGTTCTAAGGTCAATTGGTGCTTAATGACCCCTTAGAAGACCCATATTCTCCTTGTTCCACCACAAGGGATATTGGTACAAATTAAAGTGCCACACCAACATAGCTACTGCTTCAACTGTATCGGTCTACGTCGTACGGTTCCCTCACAGTCTATTGCTACTTACCTAAAAGGTATCCCCAGATTCAGGTTAGGATCTATAGTACCTCTGATTCAAACCCACCAAGATAAAGCATACAAATCAAGAAATTGAAAACATTATGATGAACTAATCCTAAGGTACACCCCACTTATTATGTCCCCAGTAGAGTCGCCAGTTCTGTGATACGGTGGGAAGAACTGACTGTTTTTTGGAATGTTGGTTTGCGTTTTGCGTTTGTTTTCGCAAAATGTCGCGGTAAGCAAGAGTCACCACCGACTTTTATTTTATCCAACAAGGAAAGGAAAAAAGCACAGAAAAATTCCTTTTTTCGAGATATTTCTCGGGTTCGGGGGGTAGATTATAGAAAGGGAAGGTATTAGCACCCTTTCTATTCGTGGTTATCCACAGGCTCTTAGGTACTTGCTCATTGTTTTCTTTGTGATTGTGGGTTTTGAAAAGTTTTTGTTTTAACTTCGATTTAACTCTTGTGTCTGTCTTCAAGAGTGTAATGAAGTGTTTTTTGAAAACTTGTTTGTAAAAGAGTGTAAGTGTGAAAAATGTGTTTTAGATGAGCAAGTATCTAAGAACTAATCTACCTACTCGAAAAAGGAATCATTATATGCTTGTTTCCTTTAGACAATGATATCCCACTATTAGTGAGTAGGTAGCACCGTCGTTGGAGTTTGAGGGTCAATTCGAAAGGGACATACGGTCACTAAAGCAATGTTAGGACGTCTTAGTAGTAACCTTAATGTCCTAGATCATTTGTTTGAGGCAACAATATCCGACGCAACCATTTCGGGGCAACTATGATCTTTTAGACAAGAGGACGACCTCTAAAATGACCTATACTCAATGACCGTGTACGAAGGCAACCAAGTGGGGTGTACCCTAAGAATGCGCATGTGCGAGTGTATCGTTTTCAGTTATTTTTATCTTTGTACATGTTAAGGGTGATCTAATTTGATTTTAGATTAAGCATTCATTCTTGTCATGCAAACCCTATTATCAAACATCTAGCAGTTATAATTTGCGGAAATTAAAGGTACGAAAATTAAATTACAAGGCGTCGGGTATTTACATCGCCAAAAGCAACCCTTTGAAACTAAAATAAAGCGGTAAAAAATAAATAAAATGTCCTAATTTTCTATTACAATCCGTGAGCAGATACATAATTGGATAAAGAAAAATAAAGCGCGACGCAAAATTAAATCGGATGCAAGATTAGGGTTTTGACCCTTTTTAAAGAAAATGTCTTTTTTTTGTCATTTTTATTTAAGGAAATAAAATAAATCCAAAATTAAATAACTAAATTAAATTAATTAAATTAATTAATGAAAAATAATTTATGACATATTTTGGGTTTTTGTTAATTTAAGAAAGAAAATAAAATAATTAAATTAGTAGTTAAAACCTAATTAAGTCTAATTAATTTTATTTATTTACAAAAATAAGTTAGAGTTTTCTAGAATTAACAACCTAAATTAATTAATTAGTATTTATTAAAATAAAATCCTGAATTAAAAAAAAGTATTTTTGTGATTTTTGATAAAAAAATTAAATTAATCTATTGGTTAGAAAATTAGTTAAATAAAATAAAACTATTAAGTAAAATAAATAAAAGTGTGAAGGAAAAGAATTTGGGCCTGATTTGGGTGGTGTTGGAAGTAATTTCTTGGCCCATTAGCAGCTGGTGTGTTTGACCTTTGGAATCTGGTACACACGCGTTGACCAGCACTTTGGTGGACCTTCAACGCTTGGCCACCAGATCTGGCCCTTTGGCCATCTGGCGCTTGGATAGTGAGGGAGTATGGTGTGGATCTGGATTGGCCTAGGCACTGGAAAACCTGAAAGGAAATAATATTGAGAAAGACAGGGACATGGGATTCGAACCCAAGTCCTGAAGGGATATCTATTACCAAGGTTACCACTAAGCCACGCTATTTTGTTTGTTATAATAATGCAAGTAATATAATATATATCAAAACAAAAACAATTGCCAGCAAATAAAAAAAAATGCGCAAAATATTTGAACTGGCCAATGGATGGATGACACGAGTTCATCCTTGTCCTCAAAACCCTGTAAATTTACCTGCGGATTTTCATCCGCAACTAAAAATGCAGCATCAATCCAAAATCTTCCTCAGACAATAAAAATGATTTTCAAGGGCATGGTCGTGTTCGTCTCAACCTCCTGGATACAACCATGTCCATCATATATCTCAATTTTACCTGAAACAAAAATCCATAAAAACAGAAGCAAAACCCTAGCCATGGCGTTTCATGATACAAAGCATATAAATCAAATTGGTTATTGCCATTAGTTTGCAAATGATGTGAGGGTCAATAATATGCAGTTATTTCATTCAATAGATGCAAGAATAGTGATTTGTAATTTCAAGAAGGAAGCGGATCCGTGATGTACTTACAGTGCTTTAGAACGCTTGAAAACGCGTGGTTAGGATTGTAATAGCTTCTGGAGATGGCCAACAATCGATTGAGACAACTCTCGAGTCCTAAAAATGCCTCTAACCTTGATTTTGATCTCCCACTTTTTTGTGATTTTGCAAGTTTTTGTTCTGCCTCTACCAATGCTCTCCAACCCTTATTTTCGTGCCTGTAGCTTGCTTATGTACTGTGCATTGGATTAGGGTCACAAACTTTGTCCAAATCTCTCCATATTGATGATTGCATATTTGATTTGATTCTTCCCTAAAAGCTTTCCAAACTTGTCCTAAATCACATCTTTTTGTAACCAATGCCTTTGATACGAATTTGATTCAAATAATAGCTGTATTTGGAGCCTGAAATAGCCAAAAAATCATGTGTTATCAATGCTTTAGATTTTATATGATTTTATTTGATTTAAAATGAATTAATTCAAATAAAAATCAAATTAGATAATAAAAATGTGATATGGACACATGGCTGGAGCTAGGGCACGTGGGAAATAATGAAAACTTAAAACAAGTGAAAAAGAATGGGCCCATTTGGCAAAATTTGAAGTTTTGGGGATAGTTGACTTTTGGCAATTTTGCAAAAAAGTCCAACTTCAACAATGCATAACTTCTTCAATTTTAAACTTTTGGAAGTTTTCTTGGACTTTTTAGAAAGCTTAAGATGTCCTCTAATCAACCCTTTTGGTCTCACCTCACTTTGATATTCCATTCTCAAGTTATAAGCTTTGACAAAAAGGGTGTCTTTGTTGACTTTCAAAAATGACCTATAATGTCCAAATTCATAACTTCTTGTGAGTGCATTATTTTATCTTGGGATATGAAGATGGATTGTAGGTAATTTCATCCTATTAAAAATGAGCTTTGTATGGGTCATTTCTCATAAAGTATGAGAAATTTATGCTTGGTCAAAGTTGGGTTGACTTTTCCTACAAAACCCTAATTTAGCAACTTTTGAATCTTGATGAATTTTGAGCAACCCTTGATGAATCATGATCAACCCTTGATCAAATTATGAAATGTCCTTAAAAATGAGAATGTTGACAAAAAATCTTGAAGTTTGACTGTTTGTAGGTCACAATTGACTTTTGCCCTAGCACAGTCGATTTTTTGGACCTTTTGAGCCATTGACTGAGCAAACTTCCTCTGCAAGGCTTGAAACTTGACATGTATGATCTTGAGAACATATTAGGACATTGGTGAGAAATTGATGTCATTTAGACTCAAGTATCTTGATTCAACATGAAACCCTAATTTGAGGTGGACTGCCTTAGGAGAGAGCTTGTCTGGTCAACCCTTGGACTACCTTGAGCAACTTGGGGATCTTTCTTGAAATATTTTAAGAAATATGGGAGGGCAAATTTTGGGGTAAAACAATATGTAATGATGCAAAATTAATAGATAACAAGAATATAACATTACCAAACATGTAATGTAATTGCATGAATAATAATGAATGTGATGCAAGAGTAAGCTAATCAAGTTTCTTCTATAGCATCACGATTTCGTAACACAACACTATGGAACTCTCGATGCCGCACACGCATGTGTCTAGCATATTGACAAGAATATGTCACTACTCAATCCAAAATGAAAATTTTACCATAAAATGTGACTCAACTACAACAAGAATCGTACATATGATTAACATGCTTACATTCAACTCATGCACAAATGCAAGAAATAATAATAGAAACACATGCTTGTACACACAAGAGCAAACTTATACAAATGTGAAAGAATTAATACATGAAGTCATTATAAGAATATATATTGAGAACACACAATAGTTATCAATCAAACATTTTGGAAATGAACATTTATGGTTTTCATCATTTGAGAACATAACAAACATTTTTCGTCAACTAAAACATGTACTAAGAGATATCTTACTTTCAAGGAGAAATTTGGAACAATATTACCTCACTCTTGATGAAATGGAAGTTGCACTCACATGATGTAAAATACTTGAAACAAAGTGTTAGAGCACAAGTATAAAAGTGCAAGCATCATAATGAAGAAAGCAAAATTGGAGACATTAATAATCCCCAATTCCTCATGTTTGTTGAAAAACGATTTGGTTGCAAACGTTTTGTGACAACATCGACAAGTTGATTTTCACTATCAAAATGTTCGAACACAACATCCCCTTTTTCAACATGATAGTGAAGGTAATTCCCCATGCATGTGTTTGTTCCTTGAGTTACTTTATTTAGAGTTTGATAATGTAATTCAACTCCCCATAAGACTCATTTCAAACTCTCCCTGCATAAGCTTAGAGAACTATTCGACAAGTTACATGTTAGTATAATCAAATATGATATAATGTAAACTGTGTTGTGCTTGATGTTTAATGAATCTAAACATGCTTATGTATACATAAGTGAAACAACCGGCTGAAACTCATCAAACAATGAAGTCTCCATCGAACGTCTTTTATCCCATATGTAGGGAAAGGTAAACATTGAGAAAACTTGAGAAGGGAGAAGTCACGGTCTTGCGACCGAGAGATCGGGTAAGGGAGTCTGTTACGCGAGGGGAAGGTATTAGCACCCCGCACGCCCGTAGTACTCTATGGTATCCACTCTTGTTATCTATCTTATGGGTGTGTTTAATCTATGCTTACTGTTTATTACTGCTAAAGGGAGAATGCATGAGAAAGAAAGGGGAAAAGAATGTAGGGAAAATAAAATTGTGCTTGCTTAGGCCCTACCCCAATGCCTACGTATCCTTTTTGAGCAATCATAGTAGCCGTAGTTTGGCTCATATGTTTTTGTTTGTTTTGTGTTTTTTATGGACGAAGTTAATTTCGCCTTCTGCAGCAGCTCGACCTTTGGAGACTTATACGTTGGCACAAAAGTAAATTAATCATGTCCTTACCTGAAAAGGGTTTTAGAGAAAGGTGCTTGAGCGCACAAAATGGTTTAATTTGGTTTGTATTTTTGTTGCAGATAATGACTAGTTAACCTCAAGAGAGATATTGGCGACCTTTCTACTTAACCATGAAAGGAGTCTTTGAGAATTGAACCACACCTATGCTTGAGATGAAGAACAATAAGATCGAGAAGAGACCCGCTTATCATTTCCCATACTAAGCAAATGCGTGATTCTCATAAGTAGCTTTAAAGTGTTTTGAATTCTGAAAGAAAAAGAAGTTTTTATTTTAAATTCATATGCAAAAGGAGAAAGAAAAGTCAAAGGGAGACTAGCCTACTTCTAAACCTAATGTTATTATGCATCATGGACCTAAATTTGAATTTCGAGGTAATTCTACCTAATATTTTCATGCTTGGATTTAGAATCCTAATGTCCAATTTAGTTCAATTAAATCGAAGATTAAATTTGAATCAAAATATCCTAAGGGATCATGGTATGTACAAGGATAACGCAAAAACTAATAAGCAATAAAGTGCGAAAATGAGGAATAAAATGGGGTCACGATGATACCGAACGGAGAAGGTCTGTTGCCTTTTCAAAGCCACGCAAGTGATAAGAAAACTCTACCGAAAGATGCTCCGCACGAGTGATCATAGAATTAATCTCCCAGCATTCAACATTGCGATAGTTGCATCAATATTCTATCACAAAATCTTAACTAAAAATGGCAACAAAAATGATTATTAAACATGAAAATAATAGAAAATTCTAATAAAATTCTAAAGAGAATCCAAAAATTCTAAAAATATGCTACTATTTTGCATCATTTTATCATGTGGAAAATTAATCAAAATCATGAATAAATCACACAAACAATTGCTAAAATAAAAATTGGAATAAATGAATTAACAAGAAAATAGAACATGAATGCAACAGGAGGTGCAAAGCCTGGATTAGGGTGCATGCTGCAAGCAACTGAAATAGACATTAAGCCCAAACTAAACTCATTCCAATGAGATCTTTTTGTCCACAAACTTCAGTCTTCTCCAAAAAAATGCTGTAATGGGCTTAGGAGGGAGGTATCGGTCCAACAACATACAATAATCCAGTTTTTTTGTTATCACTTATATTATTTATTTGAAATAAAAGAAGAAGAAAACAAAAGGAAAATTGAAAAGGGAAATAACGTGCAATTAGGGTTGAGTTTTGTGACGATTGAACTTCTTCAAATAGAAGCCCTCTTTTCCCTCGCCTCCCTACACGAACGGCGGAAGAATCATTCCCTTCTCTGATGTCATGCCTGGAAAAACACCGATACGAGCCTCGATCATCTTCTCTGATCCACCTCGGCTTTGGTTCTTGATTCAACACCTTCTACACGCGGCTTCATCTTTCCATTAACGACCGCCACGACCTCCTCCAACCACCACGTTACGAACAAAACCGTATCGGAATCTTCTTATTTCGCGCGAACCCGATCTTGCCACGTATATGGCGACGACAACGAGTCCAGTCTCGAAAGGTATTATTCCGATCACTCCTTGCTTCTTTCGATTTCGGTTTCGTCTGTTGTTGTGTTAATTTTGAATTGTGGTGTTGACGAAGAGCCTTGATACTGTTGCACATTGTTGCTTGATGATGCTTGATAGGAAGTAGATGAAGCAGAACTAATAAAGATTGAAGTTGTGTTCAGAAGTTGATGATAAAGAGCGGTTCTGAGAAGATAAGGATTTAAGGTTATGGAGAAAGCGTGATGGTGATGGTAGGAGGCTCTTCGTTACCGAGAAAGATGAAGATTTTGGTGAGTATTTGTGAAGCTTTTTTCTTGGTTTTTTCCTTCTGTGAATTCCTGTAGAGTGAATCTTTGTTCTAAAATGAATAATTATATTCTCCTCTTTCTGAATTTGTGAATTTTTGGAGGATTTGTATCTGAATCAATCTCCCTCGAGTGTGAATCTTCATTTCTTATCAGTTGGAGCTGTTCTGTTAGAGATTAGTTACTTGGGTTCTGATCAATTATAAGTGGTTATCTCTGAGTTGATAAAATCGGTTAGGACAGTTAGAGAGGTAGTTATGGAATTGGTTAGGAGGTTGTTAGAAGGTTAGGGAACGGTTAGGGAATGGGAAATGGTTATAATTCTGTTTTTGGCAGTTAAAGGGAAGTTGGCTAAAAGTTTTGGGAGTTCTGTTTTTGGTTAGCAGTTTCTGTTAGGAGTTTGTTATAGGTGGTTGGGTAGTTAGTTATAGACTGGTTATAGGTTTGTTATGAATCTGTTAGGAATTGGTTAAGTTAGTTGGGCTTGTTTGGAATGGGCTGCTTAGAAGCATGTTCGGGGTTGTTAAAAAGCATTTAGTTTTCGGTTACATTCCCTGTTATCTTGAGCTGGGTTGGTGAATGGAATATGTTTGGTTTTTTTGAAATCTGTTTGATATCGGTTTGACTTTACAAGTTTGTGTACTAGCGATAGTTTAATCGGTTTATATGCTTATGATAGTTTATTTAATATATTTGCAGGTTTGGTTTATATTATAGCAGCTTGGACACAGTAGCTTGGAACATGGGGCATAATGGAGTCATGGAAGATTATAAATGAAGCAAGGCTTGAGTGAGGATTAGGAAAATTGGTTTAAAATGTACCCTTTGGAGTAACTTTCTATGTATGTACTGTAGTGTAGTGTAATGGGAAATGTATAATTTTCTGACTTTTCAAATTGGATTCAAATATGTATCTTCCCTCCATTGCTTCAAATTTAAATTTCCAAAATATTATTCAATTGTGATATTTGAATGAGCACAAATGAGATAAAGAACTAATGAATGGAATAAGAAGTGCTTTCGGTGAATATCTTCATCATTTGAGAATGATCCCCTGCAACCAAACATTTCTCCTTAGCTTACTGTATGAAGTTCCAACATGAATAGCTTGTGATCTAAGTAATAAAACAATCCCTGAATTAGTGATAATAGACTCAATTGAACCAAACTTCCAATGATGATAAGAACCAAGTGAGACCTTAATATGCTGAACTAAACCCTATGATAATTATGGCTAGACAAAATCGAATTTACTTGATAACATAAGCACACTGAAAAGAACCCCAATCCAACTGGTGATTGCGACACATGTACTGCTTCTCAACCCCTGGTCCCCAAGAATTTTCACGCATAATGCAAAGTCTTCTGAATGAAGTCCAATTGAGTGACTTGTACTATAAGCAACAAATAATAACAATGTCTTGATCACCCTATGATTCCACAACAACATCTTTATGTCATAACTCAAAGCTTTTGCACCTCAATCTTCAAAGATATCTTGACTTGCAGGGTCCGTAATATAACTGGCCTAAAGAACTCTTGGATATGGATGACAAGGCTCGAAATAGTGAAGACCCAAACCCTAGCTCAAAGAAATCTCTACTAAAAAACCGATATTGAAACCCTAATTCCTGAAGGTTCTCGACCCCTTGCGAAGTTATGTTGTTAGTGAATGTATGCAATGTTAAATGACCTAATGGAGTTATGTACATGAGAAAAGCGCGACAATGCATAAACCAGATAAATGTAAAAGGGTAGGACAAATTTGGGGTATTACAGCTGCCCCTATTTAATCGTCTTATACTTGAAAGTACGATTGGCACATGCCTTTCGGGAGTTCAAGGTAGAAGATGATTAAATACCAATGCCAAAAATTTGTTCAGGGAGAAAGCGTGAGTATTTATTTATTTTTGTGGTATCAGCTAGAATTTTTGTTTTTTAGTGAAAATATGGAGGTTGGACTTGTAACGTGGCGTGATGCCAATACAAGACAAAGGTTGGTACGAAAAGACAACGGACAAGGTCTACGGGCGACCTACGATCCTAAAGTGAAACAATGAGAGTGATTTGATAGAGAACCTAGCCTAAGGGCGATCTCAGGTTCTAAGACAAAATATATGGAAAGAACCTAGCCAAGAGGTAATCTCAGGTTCGACAATGATTTGAGGGAAGAACCTAGCCAAGAGGTGATCTCAGGTTCGACGGTGATCTAAGGAAGAACCTAGCCTACGGGCGATCTCAGGTTCTAAGATGATCTGAGGAAGAACCTAGCCTATGGGAGATCTCAGGTTCTAAGATGATCTGAGGAAGAACCTGGCCTATGGGCGATCTCAGGTTCGAAGATGATCTATGGGAAGAACCTTTCCTATGGGAGATCTCAAGTTCTAAGATGATCTGAGGAAGAACCTAGCCTATGGGCGATCTCAGGTTCTAGGATGATCTGAGGAAGAACCTAGTCTACGGGTGATCTCAGGTTCTAAGATGGAAACATGTTTACGATAATGTTTAGATAAGTGACACAGACGAGCATCAAGAAAGGTTAAATACGGACGAGTGTTTGGATCAATACGGACGAGTATTGAAAGGAGATACGGGCGAGTATCAAAGGTTAAACACGGACGAGTGTTTGAATCAATACGGAAGAGTATTGAAAGGAGATACAGGCGAGTATCAAAAGGTTAAACACAGACGAGTGTTTGAATTTTCATGGACGAGTGTATTGAAATCTAAATTTTTTGACAGACGGGAGTTGGCTACCAGAAGAAAATTGGGTCTAGAATGTCAAAGTGTATTGATTTTGTTGGGTATCGAAAAGGTGAAGGTCATTCATTGACTAGGGATTTTGGGCATGATACCCTCCTGTAGGGATGTATTGTTGTCCTTGAATAATCCAGGTCTTTTATGTAAGGTACCTGATCTGGCTTATGCTTCGTATGCATGTTTGAATTTATTTTTCTGTAAAGATCCATTCTGATGGATCGGCTACGCGCTTTTGAGGATGTAATGTTATGAAGTGATAACTATATGCAGTGCGAAGAAATAAAATTCATGGGGATAAGAGAAGGCTTGCTGGGAACCATTGCTCATAATTGGGGATGTCAATACATATCGATGCTGGAAGCCTGCAGTACCAAAGATCGCTGGGGATAATGATAAGAATTTGCACTGGGGAGTTCACAATACCACAGATTATTTATGACTCTGCTGAAGATTGAGTTATTGAAGAAGCGAGTCTTCAGGTACGCTACTGGATTCTGAATTGTACCGTTGGGGAAGAGATAATCTGGATAGACTCCCATATATCTTGAACCGTCGAAGGGATGATAGAACTGAATACGCCAAATAATGGATACTGAACACCATGTGAATCTCTCTGAATGCATGTCCCAAGTTTATGCATACTGGGGAATTATCTCTTGAATCACTTGGGGATAAAAGATGGGCATGGACACCTAGGAATGCCCCGGTTTAGTTCTACGAATGCCCCGATTTAGCTTCACTGGGGATGTTCTTGATTAACTCCAATGAGGTTGCACTTGCGCGTGCTGAGTCAAATGATGACTCTGAATTTCCAAATTCACTTGGGGAATCAGGTTTGAAATTGTTCGTAGCAGATGAAGGCAACTTCGTGTGCTGGTTAGGTTAGGGTGACCATTATGATGCTTTTAGCTGATTGTAGTGGTCTCGTGCAACATAATTGGCTTGAGCAACTTTGTAAGTACGGATGAGGAATGCCCTTGTCTGGAGGATTTTTGGAAGAAACTGTGTTGAATAGAAGACCATAATATTCGTGCCATAATACGATATGAGGTGGTCTGCCCCAATGTCTTTAGCCATGAAATAAACTGCTTCTGATTACAGCTTTCTTGGAGAGATTTTTCGAATCTTGACGTAACTTCCCCAGGTTGAATGCATTATGAATAGGTCTCTTGATGTGATAGCCTCTAATTGATCGAGCTTTGAGGGAATGCCTCGGACTTGGCTGAGTTTGGAGAGATCGATTCTCGACTTGATTGCCCCAGATTGGCGGAATCTGTTAACTTCATCCCTGAATGTTACTCAGACTGTGAAGTACCAAGATGATTTCTCTTGTCATAATCACCGGTTAACATGCCCCTGGATAAGTCATTTCTCTTGTGGCAGCTGAATCTTGCTTCATCAGGGTATTCAAGCCTCTCTTTTCTGACAAGATTGAGTTCTTTACTGATTGTTCATTGTGTAAATATACTTGATGTCGATCAGTTGTTTTGTATGTAGAATAATGTTTATTAGGAGAATGATAATTCTAATGAAACATGTATGTAAGTCTTGAAGTTTGAAAAAACTTTGATTGAAATGACGTCACAACTCTGTTATGAACGAGTCACTAGCTAGAGAGAAAAATTTGCAAATTCTTTTTTTTTTTGAAAGATAATGCAAGTATATGATGCCAACACAGATATTCAAACATACCTCTTAGGAGTCAGTTAAATTCTATCTCGTTGTAGCACGCTTTCGAATTGACCCATACTTCAGTTAGGACTTTTATGGGTTGTAACGTGGCCTGGTTCACAGTTTTAGAAAAAGATTTAAGGCTCAAAATTATTTGGTGCCCACCCATTCTCCATAAAGTTCTCCATTCCTACGTCTAGTTAACCCGATACAAGCATTCATCTCTCGAGAAGAGTTTGCGATGGTTGAGGAACCACTGAGGCCTCTTGGACACAATGGTCACTAACTTCTGATTTTGGTGTCTGATCAGACAGCTTTGTTCTTTGATGAGGATTTTATGGGTAATCCTTTTCTCGCCTTTTAGGCTTTTAAATTTCTTTCTTGCTTTTGCCTAGAGATATTCTTTTGAATTTTGATTTGGAAGTCCAGCGGGATGACCTAACTTTTGCCTAAGCGACTTGTTTCCAAGTTTTGACTTAGCGGGGATTTTTGTTTCTTTCTTATTCGTATTTTCCATTTTGAACAAGTCGTTGATCTTTATGTTATTTTGATTTGTTGGTAGTGATCGTGACTGCCTGAGTCTTTAGTAGATGATGGATAGCCATTATAGTATCATCATTTGTTGACCTCCTGATGTGTGAGAGATACCCATTGAGGTATAGTCAATAGACGCACGTTGTTGTTAGATGAGGGTTTACCCATTGTGGTTTTGACTTTCCTCAACCTTTTACTGGATAACCATTGTTGTATCCTTGGATGCACACTCTTGATGACTTCTGAATGCTTGATCAAATTAACTGAAGACTACCCGCCCCAGGGTTAAAATGAGGGTTTTTTCTGAACATAAAAGAAACTCCTACTTCGAAGGCTCATAGGGGTCGACGAGGTTCTATCTCCCTTATATCTCTGGTGTTTAGGGATTGAAACAAGGCATGTACATCGTCAGCAGGGTCTTACTCAAAAGCGTATCAACCAGAGATTTTGTGTTTTCAGATTGTCGTCATCCTCCTTTGAATCTTTACCTAAGCATAAGACTAGGAAATTTGGCATCAATATGCGAGTAAAACATTTAAAGAGTGATAACGAATGGATGAGTAAAAATGAAAGGAACACTTCAAGACAAGCTTACTTATTGCATTAAGATTTTCGTTCAAAAATAGACAAGTTTCTATATACAAACAATGTTTAATTAAACAAGCAAGAATTCAAATGAAAATGCAGTAAAGAAACCAATGATTGCCACTGTTGAGGAGACTTGACTCCGTATGGACTTGCTGATTCTGATGAATTTATGTAGTCTCGATGCTTGAGTGGAAGGGAGAATTCCCCTTCAGATCTGACGTGAACACAATAGTCTCTGGATTGAGCCTGTCTTGGACATTGTCTTTGGATAACATACCATCTTCAATAGATTGGCCAGGTGCCCCAGTATAATATGCATAGAAGATCCTTTCAGGAGATTGAATGAACGATTTACCCAACGAATTGGTACAAACTGCATCACCAAGCATACATTTCGTCTCCTCTTAGAACAACAGAGACATCCGACTCGTGAGAAAGATCTGACAGTTGGCCAATAGGAAATAGACTTTTGGAAGAGTCGCCAGACAGGTACTGGACTTTATACTTTAACCCCTTTGTAGTCTTCGATAACAAAACTGGGTGTCCAAGAATAGGAGATACATCTAGTACGTGTATCGTAATCAGAAGAGATGTTTGTGGGAAGAGGACCCCAAAGACCAGAGCTTTGTTGAACTTCCACCAGGAGAGGAAATAACTTGATGTAATGCACTGGGATCGCATTAGTATGCTCATCAGGCTTCTTCTGCCTTTGCTATTCCTAAAAGATGAGGAGAAGAGAGGACCTGCTGCAGCAATAAGTGCAAGATTGTTGACATCATCATCAGAGCTTTCATGACCTGGCTCATCTGAGTCTTTAATCAATTATCTTCCTGTTCGAAGAAATTTCTGACTACAGACCAAAGCTTGTATGTACCACTCGGAGTTATTCCATCAAGTTGAACCTTTGAAGAGAATATCAGGCCTGAATAATAATCCCCAGTCTTTGAGTACCTGTTATGAATGCATGAGTATGCATGGGGTGCATTAATGAATGCCATGTCATGTTCTATCATTTCAAAGGAATTCACGTGCTTTGATTTTGATTTTGTGCAAGTAAGGGATGGAAGAGTTTAGGACAAGACTTGCAAATATGATTCCTTGGAAATAATAGAACATGTATGTTAAGCATGTGGTTAGCCATGTTATGTAACCATGTGAGTATCATCAGATCAGAGGTATGGTATGTCTTCCTCCCATATAAGAACTAGGTACCATGCAGATCTCCCATTGTACGGGATCAGGGCTTCTGGAACATCGGATACCGTTGAGCATTTTCTAAATATGCTGGGAATACCAAGATTGAAGGCTAGAATTAATCTCCAAGTAAGCAAGTCAGGAACTCAGAAAATAAATCTAAGAACCTTATGGTCACCAATAGGAGTATAGCATATGTACAAAGTCGCCAACATAAATCCAGAACATAACCATTAGAACCAATAGTCATTGTCTGAGCATAGTCACCATCTGAACATGAGTAACCGTCTGAACATAGTCACCATTTGTATCTGTAATAAGAATTCCCTCCCCGCTCACGGGTGAAGACTAGGTCAGGGTAAGGCAATGGTAACTCGAAAATCACGGGTCCGCCTGAAAGTGCTATGGGCTTACCCACAGACGTAGGGGCCGATAGTAATTCATTTGAACCTCATTCGAGCGTGGTATATGACATGACTGCACTGATCGGACCATGTCCTACAGTCGTCATGCCCCCACTCTATTCCTAGTATCCTATTGCACTCTGGCCTTGGTACTGGGCCTTTTACCTCAATAGTAATATCCCCACCCAACATGGAAAACCAGAATCCAGCATAATATATAGGGAAAGCAATAAAATGCAATGCAAATTTATGCTCAGATAAACATGTATAAATGAGTAAACTGAGAGCATAAAAATAAACACCCAAAGAAAAGAAAACAGGAGCTAGGAGCGACTCCGAGATGGACCAGCATTTGGTCGACCTGTCCCCAGTGAAGTCGCCAGCTGAAACTCATCAAACAATGAAGTCGCCATCGAACGTATTTTATCCCATATGTAGGGAGAGGTAAACATCGAGAAAACCTGAGAGGGGAGAAGTCACGGTCTTGCGACCGAGAGATCGAGTAAGGGAGTCTGTTACACGAGGGGAAGGTATTAGCACCCCGCACGCCCGTAGTACTCTATGGTATCCACTCTTATTATCTATCTTATGGGTGTGCTTAATCTATGCTTACGGTTTATTACTGCTAAAGGGAGAATGCATGCAAAAGAAAGGGGAAAAGAATGTAAGGAAAATAAAATTGTGCTCGCTTGGGCCCTACCCCAATGCCTATGTATCCTTTTTGAGGAATCAGAGCAGCCGTAGTTCGGCTCATCTGTTTTTGTTTGTTTTGTGTTTTTTATGGACAAAGTTAATTCCTCCTTCTGCCGCAGCTCGACCTTTGGAGACTTATACGTTGGCACAAAAGTAAATTAATCATGTCCTTACCTGAAAAGGGTTTTAGAGAAAGGTGCTTGAGTGCACAAAATGGTTTGAGTTGGTTTGTATTTTTGTTGTAGATAATGACTAGTTAACCTCAAGAGAGATATATTGGCCACCTTTCTACTTAACCATGAAAGGAGTCTTTGAGAATTGAACCACACCTAGGCTTGAGATGAAGAACAATAAGATCGAAAAGAGACTCGCTTATCATTTCCCATACTAAGCAAATGTGTGATTCTCATCAGTAGCTTTAAAGTGTTTTTAATTTTGAAAGAAAAATAAGTTTTTATTTTAAATGCATATGCAAAAGGAGAAAGAAAAGTCAAAGGGAGACTAGCCTACTTCTAAACCTAATGTTATTATGCATCATGGACCTAAAATTGGAATTTCGAGGGAATTCTACCTAATATTTGCATGCTTGGATTTAGAATCCTAATGTCCAATTTAGTTCAATTAAATCGAATATTAAATTTGAATCAAAATATCCTAAGGGATCATGGTATGTACAAGGATAACGCAAAAACTAATAAGAAATAAAGTGCGAAAATGAGGAATAAAATGGGGTCACGATGATACCGAACAGAGAAGGTCCGTTGCCTTTTCAAAGGCACACAAGTGATAAGAAAACTCTACCGAAAGCTTCTCTGCACAAGTGATCATAGAATTAATCTCCCAGCATTCAACATTGCGATAGTTGCATCAATATTCTATCACAAAATCTTAACTAAAAATGGCAATGAAAATGATTATTAAACATGAAAATAATAGAAAATTCTAATAAAATTATAAAGAGAATCCAAAAATTCTAAAAATATGCTACTATTTTGCATCATTTTATCATGTGGAAAATTAATCAAAATCATGAATAAATCACATAAACAATTGCTAAAATAAAAATTGGAATAAATGAATTAACAAGAAAATAGAACATGAATGCAACAGGAGGTGCAAAGCCTAGATTAGGGTGCATGCTGCAAGCAACTGAAATAGACATTAAGCCCAAACTTAACCCAGTCCAATGAGATCTTTTTGTCCACAAACGTCAGTCTTCTCCAAAAAAATGTTTTAATGGGCTTAGGAGGGAGGTATCGGTCCAACAACATACAATAATCCGGGTTTTTTTTGTTATCACTTATATTATTTATTTGAAATAAAAGAAGAAGAAAACAAAAGGAAAATTGAAAAGGGAAATAACGTGCAATTAGGGTTGAGTTTTGTGACGATTGAACTTCTTCAAATAGAAGCCCTCTTTTCCCTCGCCTCTCTACACGAACGGCGGCAGACTCGTTCCCTTCTCTGATGTCATTCCTGGAAAACCACCGATACGAGCCTCGATCATCTTCTCTGATCCACCTCGGCTTTGGTTCTTTATTCAACGCCTTCTCCATGCGGCTTCGTCTTTCCACTAACGAACGCCACGGCCTCTTCCAACCACTGCGTTATGAACAAAACCATATCGGAATCTTCTTATTTCGTGCGAACCCGATCTTGCCACGTACGTGGCGGCGACAGCGAGTCCAGTCTTGAAAGGTATTATTCCGATCGCTCCTTTCTTCTTTCAATTTATGTTTTGTCTATTGTTGTGTTAATTTTGAATTGTGGTGTTGACGAAGAGCCTTGATACCGTTGCACATTGTTGCTTGATGATGCTTGATAGGAAGTAGATGAAGCAGATACGATAAAGATTGAAGTTGTGTTGAGAAGTTGATGATAAAGAGCGGTTCTGAAAAGATGGGGATTGAACGTTATGGAGAAACCGTGATGATGATGGTAGAAGGCTCTTCGCTACCGAGAAAGATGAAGATTTTTGTGAGTATTTGTGAAGCTTTTTTCTTGGTTTTTTCCTTCTGTGAATTCCTGTAGAGTGAATCTTTGTTCTAAAATGAATAGTTGTATTCTCCTCTTTCTGAATTTGTGAATTTTTGGAGGATTTGTATCTGAATCAATCTCCCTCGAGTGTGAATCTTCATTTCTTATCAGTTGGAGCTATTTTGTTAGAGATTAGTTACTTGGGTTCTGATCAATTATAAGTGGTTATCACTGAGCTGATAAAATCGGTTAGGACAGTTATAGAGGTAGTTATGGAATTGGTTACGAGGTTTTTAGAAGGTTAGGGAACGTTTAGGGAATGGGAAATGGTTATAATTCTATTTTTGACAGTTAGAGGGAAGTTGGCTAAAAGTTTTGGGAATTATGTTTTTGGTTAACAGTTTCTGTTAGGAGTTTGTTATAGGTGGTTGGGTAGTTAGTTATAGACTGGTTATAGGTTTGTTATGAATCTGTTAGGAATTGGTTAAGTTAGTTGGCCTTGTTTGGAATGGGCTGCTTAGAAGCAGGTTCGGGGTTGTTAAAAACCATTTAGTTTTCGGTTGCATTCCCTGTTATCTTGAGCTGGGTTGGTGAATGGAATATGTTTGGTTTTTTTGAAATCTGTTTGATATCGGTTTGACGTTACAAGTTTGTGTACTTGCAATAGTGTAATCGGTTTATATGCTTATGACAGTTTATTTAATATATTTGCAGGTTTGGTTTATATTATAGCAGCTTGGACACAGTAGCTTGGAACATGGGGCATAATGGAGTCAAGGAAGATTATAAATGAAGCAAGGCTTGAGGATTAGGACAATTGGTTTAAAATGTACCCTTTGGAGTAACTTTCTATGTATGTAATGTAGTGTGGTGTAATGGGAAATGTACAATTGTAATGATTCTGACTTTTCAAATTGGATTCAAATATGTATCTTCCCTCCATTGCTTCAAATTTAAATTTCCAAAATATTATTCAATTCCGATATTTGAATGAGCACAAATGAGATAAAGAACCAATGAATGGATTAAGAAGTGCTTTCGGTGAATATCTTCATCATTTGAGAATGATCCCCTGCAACCAGACGTTTCACCTTAGCTTACTGTATGAAGTTCTAACATGAATAGCTTGTGATCTAAGTAATAAAACAATCCCTGAATTAGTGATAATAGACTCAATTGAACCAAACTTCCAATGATGATAAGAACCAAGCGAGACCTTAATATGTTGAACTAAACCCTATTATAATTATGGCTAGACAAAATCGAATTTACTTGATAACATAAGCACACTGAAAAGAACCTCAATCCAACTGGTGATTGCGACACAAGTACTGCTTCTCAACCCCTGGTCCCCAAGAATTTTCACGCATAATGCAAAGTCTTCTGAATGAATTCCAATTGAGTGACTTGTACTATAAGCAACAAATAATAACAACGTCTTGATCACCCTATGATTCCACAACAACATCTTTGTGTCATAACTCAAAGCTTTTGCACCTCAATCCTCAAAGATATCTTGACTTGCAGGGTCCGTAATATAACTGGCCTAAAGAACTCTTGGAGATGCATGACAAGGCTCGAAATAGTGAAGAAGACCCAAACCCTAGCTCAAAGAAATCTCTACTAAAAAACCGATATTGAAACCCTAATTCCTGAAGGTTCTCGACCCCTTACGAAGTTATGTTGTTAGTGAATGTATGCAATGTTAAATGACCTAGTGGAGTTATGTACATGAGAAAAGCGCGACAATGCATAAACCAGATAAAAGTAAAAGGGTAGGATAAATTTGGGGTATTACAATAAGTACCTATGAAATAAAATACACGAAAATATAGTATGATGAGATCATTATAAGTATATATAAATTGATAAGTCACCATGTTTATCAATTAAGAATTATTTTGCAAACGAATACTCATAACATATATATCGTACACCAAGTATGTCATGTATTTATAAAAATAAACAAGTAAAAGAGAGAACTTACTAACAAAGAGAAAGTTAGATTGATACTACCTCACCGTACAATATGATGGAAGATGCACTTGCATTTGAAAAGGAACTCTCAAAAGAAAATTGAACTAAACCCAAAGTATGCCACAAATAACAACATGGTCTTACCACTTTACACTTTGACAAATTATTCAAAAGTATAACTTGTGATGAATCCAAGAAGGTCATTGATTTGATGATCATTTATTTTGATTCAACTCTCATCTTTATCCTTTTCATGTTAGTTATCTTTCTACTCCTCATGTTTCACTGATTCAGGTTGATCAAATTCCTTCTTCGACGTCATTGAGTATGTCTCTTGAAGATACACCTAAATCATGAAATGATATACCTTTTCCGAGTATTCTCAGATAGAACATCAAAATTAACTTATGCATATTTTACCAATAAAAAAAACTTGTTGTTGCTTTCTAGATCACATAATCCATCTTCTTGCCCCATATACAATAGGATTAGAATATGTTCATATGCCTTGAGCCACCATAAATGAGAACCCATATTCTCTTCATGAACTCAAGACAATATTCTTACAAAAACAACAAGACAAGCTAGGTATCCAATCTTCATTAGGTCCTTAGGGGTTAGTGAAAATTGGTTGCATTTTGGCAAGCCTTTCATATAACCATAGTGACAATTTAAATTTTCGCCATCACTAAAATCACTATCATATACGTGCTCGCTTTTTGAGGACCTTGAACTTGATGCTCTAAGAGATTTAGACTTTGTTCTTTCCTCCATATCCATGTCTTTCTCCTTTTTCTTCTTCTTCTCAAGCTTTTTTTCATGCTTGTCTAAGAAATTAAGTTCTTGCTCATGTTCTTCAAACTTACCAAACAATGTAGTGAGATCAAGTGTTGTAAGATCATTAGCTTCCTTGACCACGGTGACCTTTGATTACCAATTCCTAGTAAGACTTCTCACAACTTTATTAGTAGCAATTTCATTGGAAATAAGATTAGCAAGTGTGCTAAAACGATTAATGAGATTTAATGTATTTTTTTATCATCATTATTGCGTAGTACTTTCGGCTTAGATGTGATAACACCATTAGTATTGTTTTGAGTAATAGCATCACACATATCCTTTTCATATAAATTAACATGAATGTGTATACAAGCTTTCTAATAACTATATTTTTCTTCCAAAAAAATTTGGGGTTGTTTTGTAATCCCCTTTAGGTCCGTACGCCATTTTCTAATAAGACTTTCAAAGTACAAAATTAACCGAAACTATGATACCACTTGTTAGATAACGACAATTCATCTATAGGGTGGATGAATAGATGACCAAATTAAAAATGACATTTCAAATGTAGGTATTTAAAAACTTATTTGAAAAACAATGTTGAGCGGAAGGTTTTTGTCCTAGATCAAAATAGTAGTAAAAATGAACCTAGTTATTGGAAACTCGAATATGCACAAGCCATATGGAATTAAGATAATGATAAAATCAATCAAAATAACAATATCTCAATTAATAGTTTAATATCAAACACAACAGTTTCTTATTTCCAATGAAATCATATTAAAAACATATCATAACACTTTATCGAACATGTCAAGCACAATCAATTTTTCTGAATTTTCTTTGATCTTTGTTGATACGAAATAGAACTTACAATCAAAGTGATTATAAAATAATCAACAAATAAATTTAAACCTTAACAATTAAATAAAAACTCTATACGAATCGATCGATCAAACAACACATTCAACAAATTGTACATAGAGAGTAAATGAGAGTAAGAGATAGAACATTGCAATTTTCCTTTGAGTTGAACAAGCTAAAAAATTTGTCAAAAATTTGGTGTTCAATCAAAGTTTCAGAATTTCCCTTTGTGTTGTCTTAATATGAAAAAGCACTTATAATCAAAAGTAATTATAAGCAACTCAACACTCAATTCAATACAAAAATAGTCTCGAAAAATTCCTACGCTTCGATAGATTAATCAATGCTATTTGAAAAATTGGTATATGAAAATTAGAGCAAGTAAAGCAATAAAAGAAAAGAGACACATGTATTTTTTTACACAATTCCACACTTTCGTTCTCACAAGTGCGTACGTCTGCGCCCAATTCCAATGTGGAATTAGGATACTTTTTTACTTTTCAAAAAGTATAAATACAAGAAAAGTGTTCAAGAGAAACCCTACAAACCATAGTCGTTTAGTGTTGATTCAACCACTTCTCTTATTTTGATCTTCAACAATATCAATCACACAATAGATTACCAATTGACTATATGGATCTTGCTACTTCTTTGCATTTTTTATCTCCAAAGCTTTCGTGTACCATCAATTGAAACTATTGTAACACAAGACTTAAATTTGATTTGTCGTTCTATCACTACTTCCTTTGTGTTCCTTATCTCCAAAGGACCCTTTGCGTTCTTTATCCCCAAAGGGCTTCACTTGGCCCTAATACTCTTTTGAATGTCATGCACGAAAATCCCTAAATCAATTAATGATTTTAGAGGACAAACCTGTGGTTTTTTTGGATGAAGACCCCTACAAATCTCAACCCAATATCTTTGGCTACACAAGAACCTAATCGGATGTTATTAAACCTCGTCTAGATGGCACCCCAACAAAAGATTGTTACAATAGAATGTTAGTGTGTATGCAAGATTGGAGGTTGAAGATGAAGAGAAAATGTAGTCTAATTTTATGGTATTATCAAGTTGAAATGATGCATGAATGATATATTTATAGTTGGGGTATTTTTAGGCAAAATAGGGAAGTTTCCGAATGAAAAAATAACCCATAAAACAGTATATGTTGACCTGAAAAAATTATGTGTCGACACATGCAAAACAGTATCTAAGGCTTTAAAAATGTAGTACATGTGTGTTGTACCCCAATTTATTCCCCTAATATTCATTTATCATCTCATACCATCACAATGCAATAAGATCACACATTAGGGTTTGGGTACTTCTTCTACTGTGTCTTATCTTTAAGTTTGCTCTTGAGAGATCACCAAGCACCTTGAATCATGTTTTGTATATATGTGTTTTATATTCTAGTGACCTCTAACCAAAATCCAAAAATATGTTTTGTTTATTTTGTTTCTTGTAAGACAGTGTTTGCGATCAACAAATCCAGGTGATGGTTCTCCGATTAGGGTTAAGGTTTGTTTAGGCCAAAAAAATAGTTCCCAAAGCCATATGTTTCAAAGTGGTGATCTATAATCTTAGGTCACGTTATCCTCAAGCTTCAGCCAACATGATTAAAATAAGTTTGGCGGCTTAATTCTCAAGACTCTTCGAGATAGGTTCATGTGTTTATTTCCATGCCTTCTTCAACGGGTAATCTCAAATTCTGACAAGTGTGAACATGGTTTAATCAAGATTTTACCAACTCAGGTTTATATGTGATTAAGAAGGCCTTGGGTTGTGGAAAATGATCAAGTTCGCGAGTTGATTCAAAGTTGTCAGACTGAAAGTCAATGTTTACAAGTTTGAGTCCAAACGATCATAACTTCTTCATTGTTAAGTATTTTAGAGTGATTCTTCGAGCATATGGATCTCCTTGACATCACCTATAATTTCTCTTTTCAAGTCTAGAGCTAATTATGTGTAGAAGGCTATCAAAAGTATGAGTACATTAGAGGTTATTTTATGACTTTGACCTAAATTCACATTACTTTCATCCAACTTTCAAGGATCATAACTCGTTCAATTTTCATCGTTTCGGGACGATTCTTTTTGCACCATATCACAAATGGCTTTACTACAAAATTACCTCAAGGAGCGAGAGAAAATTGTGCTTAGAAGGCTTTGAATTTGTTTTGTAACATTATTTCTCATTTTGGAATTAGTACCTTCTTTACCTATAATTTAGATTTATGTCATGATTGCTTCTTTAACATGGTGATTTCTTTTGTTGAGGTAATTAGTTGTTCAAGTCAAATTGCTTCTTGCTGAGAATTAAGACCTCATCAACTTTTCAAGTGGAATTTGGTTGTTTCTCGAATTTATGATTTAATGGAAGTGTGGTTCATGGTTATGGAGTGTTTCTTTCAAGTTTAATTCTAAAAGAATTCTTGATTATTGGTTTGTATGCGATTCAAATTTGTTGATTCAAACACATTCTAATTTTCTCAAGGGGTTGAAGAATTCAAGATCATCCATGTCAAGTTCAAATTTTCATCGAGTTTGTGATTCAAAAACTCAAAATTCGAATTTATTTACAAGGTCATGATTCAAGGATAAAGGAAGAATTATGTGGATTACTTGGAAATTCAAGTCACTTACGACATTTATCATTTTTCAAGACATCATTCCAAGTTTCGTTCTCAAGAATTCAATTTCTTCATTCAAACTTCTCTCAAAGCTTCATTTAAATTTATCCAAGATACAATTCATTTTATTTGTGAAAGAATTGCATGAAAGGAAAAGCTACAAAGAACATGTTCAATTTTGATTCACAAAAATTCCTAAGGCTTATGTCTAAACTGTGATCCAATCTTCAAATTTCTCCATTCCATGAAGTGTTTCTTCAAGTCCTTCATCATCCTCTCCTAATGTCCAGGACACACTTTCTTCTTCAATCTACATCTCTTGCTTTCCATCCAAGTTCTTCATGTTTTCCCAATCATCACCTTCTATCAGAAAAAAAGTCATCACATAATCGTTCATAAACTATCAAGCTAACAAAACCAAAAAGGCTGAGCAAGCATCAAACCTTAATTGTTCATCATTTTTCCCAAAACTACAAACCCTTCGTAAATTGTAGATAAGGAAGAAGAAAAGATCTCGTAACAATGAAAAGTCATAAGGATTTCACCAAGAAAGCCAAAAGACGAAGATAACTCGCATAGCCTCCGTAAAAAAATCCCACCGCTGCTATCGCTGTCGTTCTCTTCCACTAACCTTCAATCACACTCCAGAAAGTCTGAATTCAGCGTCACAGAGTCCATATCTCTCCTCTTCATCACTGATTTCCTTCATCTGAGCGTTTAGGGTTTCAAAATCCCCTTTCAAGATCTACACCAAATCGTACTTCCTCTGCAAAATCAGAAGACGAATTAGTAACCAGAAAAAGAAGATGAGGAAAATGATATAAAAAATCAGAGATCAGAGCTTTACGGCCGCGAGCCGCTGTCAGTGCCGCCATGGGCGACTTTCAGTGAGACTTTTGGCAAGGGTTTCATTATGAAGAGAGTGAGAGAACAAGAGCAGAGCTGAGAGAGAGTTTAATTTTCTTTTTATCTTTTAATTTTGATTAAGATTATATTTCCTGATTAATTAAGTATTGATTAGAGTCACTAATCTAACTGTGACACTTGTCACTTCCCTAATGGTTATTTCTTGATTTTGTTCAGGTGCACTTAGCATAACTGCCATGATCCCCCACCTCAACACTGTCAGATCTGATCCAACACTCCAAAACATGCAGCTCGCCATGCACCCTCCAGAGTCTCATGCACTAGATCAAAACATAACCTTCTTTTTAGGCCCTAGACTCTTTTACTTTTCAACACCCCCATTTGCTAATTTAAGGCCCATTTACACCTTTTCTTTATATTTTACTTTTTATATGGTTTGTTTAATTTTTTTTATTTCTATAAAAAATTAAAATATAAAAAAAATTATTTTAAATAATTAATTAGATTGGAAAATAACATTTAATATAATTAATTATTTTTTTAATTAGTTTTATTAAATAAGATAGTTCAATTTAATTGGTTATTTAATTAATTTCAATTGGGTCGTATTGTTGATTTTTAATCATATTATCAATTTGTTACATCCCCTCCCTCTTCATCTTACCCCTTTCCCATTGTTGTACATGTTTTTGGAGAAAAATCTACATATTATTTCTCCAAACATATGGTACATAGATTGCTATTGACCGGCCTCAAAATAGGTGCGACTTCTATATAAGTCCACTTACAATTGCTTAACATAGTGCTAAATTTTGTCCCGATTCGAGAAATGATCATTTGTGGCCCAAACCCATGTTTGCAAGCCCAAGTATGTTAATTTGAAACTTTTGATCTAATAATCTTGAGATTCATTGTTAGGAGGTTTGGTCTTCAATCCTCTAATGAATCTTCATAAACTTTGGTCAAAGTGAATCACTTAAACATCGTTAATCATTTATTGTTGCCTTGAGAATTTTGAAATGAATGATATACTTGACAAAAAGCAAATGAAACTTGTTGTTGAGAGGCTTTGATTTTATCAATCTTCTAATGAGTTTTCAAATGTAAGTTTCAATATGGTCATTCAACTAACCACTAATTTCTAACTCATTAACAATTGACTTTTATTTCTATGCTCTTACTTTAAGCACCATTTTTCTTAGCATTTTCATTTCATGCTATTTTCCTCTTTGCTCACTTGAGCAGTTATCTTTATGTCATTTTTTTACTCACTTGAGCTTCTCATTTTATTTTTGAAGATACCTAATAACCAACTTGAACAATAAAAAGATTTAAGGTTACTTGGACTATTTGGTTACTATCCTTGGCATGATGGAGTTATAGACTTCTTGGACTTAGGAGTAGAGACCTTAACCTACCTTGAGACCCTTGTGGCTTATTTTGCTATTATGTATGGAGTTATTGGGGTTTACCCCAAGACATTGGGCTATTTGTTTCTTTGTGTGCAAGTTATTCTGATTATATACTTTGTCTGCAATTGGGGAATTATCTGTATACAGCCGTTACTCTGCCCAATTTTTTAGAAGACTTAATGCATTTGAAGTTTGGTTTTCTCAAGAGGTTTTCTATCTTTGCTTGTTTGGTTTCAAATCCAAAGGATGAGAATTCTACATTGACTCATTATATCAAGTGTTGGCTTCTTGTTGGTTAGACGTTTATTTTCCCTAGTTTTTACCTTATGCTTTAGGATAGTCCCTTCTCCACCATCCCATCTTCTTTAATTTCAAAAATCTACTCCCTCCTTTTCAAAACTATTCTTGTTTTTTTTTAAACTTGAATCGCTTTCATAATAAATTTGGACTTAGGTCCATGCATTTTCAAAATATTTTCTTAATCAAACTTTAACCAATTTAATAATACTTTGACATTTTTTGTGAGAAGACTAAAAGTCATTCAGTCTCATTCAAATCATTTTGCCACTTTGTCTTTTTACCTTAAAATCTTCTCAAAAGATTAGACTCTTGCCAATCCTTGTAGTGATCCGAACTACCATACTTCTATGATATATAGTGAAGTGAGATATTTTCCACTTGGGTATTGAGTGAGGCTTTGTTTATTTTAAAATCCAAGCCATATCCTCCACTTTGAAATGACGCAAATTCTCCTTTCTCATAATTGTGGGTAGTAAGTATTTTCTTCCACTCGGATACAACGATGATGTCTCGTCTATTAAAATTAATCAACACACTTGTGTTTCTTTTTAATTTTTAAAGGTTAACTACGAGTACCCCGATCCCTTATTACATGGAAGGTGGTACGTATGCACTAAAGGTTCACAACCATGGCGGATGCAAAAATTGTAAAAAATATTTCTTTTTCTAATTTCCACCATCTATTTTATATACAACTCTTATAGCCAAAAGGAACAGATTTACAAAGAGGTTCATGCGGAGTACCATAGATGTTTACGGTGCTAATACCTTCCCTTTGTATAACCAATCCCCGAACTTAGATTCTCTCCACCTCTTTTTGGGTTATTCGCTCTTTTCCCATTCCTCTGGAAACAATAAAGCATGATGGCATTTTTTATTTGATATGTACGAGTTAAGTCAATCTAATGGCTTAGTCTCAATATTTCTACCGCTACAGAAAAAATGGCGACTTCACTGGGGAGAGATCGAAAAATTGTTGGTTCATCCCTAAGTGGGTTGAGCCTATCTTTGTTTATTTGTGTATATGCTATTATCTATTGTATATTATGTTTTGTTTATGTTTGTCTGGATTTTCCTGGTTTTCAGGGTGCTTGGTGATTTCTCATAAAGTTCTATACCCGAACTTAGGAAAACTTAAGATAGGATGAGTAGTATAGTCATTTTAACTTTGAGGGAGTAATCTAAAAAAAGGAGGCCTGAGATCCCCCACTCAGTGGACGCCCCTTTGACTGTAGTGCTGTTTACCGAGTAATTGGGAAGACGTGCTGATTTTGACCTGGGAGCCTGCTGAAACTGAGGAACATAGAACCTTTAACTCATATTGGCCTTTTAGGTGTAGTGCAGAAACTATGACGGATCAATTCGGAAATTGTTGTCACGCGATACTACACTCAGACGAGTTTTTCCTGAGAATATTACTAATTACCAAGTCAATCAGGACGTTGGTAATATCCGAAGGAAGGATGTAGACTCTGGGAACCTCTTAGAACCTTTTTCGGCAGGTGATAAACTATTAGACCATACCTTGTGGGTAGTACCTTTGCCCTCATGATCGTGACGTCAAACCTATGAACCCCGTGTTTGTGATCTTGTGTGTGATTGTTGCATCATGTATCCATGCACCCATGAGCATTGTTTTAACCAAATTTTCAAGGAACTTAAGACTTCTATGTTGCAAACATCACAAATTTTGTAACTATGGATTTTGGAAAGAGTACTCAGAAGTAAAATGTCAAGATTCCAAATTCAGAAGAATTGAGAAAGCATGAATCCTTGATATCTAGTCCTCGGGATTTCTTGTTCTCCTAGCGGTCTTGAAGATGGATTTATCCTAGTTATCTTGAAGATAGATTTCTCCACACCTATGATCTAGTTCCTCAATTCTTTGTATCAATGATTTATTTTCCTGATTATCAGCAAAGTAGAAGAGAAGAGTGCGAGAGGATTTATTTTCCTTTAACATTCCAAATTCAAGCTCAAGAAAATTTTACAACACGATGTTGGATCTTCTTTGGATGCAGTTCATGTGGACCTGAGGATTTAGCTTTCTCTTTCTTCAATGTAGGATTAGTGAAGTTTTGTACTTCAAATGTAACCTTTCCAGTATTAATGAAATGAGTTTTTTCAGTTATCCCAAAAGTGTCTTTTAATTGATGTTTGCAATTCGTTTATAATGTTCCAAAGTTCTTCGAAAACTTGGTTTTAAAAATTTTAAGCAATCATTTGCATTGCATAGCATGCATCATTCTCACTTATGTCTTGATTTCAAGAGTTTCCCGGAGTCTTATCCTCTGCTCTTCGTCTTCAGAAGTCAAGTTATCGCGCCAGTGCAACACTCATGCTAAGAGAAGATGGAAAACATTAAGCAAGAGATCTTTGAACCCCGCAAATAGGTAATTACTTTAAAGGCTGGTATGGAGTATCTAACTGCTTTGGTTAAAACTTTGGTTGCTGCCCAAGTCAATCCTTCTAGGAAGGAAGAAGAAATGGAAAAGGTCTTCACAGAAACTCTGAAATCATTATTTCATGAGAAGGTGATAGTCAATGCGCCCAGTGGTTTCCCTGAAAAAAGTGAATGTGGGAGTGCTTCTAGAAGAGGATGTTCATCTGAAGATGGTGGCTCAGCTAGTGGTGTGAAGAAGTTTGATAATAATTTTTCCATGAAAAGAACTAGAGGAAGAAACAATTATTGTCAGAATCAGTATGTTTCTCCTGTCACCCCTTGTTGGTGTAAGCCCTAGAGGCCAATACTTTTGGTACTTGTATCGAATTATTTATTAAAAATAAAAGGCATTTCTTTATTATGTTTGCTTTCCAAAATAATAAAGTCCCTAGAATGGTTTATTGGTTTAATGAAATGTTAAGTGTGACTTAATCATGAGATCCCATTAAACATAAGAAACTATTCTTAAAGTATCCGTAGTCAAGCTTTAATGTGAAGTGGGATAACATTAAAGCATTAAGATTATTATGAAGATAGATTGATGATCACATCTCATGGATCATAGATAAGGAGTTATCAAGTCGTGACATAGGTATGAATATTAGGAGTAATATTTATACTGGATTGACCCGTTATGAGAATACTACATAGAATGTTATGCAAAGTGTCATAAGTTATTCTCATGATGATAATGGTGTATACCACCCTTCGACCTGAAACCACTATGGACCCTAGATGTAGAGTCAAGTACTTTATTGCTGATCAAACGTCATCCGTAACTGGATGACTATAAATATGGTTGATGGGTACTTCACAAAGCATGCTAAGGGACATGAGTGACCTAGATGGAATTTGCTCATCCTGCATAACAGGATAAATGTCTAAGGGCCCAATATTGAACTGGACAAGGGTGACACAGTGTATGCCTTGTGTTCAATATAGACATGAGGGCAAAAGGGTAATTGTACAACACAAATATTATCACGGAAAAGGTTTGGTCAGATCACATGACATTTTCGTGACTTGGGTAACAGTAATGTGTTGCTAGATACCGCTCACTGTTTATTATATTAAATGTGTGATTTAATATAATTGCCAACGTCGCGAAAACCTACAGGGTCACACACATAAGGACAGGTTGATGAGAGATATAATAAATAAGGAACATCGTAAGGTACGGTGCACTTAAGTGTAATACGGAAAGTGGTAAGGTACCACGTGGATAAGTGATATATGGTACATCATAAGGTATGATGTCCATAAGCTTAATTGGGCTTTTAGCTTATAGCCTTAACTGGGCTTTTAGCTTGTAGCCCACACGAGTGATTCTATAAATAGATCCCTTGTGATGAAGCAATTTCACTTGATGCATTTTCGTTTTTTTTACTCTCTCTCTCACTCAAGGTTTCCGTTCGTGATCAGCTAGCACTGTGACCGGAAGCGATCTGTTCGTGTGGACTGAGTAGAGGCATTGTTCTTCATCAACGCTCGTGATCACAACATCAAAGTTCTGAATCGCCACAAGAGGTAAATATTTCTATCACTGACCATGCTCATTCGTAAGGATCGCTAAAGGAAATTTTTTTATATTCCGCTGCGTTTTGTTCGTAATTTTCCTTCACCCCTATGTTCAATTTACCTCCTGTTGCTTCAGTTTGTCAATAGAATTAGCAAGTCCATGATCAGAAGAAAACTCAGTTTGATCCAATCCCAATGACCTACACAGAGTTGTTTCTTGTCTTGATGCAGAGAAATTTGGTTCAGACCCGACCTCCACCGAAGATTCCTGAGAAGATGCCTTGGTACTACAAAGTTGATTTGCCATGTGCCTTTCATCAGGGAACCCCTGGGCACAATATCGAACATTGTTATCCATTAAAAGATAAAGTCCAGAAATTGGTTAGAAGTGGTATCTTGTCATTTAAGGATATTGGTATTGAAGTTTAAGTCAATTCTTTGTCGAAGAATAAACATGATTGAAGGATACCCTGAAGTTTAAGTATGATTAACCTTCTCAATTTCTTATCATTTTTTATTGATTTCTCTTTTGTCATTTTT
This sequence comes from Vicia faba, assembly GCA_948472305.1. Taxonomy (NCBI): domain Eukaryota; kingdom Viridiplantae; phylum Streptophyta; class Magnoliopsida; order Fabales; family Fabaceae; genus Vicia; species Vicia faba. The sequence goes on from OX451738.1 coordinate 729,763,861, forward strand.
CTTGTTTATCATTGCATTGTTTTCATGTAAGAACTTGTTTGCATTTGAATGATTATCTTAATACAATGAATATGTTTGTCTTGAAGAAACCCATTCGTTTCACTCGAATTTATTTTCAATTTTAAATCGCTTTTTGAATTTTGATACCAACTTGTTATCCATTCTCTTTCCTAAGCATAGATTAGGAGGAGGATGATGATATTAAAACGTAAAATTTATGGTTGTATGCTTTTGGATAAAACCTTGTTAACGATGTACATGCATTGTTTCAAATCCTCAAACACCGGAGATATAAGGGAGTGAAACCCTCGTTAACCCTTTTGGGCCTTGAAGTAGGAGTTTATTTTCTTTTCAGAAAAAAACCCTCATTTTTTAACCCGGGGCGGGGTAGTGTTCAGTTAATCTGATTGAGCATTCAAATCTCATCAAGAGTGCGCATCCAAGGATACAAAAATGGTTATCCTTCAAGAGGTTGAGGAAATTCAAAACCGCAATCTTTAATCTTTGCATATCATTACTGTGCATCAACAGAAGATGATATCCCAATGAGTAACTCCCGCACGTCGGCAGATTAATAGATAAGGATACAACAACGGTTATCCTTCATCTACCCAGAAATAGGGCAATCACAATTCTTCCAACAAGTCACAAATGACTCGAAGTCACACAACATGTTCAAAAGGAAAGAAAAATGTGAATAAAAAAAAATGAAATGATGAAAAATAAAGAGACAAAAAGCCCCGCTAAGTCAGAACTTGAAAAAACAAGCCGCTTAGGCAAAAGTCGGGGCATCCCGCTGCACTTCAGAGTCCAAGTCAGAAGGAATTTGTCCAGAAAGTAAGGAAGAAATGGAAAGCCTGAAATGCGATAAAGGATTACAGCATGAAAATCCTAAATAAAGAACATAGTCGTGTGACAAGAAACATGAAGGAAGCAAAAGTGAGTGATTGTCGTGTCCAAATAATATCAGTGGTTCCTCAACCATCATAAAATTCTTCTTGGGAAATGGGTGCTCATTTTGGTTTAACTGAACTTAGGACTTGAGAACATCATGGAGAATGGGTGAGAAGGGACTATTTTGAGCCTTAAATCTTTTTCTTCTAAAACCGTGAACCAAACCATGTTACAACCCTCAAAAGTCCTAATTGAAACAAGGTTTATTTCGAAAGCATACTCCAATGAGATAGTGTTTCCTAACTCCCATTAGTTTTGCTAAATTATTGTGATTGGTATCATATGATTTTGTTATCTTTCATACAAAAAAAATCAATGTCGCATCCTGGCTAGTGATTCGTTCATAAGGTTTTGCGCCATCTTTTCAATAAAATCTTCAAGACTTACATAACTGTTGCATTAGAATTATCATTCTTAGAATAAACATTTTTTCTTGTAAAACAACTGCTAGATATCATGGAACTTTACATTTTAGTATCAGCTAAGGGCATGTCGCTGAGAAGAAGTTGTTAAGCAAAGAGGATGCAACATTCGGCCAATCTTGGGCAATTACGTCAAGATTTGAAAAATCTCTAGAATCCCGTTGGTCAAGAAGATTCCTTAAATTCATCCAATCTAGGGAAGTTACGTCGAGATTCGAAAAATCTCTAGAAGCCTTCTTGTCAGGAAAATTATCTTAAAAGCATGTAGCCAAGGGCAGGTTGTGAAAATTACCTTGATCAGCACGGTAAACTTGGGACACCAGATTTATTTCCAAGGGCATATCCAGATTTTTGTCAAGTTAACTGATATGTCTTCCCCAAGTCGAGAATCTTCCTCGAGCAAGATTATTTCTCGTGATCTTCTTTGTAGATGTGTGTCTGGCTTCCTCTATAGTTGTTGATCAGTTAGTGAGTTTCCTCCAGGTTGTGGTTTAGTGTTGGGTTTGTAATCCCATTTCCCCCAGTCAAGTCTTGGTTCAAATTTCCTCCAAGTTGTAATATGATGTTGGGTTTGTGTGGTTTGATACCTCTATCCTAAATTCTCCAGTCAGGACTTAACATAGATGTTTTCCAACTAAGCAGCCAGACAAGGGAAGTATCTTTTATAAGAAGAGTTGAGATAACTGTTAAATTTTTGGGTTTTCTCTCACCAAGTGTTGAGTCTGATTTAAAATCCTGTTGTACCCTAATTTTTCCCCCTAAGATTCATCCATCATCTCATACCATTACAATGCAACAAGATCACACACTAGGGTTTGATTCTTCTCCTTATCTTTAGCGTTGCTCATGGGGAATCACCAACCACCTTGACTTGTATTTTGTGATCATCTATGTCTTGTATTGATTAACTTTTAACTAATAAATACAATGTATGTTTGCCCTAATTATGGATATCATGGGTGAAAGCAACACCTTCTAGCAAGTTGATTCATAGGTTCATGAGTTTATTTCCATGCCTTCTTGAAAAAAGCTTCATTGAGAATAAAGCTCCATTATTGAAGATATTTTGAAATAATATTATGATAAAGTCTATTATGATTCATAATGCCTCAAGTTGTCAAAATTAGTTCAAAGGTATAAGGGTTGATTGAAGAGGTTTGACCTAGTTGGACAAGTCTTTGGTTTCATTGATCACAAGTGCATATCTCCCTCAATTCTCAATTTTGGAAGTGGTTATGGTTTCTATGGTTTATAATTACCATCCACAACAACTTCTATTTACAAGACAAAAGTATTTGTGCAATAAGGATTGTCAAAATTGGAAAGGTTTCCCAAGGCATTTTGTTGCTCTAGGAGCTAGGGTTTTGAACTTCAAAGGAGTATATCTTTCTCATCTTTTGGTATTTTTGGTTGATTACAAAGACACCCTTCTCTTCAAATGGATATCAACAAATCACTTCAAAAGTTTCAAGGAAATTTTGTGAGGAAGATACCTAATAGTGAAGAAAGATTACAAGTCCTCAAAATAAACCATAAAATTCCCATGCATGACTTCAAAAGATCATAACTTGGTCAATTTTTATCACCTTGAGCCCATTCTTTTTCCAAATTTATCTTAAAGATGTAAACTTCATCCCTTCTTTTAAGTGCAAATTTTGAAAAAGAATGGATGATTCACTAAGGATGCAAAAGATTATAGGTCATTTTATGAATTTTTTCCAATTTCAACACATTATAACTCTCTTAATTTTTGTAGATTTTGAATGGCTCAAGTATCAAAATGTCATTCAAGAGATCTAATTCATGCCATATTTTTTGGTCAAGAGCAAAATTCAAAGGGAAGGCCATGTTTGGATGCAAGACATTACATGTCATTTTTTGAAGAAAAACTTAGAAATTTTCTAAGTATTGAAAGTCAACCTCTTTTTCTCAACTTTGACTCATCACAACTTTCAGCTCAAGCATCCATTTGATCCCATTCTTTGCACATTGTAAAGTTTGTGATCTGATCTTTCCAATGCATCAAGAATCAAGTCTCAAGGTTTCCTAAATCGTGCACATTATTGATTTGAATATGGTACCTTGAAACTGAAGTTTCTTCAAAAGTCAGAATTTGAAATCATTGATTTAGCTTCTAAACTCATTTTTTCTGCACGCTTTTGCTTCTAAACATGTTTAGTGAACCTTCATAAGTGATTAGCATATTAAAGCGCAAGGATTGGATGCGTTTTGATCAAATTACAATCAATGTCCTAATTTTATAGTTTCTGGAACCTGCATATTCGTTGGCTTGAGGTTAAAGATGACCAGTGTGTCATCTATCAACCAATGAAGGCGTGCCACACATTTTTCAAAATCTGATTTAAATAAATGATTTTGTGTTTTATTCACTAAAGACCATGATATGCACAACGCGCCTGATCCATTGGATTAGCTTACTAACGCGTTTTGACTCTCATCCATTGGTCCACATTTTTTTTGAATTTATTTTATTTTCTGATTTTTATAATTGAATTGTTTTAAACTTCAAAAAGTCATAGAAAATTCATTTTTACTTCAAAAAATCTGAAAAAAATTATGAAAAATACTTTTTGTTTTTCTCTTTCTGATTATTATTTTTTTCACAATTTTATTTTGTGTTTGGATATTTTTTATAATTTTTCACTTTATTTTAATTGTTTTAAATGTTTACAAATACTTTTCTTAATTTTTAAATTCTAAAAAAAATATGGAAGAATCCAATGACCTTTTGACAAATATTGGTGACCTCATTTTATTTTTATTTCCGACTGTACTATTTTTCACAATTTTTGGTTTGTTTTGCCTATTTTTTTTAATCTTAAAAATAGTTTCTAACTTTAAAAAATTACCAAAACTTTTGTATAAATATTTGAGCTCATTTCTAATTTTTCTATAGTCTTAGTTGATTTTTCTTGGATGTTTTGAATACAATTTCTATTTCCCCCCTTTATTTTCATTTAAAATCTTTTTTAAAATCTTTTTCTTTATTTTAAAATATCATTTTATTTTGTATTATATTCTGGCTGATCATGGACTATGAAAGTTTGATTATAAACTTTATTAACATTATTGGATCCATGGTGTTGAGTTTGACTCCACAAAAAATGGATGAATTATTTTAATAATAGTTTGATTAAATTTTTGGTTCAAATATGGTTTAATTCTTACCCCATCCTTCTTCATCTTATCCCCTTCTTATTGAACTAAATGTTATTAGATAAAAATTTCCATATCATTTCTCAAACATATGGTACATAGATTGGTATCGACCGGTCTCAAAATAGGTGCGACTTCTATATAAGTCCACTTACGGTTACTTAACATAGTGCTAAATTTTGTCCCGATTTGAGAAAATGATCATTCGTGGCCTAAACCCATGTTTGTAAGCCCAAGTATGTTAATTTGAACCCTTTGATCCAATAACCTTGAGATTCATTGTTAGGAGGCTTCGGTCCTACCAATCCTCCAATGAATTTTCATCAATTTTGGTCAAATTGGATCACTTAAACATCATTGATCATTTATTATTGGCTTGAGATTTAAATGAATGATATACTTGAGAAAAAACAAATGCAACTTGTTATTGAGAGGCTTTGATTTTATCAATCTTCTAATGAGTTCCAAATGCAAGTTTCAAGATGGTCATTCAACTACCCACTAATTCCTAACAATTAACTTTATTTTATGCTTTTATTTTTATGTTTTTTTTTACTTTAAGCACATTTATTTTAGCATTTACATTTCATGTTATTTTCATCTTTGCACACTTTAGCATTTACTTTTTATTTTGCTCATTTGAGCTTTCATTTTCTTTTTGAAGATACCTAATAATCAACTTGAACCATAAAAACTTTAATGTTACTTGGACTACTTGGTTATTATCCTTTGCATTATGGAGTTGTGGACTTCCTGGACTTAGGATTAGAAGCTGTGACCTATCTTGAGACCTTGTGACCTCAACTGTTATTTTGTCTGGAGCTCTTGCGGTTTACCCCAATACATTGGGTTGTTTGTTTTCTTTGTGATCGATAATTCATTTGTACATAGCTGTTACTTTGCCCAAGTTTTGAAGACTAAATGCAATTGAAGCTTGGTTTTCTTAAGAGGTTTATTATCTTTGCTTGTTTGATTTCAAATCTAAAGGATGGAATTCTACATTGACTCATTGTTTCAAATGTTGGCTTCTTGTTGGTTAGATGGTTCTTTTCCCTAGCTTTTACCTTATGCTTTAGGTTGGTCCCTTAATCTCCTCCCATCTTCATTAATTTCAAAAATATCCTCCCTCCTTTTCAAAACTCTTCTTGTTTTAAACTTGAACCGCTTTCATAATAAACTTGGACTTAGGTCCATGCATTTTCAATAAGATTTTCTTAATTAAACATTAATCAACTTAATAATACCTTAACATTTCTGTGAGAAGATTAAAAGTCAATCAATCTCAATCAAACCATTTTGCCATTTTGGCTTTTTACTTTAAAAATTTTCTCAAAAGATTACACTCTTGTCAATCCTTGTAGTGATGCAAGCTATTATACTTCTATGATATGTAGTGAAGTGAGATATTTTCCACCTGGGTGTTGAGCAAGGCTTTGTTGATTTTAAAATCCAAGCCATATCCTCCACTTTGAGACGATGCAAATTCTCCTTTCTCATAATCATGGGTAGTAAGGATGTTCTTCCACTCGGATAAGATGATGATGTCTTGTCCCTTAAAACTAACCAACACACATGTGTTTTAAAAATTTTATAGGTGAACTATGAGTACCCTGATCCCCTATTGCACAGAAGGTGGTACGTAGGCACTAAAGGTTCGTAACTGTGGCGGGTACAAAAAACATAAAAAATACTTCTTTTCTCATCTCTACAATATATTTTTGTATACAACTTTTATAGCCAAAATACACAGATTTTCAAAGAGGTTCATGCGGAGTATCGTAGATGTTTAGGATGCTAATACCTTCCCTTTACATAACGAACCCCCTACCTAGATTCTCTCCCCTCTTTTTGGGTTATTCTCACTTTTCCCATTCCTCTGGAAACAATAAAGCGCGGTGACGATTTTTATTTTGATCTGTGCGAGTCAAATCAATCCAATGGCTTAGTCTAAACATTTCTACCGCTATAGAAAAAAATGACGACTTCACTGGGGAGAGATTGACCTCTTGTTGGTCCATTCCTAAGTGGGTTGAGCCTTTCTTTGCTTATCTGTATATGTGTTATTACATGTTGTACATTATATGTTGTATATATGTTTGTCTAGATTTTCTGGGTTTTCAGGGTGCTTGGTGATTTATCATAAGTCCTATACCCGGACTTGGGAAAACTTAAGATAGGACGGGCGGTATAGTCATGTTAACTTTGAGGGAGTAATCCCAAAAAAGGAGGCATGAGATCCCCCACTCAGTGGAGGCCCCTTTGACTGTAGTGTCGTTTACCGAGTAATTGGGAAGACGTGCTGCTTTCGACCTGGGAGCCTGCTGAAATTGAGGACTGTAGAACCTTTAATCTATCTTGGCCTTTTAGGTGTAGTGCGGAAGCTATGATGGAGTAATCCGGAAATGGTTGTCATGTGATACTACGCTCGGATGAGTTTTTCCTGAGAATATTGATAATTACCGAGTCAATCGGGACGTTGGTAATATCTGAAGGAAAGATGTAGACTCTCAGAACCTCTTAGAACCTTGTTCGGCAGGTGATAAAATTTTAAATCATACCTTGTGGGTAGTACCTTCGACATCATACTCGTGACGTTGAACCTATAAACCCTATGTTTTTGATCTTGTGTGTGATTGTTTCATCTTGCATTCATGCACCCATGAGCATCTATTAAAACATCCTGTTTCAAGGGACTTAAAGTTGGCTCTTTGTGAATACCTCAGGTACTTTTAGCCATGGATTCTTGAAAAAGAAAGACTAAGAAGTAAAATTTCAAAGATCCCAAGATAGATGAGTTAATGAGTCTGATTTCCGAGATCGAGATTTCTACGGATTTTCCGAGAAAGTATGGGTCCATCATTTCTCTCATGAAGCTCGGGATGAAGGAGGGTCTTCTCTCAACTTTGGCCCAGTTCTATGAACCGATGTAAAGATGCTTTACTTTTCCCGATTATCAGTTGATTCCTGCATTAGAGGAATATTTTTATCTACTGGGTTTACCTATTACCGATTGTTTACTGGTTTGGAGGGGGAGCCAAAATCCCATTAGATTACTGCTTTGATCCATTTGGGGAAGTCTGAGGTTGAAGCACACATGACTACCAAAGGAGGGATTAAAGGATTACCCTATCATTTCTTGTTGGAGAAAGCTTTCTACTTTTCCAGGATGAAGAGTATGGTTGCCTTTGAGGCTATCTTTGCTCTACTTACTTATGGATTGTTCTTATTTCCCAATATTGACAAATTTATGGATACCAATGTCGTTAGGATCTTTATGATTGGGAACCCAGTTCCTACATTATTGGGTGATGCTTATTACTCTATTCATCATCGGGATTCTTATCATGGAGGGATGATCATGTGTTGCAAACCTTTGTTGTATCAATGGTTTATTTCTCACTTGCCTAAGTCTGATGCTTTCTGGGACATCAGGAAGGAACCTCGTTGGGATCCAAAGTTTATGGCCCTCACTCATTCAGATATTGTTGGGTATCATCAGGCATACCATGATGTAGAGATTGTCAACAACTATGGTAGTTTCCCTAATGTACATGTTCCTTGGTACAAAGGAAGAAATTAACTACAACCCTGTTCTTGCACGACGACAGCTTGGATACCTGATGAGGGATAAGCCAAATAGTATTCATTTAAGTGGTTTCATCCTTAAAGAGGGAGAAGTTCATAAGGAAACAAAGGAGAAGATTGTGAAGGCTAGGCGTCATATTCACAGGAAGGGTAAGAAGGATTTGGGACCTAGAGGGGTTGTTTCTTTGGAGCCTTATCTTCAGTGGGTACAAGCGACAACCATCCAGTTGAAGATGTTGTATTCCCGTGAAGCACCCATTCCTGATATGTTTGTGAAGACCACTCCTCCTCTATTAGATGATGTAGAAGAGCTTCAGCTTGCCTTACTTAGGATGCAGCGGAAAAAGGAAGCTTGGAAGAATAAGTGTCAGGCTTTAGAAGTATCCTACCGAGTTGACCTGAAGGAGAAAGATGACCTGATAGAGATTCTAGAGAGCCGTTTAGTAGAGACGATGGAGAGGCAAGAGGATTTATTTTCTTCTAATCCATATTCAGACCTTAGTTGTCACCTTCTAACTTTGATGATTGGAAAGAGTTCGTCGATTGGTATGCAGAAGAGAACAAGCAGTTGAAGGCTCAAATTGCATGACTCACAGGGAAGCGTCAGTGTGTGGAGTGATCTTCGTCAGCTTTTCTTTTATAGGATTTTAGACTTTATCTTCATCTTGTACTTGGGGTTATTGAAACTTCTACTAAAAAGTGTAATCCATTTTGAAGTTATTATAATGAGATTTTTCAGTATTTCAAATGTGTTAGTACTTTAATATTTACAAATCGTCTATAAATCTTTTAGTTCCTTGAAATATTAATAATAAAATAAATCATGTGCATTGCATATCATGCATCATATTGTACATGCTTCTTGCATATTTGTTTATATCCAAGTGTGTTATTGAGCTTCTTTACTTTGTTCAGTAAGTTGTCTCACCATAACAATACTCGGGCGAATTTTAGAAAAAAGATGGATAATCTAGAACAAGAGAATCACGAGCTGCACTAAGAAGTTTCTACTCTGAAGGCCGATATGACCAATCTCACTGCTCTAATGGAATCATTGGTGGTTGTTCAGAATCAGCCACTACTTGCTCAGCCTCAACAGATAACGGTTACTTTTGAAGCTCTGATTGTTCCTGTTTCTGCTACTCCAATTGTTGTTGTTCAGAATCGTATACCTCAGGGTTATCCGTGGGGAATTCTAGGGAACTTTATTCCAAAAGGTTATATTAAGGGTCCTCAAGTTTCTCCTCTTGCTCCAGCTGCTGCTGCTTCTACACCTCTTGTGGTGCATATTACTCCTGCTGCTAGAAATGAGATTCACTATACTGCACCTCCCTCGGTGAATATGGTACCATTTGTTAATGATGAAGTTTATCGCCCTATTCCTCAACCAAGTTAAATCTTGGGTGTCTATGATAGAATGGACGATTTTCAGGATCAGATCGATAAAATGCATAAATATTTGAAGGCCATCAGAGGAAAATAAATGTTTGGGCAGAATGTGAATGATATGTGTTTGGTTTCGAATGTGAAAATACCTGGAAAGTTCAAAGTACCAGAGTTCGAAAAGTAAAAGGGAAACACTTGCCCTCGTGCTCACTTAGTGATGTATGTGAGGAGAATGCCTACTCATACAGATGATCAACATGTGTTAATTCATTTCTTTCAAGACAATTTGACCGGTGCAACATTGAAATGGTACATGAGCCTGGACAGTGCCAACATTCATAATTTCAATGACTTGGGTGAAGTGTTTATTAGATAGTACAAATACAATATGGACATGGCGCCAGACCGTGATCAACTCGGGGCCATGGTCTAGAAGGACAAGGAATCGTTTAAAGAATATGCATAGAGATGGCGTGAAGTAGTCACCCAAGTGATTCCTCCAATGGAAGAAAAAGAGACGACAAAGATTTTATGAAGACACTGGGTGCATTCTATTATGAAAGAATGATGGCAAGTGCACCCAATGATTTTACCGAGATGGTGGGAATGGGCATTCATTTGGAAGAAGTTGTAAGAGAAGGTCGTCTGACAAGAGGTGAAAATTCCATTAGTGTGAAGAAACCTTCATACGGGTTTGCTAAAAAGAAAGAGGGATAGATAAATGATGTTATTAAAGAGATAAGGGTTAATCCTCCTAGAAGAAATCATCAGTGTCACCAACAGATTGCTTCAGTAACTCCAATTGTCAATACAGCTCCGACTACAATCGCTTATCAAAGATCAGCCCCTCAGGGAAATCAAGGGAAGAATCAAAGGAGAGAGCCTTTTGACTATATCCCCATGAGCTATGGAGATTTACTCCAAACATTGATCCATAAAAAGTTGGTCCAGACTAGGCCATCCCCCTGTTATACCATCACTATTGCCTTGGTTCTACAAGGCAGATCAGACGTGCGCTTTCCATCAGGGTGCGCCAGGGCATAATGTGGAAAACTGTTATCCTCTGAAGTCTAAGGTACAGAAAATGGTGAGATATGGCCTTTTGTCCTTCAAGGATATCATCCAAAATGTAAAAGATAATCCTCTACCAAATCATGGAGGAAAAAATGCTGTTAACATGGTTGCTGGTTTTCCAGGGGACTACCGCGTTATTTATATTAACTTGGTCAGAGGAGACTTGGTGAAGATGCATGCAGACCTTTGTGAGTTTAGTTACTATACTCATGACCATGCTGGTTGTGGTATTTGTAGTACTGATATACAAGGTTGTGATAAGATAAAGACTGATTTACAGGAGATGATGGATGAGGGCCTCATCCATATAATCAGACCTAGGGCGGAATATGAGGAGGAGGTGAACATGGTATTTGGATGTCCTGGAGAGTTCTAGATCTTTGATGTGGACCATATGAATGATGATCTCGTGCAATTGCATGCTACCTTTTGCCACATGGTTGGTCAGGTAGAGCACCACTATGGATCTTGCAGGGTATGTTGTAGAGATTCTCGGGGATGTTCCATTGTTAGAAAAGGTATTCAGTTGTTACTAGACAATGGAACTATCAAGGTGTCAGGACAAAGAGATTATTACCATGAGGTTAACAAGATTGAGGTTTGCTTGGATGAGGATGAATCAGATAATGAACATGCTTCAGCGGGTGAAATCTTTTCCTCAAATAAGGATATGTTCTCCAGCATTGATTCTTTGATACCCAAATTTTCTGAAGAAGGTGTGAACATAATTGTGCCTTGTTTTAATGATTTTGCCCCTGTTGAAATTAAATATTGTAGAAAGTCAGTTGTTGCCCCAATGGTGATTTGCTTGCCAGGGCCTGTTCCTTACAGATCAAACAAAGGTGTATCGTACAAGTACAATGCTATTATTTTAGAGGATGGTGTGGAAGTTCCCATGAAGCTGTTGTCTAGCATCGAGAATATTACTGAGACTGGTAGAGTGAACCGTAGTGGTCGTGTATTTGCACCGGTTGTTCGGGGAAATGATAATGTTGGTAAGAAAATTATGGAAAGTGTTGAGAATAAGAAAGATGTAGGGGAGTCCAGTGGTGCTACCCTGGAGAAATATGTGGATGACATTTTGAAGATTATCAAAATGAGTAACTACTGAATTGTAGATCAGCTATTGTAGACCCCTTAAAAGATATCTATCCTAGCATTGTTGATGAATTTTGCTGTCCATAAAGAATATTTAATGCGAGTGTTGGACCAAGCCTTCGTGGAGTATGATATGTCGTTAGATTAATTCAGTAGTGTGGTAGGTAATATTACATCTTGTAATAACCTAAGTGTAGCGGTAGAAATGTTCAAGACTAAGCCATTGGATTGACTAGACTTATACAAATCAAAATAAAAATCACCACCACGCTTTATTGTTTCCAAAGGAAGGGAAAAAGAGAGAATAACCCAAAAAGAGGGGGAAAGATTCAACGTAAGGGGGTTGGTTATGCAAAGGGAAAGTATTAGCACCCTAAACATCTATGGTACTCCGTAGGAACCTCTTTGAAAAATCTGTATATTTTGGCTATGAAATATGTTGTATAAAATAGATGGTGGAGGTGAGAAAAGAAATATATTTATTATCTTTGCACCCACCACGGTTGCGAACCTTTAGTGCCTACGTACCACCTTTTCGTGCAAAAGGGGATCAGGGTACACGTAGTTCCTCTTTTAAAAGTTTTAAAACACAAATGTGTTGGTCAATTTTATGAGATAAAACATCATCGTCATTATCCGTGTGGAAAACATACCTACTACCCACAATCATAAGAAAGGAGAATTTGCATCATCTCAATGTGGAGGATATGGCTTGGATTTTAAAATCAACAATTCCTCACTCAACACCCAAGTGGAAAATATCTCTCTTTACTACATATTGTAGAAGTATAGTTGTTTGCATCACTACAAGAATTGACAAGAGTTCAATCTTTTGAGAAAATTTTAAAGATAAAAGCCAAAGTGGAAAAATGGTTTGAAATGAGTTTGATTGACTTTTAGTCTTCTCACAAAAATGTCAAAGTATTGTTAAGTTTATTGGAGTTTGTTTATGAAAATCTTTGAAAATGCATGGACCTAAGTCCAAGTTTATTATAAAAGTAATTCAAGTTTAAAACAAGAAGAATTTTCAAAGGTGGGGGGGAGATTTTTGAAATTAAAGAAGATGGGAGGAGAAGAAGAGGTTATCCTAAAGCATAAAGTAAAAGATAGGGATAAGAACCATATAACTAACAAGAAGCCAATACTTGACATTATGAGCCAAAATAGAATTCCCATTCTTTGGATTGAAACCAAACAAGCAAATGTACTAGACCTCTTGAGAGAACCAAATTTCAAGTGTATTAAGTCTTCACAAAATTGGGCAGAGTAACAGATGTATACGGGTGAATTCCAGATTACAAACAAAGGGTGTAATCACAATAACCTGCACATAAAACAAACAAACAACACAATGTCTTGAGGTAAACCTCAAGAGCTCCATACAAAATAATCAGATAAGATCACAAGGTCTCCAATCATAGGCCAAGGTTTCTAATCCTAAGTCCAAAAAGTCCAATGCTCCATAATGCCAAGGGTAGTAACCAAATAGTCCAAGTATCATTAAAGATTCTTAGGGTTTATGTTGATTATTAGGTGTCTTTAAAAGAAATGAAAAGCTCAAGTGAGCAAAATGAAAAATGACAAGAATATAAAGGGGCTCAAGTGAGCAAAGATGAAAAATAGCATGAAATGTAAATGCTAAAAGTAAATGGATCATAAAGTAAAGAACATAAAATAAAAACACAAAATAAAATAAAATATAAGTGATTAGTGGTTAGTTGGATGATCATCTTGAAACTTGCATTTAGAACTCATTAGAGGATTGGTAGAACCAAAGCCTCCACACAACAAGTTGCATTTTCTTTTTGTCAAGTATATCATCCATTTGGAATCCTTATGAGTATCATTTAATGATCAACGATGTTTAAGTGATCCGCGTTGACCAAAGGTATTGTAGATACATTAGAGGATTCGTAGAACCAAAGCCTCCACACAATGAATCCCAAGGTTATTGGATCAAAGAGATCAAATTAACATACTTGGGCTTGCAAACATAAGTTTGGGCCACGAATGATCATTTATTCGAATCGGGACAAAATTTAGCGCTATGTTAAGCAATCGTAAGTGGACTTATATAGAAGTCGCACCTATTTTAAGGCCGGTCAATAGCAATCTATGCACTATTTATTTTGAGACATGATATAGAGATCATGCTCCAACAACATTTAGTGCAATAAGAAGGGGATGAGATGAAGAGGGATGGGAGAGAATATATAAACCACTTTTGAATTAAATTTAATCAAACTATTATTAAAATCATTCATCCATTTTTGTGGAGTTAGACTCAAGACCATGGATCCAATGATGTTAATAAAGTTCATGATCAAAAATTTAATCCAAGATCAGCCAGAAAATAATCACAAAATAATATTACATTTTAATATATACAAAAAGGTTTAAAAATAATGTTTAAAAATAGAAATAAAAGAGAAAAATATCAACTATGTCCAAATTAATCAAGAAATAAAAGTAAGACCATAGAAAAATCTGAAATTAACTAAAATAATTTTATAATTTTTTTGGAAATTTTTTAAAGTCATAAATTATTTTTAAAATTAAAAGAAAGGGGTCAAATAAACCAAAAATGATTAAAAAAAATAGCAAAGTCAGAAACAAAAATAAAATAAGGTCACCAATATTTGTCACAATATCTTTGGATCATTCCATAATTTTTTCAAAATTTAAAAATGCATAAAATTATTTTTAAACATTTAAAACAATTCTAATAAAGTGTAAATTTATAAAAAAAATACCAAAACACAAAATTAAATTGTGAAAAAATAATAAGAAAGAGAATAATCAAAAATATTTTTCATAATTTTTTCAGATTTTTTGGACTAAAAATGAATTTTCTATGATTTTTTGAAGATTAAAACAATTAAATATAAAAAATTAGAAAAGAAAATAAAAGTAAAAAATATGTGGACCATTGGATGAGAGTCAAAACATGTTAGTAATCAAATCTAATGGATCTGGCGCGCTGTGCATATCATGGTCATTAGTGAATAAAGCATTGAATCAATTATTAAATCAGAATTCAAAAATAACAAGTGGCGTGCCATCATTGGTTGGAAGATGACACGTTGGTCATCTTCAACCTCCAACCAACGTGAATTGCAGGTCTCTCAAACTGTAAAATCAGAAGCTCAGACCTATGCCATTCGCTTCGTCTCTTCAAGACGAAGACAACCACACCCTCGCGCCAAATTTATATAAACTTTAGCTCAAGCAATTTGGAAAGAAAGTTTTGAAAAGGGATTTGAAATTTCATGGTCAAAACGTGTTTCTAGTAAGAAGTAAGTGTTGCAACTAGAACCAGGGAAATGAGAGCATCACAATGATATCAAAGTTTTGAAGAATTGATGAAGGAATCTACCTATTGGAGTTGAGTTGCAGAGCTCTGAAACTGGAATTCTATGGAGCAATATAGGGCATAATTCTTGAATGTAATTATATGGTTAGATTCAGGGAAGATCAAGGAAGGTGAATTGATGAAAAAATTGAATTGAAAAAGGCTTGAGAATGGATTTCAAAGTTGCTGAATTCTGAGTTAGGGAACAAGTTTGGCAGGGTGATTCTGGCTATCTAAGCTTGAGGAAATGAATGGGGGATGAACCTCTATTTATAGGGAATCAAATGGAATGTCCAAGCGTGTGAAATGATGAAGCTTGAAGGGAAATCATGTAAAGTTACAAACAAGAAAAGTGTGACTTCCAATTTGATCAAAACTCATCCAAAACGCGCGTTTTGTTGTGCTAATCAATTCTTGAACTTCATTAAACATGTTTAGAGGCATAAATGCGTGGAAAACTTGTGATTAGAAGCCAAAACAAAAACTTCAAATTCTGACTTATGGGAAAACTTCAGTTCCAAGTTACCAAGTTCAATCTAATGGCATTCTCAGCTCAAGGGGTCTTAGGGCATGATCTTTGATGCTTCAGAAAGATGAGGTTACAAGCTTTGCAATGGAAAAAAGAATGGAATCAAATGGATGCTTGATCTGAAAGTTGGGTTAAGTCAAAGTTGGATAAAATTTTTTGACTTTCCATACTTAGAAATATTTCAAATTCTTCTTTAAAAGTGACCTATAATGTCTTGCATCCAAACATAGCCTTCTACTTGGAATTTTCTCTTGACCAAAAAAGATGGAATGAAATAGATCTCTTGAATGACATTTTGCAACTTGAACCATTCAAAATATCAAAATATTGAGAGGGTTATGAATTGTTGAAGTGGGCAAAAAATCATGAAATGACCTATAATCTTTTGTACCCTTAAGGCAATTTCCATCCATTTTCTCACTTTGCACATAAAATAAGGCATAAAGTTCACATATTCAAGATCATTTTGTAAAAATAATGGGCTCAAGGTGATAAAAATTGACCAAGTTATGATCATTTGAAGTCACACATGGAAAATTGGGGATTCATCTGGAGGACTTGTAATCTTTCTTCTTCATCAAGTTTCTTCCACATGAAAACTCCTTGGAACTTTTGAAGTTATTTGTTAATAACCCTTTTAAGAGAAGGATGTATTTGGAATCACTCAAAAATACTAAAAGATGAGCAAGATATGCTTCTTTGAAGTTAAAAACCCTAACTCCTAGATCAAGAAAATGCTTTGAGGAACTTTGACAATTTTGAACAAACTTCTTGTACCAAAACAAATGCTTTGTAAATATAAGTTGTTGAGGATGATAATGAGAACTCATAAAAACCACAACAACTTCCATATCTTGATAATTGAGAGAAATATGCACTTGTGACCAATGGGAACAAGACCTTGTCCAACCATGACTATTTTTCAATCAACTCCTTGTACTTTTTGGATCAAATCTTGATAACTTGAAAATGTAGTGAACCAAAATAACCTTGCCATGCCATCACTTCGAAAATAAATTCAATGGTGAGGTTTGAACTTCTCAAGCTTCATTGACTAGGTCATGGAAATAAACTCATGAACCCATGGATCAACTTGCTAAGCCCCACTGCCTTTACCTGCATTGTTGATAAGTAAGACAAACCAACATTTCATTTTATTATTTAAAATGAAAGTAAAAAAACCTGAATGATTACACAAGAAAAACAAGTCAAGGTGCTTGGTGATTCCTCAAAGAGTAAAGCTAAAGATAGGAAGGAGAACCAAAAGCTCTAATGTGATCTTGTTGTGATTGAATCAAAGAGTAAAGAAAATAATATATGGAGGCTGATTTGGGTTGTGTACCATGTCACAAACAAGATACAATCATGAAAAGCTAGGCCCATTTGACAAAAAATGCACTTTTGAGCACATTTGACTTTTGATAATTTTCCAAAAATGGCCAACTCCCGTTCTGTTCTGATATTCACACAAATATTGGTAAACCTTCGTGTATACCCAGATGCTAGGATGAACTTGTGAATGAGCTATCAACAAATGCTTCATAACTTCTATTTAAAATACTAGAACGGGAGACAAAAACCCATAACAGAGAAAGTGTATTCATAAAAAGGGATGGCACAATCGTCATACTCACATCATATCCTCTCGTCCTTGGTAGGACTCAAGATTCCCTGGTAGGAAGAAGGACCGACTTCAGTAAAGGTGTCATCAAGAGCGCCTACTTTTGTGAAAATAGAAATAATGGAGGAATAAAGAAATTACATCCAAGAAGAAGGCACACTCTTCTAATATTGACGAGGTCTCTTATGTGATTTTTTTTCCAATTATGCACTAAACTTTCAAATGCAAGAAAGTGGAGCGCCAAAGAAGATGATTAATGCTAAAAATAGGGAAATGGGTAAAAGGAAACAATATTGATTCTTTGAGGATTTTATTCTAGCATAAAAAAGGATATAAACTCTATCAAACACATCAAATCACTCGCGTGAGAAACTCGAGTGTTCTATTTCCCGAGTTACAATGATGGAACTTCAGAAAAGATGTTTAAAGTATGGTGTATTAAATGCATGAATCTCCAAGAAACTGAAACATTTTCTTTCGCCTGTCCAAAGGCAATCAACGAAGTGGTCAATGTCTGAGGCTGACATAACAAGCCCTCGCCTCACTACACATAAACAAGGGCTTCGAGGGAAATGGAAGACGCCAAATTAAGGTAACAAGTTTCAAATTTAATTTCACTTTACTCTTCCTCCTCACATATTGACTTGAGTATTGGGGTGCTAACCTTATAGGCCCCCCACTCCATTGTGCCTAAAGCTTTGATCTACCATCATTATTGCTCCTTAAATCATTTTTGTTCCTGAACGGAACAACATTCCATACATTTTGCATTCTACATTAAGAATGTTGAGCAATTCAGAATTTAACACCCGAATAAAGTTAACGTAACATATATGATAATATTGTCTTAGATGTGTAATAAAACTATACAATTAAATTAGAAATGACAATATTAAAGAGAGTATTGGAATAACTCATAGTAAAAAAATAGATTTAGTTTGAATATGTAGAGATAAGATATATAAAATTGTACGAAAAGTAAATTAGCAAAAGAGAAGTTAAATAATTAGATATCAACAAAGATTAAAAAAAAGATATAAAATTATTAAAATTAATTTAAAATTGATTAATCAAAATAAAAATATAATATTTTATAGAATATTATAGACTAATTTGATATACGTAATCGACCCATTTATGGAATAAAATTTTGTTATTTTTAGTTTGTAGTTTGATAAAAACTATTAAATTGATAAGTATGGGGGTACAATTTTTAATTTATGAGCCTTTAAAAATAGAGCATAACCACTTTCTTTTAAATTTATAATTATTTTAAAAAAAATAAAATGTTTTACTCCAAAGAAATTAGGTTTTATGTTCTCTAGAAAATAAAGAAAATAAAAAATTAAAAAATAGATTTTTTTTCTTTCAAATAACCCCTTTTTAAAAAAAACTCAAATAACCACTATTTCAGAAAATAATATTAATCTAACCAATTTTTTAAAAAAATTTCCACACATAGGAGGCTCTACTCTTTGTGGCACATATATTTAAAATAAAGAGGAAGTGTCATACTGTATGGCGCATGCACCCCTGTCATGCCATGCAGTGTGGCACATACATTATACCTGTAAAGAGGATATGTCATCCAGTGTGACTACTCAACTAGTTTCAGTTGTAGATTGTACTAATTCAAGGAGGTACATCATTCTATGTCGTCAAAAACCAATTTGCCTATTTCGGATAACTGTATCTTACTAGAAGAGAAGTTATTCCTCAGAAATATGTTATATTGAACCACCCCACACTTGCATCACCATCGTTCCGATCCAGGGTCATAAAAAATTTAGCTCTTAATTAACATGCCAGGAAATCGTGCCTCTCATTAGCAAGGATCCATCATTGAAGGTGAGTACAATTATTTCTCATATCATTACACGATTCAATTATACTCCCTCTTACATGAAGGCATGGATCGTGTGGACTAAAGTTGTTGAACTGGTATACAACAATTTGGAGGATTCGTACAAAGAACTTTTAAGATATTTGGTGGCACTCAAGTATTATGCTCTAAAGATTGTTATAATTTTGGAGATACTCCTGGCATTTACCCCAGACAAAACTTGTGTTAGTGGAATTAAAATATTTCATCGACTGTTTTGGGCGTATGAACCATTCATCAAAGGTTTTGCATTCTACAAACCTATTATACAAATTGATGGAACATGGATATATGAGAAGTATAAAGGAACGTTACTTATGGAAGTGGCACAAGATGGAACTAGTATTATTTTTCCAATTGCCTTCGCTCTGGTTGAAGGTGAGATGACTGGTGACTGGAATTTCTTTCTCAAGTATCTCCAATTACACGTTTCTCCTCAACCCAACCTCTGTTTGATTTCAGACATACATTCATCTATTGAGAGTGCTTACAATAACCCTAATAACGGTTAGCAAGATCCCCATTCTACGCATGTCTATTGCATTAGACATATCACACAAAACTTCATGCGAGAAATCAAAGACAAGACGCTTCAAAAAAGTTGTTAATGCGGCGTATGCCTTAACGAAACCATCATTCCAGTACTACCGCGAAGAGATCAGGTTAACAAATGTGGATGCGTTAACGTGGATCGATAATATTCCAGTGGATACGGGCATTTGACAATGGTCAACGATGGGTCCATATGACAACAAATCTAGTGGAATCAATGAACTTTGTCTTTAAAGGCATTAGAAATCTACCGATAACTGCATTGGTGATAACAACATATTTTAGGTTGGGGTCACTGTTCGATATGAGGGGTTCAAACTGGAGGTAAGTGTTACAATCAGGGAAATTTTTTAGTGAAAGCTCTATGAAATCTATTCAGGAGAAAATGGCTAAAGCTAGCACACATGTTGTTACAATGTTTGACTGTATTAAAGGTTGGTTCAATATACATGAGACAATAGACCATAATGAGAAAGACCAAGGGGATACTATCGGGTCGAACTAGATAGAGGTTGGTGCAATTGAAGAAAGTTTCAAGTCTTTCATATGTCTTGCTCTCATGTCATAACGGCGTGTTCACATGATCGCCTGGACACTAGAAGACATATATCCCCTATTTACAAAGGAGAAAACGTATTAAATGTGTACATCTATACCTTCTCGATGGTAAAAAAGGAGGATTACTAGCCTACTTATCAAGGGGACATTGTTTGACACAATGAGAAAATGTGAAGGAAGAAAAAGGAACACCCTAACATTACGCTTATTCGAATCGAAATGGGTATGACAAACAAAATGATAAGATTATACAGTACATATCGTCTACCCGGACACCATCGAAACAATTGTCTGAATATTGAGTCTAGCTCTGTAACATAACTTTTCTATGCAAATCTTTATATGTAATTTATTTGTTGTAACCAAAACATTTTAATTTAACATTCAGGTACAACAAAATAAAGACAACCACACATAAAACAACAACACAATAAACAAATAAAATAACTAAACACATCAACATAACTATGAGATTACAATCATAAAGACGATATCAATTGGTCCAAGCATCATCATAAGGACATCATTGTCGGCTTTAACAGGTTTCCAGGAACAAATTTCTCTATTTTGGCTTGACACTGTAACAAGCCTATCAATTCTCCTAATATGTTCACCGTCAGGAATATGTCTTCGTCTAACCAACATATCAAGCTGCTCTGAAAATGCTGGAAGGTCTCCGTGTTCTAAAGTCGGATCTTCATCAGAGGCTTTGTTGGTGAAAAATAAGTTGAACATTTCTTTTGGTAATTAGAAATATTGAAAGCATTCTGAAAGACATATCTATGAGCGAAATTAGAAGATGTGTGGTAAATGGTGAAGATGGATGGGTGTGTATATATAATAAAACCAAAACAATTGAGTAGCCACACTGGATGACACCTCCTCTTTACAAGTATAGTGCATGTGTCATGTAGTGTGACGCTCCTCTTTATTTTGAATGAATGCGGCACACAGAATAATGTCTCCTCTGTCTAGCGATTTTTTCTTATTTGAAAAGTAATTAGTTAGATATTTTTTTGAAATAGTAGTTATTTAATTATTATTTTTTTGAAAAAATAGTTATTTAAAAAAGTTTAAAAAATACCTATTCAATAAAAGGCCTGAAAATGAGGTCAAGTGGGGGACTTAATTACTAGAATTTTGTTATTTAAGGTTTTTTTTACACCCTACATGTAATGACAGTTTTCATATTTAAAGAAACATGAATGCTATATTGATATTGAAATTGTGGGGAAATGATTCCCTCCTGTGAACTTTTTACTTGAGAGGAAGAAGTTACAATCTATACCATTAAAATATCATATTTTCATATCTTTTATATTTGAATCCTTTTATTGTATGCATATTTGAATGGAGAGAATCCATTTCAGAAATTGTAACACCTTATGTAGTAGCCTTTTAAAATTTCATTTTAGTTGGTACAAATTTCAATTTTTATTAAAATAATAAATAAAAGAAAAGTACTATTATACGGGGTGGGATTCTCGCTCGTGAATAATTAACACGAGGGAGTTGAGTCTACATCTTAGCCACCCATTCAATTTTTAATGATTATTAATCATTACATGCAATTAAATAAATGGAAAGTTATGATTTCACAGAAGAAGAAAAAAAACTTAACCGGAAAGAATCCAACCCCTATTATATGTGGTTGTCACAATTATTGTCAGATATCATTTCTCTTAAAGAGCATTCCAAACAAAAAACTCACAAACCAATATAGTACAGCTTTACTTTTTCTTTCCATCTTTGGCTTTTCTTCTTTTTTTAACGTTTCATATGAGTTTTGGCTAAGCTCATCAAACTCATGTACCATATCGATTAGATCGAATTTTCCTTTATTGTCTTCTTGTGTGAGTACATACTACCTTACCCAAATTTAATTATTGTTTTCTAAAGCATTTCTTTCTCACATTATTATTATTCACATCAAATATGGTGCCAATAACAACATACTTCTTGTTACTCGTCTCCTCGGTTTTCTACGTTATCTGGGATGCTCGAAATGTGTTAGAGGAATATGCTGCTCGACGTGATCGTCTTGGATTTCGTCTCTCTTCAACGGGTTCCCCTACTTACACCATTGGCCAACTCGATTTTCCAATGATTATGTAAATTTACATTGCTACATATGTGAGTATGTATCTTATGTATTGTTATGATTGTTATTATTATCCAATTTAGGTTGTTGATCATCAACTGTATCTTATTAAGGTTTTTTTTTTGTTTTTTTTGGTAGTGATCACTTTTTGTTTACTACATATTTAAATGTAAACAATTTTGTTCCCAAACGTTCATGATAGAGTTTGTCCATTGTGCTTCTGTCAAGAGGAAACACTATGTCATCTACTATTTCAATGTCCAAGTTCTACTCTCATTTGGCGGAGGATGTTGCTTTGGTTGTGGAAGATTGATGCATGGAACACTTCCTGCTAACTGAAGCTCAACTCAAAGTAAAGTTGCAAAACATAAGGAAGATGTGTTTTAATTTGGATAATCACTTGATGGAGTATTGGAAGAGAAGAAATTCTATTCTTTTTAATGATGAATATGGCGATGTTAATGAAGTTGTTTTCAACTTATATCTCCTATCCTAGTTATGGTTGGAAATAGGCACAATACTTCCAATGTAATTTTTACGACTGCTTGTTGTTAATTTTGGAATAAACTCATAGTATTATTCTGATTTGGAATATACAAAATAGTACTATATATACTGTTTAAGTAACAAACTAAATAGAATTATAACAAACTGAACTAACTGTTTAGTAACAAACTAAACAGAATTACAACAAACTAAACAAAATTATTTTCATCATGTAATAGTCCCCCACAAGCTGGACTATGGATGTCTAATAGACCAAGCTTGGAAATAAGAGAATCGAAAGAAGGAGCTGCCAGAGGCTTGGTGAGAACATCTGCCAATTGAGCAGCAGAAGAAACTAGTAAAAGGTGGATGAGACCAGTTTGGATTTTCTCACGAATGATGTGGCAGTCAATTTCGATATGTTTTGTTCGTTCATGGAAGGTGGGGTTGTGAGCAAGGTAGATAGCACTTTTGTTGTCACAATAGACTGAGCTAGGTTGATCAAAGGAGATGTGGAGATCCTTGAACAAATACTGCAGCCATTGCAATTCACAAGTCAAGCTTGCCAAGGCCCTGTATTCCGCTTCTGAACTTGATTTGGATACTGTAGACTGCTTCTTGGATTTCCAGGATATGAGGGAATTGCCAAGGAACACACAATATCCAGTTACGGATCTGCGGGTAGCAGGGCAACTTGCCCAATCTGAGTCTGCGAAGCCAGAGAGTTTGAGTGGAGAGGAAGATGAATAGAACAAACCCTTGGCAGGAGCACCTTTGAGATACTTGAGTACTCGAATTGTTGCAGAATGATGAACTTGCATAGGTTGTGAGATGAATTGGCTGAGCTGTTGAACGATGAATGCAAGGTCAGGTCTGGTGGTAGTCAGATATAGAAGTTTTCCAACAAGCCTTCGATAAGCTGTGACGTCTTCGAAAGGTGGTGAGTTATCATCATGAAGCTTCAAGGAGGAATCGAAGGGAGTAGAGCAAGGTTTAGTAGCCAATAAGCCACTGTCTTCGAGCAATTCTAAAGCGTACTTTCTCTGATTGAGAAAAATGCCGTGAGTTGATCTGGCAACTTCAAGACCAAGAAAATATTTAAGCCTACCAAGGTCCTTGATTTTGAAAGTGGAATCAAGGAAGCATTTGACATATTGGATTTCTTGCAAATCATTACCGGCTAAGACAATATCATCAACATAGACTAATAGGGCAGTAAAAGAAGAGTCATGTGATTTTGTAAAAAAAGAATGATCAGCAGAAGAATATGAGTAGCCAAGAGAGATAAGGGCAGTGGACAATTTCGAAAACCACTGTCCGCTAGCCTGCTTCAGGCCATATAAAGACTTATGCAATTTGCAAACTTTGTTGGTCGAAGAAGTGCAAACTTCGTTGGTCGAAGAAGTGCAAACTTCGTTGGTCGAAGGAGTGCAAACTTCGTTGGTCGAAGAAGTGCAAACTTCGTTGGTCGAAGAAGTGCAAACTTCATTGGTCGAAGGAGCAAAAGAAGTGCAAACTTTGTTGGTCGAAGAAGTGCAGACTTCGTTGGTCGAAGAAGCAGGGGGCAAGAATCCAGGAGGCAGATCCATATACACTTCCTCATGTAGATCACCATGAAGGAAGGCATTGTTGACGTCTAGTTGTTCCAAGTGCCAATTCTTAATGGCAGCCACTGAGAGAAGGGTTCAAATAGAAGTAAGCTTCGCAACAGGTGAGAAAGTGTCAAAATAATCCACACCCTCCAGCTGAGTATATCCTTTTGCTACTAAACGTGCCTTGTATCGTTCGATGGATCCATCAGCATGATGCTTGATTTTGTAGGCCCATTTGCAACCAATCAATTGTTTGCCTGCAGGCAAATCAACAACAGACCAAGTATTTGTAGATTCAAGAGCATCTAACTCAGATTTCATAGCATTGTTCCAACAATCAAACTTGCAGGCTTGTTTATAGGTTTTTGGTTCTGTGAAAGAGCTTATGGATAGACAAAATAATTTGTGATCAGGACTACATTGGCTATAAGATAATACAGAAGAGAGAGGGTAGTTAGAGGAACCTGAGTCAGATGCTGAAAGCATGGGGGATAGCAAATTGCAGTGATAATCGGATAGATAAGCTGGAGGTTTAATATTTCGATTGGATTTTCTGGTTGGCACAGGAGGGGAGGAGCAGGGGGAGTTGTTAGTGTCATTTGAGGAAGAAGAGAGGTTAGTGGGAGAATCTGGCTGGGGGAGAGAGATAGGAGAGGAAGGTTCATTTGTTGGTGGAGGTGAGATGGGTGGATTGTTGGTGAAAATATCAGGTGAATCAAGGGAAGGAGGGTCAGGAGTAGGAATTATAGGATTAGGTGCAGGTGGGATGGAGGCAAAAGGGAACACAATTTCATAAAAGAATACATTCCTTGAAATGTAAAATTCATGTGTGATAGGATCATAGAGAAGGTAGACTTTTGTGCCTTCCCTGTAGCCAAGAAAAATAGATTTCCTTGCTCTTGGTTCGAATTTAGTGCGATGGTTAAGCAAGGTCGAAGAATAGGCAAGACAAACAAAGACTCTCATATGGTTAAGGCTGGGAGGAGTATAATGGAGTTTTTGGTAGGGAGAATGGTTGTTTAAAAGAGGAGTGGGAAGACGGTTTATAATATGAATGGCTTGTTGTATGGAAAGGTGCCAAAGGTTGTGAGGGAGGTGAGAGTGGAAAGAGAGGGCACGGGCAACATTCAAAATATGCTGATGTTTTCTTTCCACGATTCCGTTCTGTTGAGGCGTTTCCACACAAGACCTTTGATGAATGATTCCTTTAGAAAGGTAGAAAGTGGTCATGAGAAACTCAGGACCATTATCACTACGAATGCACTTGAGTTTCTTGTTGAATTGAGTTTCGATAAAGGATATGAAGTGAATTAAATGGTTTCTGGTTTCACTTTTGTTGGCCATAAAAATTGTCCAAGTAAACCTGCTGTAATCGTCTACAAGGGTTAAAAAATACTTGTGGCCACATATGGAAGGTGTGGAAAGAGGGCCCCAAATATCGACATGAAGTAAATCGAAGATGGCAACAGACTTAGTATTACTGTGAGTAAAAGGTAAATGTTTTTTCTTAGCCAAATGGCAAGTATTACAGGGCTTATGATTGTCATTGTAGGTGACAAAAGGAAATTGAGAGGAAATACATTTGTGTATGTAAGGACTTAAGTCTCCAAGCCTAAGATGCCAAATAGTAGCAGGATTGTGTTTAGTTTGTTGTAATTGGGGAGAAGAGTAGGTGTTGACAGAGCCAAATGTGGGAGAGATGGCCTTAGGTGGGGTGGCATCAAGAATATACAATTTGCCAATCCTCCTAGCTGTAAATCCAGTCATCTTGGATTGGGACAACTGCATAATTTGACAGCAATTAGGGGAAAATTTCACATCATATAAATTGGAGTCAAAAAGAGTGGTGACAGATATAATATTGACATGAAATGAAGGGAAGTAATAAACATTGTGAAGGACAAGTGAATCACATAGTAAAACTGAACCAACAATAGTTGTAGTGACAGAGTCACCATTAGGCATTGTCATAGATTTAGGTGCAATGTGGTATGTGGAAAGGAAACTGGCAAAGATATTGGTGATGTGATCAGTGGCACCTGTGTCAATGATCCACCAGTTATGACAAGGAAGATTCGAGGAATTCTTACCAGAGGAAGTATGAGGAGAGGTATGGGACAAAAAATTAGCAGTATAAACTGGATTAATCGAGGGAGGTGAAGGAGATTGCAAATTAGACTGTTGGAGGAGCTGCAGAATCTGAGTGTATTGCTCTTGAATCGTAGACAAAGCACTTGGACTGGTGTTTGATGTGGAAGCAGAGGAAGATAATGCCTCAAGTTGAGGAGAAGCAGCATCTTGAATCGAGTTCACTGTAGAATCAACAGAATTCCCCACAGATGTAGTAGGCTTGCGTTGTTGAAATCCAGGGGGATAGCCATGTTTCATGAAACAAGTCTCAATGGTGTGATTGGTGCGGTTACAATGAGTACAGAGTCGGTTTCCACGGCCACCACGGCCACGACCACGACCAGGGTTGTGAGAAGAACGAGAAGGTGCTTGAGAAAGGTGATTCACAGACGATTGAGACTCAATTGAAGAAGCAGAAGGTGAAAGAAGGTTGAATTGGCGTTCTTGTTGAAGAACCAGATTAAACACATTATCAAGAGTTGGTAGTGGGGTCATCAACATAATCTGCGATCGAACATGAGCGTATTGGTCACCAAGGCCCTTCAAGAACTTGATAACTTTATCTTGTTCTTTGAATTTGCGTAAGTCTGAAGCAGCACCACAGGAGCACGGTATAGCGCAAGTACAATCACGAATTGGCCGGAAGTTCTCGATTTCTTCCCAGAGTGTCATCAATTTCGTGAAGAATGAAGAGATATCGAGAGTTCCTTGTTGAAGACGAGTAACAGTTTCTTGAATATCAGCAATGCGAAAAATATCTCCCTGAGAAAAACGTTTATCCAAACTTTTCCATACAAGAGAAGCACGATCATACCAGAGAAGAGATTTTGCAATTTCCTCAGAAATCGAGCGTTGAAGCCATGAGAGGACGAGATTGTTGCATCTCAGCCAAGGTTCGTATAGAGAGTCGGAGATAGGCGGAGGAGAAAGAGTGTCATCAACGAACTTGATCTTGTTCTTGGAGATAAGGGCCACTTTCATGGATCTTGACCAGATCTGGTAGTTCTTGGTATCAAGAACAGGTTGAACAAGAACAAGAGAGGGATTCTCATTAGGATGCATGTAGTAAGGATTGGTAGCAAAATCAGAGTAAGGAAGCGCCATTATCAAGCTGGTGCATCAAAGGAAGAAGAAGGCGCGAAAGCGCGAAGAAGAAGAAGGCGCGAAGAAGAAAGGCGCGGAAAAGAGAATTCAAACTGATACCATGTTAATTTTGGAATAAACTCATAGTATTATTCTGATTTTGGAATATATTGTTTAAGTAACAAACTAAACAGAATTATAACAAACTGAACTAACTGTTTAGTAACAAACTAAACAGAATTACAACAAACTAAACAGAATTATTTTCATCATGTAATAGTTGTAATCAATTATGGTGTCTATTAGGAAAATCGAAAGGATAGAATATTAAAAGAGTTTATATTAGATATAGTAATGGAGTGGGTTGTGGCCGGTTTTCACCGCCTGAAACTCGAATTCTCAAATAATTTTTATTTTCCGCCTCAAATTTAAATGGGAATGAAATAATTTTTATTTTCCGCCTCAAATTTAAATGGGAATGAAAAATTAAAACTCAAACTCGTCTCTTATGCGTTTGGGTTGAGTTTTGGTATCTCTGTCTCGTCACTATCTGTTTAGTGAAATTAATTTTTTTAATAAAAATATTTATTTATTTTTAAAATCAAATTACATAGAAATAATAAAACAAAACAATCTCAAAAAATTTATATACATGCATTTCACATATTTTAAATAATAAATACAGTATAAAAATATTGATTATATATTTAATATTCTAATTCATCAAAATTAAATAATAAAATACATAATAAAAAATAAACCCGGTGGATTCAAAGGCAGATTCATGGTGGATATTAGTGTCTTCATTATCCGACTTATTTTTATATTTTATAATTGGGAAAACTCCAAACCCTAGCCAAAATCTAATCAAAGTGAATTTTTCCGTCAAATTGAGGACAAACTCGAATGAGTATCAACGAGTACGGATTATATTGTCATGCTTAGTTTATATTAGAGTCATCCCCCGCCTCATGTAAGGAAGAGTTATGGTAGAGTTTAATAGTGTATTAGAGTCATAGAACGGATCCTAGACTGCCCGATGTTTATATCTATGCACTAAATTCTAATAAAGTGTTATGTATAAGGTATGTATTGAAAAAATCTCAAGTCTCACATTATTAAAAATATAATATTAAAAAAATTTAGACTTTATATAAATTGACATTCTTCATCTTACAAATTGGTTTTGTTTTATAAATGATAAATTAGATTAAATTCTAATATCTATTATAAAATAACTTGAATACCCCTAATACTCGTGTTAAATATAATATAATATCTTGAATATATAAAAAATAATTATCTCCTTTTATTTTGTTATAGCTAAATTACGACTACATATGCGGAGACTCAAAAGAAATTTAGATGACTGTGGCTCTATTAGCTTGATTTTATTAGCTGGATTTTTATGTTTGAGACTTGAAGCTTTTAAGAAATGGTTGTTTTATTATGAGGTGTTTTTTTACATAGCTTTAAGTGACGTTACCTAAATCAGTAACGTTTTATTTTGAAGGCACATAAGTGCCAATATCATTTGGATGAAACATAACGT
The DNA here is from genome assembly GCA_948472305.1 of Vicia faba. Taxonomy (NCBI): domain Eukaryota; kingdom Viridiplantae; phylum Streptophyta; class Magnoliopsida; order Fabales; family Fabaceae; genus Vicia; species Vicia faba. The sequence goes on from OX451738.1 coordinate 729,792,995, forward strand.
GCAAGCAATAGTGTCTATCACTCGAATGCATGGAATATCTTGAAAACGAAAGCCCACAAGAATTATTGGGTGTGTTTTTTTATTGTTGCGTAAAAGCATTCACAATCAGTCGTTTTCATGCTCAACTCAACAACTTAGCGAATCTTGCATATACACATAATTTATGGATAACACTAGCAAATAGTACTACTCAAAATGTTGTTTAAGGATTTTATTGTAAAAAATTCTTAAAAATATAAGTTAAACCCTGATGAAATAATAACTACATCATTGACTAGGATTAATCTAATATTTTAATTAATTTATTAATTTAATTTAATTTAATGCAGAAGGAATTTAAGACGAATATGACGGGAGATTTAAAAAATTTCTTTGACATATAAAATAAATAAATGTTTTGATGGAATTTATATATATCAAACTAGTAAAAATACCCTGCATATGCATATGCAAGAGGTTATAATTTCATACGCGCATTTGTTCAGAGGTATTATAAGTTATTATTTTATTGAAGTTGTAATAAAAAATTATATATGAGAAATTAATATTTAAATTAACAATAGACATTTCTGATATAATAAATGTTATTTTTGTTTTAAAATTATTAATAAAAATATTTAAATCAATAATAAATTGATCTTACCGGTGATCGGAATTTATAATGGGTTGATATCTACGTCTGCAATGTTGAAAATAAAGAGGAAGGGGTGTGCCTGCAAGGCACTCTGATGCTCAAGTATGTAAGAGTGTAAAGAGATACAAGAGAGAATATAGGATTTTAGAAGTGAATATTGGATACCTGACACTCACAAGTGTGAGAGTTTATATAATATCCTCAGTGCTTGGTCATTTGTCCCTATTTTTGGGTTTGGATTTTAGGCCCCCAAAAATAGGTAAATGTTAGGTGCGGGCAGCCCGTGCGAGGCATCCTGGGATGAAATACCCGGAATTAGCCGTTATTCCAGGCAGAGATGCCCGGAACCAGCCGTTGCGACGAACAGGGACGTGATCACGAGCATGCATGATCTCAATGTCTTTGGGGTCACAGGTGCACGCGACCAAAGTCGTCGAGGAGCATGGAAAGAGTGAATTTCGCCGGCTCAAGTTGATTAGGCCAATGCTTTTAGGTCGTTCTGGAGCAAGAGTGGATTGGGCAATGCGTAGTCTCTGGCCCAGTCCAGGACAGAACCCCCCTCCCCCCCCCCCTCGAGTCATTGCTTCTAGGCACATGAGCAATGCCTTTAGAGTTAGCTCGTATGTCGGGGAGGGAAACGCTTCGTTGACGTTTGCTGTTTGAGATGAGGATGCTTATGAGTTCTTCGAGGACATGCTCCTGTGAGAATGTGAGAGTCTATCGTTTATGCTCAACAAGGGGTGTCTGTTGTTCGAGGGGACGGAAAGTTATGGAAGTTGATATGTTGCATGTCTCGAGCCACGTGTCATACCGCATGCATGATGATGGCTAGTCTATGGAGTAGGTTTAATGATGGCTGAAAACGACTGCGTGTTTTCTTAGGCGCGTGTGTTAGAACATAGTTTGGTTCTACATCTATGTATTAGTTTGGATGTTAACAATTACATGATTATTGTGAAGAACAATTATGCTCTCTAATCGTTTGATTGGATGTACATAGAAGTTTTGATGAAAAAGCATTGAAGATGATGCCTGAAAATAGAAGTGCTGATGTTAAATCTTCTGAAGCACCAAGCTGCAGGTTATACTTTGATATATAAAGTTCTAAAAGAACAAAGAAGCTTCAAACATATCTATCATATTAAAAGTTTTGATTACAAGAAATCAAGCTCAAGATACTCTGAGACAGTGTAGATTCGACATCACATTAATGACATTTATAAAGTAACAGCTGAAACTTTATGGTTGGAACAAGATCTGTATTTTTGGAAAGAAAATAAAATCTCAAATCAACAACCTTTCAAAATCAGAATATTATGTCTCAAACGGTTTCATGAATCTGCCTATATAAAGAGGTCTATGAAAGATGAAAAGTACAACACACACATGCAAAACAAGATTAATCAAAAACTCTTTCATACATTTATCTCTTGATTATTTTCAGTGCTACAATTTTGTGTAAACATCACAGTTGTGATATAGCTTATGAGAAGCATATGTAAACACACAATATTTTTTTTAAAGTGTTTTTTCTTGAGAAACCAAGTTGTGGTTAGATCTTAAGAAGACATTGAAAGTTGTCTTCGTGATTTGTGTAATCAACTTTGATTAGTGAATTAAGACCTCAATTGAGAGAAGCGAAATCACCTTGACGGGTGGACAAGAGTAGTTTTAGTTCAAACGAACTAGGATAACCAAACGTGTTTTATAGCTTTAATTTTTTGAAAATCCCAATTCAAACCCAATTTCTTGTGTTTTTCTATCCTTCAATTGGCATCAGAGCGTCTGATTCTGGGTGATAACACTTAACCGTGTCAGAAAAAGATCCTAAGAAAGAAAAACACTATGGTGGAACCAAGTCAAAACAACTACAACAACAACGACCATGATGAGAAGGACATAAACAACGACAGACCTCCAATCTTTGATGGAGAAAACTTTTATTACTGGAAAGACAAACTCGAGGATTTCTTTCTAGCTCATGACACTGATCTCTGGGACATGGTAACTGATGGCTACATTCATCCAATCGATGCAAGAGGTCAGAAGATCGATAAAAAGAAGATGAAAGATGAACTGAAGAAAGAGCTCAGAAACCATCACAAAGCCAGAATAATCCTTGTGAGTGCCATCTCATATACTGAGTATGATAAAATCACTAATAGAGAAACGACTCAGAACATGTTTGAATCTATAAAAGTGATGCATGAAGGCAACACACAAGTCAAAGAGACCAAAGATCTTGTACTTATTCAAAAGTAAAAAGCCTTCAAAATGGAAGAAGATGAAACTATTGAGACAATGTTCTCAAGGTTTCAAATTCTGGTTGGTGGTTTGAAAGTTCTGGACAAAGGATACTCCACAATAGATCATGTAAATAAAAATTGTTAGAAGCTTACCCAAGAAGTGGAGACTTATGGTCACAACTTTAAAGTTAGCGAAAGATTTGAACACTATATCACTAGAGGAACTGATCAGCTCTCTGAGAAGTCATGAGATAGAACTAGAAGAAGATGAGCCCCAGAAGAAAGATAAGTCTCTTTCTCTTAAATATAATAAAAATATGAAACTAAAGCTTTTCAGGCAGAAGAAGAAAGCTCTGGTGGATCCTCATTAGAAGAAGTTGAATTATCTCTTCTTTGCAGAAGTGTACATCAGCTATGGAAGCACAGACAAAGGAAATTCATAAACCCTAGAAGATCAGGTAATCACTCTGAATCATCCTCTGGATACATAAAGTCTATAAGCAAAGACGTTGTCTGTTATGAATGCAAAGAGCCAGGTCACTACAAAAGCGATTGCCTCAAACTTCATAAAGAAAAGCTGAAAAAGAATTTTGTCAAAGAAAAGAAGAAAAGTCTTATGGAAACATTGGATGACTCAAAGTCTTCTGAAGCAGGATCTGAATCATAAGATGAACGGGCCAATATAGCATTAATGGCCAACATATCAAAAGACACAGATACATCACAATTTGAATCAGACTCAGAAGAGGTATTCTCAAAATTCTCTAGATCTCAATTAGAATATAGTTTGTCTGAAATTCTTGAAAGATATCAGCAACTTCGAATCAAATACAAGAACCTAAAACATGGTCTAGTATCTGAAATTAAAGAAACTAGGAAACTAAAAACAGAAAACTTTGAGCTAAAAGAAATCAATTTAAACTTAAAAATGAAAAGCCTTCATTAAAAATGAATTACAAAAAGCTCATAAAGAATTTGTTTCAGAAGTTTCAACTAGTTCTGATAACACCATAAAAGAATATGATCACGACTTTCAAAAATTTCTAGCTAGAAACATAAATAGAAGCAAGATGGCCTCAATGATCTATGGAGTTAGCACAAACGACAGAAAAGGTATAGAATATGTGAAATCAAAAGGGGAAGAACCATATCAACCAAAACAAGTTGATGACATGGTCATAAAACACACACCCCTAAACACACATTTCACATATGGACACACACATGACATAAAATACACTAGTGAACCTTATTCTGTGAACTCTTATGATAAACCAAAATTCAATCAGAATTTTGGAAACTCTAACCAACAAGGACCCAAAAAGATATGGGTACCTAAGGATAAAATCATCTATGTTTCAGATGTCTTTAACAACAAAGTTGAAACACCAGTCTTGGTATCTGGACTCTAGATTCTCTCGACACATTACGGGAAGAAAGCATATGTTCCAAAGTCTAGAACTTAAATCTGGAGGTTACGTAGGTTTCGAAGGCAATCAGAAAGGAAAATCATTGTATCTAGAACTATTGGTAACAATACACTTCCCTCTATAACTAATATTCTCTTAGTAGATGGATTAAATCATAATCTTTTGTCATAAGTCAATTAAGTGACAATAGTTATGATATAATATTTAATCAAAAGTCTTGCAAAGCAGTTAGTCAAAAAGATGGAACAATCCTTTTTAATGGTTAGAGAAAGAACAACATTTATAAGATTAAACTTTCTAAACTGAAAAGTCAGAATGTAAAATGTCTTATGCCTGTTAACAATGAGCAATGGGTCTGGTATATAAGATTGGGGCATGTTAGTATGAGAAGAATATCTCAGATTGACAAACTCAATCTGGTCAGAGGACTTCCTAACTTGAATTTCAGCTCAGATGCTCTGTGTGAAGCATGTAAAAAATGCAAGTTTGCAAAACCTTCTTTTAAATATAAAAATGTTGTTTCTACCTCTAGACCATTAGGACTTATGCATATAGATCTGTTTGAACTAGTAAAAACTGCATCCATCAGCGGCAAGAAGTATGGATTAATGATCGTAGATGACTACATCAGATGGATACGGGTAAAGTTCTTAAGACACAAGGACGAGTCACACTCTGTGTTCTCTAATTTATGTAACCAAGTTCAGAATGAAAAAGTTTAGAATTGTAAAAGTCAGAAGTGATCATGGTGGAGAGTTTGAAAATAAAAGTTTCGAAAAGTTTTTTTAATGAAAATGGCATTTCTCATTATTTTTCTTGTCTTAGAACTCCCAAACAAAATAGAGTTGTAGAACGAAAGAATATAACTCTAAAGAAATGGCTAGAACCATGTGTTGCATATGGTTTTAAATACAAAGTCGTCACCCCTAATTTTTATCCTAAGGAAGGGAATATAAAGTAATAACCCTAAAAGTTTGAGATTCTAGGTCGTGGACTCGGTTTTAGATGAAGGGAAGGTATTAGGCACTCTCATCTACATTGTTCACAACGATACTAGGGTTAGAAGCGCATTTTTAGGAAAAAGGGTTTTAAATTTTATTAGGGGAACTCACCACGATTTTAATCTTATGCCTATGTATCCTCTTATGAGGAATCAGAGTCTTAATTTGTAGTTCGCGGTGTTGGTTGGTGTTTTTTATAGGATTATATAGAATTGCTTTCGAATTTTCCTTGAACCTTATCTGGGTTGTAAGTTGAGTGATTGTAGATGTACTTGGAAAGCGATTCTACGCAATCCTATAAAAAACACCAACTAACACCGCGAACTACGAATTGAGACTCTGATTCCTCATAAGAGGATACGTAGGCATACGATTCAAATCGTGGCGAGTTCCCCTAATAAAAACTAAAACCCTTTTTCCTAAAAATGCGCTTTTAACCCTAGTATCCTTATGAACAAGGTAGATGAGGGGTACCTAACACCTTCCCTTCGTTTAGAATCGAGTCAATGACCCGGAATCTCAAACTTTTAGGGTTATTCCTTTATATTCCCTTCCTTAGGATAAAAACTTGGGGTGACGACGCTATTTAAAACAAGTTGCAACAGCTGGTGACTCTGTTGGGGACTCAAACCTAGGTTTAGAAGCCTTTTCTTTAGTTTTTAGGTTTTTTTTTTGGGTTTTTATATTTATTTATCTAAATATTTATTTATTTTATTCATTTATTTATCTATTGTCATTTTTATCATATTATTATTTTGCAAAAATATTTTCATATTAAAATTTTGCAAAAATATTTTCAAAAAAACCTAAGAAAGAAGATTCGTCTATTAGCCAAGGGGATACATCAGCCCTATGAGTTTATGTGACAACTTCGCCTAGAGTCGGTGAAATTCCGCAAAAGGAATACCTCTCAAGAGACATCCTCTTGGGAAGTAGGACTTTGGAATGACACCTATGGCTCTTTGTATAACCCTTAAACCAAAATCTCATGATGAGACCTTTCACGACCTAGAGATGAAAGCTTCGGCCTGTAAAGAGGCTTCACTTAAGGGAGGCCCTTGTGCCTTTCCCTCTAGTGTTATCCATGATACCCTTAAGGAAACCACCTTATGGGGAGGGTAGACTATCCGTAGGTCGAAACTAGGAACCTACCAACTAAGGATACATTTTGTAATCCCATTTCCACTATCCCTAAACCCGCAAGGGTTATGTTGTACCCCAAAATTTCCCCTCTCTTTTCTCAAGATATTTCTCACAAGATCTTCAATAGCTCAAGCATGTACAAGTGTTGATTAGGTCAAAACACCTCATAAACATCGATGCCTTAAATTAGGGTTTTGGTTTTCACGAAGATAATTGGACTTCTAATGCCTCAAATGAATTTCACGGATCATTATAGACCTCTAGGAATATTCATGTCAAGTTTCAAGTCTTGAATCACAATTTTGTTCAGTCAATTGCTCAGATGACTGAAAATCAACTATATTCGGTAAAAAGTCAACTATGGTCAACCTACAGTCAAACTTCAAGATTTTTGACCAATATTAACATTTTGAAGTCATATGTGTCAATTCATCAAGTTTGGATCACAATTCCCCAAGAAAAATGTTCAAATCATCAAAAGGGCAAAATGGTCAAAATTAGGGTTTTGACTGAGAAGGCTTGATTTTTGATTTTTGAACTAATACATGGATTATTGGTTTGAAACATGATCTCAAGGTTTGAAGTACATAATTTTTACCTAATTACATGACTCAATTCATCTCTCAAGATCAATTGATTGATAGTTGAAATTCATTCAACTAAGGAAAAGTCAATTGATGCATTCAAAGTCAAACTTTGATTTTTTGATCAACATTGAATTTCAAAGATCACAATTCATCAAGACATTCAAAAATATGAAGCTTTATCATCAAGAAAGTCAAAAGTCTTTGAAAAAATTCAAAGTTTTCAAGACTTAGAAATTTTCTAAGTGTTTTAAGTCTTATTTTTTTCATTACTTCATGCCAACTTTTCACCAAGATCCAAGATGATTCAAAGAAAACTTCCAAGATGAAAGTTGTATATATTGATGAGATCTACAACTTTTCTTTACTGATAAAGTCCTAGAAATGCCTGATTTTTAATTATGAATGCATAAAGTCATGCACGTTTTCTTAAACACATGGTGAAATTTTGACCTAGTTTAGGCAGATTTTTGACCTAACTTCTTGGCCAATTTTCACCAAGCTACAAGAGGATTTTGTCAAAATGGTCAACATGAAAGTTGTAGATAATGTTACAAGCTTTTCAAAATATTCTAGAACTCAAAGATATCATTCTCAATGATATCATCCATAAGCCATGTTGCATAATCTTGCTTTTCAGGCTTCTAAATTGCAAATCACTCTTTAATTTAATATTTACAAAATTGATTGATCAATTGTCCAATTGATTCAAGCATTGTCCAAAGCAATTTGCCATTTTAGGGAGAAATTTACCATTCCATTTTTGTAAAGAAAAGCTTTATGAAATGTCAACCCTTATTGAGCCTCTCAATGGCTCCTCCTACACACACTCAACCTAGAAACTCAGAAGAGGCATGTTTAAAGTGATTCAACCACCCTACAAGCTTTGTACTTTGTCTTGAAATCATATTTGTCAAGATTGCTTCAAAAACAAGTTAAATGAACACAACATGTGATTTTTGAATTCTGACCACCTCAAGCTCTCAAACCTTTTCATATAAATTAAGACACTCTTATGAAACATAGAGGACGGAAAAAAACAAGCCTTCAAACTCACTCAAACTCCCCCAAACTCAGATTGCACACAAAACTCCATTTTTGTGAAAAAAACTGACCAATAACTTCCATCTCTCAAACCACTCGTGTGTTTCCTTTCTAAATCATCTCAAAAGCTTCCTTACCTCAAATACAAGTCATACCCACACCTGTTACAGTTTCGTAACACCATTTCTTCACCCTCTATAACCAAAATCATAAGCTTGCATATTTACTTCTACAAGAAGATTCAGCCACTCTCAACACAAGCTACTCATTGCATTAGCTTCCTAGAGGTCCAAGGAAGCTAACATGATCATCACAGCACCTTAAAGCAGGCTCATTTGCAAAACACGAATTCCATTTTTTAGGTAAGTTTTCTGATTTTGGAACTCTTCATATATGCATTGTTAGCTTTCCATTTTCAAAGATAAAATGTAGACATCATTGCCCTCAGGCTGAACATGTCCTTAGAATTCATTTATCTTGCTTGAGTAGTGAGAATTTTAGGTTTGAAATCTCTGAAAAAGTTAGGTCAAAATTTGGTGCCATTAGAAATTCTCATTCATCTTTGATCTATAGTTTTAGTTGTTTACATTTCTATAATCGTGATGAAATTTAGTGCAAGATTGATGTTTACATTTTTGCAAATGGTTGAGAGATGAAGAAGTTACAGGTTTTAAAAAATTACGTTGAAAGTTTGGCACGAGGTTGAAGATGATACAGGCCTAGGATTGGCTTTGTAATATATTGCCTTAGTTTTGTTTTAAACACCGGATTTATAGTCACCTTAGTGGTAGAGAGCGCGCGCGTAAGGTATTACCCCCGAGGTCCCGGGTTCGAACTCTAGGGGCCTTTTGTTTTTATTTTCTAACATTTTTTGCCTCATTTCTCTACAGCTAGCGCCTTGGGCCTCTCTTGGATTGGGCCATCACCATTTTAACTTCTCCCACCCCCATTTTGAAACAACACGCAAGCCCATACTTTTATATTTTATTCCTTATTTTTTGATTACAAAAAATCACTCTTGGGCCTAAACACAAAACAAAACAATTTTATTTGTTTACACCCTATTCAATTTTACACCTTTCTGAATTTTATTTTATATTTCTTTTTTATTTTCTTTCTCTTTAATATTATTATTATTATTATTATTATTATTATTATTATTATTATTATTATTATTATTATTATTATTATTATTATTATTATTATTCATGAATCTTGCTGCCTCTAGGCCTCAAATGAAGGCCAGAACCTTGCTTCCTCCAAGCCTCAAACGAAGGCCAGAACCTTAATGTCTCCAGGCTTCAGATGAAAGACAGAACCTTGCTGCCTCCAAGCCTCAAACAAAAGACATAACTATGTTGACTTCCAGGCCTAGACGAAAGGCATGGCCACACTAATTCTAAACCTCAGTCGAAGGAGACAGCAAGGCAGATCGAAGGGCATGACTCCACTGACTTCAGGCCCCAAATCGAAGGAAGCTAAAAAATGCAGAATCGAAGGGTGTTTCTGCCTAAATCAAAAGACCCCCTTTTTCTTGATTTTATTTTATTTTTGCCTTTATATTTTCATGATATTAAATATGGTTGTAATAGCATAGGATTTTATCTTTCTGCATTTTATTATTTTTGTATAAACGCTAGTAACTAGGATGTATGGTAAGATAAAAACAACAAGTAGATAACCAAAAGTTCAAAAGACTAAATGCATGCAATCAAAACACTACTCACACACATGAACCCCTATGGTAATACCACTTGTTGCCTCAGAAAAATAATCATATCCCTCGAATATGGGCGTTTTAGCAAAGACCCTCGATAAAAGATCGTAGTCTCTCGATGACCCTTAATGTTGCCTTCGGTAAACAACATTGCTAAAACGTCCCATAGGTTTCCTTCTATGACTATACAAACGTCCCATGCCCGTCCCTTCACATCCGATGATGGGGCTTCTTATCAAATCAATAGTAAGATAACAACATCTAAAGGAGAAGGAAAAGAATATTTAAGACCTTTTGAGTAGGTAGGTTGCTCCTAGTTGCTCTCTTGCTCACAAAAAAACATTTTACACACCAACACTTTCATTTTGAAACATTTTCAAAAGACAAACACTTTGTACGCGTTCTTATAGAAACGAGAACCATTACAAAGACACCTTTTCAAAATCACTTTCAAAAAACACATTCCACAAACACTTCTTTGAACTATTTTCCAAACAACACTTTATAAGCGTTCTTATAGAAATGAGAACCATTACAAAGACGCTTTTTAAAATACTTTCAAAACCCACACCACAAGCACATTTTCAAACAAAAAACAAGTGATCTAGAAAGCAACTAAGAGCCCGTAAGTAACTACGGATGAAAAGGGTGCTAAGACCTTCCCTTTTTATAACCTACCCCCTCGAACTCAAGAAAATATCTTGAAAGGTCTTTCCTGTTCTTTTCAACCTTTACTTTTGGATAAAAGAAAAGTCGGTGGTGACTCTTGCTATCCGCAACTAATGCGATCAAACACAAAAAAACAAGCCAGTTCTCCCACCATATTACAATCCCAATCTCATTTATTTTGAGAGCATCATGCAATTCATACATCATCACATCACATGAAACTGACTTTACCTTTCCAGGTTGAGTTTGCAGAAAGACAAACACTATAAACTTACACAACAGGTCAAAGATTAATGCCCGAAACCAGACGGGAAAACTATCTACACGACCAAGTGGTATGAACTCCCGAAGTAAGACAGGTTTACCAACAAATACAGTAGGCCACAGATTAATGCCCGAAACCAGACGGGGAAACTATCTATGTGTGATGCGGTGGGAGAACTGACTTGAGGTTTTGCGTTTGTGTTTGCAAATGTCGCGGTTTAGCAAGAGTCGCCACCGAATTTTATTTTATCCAAAAGGAAAGGTAAAAAAGCACAGGAAATACCTTTGAGATGTTTTCTTGAGTTTGGGGGGTAGATTATGAAAAGGGAAGGTGCTAGCACCCTTTTCATCCATGGTTTTACATGGGCTCTTAGTTACTTGTTCAGATCACTTGCTTTTCTTTTAAAATTGTTTGAAATGGTGCTTTGTGTGGTTTTGAAAGTATTTTGAAAAGAGGCCATCGTTTAGGCAATCTTTGTAATGATTCTCGTTCGTAAGAATGTATACAAAGATGTTTGTCTTTTGAAAAATGTTTCAATATTTTGAAAGATGTTTGGAAAATGTTTTGAAATGTGTGTGTGTTTGTTTTTGAAAATAGCAAGGATTGTTTTGAAGTTGAGCAAGTAACTAGGAACTATCTACCTACTCAAAAGTCTTTCTTGTGCATTTTTATTCCTTTGACATTGTTGATTTACCATTGATTTGGTAAACAACCCTATCTTTGGGTGTTAAAAGGGATGGGCTTGGGTCATCGTATGACCATGATAGCAATGTTGCCAAGTATCTTAGCATGTTTGAGCGTCATCGAAGGACTATGATCTTATATTTTGTTTTATTTTGCCAAGATACTTTGCATGCATACTATGGCCATTTTGTTTTAGGAAACCAAGTGGGTGAAACCCTATGGGTGTTTGTGTGCAATGTGTGTCATTTCACATGTATTTGTCTTGCATTAGGTCTTTGCTATTTGTTTGTTTTTTGTCTTATCATGCAAAAACCCTAATTTACTAACATGGTATAAATGCGATAAATTGCGTAAAGTAAACTAAACTATTACAACAATTATTATGGGAGGGGGGATACAAGTTTTTGAATGGGGATATTGCACAAAATAAACCCTAAAATACTATTACAACCCAATTGAATATTGTGCCTTAAATAAATATACAAATATTTAAATATGCAATGCAATGTAATTATGCAAAAAATGTTTTGTATTTGATTTTTTGTATGAGAAAAATGATTTATTTAAGTCCTAGAAATAAGAGAAAAAATATGATTATTTTTGAAAGGGGTGAAACCCTAGTTTTCAAATTAAAAGAAAAATATGTTTCTTTTTATTATTTTTGTTCATTTTTTGTACAAGAAAATAAATATAATGTTATGTACAAATATTAAAAATTTAAATGTATGAGAAAATGGATATTTTATGTATAAAATAATAAAATAAAAATGTATAATATTTATTAAATATATTTATAATTTATATAAGAAAATAAAATCCATAAACCTAATAAACCATTTTTATGTGAGAAAATAAATAATAAAAAAAATGTGAAAATAAATAAGTTATTTTTTGGGTATTTTGTATCATGAGAAAAAATAAATGCAAGCAATAAATATGAAAATATGCAAGAAAATATAAAAATATAAGAAAATGGCCAGGGGGTGCAAAAGTAATATAGGGGGTGCAAAAAGCAGAAACAAAAAGGCCATGCGCGCCAAAAAGCCCAAGCCAGTCATCCCTATCCTCCAGCTTCTTCCTTGCGCGTGTGTTTTGGCCAAACCTGCAACTTGCTCATGCTTGCACAAAAACGAAAACCCATAACATGAAACTTGTGGCATTTAACCTCACGATTTCAACCATATCAATTTTGTGACCTAACTCTCAAAGATCAGAGAGAATTTTATAACCCCTAATTTCTGACCTAACTATTTCAGCATGTTCAACATTCAAATTCTCATCTCAGTTAATATAAATGGAAAGTATGCATATGTACAACTTCACCAAGATAAGGACTACATTTTTACTTCACAAATCGTGGCTTGAGGATGCCTAAATAGAGAGATAGAGATTTGAAAAATACCTCTTTCAGCTGGATTTGGATATGGCAATATGGGGACTTTGAGTGAGGCCTGAGGATCGTGTGAGCTTCCTTGAAGTTCCTTCAAGCTATTCCAATGCTTATGGGGCTTTGTGGATGGCCAGAACTTCCTGCACAAGTCAATCTACAACCTTCAAGTTTGAAAATGGTAATGTATGAAACAGAGCTCACAGAACCAAGACAAGGTCCTGGATAGCTTTGGGAAGATGTATGGAAGGTGTTTGAAGTGTTGAAACAAGAAACGCACGAGCCAAAAATGAAATGGCTAGTGTTTTGCAGAAACTGGCTGTCTTGGCAGAAATTTGGAGTTTTGGAGTTTTTGAGTGTTTTAGGGGTCAAGCCTTCGGGTTCTAGCTTGTAACAAGTTTGTGAATCTCTCTAGAATGATATCAAGTCCACCCTTTATCAACTTGTACAAGTTTTTAACTTTTGGCCAACTTTCTTGCATTTTAAGAAAAGTTGAAGTGACTTGTGCAACAAGCCTGTACTGGTTAGTTCTTGAGCTGATGAGAGTTGGTATGCTTTGCTTAATTCCAGTGGAAATTTTTTGTACCAAAGGAACAAGTCCAAGGCTCAAGTCTGATAAAGTTGGAAAAGCTTGCCTTTATGAAAATGGTAATGTGCCCTTTATGCCATTAATGGATTTATTCCTTGTACAATGTTCCAAAAGTCAAAATAAAGCCTTTAACCTCTGAGTTTGCATTTAATTATGGAGTGTAGAAGGAGTTTAGGATCTGTAATGCAAGGTACAAGTATACAAGGATCTGATTTGCAACTTGGTCTCATGTAAAAATGGCTTGAACAAAAGTGACAAAATAACAATTTCTCTTCTTCGATTCTCCCTAACCGTAAATGATCTTGGAGAGTTCTTGGACATTTTGGAAAGCTTGCAATGTGCTATACAATCCATCTTTGAAATGAATTTTGATATACCTCTTGGAACTAGGTAAAAAATGTCCATGAAGTTAGGTCAAAAACCTGCCTAAATTAGGGCAAAATTTCACTAAGTTATTTAGTTCATGGACCCCTATTCACAAATTTATATCTTGAGATCCAAGCATATTTTTGGAAAACTTTGTGAAGAAAAGTTGTAGATTTCATGGAGGACTACAAATTTCATGTTGGAAGTTTTCTTTGAATCCAATTTCATCATGGTGAAAAAATGGTGAAAAGTTGGGAAAAAACAAGAAAATTTCCATACTTAAAAAATTTCTAAGTTATGAAAAATTTTCAAATTAAAACCCTAATTTGAAAAATTGATTTTCTTGGTCAACAAGTTTCATATTTTTACATATCTTGATGAACTATGACCCTTGGCACTTGATTTTGACCAAAAAGTTAAAGTTTGACTTTTCAGTGTACAATTGACTTTTGATCAGTTGACTGCAAAATTCATCTGTCTATCCTATGAACTTGAGACCTTTTGAACCATGTGATTAGGTCAAGATGATGCCATTGAACCCTTGAAATCATGCTTGAAACCAATTGGCCATTGGCTAGGTTAAAAATCAGAAATTGCCCTTTTATCAGTCAAAACCCTAATTTTGACCATTTTGCCCTTTTGATGATTTGATCAAATTTCTTGAGGAGTTGTGATCCAAACTTGATCAAATGGTACATATGAGTCTAAAATGTTGTTGTGGATCAAAAATTATGAAGGTTGACTGTAAATTGGCCATGGTTGACTTTTTCCCCAATACAGATGATTTTTAGGTCAACTATACAATTGACTGAGCAAAAATGTGATTCAAGGCTTGAAACTTAACATGAGCAATCTTAGGTGTACAACATGATGTATGAAAGTCACATGAAGCAATGAGGGTCCAAAAATCCTTGTGAAAACTCAAACCCTAATTTCAGGTGCAAGATGATGTCTTGAGTTGACCAAACCCTAATCTTGTCTTGAGTCCAAGAAGTCTTGTGAGAAAAATCTTGATAAATGAGAGGGAAAATTTTGGGGTACAACAACTGCCCCTGTTCAATCTTCTTGAACCTGAAGAGTTAGATTGGCGAGTTTTGTCGTTCGTGACTCGAAGGTAAAAGATGATTGGACACTAGAGTGCCTGTAAATTTGCACTCGTCAAAGTGTAGTTGAGGGAATGGGCTTAAAGATGCCATTTGGAGAGGTGTTAGAATCTTGTTGGAGATGGGCTTGTAGATGACATCCAAGAATGTTTATTGAATTGTAAGTTGTAAGTCAGAAGAATAAGTATCAGAATGGTATCCGCGTCTGGAACATATATGTACTGTATATGGAGACTGAATCTGTATGAGCAAAGGAATAGCAGCCGTGTCTGGAGCGTATCTGAGTTGTATCTGAACTTGAATCCGAATAAGTGATCTAAATGAGTGACATAATGGCTTCCGTGTCTGGAGCGTATCTAAGCTGGGGAAAATCGGAATAAGTGACAAAATGGCGACCGTGTCTAGAGCGTATCTGTACTGTATTTGAATAAGAGATCTGAATGAGTATTAGAATGGAGTCCGTGTCTGGAGAGTATCTGAACTGTATCTCAAGTTGAGGTCTGAATGAGAAATAGAATGGCTTCCGTGTCTGGAGCGTATCTAAGCTAGGAAAATCAGAATAAGTGACAGAATGCCGACCGTGTCTAGAGCGTATTTGTACTGTATCTGAATAAGAGATCTGAATGAGAAATAGAATGGCTTCCGTGTCTGGAGCGTATATAATCTGTATCTGAATAAGTGACAGAATGGTATCCGTGTCTAGAGCGTATCTGAACTTGAAATCTGAATGAGTAGCAGAATGACTTCCGAGTCTGGAGTGTATCCGTACTGTATCTGAGATCTGAAATTTGAATAAGGTCCAGAATGACATTCGTATCTGGAGCGTATCTGATCTGAATCTGAATGAGCAACAAAATGACTTCTGAGTCTGGAGTGTATCTGAAAGCTGTCTTTGAATGAGTAGCAGAATGACTTTCGTGTCTGGAGTGTATCTGTACTTGTTGTACCCCAAAATTTTCCCTCCCATATTCTTCAAGATTTGTCAAGATCAATCTTCAAATGCTTCAAGATTCCTCAAGGGTTGCACAATCCTAATATCTCCTAAGCCAGTCAAAAACTAGGGTTTTGGTTCTTGCAAGGAAGTTGAGGTTTTCAAGGGCTTAATCAAGTCCCATAGGCCTATACACATTGTCAAGCATCTACATGCCAAGTTTTAAGACTCACAGCATCAAATTGCACAGTCAAAAGCCCTAGTTGCTCCACAACCAACTGTAGGGGTAAAATGGTCATTTTACAGTCAAAAGTCAAAAATTTTGGTCAACATCTTATTTTGAGCACACAATCATCATTTGATCAAGTCTTGATCATGATTCCACAAGAATGGCTCAAAAATCATCAAGATGCAAAAGTTTCCATTTTTGGACAGTTGAAAAGTCAACTGTAACTTGACCAAGGCATAACTTTTAAATGGTTCATCATAAAAATCCCATCCAATGATCATTTTGAAGTGGATGACATTTCCTACAACTCATCTTCACATTCCAAGTCCAAGAAATGCTCTCACAAAAAGTTATCAATTTCTACATTATAGGTCATTTTCAAAAGTCAACAAAAAGGCACTTTAAGTCAAAGACCATAACTTGATATTGGTAAATCAAAATGACATGGGACCAAAGTCATTGGTTAGAGGACTTCAAGACCTTTCCAAAATGTCTAAGAACATGTTCATATGATCAAAATTGAGCAAGATATGCATTGGAGAAGTTGGGAAATTTTTGGGAATGTGCAAAAGTCAACTATCCTTGAAACTTCAATTTTTGACAAAAGGGCCCACTTTCTTCCACTTGATTCAGCCTTGTCATGCCATACACGTGTCCCATGATTAATTTCAAGATCAAACATTTATTTTTTCATTTTATTTAATTTTTATTGATTTAATTCATTTTAAATCCATAATAATTCAAATAAAATCAAAAAATTAATGGAATGGCATCTTGGTGACTTGAATGACTTTTATGTGTCATGTGCCAGCTAACAATTTCGTGCCAAGCCTTTTGGTGCACAAAATCTTGAATTTGAACCAAATATGGAAGGTTCTTTAATGGTGGTCAACCAAGATCTCAAGCCTTCAATACACAAGTTTAAGGCTCAGCTGCTGACCTAATTTCATCCATACATACATAAGCAAGCGTGCCAAACCTGATGGAGAACCCAAGCATCATTGAAACGGCCAAAAGCAAGACTGAAAACTATCAAAAAAGTGTGAGATCTAAAACTGTGTTGCAAGCATTTTCAGATCAAAGCAAGCACGTGGCCTTCTTCCTTGCCACCCCCTGAAGCCAAAGCAACCACAAACGCGTCCTAAGGTCCACTGAATAGTGCTGTAAGTTCTCAAAAACTCACCCCTGTACACGATACCTCAATTCTCCATTCTTGCATTTTTCCTCAAAAATATTGGCATATTTATGTTCCTTGTTTGATTTCTAATCTAATGACAATAGCCAATTTCATTTTTAGGCCCTATACTGTGATACACGATTCTAGGTTTTGTTTGCTTGTTTTTTAGGCATTTTCAGTACAGGAAAAATTGGCCACCATAATGGGTATATAAGTGATCAGGAGATGGAAACGAGACCAATCATGGTTTTGGAATTAATTTTTGAAGCCTAGGGATGATTTTCAGAAGAGCCTACGAAACTACCTGCGGATAAAAATCCGCAGGTAAATAACCAGGAATTTTCATTGAAGAAGATGATGATGTGTTGCAGCATGATTCGCTCATTTCAAAAATTGTGCGTTTTATATTTTTTTCCAGGCATATGCTATTGTTTTCCAATTTAATAATTACGTGTTATCTTAATAACGAATGAAACGTGCAGCTCAGTTGGTCAAAGCCTTGGAGTGTGAACATTGGGACCTGGGTTCGATTCCCAGGTCCACCCAAAGTCTTTATTTTCTTTTCCTTTACATGTTCACGTGCAGATTCACAAAGGCAAGTCCACCATGCATCCCAAACATCCAGGTGCCAAGTGTCTCAAGGCAGCAATCCAAAGATCAGGAGAGAGGGAACACCATGCTCCCCAGTCAACTATGCCATGGACAATTGCAAAAAGGTCAAACGTGCTTGGCAACAAAATGGGCCTCAGATTTCTAAACAAACCCCCTTGCTGGCCCATCACCCCCCTTGAGTTTGCCTCTTATTTTTCCTTTTATATTTTTATTTCACTTATTTAAATTTAATTCTTAATTAACTATTAACTAAATAATTAACATTTTCACAATAAAATTCAGAAAAAACCAAAAAAACATTTTTTATTAATTTCAATTACTTTTTTTTTGTAAATAAATTCTAAATATAATTAACTTAGTTTAATTAGAATAATTTTAATCTTTTTTCATTAAATAAAATCAAGCTTAGATTTAGGTTTTTCTTCTTGACTTTTAAATTTCTTTTATTCTATTTCATTAAAAACATAAAAAACACAAAAAAAAAAACGTTTTTTCTTTTAATAAATTAATTAATTAGTAATTAGGCTTAATTTCATTTAATTACAAAAAAGGACAAATCTCAATTCTTTTCTAAAAAAAAAGGGTCAAAACCCTAGGACTTTCCCGATTTAATTTTTATTTGCGCATTAATTCCTTTTGATTAATTATGTATCTGCTCCGGAAATGTAATAGTTAATTAGGGTTTATCGCTTTATTTACTTTTTCGTATTTATTTATAAAACGGGTTTTGTTTTTTTGGCGATGTATAGACCCGCGCCTTGTAATAGCGTAGATTCATATTTTCGCAATTTATTTTCCGCACTCTTAACTGTTAATATGCATGAAAGACCTGTATGACAAATAAAATCAATCCGTAGCTCACAAATAACATGTACAAGACACTAACTGAAAAAAAAACACACATGCACATGCCACTCCTAGGGTACGCCTCACTGGTTGCCTCGAAGTGGTCGTCAAGTATAGGGTGTTTTAGAGGTCGCCCTCCTGTCTAAAAGATCCAGTTGCCTCGAAACGGTTGCCTCGGATAAAAAGGATCTAGGACGTTAGGGTTACCACTAAGATGTCCTACCATTGCTTTGGTGACCACACATGTCCCGATAATCGAATTGACCTGAATACCTCCAACGACGGTGCTACCTACTTCTCAATAGTGGGATAGCACTGTCTAAAGGACTCTTACACAGCTTAATTCCTTAGAGTAGGTAGATTTCTCCTGGGTACTTGCTCTTTTCAAAACAAACAAAAACAACTTTTCGCACTGACACTTTCAAACAGTTTTCAAACAAATTTTTCATACACTCTTGAGGATAGATACAAGAGTTACTTAGAAACTTTTCAAACGAAACTTTTTCAAAACCCACATACACTTGAAAAGCAAACAAATTTTTGAAAACATAGAGTGAGCAAGTACAAAAGAGCCCGTGGATAACCACAGATAGAAAGGGTGCTAACATCTTCCCTTTCTATAAGTCTACCTCCCGAACCGAGAGACATCTTGAAAAAGGAATTTTGCTGTGCTTTTGTCCTTTCCATGTTGGAGAACATAAAAGACGGTGGCGACTCTTGCTTACCGCGACATTTCGCGAACCAGCTTAAAAAACAGTCAGTTCTATTCCCACCGATCACAGAACTGGCGACTCTGCTGGGGATACTTATAAGTGAGGTGTACCTTAGGATTATACCACTCTTATGTTTTCAATTGCTTGCTTTGTTTGCTTTAATATTGTGGGCCTGTCTTGGGAGTTTCATAGATCCTAACCCGGATCTGGGGGATACCTTTTAGAAAGTAGCAACAAACTGTGAGGGAACTGTGCGGGGTATACCGACACGGTTGAAGCAGTTTGCTACGTTGATGTGGCACTTTGGTGAGTACCGGTAACCCTTGAGTCAAGTCAAGGAGAGTACGGGGCCTCCGCGTGGTGTCGTGAAGCATCAACTGACCGTAGGAACCTTACTTGAACCATCCTGGCCTCTTTAGGGGTAGTGAGATGACCGACTTTGGTGCAGTCCGAAGTTGGTTGATACTCGATACTACACTCATTGAGGGTTGTTTTCTTGGAATATTTTGATCGCAAGTTTAGTGGCTAAATCAAAACAATGAACATAGAAAATAACCCAATGATATTGATCTCCTTAGAACCCGGTTACTTTTGATAGGATAAGTTTTTGAGCCCGCCAACTTCAAGAGGGTAGTACCCCAAACCTCATGCTGGCCTAAACTCTAAGGGCTGTCAGTTTTGAAGAACGAGCGGGGTTTGAGATGGTCACAACGATTAATGACTCTTACACATTCTGATATACATTGGTGTTCTCAGTCCAGAGAAAATGTCACCATCATTGATCGTTGCGGAGAGTATCCTAATGTTCCTTTACTTGGAATCAGAGGAGGCATTAATTACAACCCGTGCCTGGCTTTGAGACAGTTTGGATATGCTCGGAGGGATGGCCCTCATGACATGTTGATTCCTAACATAGTTTTTGACTTCGACAACAATGCGCAAGGACTTCGCCAGAGGTTTATCAGAGCTTGGAGGATGCCAAACAAAGTGGACAGCAAGACACTGGGGCACAAGAACTCCATCCCCCTTGAGCCTTATCTCAAGTGGGTACGAGCCCGCTCCCAGAAGCTGGTGATGCCATATCCTCATGTTCTCCCCGTAATCAAAGAGCCAGTTTTGGAAGGAGAGGTGCCCTACACCATTCAACATCCTGACATGCCAACATCTTGGGAAGAAATGCAGAGAAGCTGGATCCAACTCAAGGAAGAACGGAATTCTCTTGAAACCAGTCTACATGCCAGTGAGAAGAAGGTCTTGGAGCTCACCCGCCTACTTCACGAGGAAAAGGCCCTCAACACTTACATCACTCCAAAGAGGATGCGCAGTTTCTTTTGGGATTAATTATTTTGTAATGTTTTGCCCATGAGGCCCTGATGTACTGAACAAATTATTTCTTAATACAACGTGTGTTCCTTTTTTGTCTACAACAAATTTGAACTTTCGAACCCTTGAATGCATTGCATAAATAGCATATCATGCATCATGTGCATAACAGGTATCCTTTTTCTACAGGTTGCTTAATCTTCTTCGCTGTTTATTTCAGCACGCACTCAATCATCATGTCTTCCGAGCCTACTACCGAACAAGCTATCAAGGCCCTCCAGGCCCAGAACACCCAGTTCCAGGAGCTGGTCATGAGCTTAGCCCAGGGTCAACAGGAGTTAAAGGCTCTGCTCTTGAAGGAGAAGAAGAAGAAGAAGAAGAGGAATATGCTGTTTAACACCAGACGAAGGTTTGGGAATACAATGCAGAATGAGGCTGATCAGGCTACTTCCTCTGCTGGGAAAGACAGCCCCCAAGGGAGAGAGGTTCCTAGTCCCGTGGTCTCCGACAACGAGACAGATTTCAATGATGAACAGTACCCTCCTGCTGAGGATAGGTACAAACAGCTGGAGGACCGGTTAAATGCTATGGAGATTCCACGTGTGCCCGGGTTGGATTTTGGAGACCTAGGCCTATCTTCTGGGGTGGTGATCCCACACAAGTTCAAGGCACCTGCCTTTGCGAAGTACAACGGGGCTTCCTGCCCTAAGCTGCATCTCAGATCTTATGTAAGGAAGATCCAACCTTACATTGCAGACAAGAACCTATGGATCCATTTCTTCCAGGATAGCCTTTCAGGGGCTCAACTCGAATGGTTCTATCAGCTGGATGGAACCAGTATTCGAAACTGGAAGGACTTGGCTACTGCATTTTATAAGCAGTATCAGTACAATTCCGACCTCGCTGCCACGCGTACCCAACTCCAGGGTATGTCACTTGGGACGGGTGAAGGTTTTAAGGAGTACGCGCAGAAGTGGAGAGACCTGGCTGGCAGGGTGCAGCCACCGTTGACTGACCGTGAACTCGTGGACATGTTCTTGGGGACCCTGTCTGGTCCATTCTTCAACCACCTGATTGGTAATTCCTCTGCTGGGTTTACAGACTTGATCCTGACTGGTGAGAGGATCGAAGCTGGTATCAAGTCGGGGAAGATACAGAAAGGTGCCTCCTCGAGTACTAAAAAGAAGCCTTTCAAGAAGGAAGCTAGTGCTGTTTATGGTCCAAGGAGACATAACAAATCGGAACGCCGCCAAGCTGTCAAAGCGATGGTGATTTCAAAGCCTGCTGCTGCTCCTCAGCAATACAACCAGCCAAGGGGTGAGAGACCCAAAAGGCAGTACACTCGGCTCAGCATGACCCTGTCTCAGATTTTGCCGCAACTGCTGTCAACCAATCTGGTAACTGTCAAGGAAGCTCCAAAGGTTGTGAACACAACATCTCCAAAGTACAACCCCAACGCCCGCTGCGCTTATCACTCTGATAGCCCGGGGCATTCTACTGATGATTGTTGGGCTCTGAGGAATAAGGTTCAGGACCTTATCTATGCTAAGGAAATACAGTTCGAGGCGCCCGAAAGGCCCAATGTTGTGACTGCTCCCATGCCCCAGCATGGAGTGAATGTTGTGGAAGAAGACCGGTATGTGGCCTCTGTGGATGATATTGATACTCCGTTGTTGACTGTCAAGAGGAACCTGTTGCTAGCCGGTTTATTTCCGGGATGTAGTAAAGGTTGCCATTTATGTGTTGTTTCACCTGCTAGTTGTCCTTTGCTGAAGTCAGGCATCCAAAACCTGATGGATAGCTAGAATCTTTGAATATTGCTAATGATAACTGTTAATATTATCCTGAAAAGGGTAAAATGTTAGCTGAAACATAAAGTTATGTTGCATGAAATGTATGATGCAATACTATGTGTTTTATCAATGTTTATGATATTTGGATGTAATGTATGCGCATGTAACCTGATTTGCTGTATTGCTGAGGAAAATATATCCTTGACCACTGTCGGGGATTAAAAATATTTGACTGATGGAGATTAAAAATCCTTGATTGCCGAGGATAAGAAATCCTTGGAGACTTCACTGGGGATATAAAATCTTTGACTGCTTCCAGGGACAATAAATCCTTGGCGACTGTTGGGATATAGGGATTCTTCATGTCTTGAAGTTGGAATTTTTTTTTGACAAAAATTCTGTTGAGAGTAATGCCAAATTGCTTGTGTAATCCGCTTGGGGAATCAAGAGAATTTGATGACTTCTACTTGGGATTACACAATGGGAATCTGCGTTCCGCTGGGGAATAAAGAAAACTATGATGACTTCTGCGGGGAATTAATGAAGGGAATCTTCATTCCGTTGGGGAGTAATGAAAACTTTGGCGACTTCACTGGGGAATTAAGAATGAGAATCTTCATTCTTTTGGGGAGCAATGAAAGCTATGTGGGGAAGAAAGCTATACTGCTGGAGAGTAGGTTCAGGAGTTTGGGTTGTCTGCCATTCTACTGGGGAGTTATCCTAGGTTGGAGAGAGACAAAAGTTAACTGTTATCTGGTTGATTTTCAGACTCCAAGACAACTTGCTGGGGAATTTAGAGAAACTGAATGGTTTCTGTTGGGGATTGATAGCTAGAAGTTTTGGCTCCGTTGGAGATTGAGAGTTTGAAGTTTTAACTCTGATGGGGATTAAGGGTTTGAAATTTTAGCTCTGCTGGGGATCTAGATGATGTACTGTAGGGATTGCTCATGGAATAGCCTAAATACGTTTTCCTATCCTTTCAATCTGTCAGTAATTGTTCTTTTCCACTCTGTTTATTTGTAAACAGTAATTATGTTCAAATGCATATGTTCATCAATGAATCATTGGATGTTTTTGCAAATAAAAACACAAGAGTAAAGAAAAAGGCAAATAGTTTTCTGTACTTTGAAAGAGGTATCTTTGTATTTACTTTGAATAAGTGTTTTGTAAAAATGAGACAAACATTCTAGTAAGAGGATGGTGTCATAAAAGTAAGAAAAATTTTATACAAAGAAAGATAGCTATGTGTACAAAATCCCATGGGGTTCCCATTATGTTATGGCCTTCGTATCTCTGAATATCTTGTCCATTCGTTGCTTCGTCCGAAGATGATTGGATTGATCAGAAGCTCCAGGTTTGTCAGTGAAGAGATTGTCCTTAAAGTGATCCGATGAGACATAGTCATATGCTTTAATTCCCTAAATTTTGCCTGGACCATGCTTTCGGGTTTTCAGTCCACCGGGAAACCCTTTTTTGCCCAAGTCGCCCTTTTGGGTTTTCATCTTGTCGGGTGTACAGATTTTTTGTTTTATCCCTAATTTTTGCCCGAACCTTTTTGGTTAGCCGGGATGCCCTTGTTTTGCCTAGGTGTGTCAACCTAGCTGGTCTCTTATGCGTAGTATCTTTTGACTATGTCTGTGTTCGCAGGGTGCAGCAGGTCGTCGCCGTCCATGGTGGTTAAGATCATCGCCTCACCAGAAAAGACGTTCTTGATTACAAATGGTCCTTCATAGGTGGGAGTCCATTTGCCGCTGGGATCACTTTGCGGCAAGATGATGCGCTTGATCACTAGATCCCAACTTGATATACTTGGCGTCTGACTTTCTTGCTGAAAGCCTTGATCATCCGTTTTTGATACGTCTGACCATGGCAAACAACAATAAGTCTCTTCTCGTCAATTAAGTTCAACTGATCAAGTCGGGTCTGGATCATATCGTCTTAACTTAAACCTGCATCCTTCATGATTCTTAATGAGGGGATCTGAACCTCGATAGGTAAAACAACCTCCATGCCATAAACCAAAGAATAGGGTGTTGCCCTAGTTGATGTGCGAGCCGTGGTACGATACCCATGGAGAGAAAACGGTAGCATCTCATGCTAGTCCTTGTAGGTGACTGTCATCTTTTGTATGATCTTTTTGATATTTTTGTTCGCAGCTTCAACTGCACCATTCATCTTTGGCTGGTAGGGGGATGGATTGTGGTGTTGAATCTTGAACTGCTCGCACAAGGCGGTGATCATAGTATTGTTAAGGTTTTTACCGTTATCAATGATGATCCTTTCAGGGATACCGTACCAGAAAATAAGATTCTGCTTGATGAAGCGGGAAATAACATTCTTAGTAACAGACGCGAAGGAAGTTGCTTCGACCCACTTGGTGAAGTAATCAATGGCCACTAGAATGAAGCGGTGTCCATTAGAAGTTGTAGGCTTGATCTCTCCAATCATGTCGATTACCCACATAGCGAAGGGCCAAGGAGCTATTAAGACATTTAGAGGAACTGGAGGCACGTGTACCTTGTCTGCATAGATTTTACATTTATGGCAGGTCCGAGAGTGTTGATAGCAGCCAGCTTCCATGGTAGACCAGTAGTAGCCTGCCCGTAGAATCTTCTTTGCCATCGTATTCCTGCTAGAGTGAGTGCCAAAGGTACCTTCTTGCAAATCATCCATGATCTTTTCAGCTTCAATCTTATCCATACAGCGGAGCAGAATAGAATCATGATTACGCTTGTACAAGATGCCATTACTTAGGAAGAACTTAGCCGAGAATCTCCTTAAGAACTTTTTGTCATTGACTGTAGCTCCTTCAGGGTATTCTTGAGTCTCGAGATACCTTTTGACTTCATGGAACCAAGGCTGGTCCAATACTTCTTCGGTATTAATCTCGTGATAGTGTGCGGGTTCATCCATCCGTTCAATGGTGATTTGGGGTGCCTCATTGTCCCAATTAAGTTTAAACATGGATGACATTGTAGCTAGAGCATATGCTAGTTGATATTCTTCTCGCGGGAAATGCTCGAAGGTAATCTGCTCGAAATGTGGTAGCAATGTCAAGACATGTTCTTTGTAAGGGATGAGGTTCGTATGCTTAGTGTCCCACTCTCCTTTGATCTGAATGATGACCAAAGCTGAGTCCCCAAACACAATCAAAGATTTGATCCCTAAGTCTATGGCAGCCTTGAGTCCAAAGATGCATGCTTCGTACTCTGCCATGTTGTTCGTACAGTTGAAGCAAAGTTTGGTAGTGAAAGGAGTATGGCATCCATCTGGAGATATAAGCACAGCACCGATATTGTTACCAAGTGCATTGGAGGCCCCATCAAAGTACAGGGTCCATCGGGATCCTTGTTCAGGTCCGTCATATGGCCTGAATTCTTCAACATTGTCCAATGTCATGATGTCTTTGTCAAGGAAGTCAAACTTCATGGACTGGTAATCTTCTACAGCTTGATGGGCCAGATGATCGGCTAGCACACTCCCCTTTATAGCTTTTTGGGTCGTGTACTGGATGTTGTATTCTGTTAGGATCATCTGCCACCTAGGTATTCTTCCAGATAGAGCAGGCTTCTCAAAGATGTACTTTATCGGATCCATCTTAGATATCAGCAAAGTGGTATGAGTCAACATATACTGCCTTAGCCGGCGAGCAGCCCATACCAAAGCGCAGCAAGTTTTCTCGAGCAGTGAATATATGGTTTAACAGTCGGTAAACTTTTTGCTAAGGTAATAAATGGCATGCTCTTTTCGGCCAGACTCGTCATGCTGCCCCAGCATGCACCCCATTGAATTCTCTAAGACAGTCAGATATATGATTAGCGGTCTTCCCTCGACGGGTGGCATCAAGACAGGAGGTTCTAGCAAATACTCCTTAATTTTATCGAAAGCAACTTGACATTCGTCGTTCCATCTGACTACCTGATCTTTCTTCAACAGCTTGAAGATTGGTTCACAAGTACACGTTAGGTGAGAAATGAACCTGGAAATGTAGTTTAGGCGTCCCAAGAAACCTATGACCTCCTTCTCAGTGCGAGGACTAGGCATTTCTTGTATATCTTTGACTTTGGCAGGATCAACCTCGATGCCTTTGTTGCTGATAATGAAACCTAAGAGTTTACCGGACCGGACTCCGAATGTGCACTTGTTTGGGTTCAATTGTAGCTTGTACTCCTTCAACCTGACAAAAAACTTTTGCAAGTGACTAAGGTGTTCTTCTTCAGTTTGTGATCGGGCTATCATGTCATCTACGTAGACCTCTATCTCATGATGTATCATATCATGAAACAAAGCTACCATGGCGCGCTGATAGGTTTCCCCAGCATTCTTTAGTCCGAATGGCATCACTTTGTAGCAGAACGTACCCCACTGTGTGACAAAAGTAGTTTTCTCCATGTCCTCAGGTGCCATTTTGATCTGGTTATAGCCTAAGAATCCGTCCATGAAAGAAAATACTTTGTGCTGAGCTGTATTGTCGAATAGGATGTCGATGTGCGGAAGTGGAAAGTCATCTTTAGGGCTGGCCCTGTTTAAATCTCTATAATCCATGCACATTCTCACTTTGCCGTCCTTTTTAGGCACGGGAACAATGTTAACAACCCATTGTGGATAGGAAGTAACAGCCAGAAATCCAGCATTGAACTGCTTCATAACTTCTGCTTTGATCTTCTCTGACGTGTCAGGTCTCATGCAGCGGACCTTTTGTTTCATTGGTGGACAGTCTTCTCTTGTGGGTAGACGGTGTACCACCATGTCTGTATCGAGTCCCGGCATGTCTTCGTATGACCAGGCAAAGATCTCCACATAATCATGCAATAGCTGAATTAGGCACTCCTTGACACTCGACTCTAGATTGGCACCCACTCTGATTTCCTTTCTATCTTCCTCGGTTCCCAAGTTGATTGTATCTAACAACTCCTCATGAGGCTGAATTTCTCTTTCCTCTTGCTGTAGTAATCTGGCCAATTCCCCTGGCACCTCACAATCTTCCTCACCTTCGTATTCGTCTTGGTAGACCAGATCTTCAGAGTCACTGAAGGCTATAGAAGTATCGTTACCCATGGGATCCGGAATGGAAGGGTACCTGCATTTGTGAGTGTGGGTGTGTGTAAGGGATAGCCATCTTAAAACAATAAAATGTAAAAGAAAGACAATGAGCACAAAAGGTTTATATATGAAAAAGCGTCCATGATTCATTGAAATGACATATTAAAATGAAATAAGAACCCTTACAAATGGACCGTTGTGCCTCGGGTAAGACACAAGGTTGAAAAAGTATGAATTGTTTGTAAATTATTACAGATCCAACAGAAATGGAAAAGATAAATTACTAAGATATGAAAGTAATAGGAACAAAGTCTTTTGCTTCCCAGTTGCGTAGTCCTCCGCTGACAGTAGGAAATATCCAATCTTCCAGGCTGCCATCTTCTTCACTCTCCTCTAGTGCATTAACCCCTTGGTGGCTGATCTTCACAGGTGGCCCTCCGACACGGGCGCGACGCACAACCTTCTGACCAATCAAAGTAAATCCCAAGACAAACTTGTCTGATTTGTAAGGAATGTCTGGAAGCTAACCCCAGATTATGCACCCCCCTTCTTCCATTACTGCCCTTGCATCCTTGAGAGATGACATTCGAGGTGGAGGTCTTGTGATCTTTAGAATCGAGGATACCGCCTTGGTCGCTGCTATTTCAGGAGAGACTTCTTCAAAATGTTGGAAAGGGGTCTCTATGAACTCGCCATCTAACTCCATATAACGGAAGGAATTCAGATGACTAATCATATACTCCTCCTCCCCATGGACAATTACGATCTTCCCTTGGACGGGGTACTTGAGCATTTGATGCAAGGTGGAGGTGACATCACCGGCATTGTGAATCCAGGGGCGTCCCAACAGACAGGAATAAGAAGGACGAATGTCCATCACATAAAATGTTGAGTTGAAGACCTGAGTTCCCACCTTGATTGGGATGTCCACCTCTCCATGGACCATCCTCTTAGAACCATCAAAAGCTCGCACCACTATATTGCTGGGTTTTAAAGTCAGCCCCTTGCAATCCAACCTATCAAGGGCTTTCTTCGGCAAGACGTTCAGAGATGACCCAGTATCAACAAAGACATGAGCTAGGGTTGTTACTTTGCACTCCACTGAGACATGTAGTGCATCGTTGTGTTTTCTCCCTTTGGGCATCAAGTCAGCATCGGAGAAACCCAGGCCATTGTCAGCTGTCAAACTGGCCACACAGTCTTGGAACTGGTCAGCAGACGTTTCTTGCGGCACGTGAGCTGTCTTCAGAAATTTGACCAGAGCCTTGGCATGTGCTTCAGAGCACAGAAACAGAGCTAGCATATAGATCTTGGAAGGGGTCTGCCCCAGTTGTTCAACCACATCATAATCACTCTTCTTAATTATCCTCAGGATTTCTTCCATCTCCTTCTTGGATGTTTCAGGAATAGCTAGTGATTGATCCTTCGTTAGGACAGGCTCCTCTTGAACGTTCTTTCCTTTATTCTCAGCAGTGGAAGTAGGGATAGGAGTTATATTGTCTTTGTTGGTGGGTACGCTTGCAGGTACAATCACTGGTACATATGTAATCTTCGGAACGGCCATGGGTCCAAAGACTGCTATTGGAGGAGCAATCTCTAGAGAGAAAATCCTACCACTGCGGGTGATCTTGCTTGTTCCGGTGATGTTACTGATGTTGGGATTGTCCTCTTCGGAGCTTTCTTCTTCAGCAGTCAGTTCAATCTGTTTAATACCATGGTAGTAGATTTCTCCACCATAATTCCATGGTACTGTTTTATCTGATTTGTATGGGGCAGGCCCGAGCATTGTTATCTTCAGTGGAGTAGTCTTTGGAGCAGATGTAATCCTAACGGGTTCTTTAGGAACCCTGGAAGGATTGGCGTAGATGGTTATTATTGAAACTTCTTTCACTGGAACGGGTGAAATAGGAACATTCTCAAACAAAATTTCTTGGTTATCCATCAGTCGCTGGATACCTTTCTTCAACAGAAGGCAGTCAAATAGGGATGATAGGCAAGCATGGCAGTCTTTGTCACAACCTGGGAAGATGCCAGCTTTCAAAAAATTCAACTTGATAATCGGGAGAGAAGTTAACAGTTTATCCACGGTAGCAACAAACAGATATTCTTCAATAGCGTTGGCATTGTGACCATGCCTAGGCATTTGGGCAGAAATAACATTCGGTTTCTCAGGCGCTTCAAACTCAACTTCCTTAGCATCTATTAGATCTTGAATCTTGTTCTTCAGAGCCCAACAATTGTCAGTGTTGTGCCCTGGACTTTCAGAATAGTACGTGTATATGGCGTTCGGATGGTAATATGGAGACGTAATATTGGGCTTTTTAGGGGCCTCTTTTAGCATGGCCAGATTCAACTTCAGGAGATGTGGTAGGACTTGGGCTGGAGTCATGTTAATCTTGGTAAATTGCCGAACTGACCTTTCTACCATTTGCTGGTTATTTCTCGGCTGGTTGTTTCTTGGCTGATCGTTTCTCGACTGGGCTGATGCAGTCTTTTGAATCATAACGGCCCCCACCGTTGGTCGGCGCTTGGTTCTTCCCTAATTCCTCTGTGAATAGACAGCAAACACTTCCTTCTTTCTAGTGAAGGTCTTTTTTACAGCAGTTGAGGCAGACGCATCCTTTTGAATTTTCCCACTTCTTATACCGGCTTCCACCCTCTCGCCAGTCAAGATCAATTTGGTGAACCCTGCAGAGGAGCTTCCAATTAGATGATTAAAGAAAGGACCTGATAAAATTCCCAGGAACATGTACACTAGCTCTCTTTCAGATAAATGTGGTTGCACCCTTCCGGCTAAATCCCTCCACTTTTGGGCATAGTCTTTGAAGCCCTCGTTGGAAACCATGGCCATACTCTGTAGCTGAGTACGGGTTGGCACCAAGCCGACGTTGTATTGATACTGTTTATAAAAGGCTGCTGCCAAGTCTTCCAAATTATGGACATCTTCTCTCTCCAACTGGTAGAACCAATCAAGTTGCGTTCCTGATAATCTGTCCTGGAAAAAGTGGACCCACAAGTCTTTGTCAGCAGAATGCGGTTGAATTTTCCTGACATAAGATCGTAGGTGCATTTTAGGGCAAGACACCCCATCATACTTATCAAACAGTGGCACTTTAAACTTAGGAGGGATTACTATTCCAGACACCATCCCTAACTCCTCAAAGTCCAACCCCGGTACTCTCTGTACTTCCATAGCAACTAGGCGCTCTTCCAAGTGTTTGTATTTGTCATCCGCCGGAGGGTATTGTTGTTCAGAGTAATCCTCATCTTCCTCTTCTTCTGCTTCAGAATCTGATGGTACTGCCGTTCCTTTTCCTTTTCCTTCCCCCTCTTCAGATGTTGATAGGAATTCTAAAGTCCGTCTGGCTTGTCCCTGAAATCTTCTACCCATGATGACCACACCATTTGGCTTCTTCTTCTTTTTCTCTTTTTCTTTCTCTAGCAAAGTCTTCAGCTCCTGCTTCCCCTTGGCTAAGGTCAAGAGTAGTTGTTGAAATTGTGAATTATGAGCTTGCCAATCTTTGACCATTTGTTCAAGATCTATATTGCTGAAATAAACAATAGAGAGATGAGGAAACTTGGTGTGAAGACCTATTTATGCTTATGATGAATGATATGTATTCATGCAAGGCTTTCAAGGATTCAGAAATTCAAATTTGTTTTAAACAAAAAAGAAACACACGTCATATTAATAAGATAGAATTGTTAGTACATCAATGTCCCTTGGGAAAAATAATACTAAATTATAAGGTAAAAAGACGTTGCGCATCCTCTTTGGTGCAATGTAGGTGTTGAGAGTCTGCTCTTCGTGAAGTAGCTGAGTGAGTTCCAAAACCTTCTTCTCGCTTGCGTAGAATTGGGCTTCGAAAGTACCGCGTTCTCCCTTATGCTGTATCCAACTCCTTTGTAGATCTTCGAGTGATGTCGGCATGTCGGGAAGTAGGATGGTGTATGGAACCTCTCCTTCCTTAACAGGCTCTATAATCACTGGGAGAATGGAGGGGTAAGGCATCATAAGACTTTGGGCGCGGGTTCGTACCCACTTGAGGTAAGGCTCAAGAGGGATGGAATTCTTGTGTCCCAAGGTCTTACTATCCACCTTGTTTGGCATCCTCCAAGCTCGGATGAACCTTTGACGAAGTCCTTGATCGTCGTTGTCGAAGTCGAAAACCAAACCTTGAATCAACATGTCATGTGGGCCATCCCTTCGGGCATAACCAAACTGTATTAGAGATAAGCAAGGGTTGTAGGTGATGCCTCCCCTAATGCCAAGTAGAGGGACATTAGGGAATTCCCCACAATGGTCAATGATGATAACATTCTCTTTGGATCGAGATCACCAATGAATATCTGAATGTGTAAGTGTCATCAACCGTTGTGACCACCTTAAACCTTGCTCATTCTTCAAGACTGATTGGGGAAGATGAGAAATAAACCATCTTTCCAGGAGAGGAGTGCAACACATGAGAACACCTCTTTTCCTAATTGTATGAGTGTGAAAAGAGTGGAGGATATCCCCAAGCAATGTAGGCACTGGGTTGCGAGACATGAAGATTTTGACAGCGCTTACTACTATGAGTTGGTCAAGATTAGGGAACAAGACCATCCCATAGATGAGAAGAGCTACAATCTCCTCAAAAGCTTGCAAGTCTAGAGAATTCCAACAACTTTGGGCCTTCTCAAACAGAAACTTTGACAAGAAGCCTTTGACACCACTTCTAGTTTCCCAATATGTTGTGACATCAGATGAGTACAAGTGCAAGGCTTGAGCAATCTCTTCTGGCTTTGGATCTCTTTTCGTACCGTTGAAAGGTAGTTGATTGAGAATAGGAATCCTCAGAAGTTGAGAGAATTCTTCCAAAGTGGGCACAAGTTGATAGTCAGGAAATGTGAAGCAGTGATGCAAAGGGTCAAAGAACTGGAAGAGAACCTTCATCATATCCTCCTCAGTGTTGGAAGTGACCAAGTTGAGTAGACAACCATGTCTCTCGGTGAATGGAGAATTCTCAGGAATCCTTGAAGCTAGCTCCTTGAGTTGTGGAGGAATTCTTACAAGGTTGATTTGGATAGTTTTCCTGCGAAGTGAATCCATACCCTACAAAACAAGAACAAAGATGAATCTCCAAAATCCTTGAAATGGTTAGTGGATGCATATGATGCTTCATGATGTCCATGATGTTATGCACAAGTATATATGTACAAGCAAATCACACAAGTTCCTAGTTTAGGCTTGCATGGGGTTTCATAGGTAAGTACCCTGTTGAAGTTTAATTTGCTTAACCTGTCCTAGTAAATAGTAATCGGGTTCTAAGGAGCTCAATATCACTGGATTGTTTCATTGTTCATTGTTTCAGTTTAAGCCTCTTGACTGGCAACCGAAATATTCCAAGAAACCAACCCTCAATGAGTGTAGTATCGAGTATCTACCAACTTCGGACTGCACCAAAGCCGGTCATCTCACTACATCCTAAAAGACCAAGTTAGTCAAGTAAAGGTTCTAGAAGTTCGTTAGTGCTTCATGACATTACTCAACGGCCCCGTATTCTCTTTGATTGACTCAAAGGCTACCGGTACCCACAAATATGTCGCACTAACATAGCTATTGCTTAGATCGTGTCGGTCTACCCCGCACAGTTTCCACAACGTATTGCTATTTACCTATAATGTTTCCTAAATCCGGGTAGAGGATTCAAACCCAAACAATAGAACCAAAGTGTAAAGCAAACAAGTAAAAAAATTGCAAGAAAATAAAGGTGATCTAAACCCTAAGGTAACCCCACTTTTATAATTGTCCCCAGCAGAATCGCCAGTTATGTGATGTGGTGGGAGAACTGACTTGAGGTTTTGTGTTTGTGTTCGAAAACTGTGAGGGAACTGTGTGGGGTATACCGACACGGTTGAAGCAGTTTGCTACGTTGATGTGGAACTTTGGTGAGTACCGGTAACCCTTGAGTCAAGTCAAGGAGAGTACAGGGCCGCCGCGTGGTGTCGTGAAGCATCAACTGACCTTAGAAACCTTACTTGAACCATCCTGGCCTCTTTAGGGGTAGTGAGATGACCGACTTTGGTGTAGTCCGAAGTTGGTTGATACTCGATACTACACTCATTGAGGGTTGTTTTCTTGGAATATTTTGATCGCCAGTTCAGTGGCTAAATCAAAACAATGAACATAGAAAATAACCCAATGATATTGAGCTCCTTAGAACCCGGTTACTTTTGATAGGACAGGTTTTTGAGCCCACCAACTTCAAGAGGGTAGTACCCCAAACCTCATGCTGGCCTAAACTCTAAGGGATGTCTAGTGTGACTTGTGTGCCTTATCATGTTTGCTTTTTGTGAATACCTGTGGTATGTCCTTATCATAACATCATAACATTATAAAGCATCATATGCATTTACTAACCACTTCAAGGGTTCGAATCTTCATCTTTGTTCTTGTTTTGTAGGACATGGAAACTATCCGCAGAAAGACAATTCAGATCAACCTTGTAAGGGTCCCTCCTCAGCTTAAGGAGCTTACATCCAGGATTCCCGAGAACTCTTCCTTCAGTGAAAGGCATGGTAGACTCATCAGCTTGGTCAATACCAACATTGAAGAGGATATGGTGAAAGTGTTGTTCCAGTTCTTTGACCCTTCGCACCACTGTTTTACTTTCCCGGATTATCAATTGGTGCCTACTTTGGAAGAGTTTTCTCAGCTTCTGAAGGTTCCTATTCTTAATCAACTACCCTACAACGGTACGGAAAGGGAACCAAAACTTGAAGAGGTTGCTAAAGCATTATGCCTACAACCATCTGACATCAAGGGGCATTGGGAAACCAGAAGTGGTATCAAAGGATTTTTGGCCAAATTCCTGTTTGAGAAGGCCCAAGAATGTTGGAACTCCCTTGACCTACAAGCTTTTGAAGAAGTTGTGGCACTCCTTGTCTATGGGTTGGTGTTGTTCCCGAATCCGGATCAGCTTATAGATATCAATGCCGTCAAGATTTTCATGTCCAGGAATCCTATACCTACATTGCTTGGGGACATCCTCCACTCATGTTACACTCGAACCATGAGAAAAAGAGGTGTCCTCATGTGCTGCACTCCTCTCCTGGCAAGGTGGTTTATTTTGCACCTTCCACAATCAGTTTTGAAGAACGAGCGGGGTTTGAGATGGTCACAACGATTAATGACTCTTACACATTCTGATATACATTGGTGTTCTCGGTCCAGAGAAAATGTCACCATCATTGATC
This sequence comes from Vicia faba, assembly GCA_948472305.1. Classification (NCBI taxonomy): domain Eukaryota; kingdom Viridiplantae; phylum Streptophyta; class Magnoliopsida; order Fabales; family Fabaceae; genus Vicia; species Vicia faba. The sequence goes on from OX451738.1 coordinate 729,827,763, forward strand.
GTTGCGGAGAGTATCCTAATGTTCCTTTACTTGGAATCAGAGGAGGCATTACTTACAACCCGTGCCTGGCTTTGAGACAATTTGGATATGCTCGGAGGGATGGCCCTCATGACATGTTGATTCCTGACATAGTTTTTGACTTCGACAACGATGCGCAAGGACTTCGCCAGAGGTTTATCAGAGCTTGGAGGATGCCAAACAAAGTGGACAGCAAGACACTGGGGCACAAGAACTCCATCCCCCTTGAGCCTTATCTCAAGTGGGTACGAGCCCGCTCCCAGAAGATGGTGATGCCATATCCTCATGTTCTCCCCGTAATCAAAGAGCCAGTTTTGGAAGGAGAGGTGCCCTACACCATTCAACATCCTGACATGCCAACATCTTGGGAAGAAATGCAGAGAAGCTGGATCCAACTCAAGGAAGAATGGAATTATCTTGAAACCAGTCTACATGCCAGTGAGAAGAAGGTCTTGGAGCTCACCCGCCTACTTCACGAGGAAAAGGCCCTCAACACTTACATCGCTCCAAAGAGGATGCGCAGTGTCTTTTGGGATTAATTATTTTGTAATGTTTTGCCCATGAGGCCCTGATGTACCGAACATATTATTTCTTAATACAACAAGTGTTCCTTTTTTGTCTACAACGAATTTGAACTTTCGAACCCTTGAATGCATTGCATAAATAGCATATCATGCATCATGTGCATAACAGGTACCCTTTTTCTACAGGTTGCTTAATCTTCTTCGCTGTTTATTTCAGCACGCACTCAATCATCATGTCTTCCGAGCCTACTACCGAACAAGCTATCAAGGCCCTCCAGGCCCAGAACGCCCAGTTCCAGGAGCTGGTCATGAGCTTAGCCCAGGGTCAACAGGAGTTGAAGGCTCTGCTCTTGAAGGAGAAGAAGAAGAAGAAGAAGAGGACTGCGCTGTTTAACACCGGACGGAGGTTTGGGAATACACTGCAGAATGAGGCTGATCAGGCTATTTCCTCTGCTGGGAAAGACAACCCCCAAGGGAGAGAGGTTCCTAGTCCCGTGGTCTCCGACAACGAGACAGATTTCAATGATGAACAGTACCCTCCTGCTGAGGACAGGTACAAACAGCTGGAGGACCGGTTAAATGCTATGGAGATTCCACGTGTGCCCAGGTTGGATTTTGGAGACCTAGGCCTATCTTCTGGGGTGGTGATCCCACACAAGTTCAAGGCACCTGCCTTTGCGAAGTACGACGGGGCTTCCTGCCCTAAGCTGTATCTCAGATCTTATGTAAGGAAGATCCAACCTTACACTACAGACAAGAACCTATGGATCCATTTCTTCCAGGATAGCCTTTCAGGGGCTCAACTCGAATGGTTCTATCAGTTGGATGGAACCAGTATTCGAAATTGGAAGGACTTGGCTACTGCATTTTATAAGCAGTATCAGTACAATTCCGACCTCGCTGCCACGCATACCCAACTCCAGGGTATGTCACTTGGGACGGGTGAAGGTTTTAAGGAGTACGCGCAGAAGTGGAGAGACCTGGCTGGCAGTGTCCAGCCACCGTTGACTGACCGTGAACTCGTGGACATGTTCTTGGGGACCTTGTCTGGTCCATTCTTCAACCACCTGATTGGTAATTCCTCTGCTGGGTTTACAGACCTGATCCTGACTGGTGAGAGGATCGAAGCTGGTATCAAGTCGGGGAAGATACAGAAAGGTGCCTCCTCGAGTACTGAAAAGAAGCCTTTCAAGAAGGAAGCTAGTGATGTTTATGGTCCAAGGAGACATAACAAATCGGAACGCCGCCAAGCTGTCAACGCGGTGGTGATTTCAAAGCCTGCTGCTACTCCTCAGCAATACAACCAGCCAAGGGGTGAGAGACCCAAAAGGCAGTACACTCGGCTCAGCATGACCCTGTCTCAGATTTTGCCGCAACTGCTATCAACCAATCTGGTAACTGTCAAGGAAGCTCCAAAGGTTGTGAACACAACATCTCCGAAGTACAACCCCAACGCCCGTTGCGCTTATCACTCTGATAGCCCGGGGCATTCTACTAATGATTGTTGGGTTCAGAGGAATAAGGTTCAGGACCTTATTGATGCTAAGGAAATACAGTTCGAGGCGCCCGAAAGGCCTAATGTTGTGACTGCTCCCATGCCCCAACATGGAGTGAATGTTGTGGAAGAAGACCAGTATGTGGCCTCTGTGGATGATATTGATACTCCGTTGTTGACTATCAAGAGGAACCTGTTGCTAGCCGGTTTATTTCCGGGATGTAGTAAAGGTTGCCATTTATGTGCTGTTTCACCTGCTAGTTGTCCTTTGCTGAAGTCAGGCATCCAAAACCTGATGGATAGCTAGAATCTTTGAATATTGTTAATGATAACTGTTAATCTTATCCTGAAAAGGGTAAAATGTTAGCTGAAACATAAAGTTATGTTGCATGAAATGTATGATGCAATACTATGTGTTTTATCAATGTTTATGATATATGGATGTAATGTATGCGCATGTAACTTGATTTGCTGTCTTGCTGAGGAAAATAAATCCTTGACCACTGCCGGGGATTAAAAATATTTGACTGATGGAGATTAAAAATCCTTGATTGCCGAGGATAAGAAATCCTTGGAGACTTCACTGGGGATATAAAATATTTGACTGCTGCCAGGGACAATAAATCCTTGGCGACTGTTGGAATATAGGGATTCTTCATGTCTTGAAGTTGGAATTTTTTTTTGACAAAAATTCTGTTGAGAGTAATGCCAAATTGCTTGTGTAATCCGCTTGGGGAATCAAGAGAATTTGATGACTTCTACTTGGGATTACACAATGGGAATCTGCGTTCCGCTGGGGAATAAAGAAAACTATGATGACTTCTGCGGGGAATTAATGAAGGGAATCTTCATTCCGTTGGGGAGTAATGAAAACTTTGGCGACTTCACTGGGGAATTAAGAATGAGAATCTTCATTCTTTTGGGGAGCAATGAAAGCTATATGGGGAAGAAAGCTATACTGCTGGAGAGTAGGTTCAGGAGTTTGGGTTGTCTTCCATTCTACTGGGGAGTTATCCTAGGTTGGAGAGAGACAAAAGTTAACTGTTATCTGGTTGATTTTCATACTTCAAGACAACTTGTTGGGGAATTTGGAGAAACTGAATGGTTTCCGTTGGGGATTGATAGCTTGAAGTTTTGGCTCCGTTGGAGATTGAGAGTTTGAAGTTTTAACTCTGATGGGGATTAAGGGTTTGAAATTTTAGCTCCGCTGGGGATCTAGATGATGTACTGTAGGGATTGCTCATGGAATAGCCTAAAGACGTTTTCCTATCCTTTCAATCTGTCAGTAATTGTTCTTTTCCACTCTGTTTATTTGTAAACAGTAATTATGTTCAAATGCATATGTTCATCAATGAATCATTGGACGTTTTTGCAAATAAAAACACAAGAGTAAAGAAAATGGCAAATAGTTTTCTGTAATTTGAAAGAGGTATCTTTGTATTTACTTTGAATAAATGTTTTGTAAAAATGAGATAGACATCCTAGTAAGAGGATGGTGTCATAAAAGTAAGAAAATTTTTATACAAAGAAAGATAGCTATGTGTACAAAATCCCATGGGGTTCCCATTCTGCTATGGCCTTCGTATCTCCGAATATCTTGTCCATTCGTTGCTTCGTCCGAAGATGATTGGATTGATCAGAAGCTCCAGGTTTGTCAGTGAAGAGATTGTCCTTAAAGTGATCCGATGAGACATAGTCATACGCTTTAATTCCCTAAATTTTGCCTGGACCATGCTTTCGGGTTTTCAGTCCACCGGGAAACCCTTTTTTGCCCAAGTCGCCCTTTTGGGTTTTCATCTTGTCGGGTGTACAGATTTTTTGTTTTATCCCTAATTTTTGCCCGAACCTTTTTGGTTATCCGGGATGCCCTTGTTTTGCCTAGGTGTGTCAACCTAGCGGGTCTCTTATGCGTAGTATCTTTTGACTATGTCTGTGTTCGCAGGGTGCAGCAGGTCGTCGCCGTCCATGGTGGTTAAGATCATCGCTTCACCAGAAAAGACGTTCTTGATTACAAATGGTCCTTCATAGGTGGGAGTCCATTTGCCGCTGGGATCACTTTGCAGCAAGATGATGCGCTTGATCACTAGATCCCAACTTGATATACTTGGCGTCTGACTTTCTTATTGAAAGCCTTGATCATCCGTTTTTGATACGTCTGACCATGGCAAACAACAATAAGTCTCTTCTCGTTAATTAAGTTCAACTGATCAAGTCGGGTCTGGATCCAATCGTCTTAACTTAAACCTGCATCCTTCATGATTCTTAATGAGGGGATCTGAACCTCGATAGGTAAAACAACCTCCATGCCATAAACCAAAGAATAGGGTGTTGCCCTAGTTGATGTGCGAGCCGTGGTACGATACCCATGGAGAGAAAACGGTAGCATCTCATGCTAGTCCTTGTAGGTGACTGTCATCTTTTGTATGATCTTTTTGATATTTTTGTTTGCAGCTTCAACTGCACCATTCATCTTTGGCCGGTAGGGGGATGGATTGTGGTGTTGAATCTTGATCTGCTCGCACAAGGCGGTGATCATAGTACTGTTAAGGTTTTTACCGTTATCAGTGATGATCCTTTCGGGGATACCGTACCGGAAAATAAGATTCTGCTTGATGAAGCGGGAAACAACATTCTTAGTAACAGATGCGAAGGAAGTTGCTTCGACCCACTTGGTGAAGTAATCAATGGCCACGAGAATGAAGCGGTGTCCATTAGAAGTTGTAGGCTTGATCTCTCCAATCATGTCGATTACCCACATAGCGAAGGGCCAAGGAGCTGTTTAGACATTTAGAGGAACCGGAGGCACGTGTACCTTGTCTGCATAGATTTGACATTTATGGCAGGTCCGAGAGTGTTGATAGCAGTCAGCTTCCATGGTAGACCAGTAGTAGCCTGCCCGTAGAATCTTCTTTGCCATCGTATGCCTGCTAGAGTGAGTGCCAAAGGTACCTTCTTGCAAATCAGCCATGATCTTTTCAGCTTCAATCTTATCCATTAAGCGGAGCAGAATAGAATCATGATTACGCTTGTACAAGATGCCATTACTTAGGAAGAACTTAGCCGAGAATCTCCTTAAGAACTTTTTGTCATTGACTGTAGCTCCTTCAGGGTATTCTTGAGTCTCGAGATACCTTTTGACTTCATGGAACCAAGGCTGGTCCAATACTTCTTCGGTATTAATCTCGTGATAGTGTGCGGGTTCATCCATCCGTTCAATGGTGATTTGGGGTGCCTCATTGTCCCAATTAAGTTTAAACATGGATGACATTGTAGCTAGAGCATCTGCTAGCTGATATTCTTCTCGTGGGAAATGCTCGAAGGTAATCTGCTCGAAATGTGGTAGCAATGTCAAGACATGTTCTTTGTAAGGGATGAGGTTTGTATGCTTAGTGTCCCACTCTCCTTTGATCTGACTGATGACCAAAGATGAGTCCCCAAACACAATCAAAGATTTGATCCCTAAGTCTATGGAAACCTTGAGTCCAAAGATGCATGCTTCGTACTCTGCCATGTTGTTCGTACAGTTGAAGCAAAGTTTGGCAGTGAAAGGAGTATGGCATCCTTCTGGAGATATAAGCACAGCACCGATACCATTACCAAGTGCATTGGAGGCCCCATCAAAGTACAGGGTCTATCGGGATCCTTGTTCAGGTCCGTCATATGGCCTGAATTCTTCAACATTGTCCAATGTCATGATGTCTTCGTCAGGGAAGTCAAACTTCATAGATTGGTAATCTTCTACAGCTTGATGGGCCAGATGATCGGCTAGCACACTCCCCTTTATAGATTTTTGGGTCGTGTAATGGATGTTGTATTCTGTTAGGATCATCTGCCACCTAGCTATTCTTCCAGATAGAGCAGGCTTCTCAAAGATGTACTTTACGGATCCATCTTAGATATCGGCAAAGTGGTATGAGTCAACATATACTGCCTTAGCCGGCGAGCAGCCCATACCAAAGCACAGCAAGTTTTCTCGAGCAGTGAATATCTGGTTTCACAGTCGGTAAACTTTTTGCTAAGGTAATAAATGGCATGCTCTTTTCGGCCAGACTCGTCATGCTGCCCCAGCACGCACCCCATTGAATTCTCTAAGACAGTCAGATATATGATTAGCGGTCTTCCCTCGACGGGTGGCATCAAGACAGGAGGTTCTAGCAAATACTCCTTAATTTTATCGAAAGCAACTTGACATTCGTCGTTCCATCTGACTACCTGATCTTTCTTCAACAGCTTGAAGATTGGTTCACAAGTAGACATTAGGTGAGAAATGAACCTGGAAATGTAGTTTAGGCGTCCCAAGAAACCTATGACCTCCTTCTCAGTGCGAGGACTAGGCATTTCTTGTATAGCTTTGACTTTGACAGGATCAACCTCGATGCCTTTGTTGCTGATAATGAAACCTAAGAGTTTACCGGACTGGACTCCGAATGTGCACTTGTTTGGGTTCAATTGTAGCTTGTACTCCTTCAACCTGACAAACAACTTTTGCAAGTGACTAAGGTGTTCTTCTTCAGTTTGTGATCGGGCTATCATTTCATCTACGTAGACCTCTATCTCATGATGTATCATATCATGAAACAAAGCTACCATGGCGCGCTGATAGGTTTCCCCGGCATTCTTTAGTCCGAATGGCATCACTTTGTAGCAGAACGTACCCCACTGTGTGACAAAAGTAGTTTTCTCCATGTCCTCAGGTGCCATTTTGATCTGGTTATAGCCTAAGAATCCGTCCATGAAAGAAAATACTTTGTGCTGAGCTGTATTGTCAACTAGGATGTCAATGTGCGGAAGTGGAAAGTCATCTTTAGGGCTGGCCCTGTTTAAATCTATATAATCCATGCACATTCTCACTTTGCCGTCCTTTTTAGGCACGGGAACAATGTTAGCAACCCATTGTGGATAGGAAGTAACAGCCAGAAATCCAGCATTGAACTGCTTCATAACTTCTTCTTTGATCTTCTCTGACGTGTCAGGTCTCATGCGGCGGATCTTTTGTTTCATTGGTGGACAGTCTTCTCTTGTGGGTAGACGGTGTACCACAATGTCTGTATCGAGTCCCGACATGTCTTCGTATGACCAGGCAAAGATCTCCACATAATCATGCAATAGCTGAATTAGGCACTCCTTGACACTCGACTCTAGATTGGCACCCACTCTGATTTCCTTTCTATCTTCCTCGGTTCCCAAGTTGATTTTATCTAATAACTCCTCATGAGGCTGAATTTCTCTTTCCTCTTGCTGTAGTAATCTGGCCAATTCCCCTGGCACCTCACAATCTTCCTCACCTTCGTATTCGGCTTGGTAGACCAGATCTTCAGAGTCACTGAAGGCTATAGCAGTATCGTTACCCATGGGATCCGAAATGGAAGGGTACCTGCATTTGTGAGAGTGGGTGTGTGTAAGGGATAGCCATCTTAAAACAATAAAATGTAAAAGAAAGAAAATGAGCACAAAAGGTTTATATATGAAAAAGCGTCCATGATTCATTGAAATGACATATTAAAATGAAATAAGAACCCTTACAAATGGACCGTTGTGCCTCGGGTAAGACACAAGGTTGAAAAAGTATGAATTGTTTGTAAATTATTACAGATCCAACAGAAATGGAAAAGATAAATTACTAAGATATGAAAGTAATAGGAACAAAGTCTTTTGCTTCCCAGTTGCGTAGTCCTCCGCTGACAGTAGGAAATATCCAATCTTCCAGGCTGCCATCTTCTTCACTCTCCTCTAGTGCATTAACCCCTTGGTGGCTGATCTTCACAGGTGGCCCTCTGGCACGGGCGCGACGCACAACCTTCTGACCAATCAAAGTAAATCCCAAGACAAACTTGTCTGATTTGTAAGGAATGTCTGGAAGCTAACCCCAGATTATGCACCCCCCCTTCTTCCATTACTACCCTTGCATCCTTGAGAGATGACATCCGAGGTGGAGGTCTTGTGATCTTTAGAATCGAGGATACCGCCTTGGTCGCTGCTATTTCAGGAGAGACATCTTCAAAATGTTGGAAAGGGGTCTCTATGAACTCGCCATCTAACTCCATATAACGGAAGGAATTCAGATGACTAATCATATACTCCTCCTCCCCATGGACAATTATGATCTTCCCTTGGACGGGGTACTTGAGCATTTGATGCAAGGTGGAGGTGACATCACCGGCATTGTGAATCCAGGGGCGTCCCAACAGACAGGAATAAGAAGGACGAATGTCCATCACATAAAATGTTGAGTTGAAGACCTGAGTTCCCACCTTGATTGGGATGTACACCTCTCCATGGACCATCCTCTTAGAACCATCAAAAGCTCGCACCACTATATTGCTGGGTTTTAAAGTCAGCCCCTTGCAATCCAACCTATCAAGGGCTTTCTTCGGCAAGACGTTCAGAGATGACCCAGTATCAACAAAGACATGAGCTAGGGTTGTTACTCTGCACTCCACTGAGACATGTAGTGCATCGTTGTGTTTTCTCCCTTTGGGCATCAAGTCAGCATCGGAGAAACCCAGGCCATTGTCAGCTGTCAAACTGGCCACACAGTCCTGGAACTGGTCAGCAGACGTTTCTTGCGGCACGTGAGCTGTCTTTAGAAATTTGACCAGAGCCTTGGCATGTGCTTCAGAGCACAGAAACAGAGCTAGCATAGAGATCTTGGAAGGGGTCTGCCCCAGTTGTTCAACCACATCATAATCACTCTTCTTAATTATCCTCGGGATTTCTTCCATCTCCTTCTTGGATGTTTCAGGAATAGCTACTGATTGATCCTTCGTTAGGACAGGCTCCTCTTGAACGTTCTTTCCTTTATTCTCAGCAGTGGAAGTAGGGATAGGAGTTATATTGTCTTTGTTGGTGGGTACGCTTGCAGGTACAATCACTGGTACATATGTAATCTTCGGAACGGCCATGGGTCCAAAGACTGCTATTGGAGGAGCAATCTCTAGAGAGAAAATCCTACCACTGCGGGTGATCTTGCTTGTTCCGATGATGTTACTGATGTCGGGATTGTCCTCTTCGGAGCTTTCTTCTTTAGCAGTCAGTTCAATCTGTTTAATACCATGGTAGTAGATTTCTCCACCATAATTCCATGGTACTGTTTTATCTGATTTGTATGGGGCAGGCCCGGGCATTGTTATCTTTAGTGGAGTAGTCTTCGGAGCAGATGTAATCCTAACGGGTTCTTTATGAACCCTGGAAGGATTGGCGTATATGGTTATTATTGAAACTTCTTTCACTGGAACGGGTGAAACAGGAACATTCTCAAACAAAATTTCTTGGTTATCCATCAGTCGCTGGATACCTTTCTTCAACAGAAGGCAGTCAAATAGGGATGATAGGCAAGCATGGCAGTCTTTGTCACAACCTGGGAAGATGCCAGCTTTCAAAAAATTCAACTTGATAATCGGGAGCGAAGTTAACAGTTTATCCACGGTAGCAACAAACAGATATTCTTCAATAGCGTTGGCATTGTGACCATGCCTAGGCATTTGGGCAGAAATAAAATTCGGTTTCTCATGCGCTTCAAACTCAACTTCCTTAGCGTCTATTAGATCTTGAATCTTGTTCTTCAGAGCCCAACAATTGTCGGTGTCGTGCCCTGGACTTTCAGAATAGTACGTGCATCTGGCGTTCGGATGGTAATATGGAGAAGTAATATTGGGATTTTTAGGGGCCTCTTTTAGCATGGCCAGATTCAACTTCAGGAGATGTGGTAGGACTTAGGCTGGAGTCATGTTAATCTTGGTAAATTGCCGAACTGACCTTTCTACCGTTTGCTGGTTATTTCTCGGCTGGTTCTTTCTTGGCTGATCGTTTCTCGACTGGGCTGATGCAGTCTTTTGAATTATAATGGCCCCCACCGTTGGTCGGTGCTTGGTTCTTCCCTAATTCCTCTGTGAATAGACAGCAGACACTTCCTTCTTTCTAGTGAAGGGCTTTTTTACAGCAGTTGAGGTAGACACATCCTTTTGAATTTTCCCACTTCTTATACCGGCTTCCACCCTCTCGCCAGTCAAGATCAATTTGGTGAACCCTGCAGAGGAGCTTCCAATTAGATGATTAAAGAAAGGACCTGATAAAGTTCCCAGGAACATGTACACTAGCTCTCTTTCAGATAAATGTGGTTGCACCCTTCCGGCTAAATCCCTCCACTTTTGGGCATAGTCTTTGAAGCCCTCGTTGGAAACCATGGCCATACTCTGTAGCTGAGTACGGGTTGGCACCAAGCCGATGTTGTATTGATACTGTTTATAGAAGGCTGCTGCCAAGTCTTCCCAATTATGGACATCTTCTCTCTCCAACTGGTAGAACCAATCAAGTTGCGTTCCTGATAATCTGTCCTGGAAAAAGTGGACCCACAAGTCTTTGTCAGCAGAATGCGGTTGAATTTTCCTGACATAAGATCGTAGGTGCATTTTAGGGCAAGACACCCCATCATACTTAGCAAACAGTGGCACTTTAAACTTAGGAGGGATTACTATTCCAGACACCAGCCCTAACTCCTCAAAGTCCAACCCCGGTACTCTCTGTACTTCCATAGCAGCTAGGCGCTCTTCCAAGTGTTTGTATTTGTCATCCGCCGGAGGGTATTGTTGTTCAGAGTAATCCTCATCTTCCTCTTCTTCTGCTTCAAAATATGATGGTACTGCCGTTCCTTTTCCTTTTCCTTCCCCCTCTTCAGATGTTGATAGGAATTCTAAAGTCCGTCTGGCTTGTCCCTGAAATCTTCTACCCATGATGACCACACCATTTGGCTTCTTCTTCTTTTTCTCTTTTTCTTTCTCTAGCAAAGTCTTTAGCTCCTCCTTCCCCTTGGCTAAGGTCAAGAGTAGTTGTTGAAATTGTGAATTATGAGCTTGCAAATCTTTGACCGTTTGTTCAAGATCTATATTGCTGAAATAAACAACAGAGAGATGAGGAAACTTGGTGTGAAGACCTATTTATGCTTATGATGAATGATATGTATTCATGCAAGGCTTTCAAGGATTCAGAAATTCAAATTTGTTTTAAACAAAAAAGAAACACACGTCATATTAATAAGATAGAATTGTTAGTACATCAATGTCCCTTGGGAAAAATAATACAAAATTCTAAGGTAAAAAGACGTTGCGCATCCTCTTTGGTGCAATGTAGGTGTTGAGAGTCTGCTCTTCGTGAGGTAGCTGAGTGAGTTCCAAAACCTTCTTCTCGCTTGCGTAGAATTGGGCTTCGAAAGTACCGCGTTCTCCCTTATGCTGTATCCAACTCCTTTGTAGATCTTCGAGTGATGTCGGCATGTCAGGAAGTAGGATGGTGTATGGAACTTCTCCTTCCTTAACAGGCTCTATAATCACTGGGAGAATGGAGGGGTAAGGCATCATAAGACTTTGGGCGCGGGTTCGTACGCACTTGAGGTAAGGCTCAAGAGGGATGGAATTCTTGTGTCCCAAGGTCTTAATATCCACCTTGTTTGGCATCCTCCAAGCTCGGATGAACCTTTGACGAAGTCCTTGATCGTCGTTGTCGAAGTCGAAAACCAAACCTTGAATCAGCATGTCATGTGGGCCATCCCTTCGGGCATAACCAAACTGTCTTAGAGATAAGCAAGGGTTGTAGGTGATGCCTCCCCTAATGCCAAGTAGAGGGACATTAGGGAATTCCCCACAATGGTCAATGATGATAACATTCTCTTTGGATTGAGAACACCAATGAATATCTGAATGTGTAAGTGTCATCAACCGTTGTGACCACCTTAAACCTTGCTCATTCTTCAAGACTGATTGGGGAAGATGAGAAATAAACCATCTTGCCAGGAGAGGAGTGCAACACATGAGAACACCTCTTTTCCTAATTGTATGAGTGTGAAAAGAGTGGAGGATATCCCCAAGCAATGTAGGCACTGGGTTGCGAGACATGAAGATTTTGACAGCGCTTACTTCTATGAGTTGGTCAAGATTAGGGAACAAGACCCTCCCATAGATGAGAAGAGCTACAATCTCCTCAAAAGCTTGCAAGTCTAGAGAATTCCAACAACTTTGGGCGTTCTCAAACAGAAACTTTGACAAGAAGCCTTTGACACCACTTCTAGTTTCCCAATATGTTGTGACATCAGATGAGTACAAGTGCAAGGCTTGAGCAATCTCTTCTGGCTTTGGATCTCTTTTCGTACCGTTGAAAGGTAGTTGATTGAGAATAGGAATCCTTAGAAGTTGAGAGAATTCTTCCAAAGTGGGCACAAGTTGATAGTCAGGAAATGTGAAGCAGTGATGCAAAGGGTCAAAGAACTGGAAGAGAACCTTCATCATATCCTCCTCAGTGTTGGAAGTGACCAAGTTGAGTAGACAACCATGTCTCTCGGTGAATGGAGAATTCTCAGGAATCCTTGAAGCTAGCTCCTTGAGTTGTGGAGGAATTCTTACAAGGTTGATTTGGATAGTTTTCCTGCGAAGTGAATCCATACCCTACAAAACAAGAACAAAGATGAATCTCCAAAATCCTTGAAATGGTTAGTGGATGCATATGATGCTTCATGATGTCCATGATGTTACGCACAAGTATATATGTACAAGCAAATCACACAAGTTCCTAGTTTAGGCTTGCATGGGGTTTCATAGGTAAGTACCCTGTTGAAGTTTAATTTGCTTAACCTGTCCTAGTAAATAGTAATCGGGTTCTAAGGAGCTCAATATCACTGGATTGTTTCCTTGTTCATTGTTTCAGTTTAAGCCTCTTGACTGGCAACCAAAATATTCAAAGAAACCAACCCTCAATGAGTGTAGTATCGAGTATCTACCATCTTCGGACTGCACCAAAGCCGGTCATCTCACTACATCCTAAAAGACCAAGTTGGTCAAGTAAAGGTTCTAGAAGTTCGTTAGTGCTTCATGACATTACTCAACGGCCCCGTATTCTCTTTGATTGACTCAAAGGCTACCGGTACCCACAAATATGTCGCACTAACATAGCTATTGCTTAGATCGTGTCGGTCTACCCCGCACAGTTTCTACAACGTATTGCTATTTACCTATAATGTTTCCTAAATCCGGGTAGAGGATTCAAACCCAAACAATAGAACCAAAGTGTAAAACAAACAAGTCAAAAAATTGCAAGAAAATAAAGGTGATCTAAACCCTAAGGTAACTCCACTTTTATAATTGTCCCCAGCAGAGTCGCCAGTTATGTGATGTGGTGGGAGAACTGACTTGAGGTTTTGTGTTTGTGTTCGAAAATGTCGCGGTTTAGCAAGAGTCGCCATCGACTTTTATTTTATCCAAAAGGAAAGGTAAAAAAGCACAGGAAAGAACTTTGAGATGTTTTCTTGAGTTCGGGGGGTAGATTATGAAAAGGGAAGGTGCTAGCACCCTTTTCATCCATGGTTTTCCATGGGCTCTTAGTTACTTGTTTAGATCACTTGATTTTATTTTGAAATTGTTTAAAATGGTGCTTTGTGTGGTTTTGAAAGTATTTTGAAAAGAGGCCATCGTTTAGGCAATCTTTGTAATGATTCTCGTTCGTAAGAATGTATACAAAGATGTTTGTCTTTTGAAAAATGTTTCAATGTTTTGAAAGATGTTTGGAAAATATTTTGAAATGTGTGTGTGTTTGTTTTTGGAAATAGCAAGGATTGTTTTGAAGTTGAGCAAGTAACTAGGAACTATCTACCTACTCAAAAGTCTTTCTTGTGCATTTTTATTCCTTTGACATTGTTGATTTACCATTGATTTGGTAAACAAACCTATCTTTGGATGTTAAACGGGATGGGCGTGGGTCATCGTATGACCATGACAGCAATGTTGCCAAGTATCTTAGAATGTTTGAGGGACCAAGATCATTTTGTTTAGGCAACCTTTTGATAGCGTCATCGAGGGACTATGATCTTATGTTTTGTTTTGTTTTGCCAAGATACTTTGCATGCATACCATGGCCATTTTGTTTTAGGCAACCAAGTGGGTGAAACCCTAGGGGTTTTTGTGTGCAATGTGTGTCATTTCACATGTATTTGTCTTGCATTAGGTCTTTGCTATTTGTTTGTTTTTTGTCTTATCATGCAAAAACCCTAATTTACTAACATGGTATAAATGCGATAAATTGCGTAAAGTAAACTAAACTATTACAACAATTATTATGGGAGGGGGGATACAAGTTTTTGAATGCAGATATTGTACAAAAATAAACCCTAAAATACTATTACAACCCAATTGAATATTGTGCCTTAAATAAATATACAAATATTTAAATATGCATTACAATGTAATTATGCAAAAAATGTTTTGTATTTGATTTTTTGTATGAGAAAAATGATTTGTTGAAGTCCTAGAAATAAGAGAAAAAATATGATTATTTTTGAAAGGGGTGAAACCCTAGTTTTCAAATTAAAAGAAAAATATGTTTCTTTTTATTATTTTTGTTCATTTTTTGTACAAGAAAATAAATATAATGTTATGTACAAATATTAAAAATTAAAATGTATGAGAAAATGGATATTTTATGTATAAAATAATAAAATAAAAATGTATAATATTTATTAAATATATTTACAATTTATATAAGAAAATAAAATCCATAAACCTAATAAACCATTTTTATGTGAGAAAATAAATAATAAAAAAATGTGAAAATAAATAAATTATTTTTTGGGTATTTTTTATCATGAGAAAAAATAAATGCAAACAATAAATATGAAAATATGCAAGAAAATATAAAAATATAAGAAAATGGTCAGGGGGGTGCAAAAGTAATATATGGGGTGCAAAAAGCAGAAACAAAAAGGCCAGGCGCGCCAAAAAGCCCAAGCCAGTCATCCCTGTCCTCCAGCTTATTCCTTGCGCGCGTGTTTTGGCCAAACCTGCAACTTGCTCATGCTTGCACAAAAACGAAAACCCATAACATGAAACTTGTGGCATTTAACCTCACGATTACAACCATATCAATTTTGTGACCTAACTCTCAAAGATCAGAGAGAATTTTATAACCCCTAATTTCTGACCTAATTATTTCAGCATGTTCAACATTCAAATTCTCTTAGCTCAATTAATATAAATGGAAAGTATGCATATGTACAACTTCACCAAGATAAGGACTACATTTTTGCTTCACAAATCGTGGCTTGAGGATGCCTAAATAGAGAGATAGAGATTTGAAAAATACCTCTTTCAGCTGGATTTGGATATGGCAATGTGGGGACTTTGAGTGAAGCCTGAGGATCGTGTGAGCTTCCTTGAAGTTCCTTCAAGCTATTCCAATACTTATGGGGCTTTGTGGATGGCCAAAACTTCCTGCACAAGTCAATCTGCAACCTCCAAGTTTGAAAATAGCAATGTCTGAAACAGAGCTCACAGAACCAGGACAAGGGCTTGGATAGCTTTGGTAAGATGTATGGAAGGTGTTTGAAGTGTTGAAACAAGAAACGCACGAGCCAAAAATGAAATGGCTAGTGTTTTGCAGAAACTGGCTGTCTTGGCAGAAATTTGGAGTTTTGGAGTTTTTGAGTGTTTTAGGGGTCAAGCCTTCATGTTCTAGCTTGTAACAAGTTTTTGAATCTCTCTAGAATGATACCAAGTCCACCCTTTATCAGGTTGTACAAGTTTTTAACTTTTGGCCAACTTTCTTACATTTTAAGAAAAGTTGAAGTGACTTATGCAACAGGCCTGTACTGGCTAGTTCTTGAGCTGATGAGAGTTGGTATGCTTTGCTTAATTCCTGTGGAAATTGTTTGTACCAAAGGAACAAGTCCAAGGCTCAAGTCTGATAAAGTTGGAAAAGCTTGCCTTTATGAAAACGGCAATGTGCCCTTTATGCCATTAATGGATTTATCCCTTGTACAATGTTCCAAAAGTCAAAATAAAGCCATTAACCTCTGAGTTTGCATTTAATTATGGAGTGTAGAAGGAGTTTAGGATCTATAATGCAAGGTACAAGCATGCAAGGATCTTATTTGCAACTTGGTCTCATGTAAAAATGGCTTGAACAAAAGTCACAAAATGCCAATTTCTCTTCTTCGATTCTCCCTAACCACAAATGATCTTGGAGAGTTCTTGGACATTTTGGAAATCTTGCAATGTTCTCTACAATAAATATTTGAAATGAATTTTGAGATACCTCTTGGAACTAGGTGAAAAATGTCCATGAAGTTAGGTCAAAAACCTGCCTAAATTAGGGCAAAATTTCACTAAGTTATTTAGTTCATGGACCCCTATTCACAAATTTATATCTTGAGATCCAAGCATATTTTGGGAAAACTTTGTGAAGAAAAGTTGTATATTTCATGGAGGACTACAACTTTCATGTTGGAATTTTTCTTTGAATCTAATTTCATCATGGTGAAAAAATGGTGAGAAGTTGGGAAAAAATAAGAAAATTTCCATACTTAGAAAATTTCTAAGTTATGAAAAATTTTCAAATTAAAACCCTAATTTGCAAAATTGATTTTCTTGGTCAACAAATTTCATATTTTGACATATCTTGATGAATTATGATCCTTGGCACTTGATTTTGACCTAAAAGTCAAAGTTTGACTTTTTAGTGTATAATTGACTTTTGATCAGTTGACTGTAAAATTCATCTGTCAATCCCATGAACTTGAGACCTTTTGAACCATGTGATTAGGTCAAGATGATGCCATTGAACCCTTAAAATCATGCTTGAACCCAATTGGCCATTTGCTAGGTTAAAAATCAGAAATTTCCGTTTCTCAGTCAAAACCCTAATTTTGACCATTTTGCCCTTTTGATGATTTGATCAAATTTCTTGAGGAGTTGTGATCCAAACTTGATCAAATGGTACATATGAGTCTAAAATGTTATTGCGGATCAAAAATTATGAAGTTTGACTGTAAATTGGCCATGGTTGACTTTTTCCCCAATACAACTGATTTTTAGGTCAACTGTCCAATTGACTGAGCAAAAATGTGATTCAAGGCTTGAAACTTAACATGAGGGTCCAACATAATGTATGAAAGTCACATGAAGCAATGAGGGTCCAAAAATCCTTGTGCAAACTCAAACCCTAATTTCAGGTTATCAGTGCAAGATGATGTCTTGAGCTGACCAAATCCTAATCTTGTCTTGAGTCCAAGAAGTCTTGTGAGAAAAATCTTGATAAATGAGAGGGAAAATTTTGGGGTACAACATTATGTGACCAATAAAAAAAGTTCCAGATTAATACCTATAACAAGCCAGGACAACTAAGTGTGGACGACCGACTATAGATTAATACCTGTAACAAGCCAGGAGAACTATCTACATGAGGAGATTGAAGATTAACACCTGTAATAAGTCAAGAAAACTATCTTTCTTTCTCAGGTCAGAGATTAATACCTGTAACCAGACAAGAAAACTATCTCAACGACCGACAAAAACATGTTCTAGATTAATACCTGTAACAAGCTAGGAAAACTATTTGCGAACAACTGATTATAGATTAACAACTGAAACCAGACAGGAAAACTATCTACATGACCAGACGAAGCAATCTTACACATGCTCCTTCTCATATATCTCTGAATGCAGGCTAACACAGACTCATCCTGGAACAGCCCTACACAGGCTCTTTCTAATATAGTTTCAGATAACGGTTAATTCCATTATCCCTAACAAGTTACTGTGAAGCTTGGATTTCAACCAGAAAACAATAAACTTTCATCTCTCCAGAGATAACTCTTCAGCAGAGCCGTGGACAACTGAAGCTCCTAGACTCCATTCCCCCCAGAGTTTTCCTCAAGTAGGAGAACAACAGAAACCCATATTCCCCAGCAGACTCTTGCTCAGATAGCAGGAACAGGAACCCCCAAAGAGACCATGTGTGAAATCAACATCTACTTTGGATGGCATCTTTAATCCCATCTCTGACGACTCCCTGTCATCTTCTCTAAATGGCATATATAAGCCCATTCTCGACATCATCAACCAACAGTGTTACTTCATGCGAGTGAAAATTTCTAAGCACTCTAGTGTTCAATCATCTTCCACCTTCAAATCACGTAAGGCAAACAAGCCAATTTAAATCCTCAGGTTTAAGAAGATTGAACAGGGGCAACTGTTGTACCCCAAAATTTGTCCTCTCATGTTTCCCAAGGTTTTTTCTCTTATATGGGTGGTTACAAACACTTGCCTAAAGAAAATGAAATTTTTGAATGTTAGCAAAGTGTCTTTCGATTGGCAATTCAACAATTTCCTTCGATTGGCATCTAAATAGTGTCATTCGATTGGCATAACAACAAGCTTCGACTGGGCTCTTAAAACCCTTCGACCAAGCATTGGCCCACATGCTTCGATTGGGCGCTGAATCTCCTTCGATCAATCTTAGTTCACAAAGCTTCCACTGGGAAAACGGCCCCTTCAGCTTGTCATCAGCACATGTATGCCTCTTCATGCTTGTCTTTGGTCTACTAGGCAAAAACATCCTCATGCTTGCCTTGGTTTCATAAGGCAAAGACCCACCAACTTTCCTTTGATCTACAAGGAAAAGACACATAAGCTTGCCTTTGATATACAAGGCAAAAGGCCCCTTTTAATGGTCTTCGATTCATAAGACAAAGGGTTGCCTCAGACATACTTCGATTCACAAGGCCAAGACTTCTCCAGGTTTGCCTTCAATCCACTAGGCAAAAATCTTCCTTCAACCCACAAGGCAAATACCTCATCCATGCCTGATTGGATTCACTAGGCGATGGCCTCTTTTACGCTTGCTTTGACCTGCCTCAGGCTAGCGCCTACAAGGTATTGGATGCCTTTGTGCCAGCTTCGACTGGGGAATGGTCCCCTTTGAAACAGTTTTTTTATACTTTGACACGCATGTTAGTCCCTTCGAAGGCACATTCATGAGGTACATTAGAAGGAGCATTCATTGTTCCGTTCGAAGGACACATGGTTACTGAATACAAGCTTGTCTTATGATGGGTCTTGGTCCTACATGTGTCCAAGCCCAGGCCTCTTGTGCAATGGCATTCGAAGGTGTTGACAAAGGAGGTTTTCGATTGGCCAGAATGAAGTTTTCATTTTATTTGTTTGAATCAAGAAGCTACGGCAAGTAGATAGGCTCAATCGAAGAAGCTCTAATAAGGGGGTTTCTGAACACTTTGAATCAAGACTCTAGGCCAATCGAAGGGCATGGCTTGAAGGTATTCGAAAGTCAAAGGTGTCCAGGTTCATAGCAAATTAAAAAAGGGACAAGAAACCATGTCTTTGGAAAAGTTTCAAAGTGATATTCATGGCCTTAAAAATGCCAACTTAATGGCTGTTTATTCCTTTACCCTCTTGTCCCCTCCATCCCCTCTATATAAGGAGCACACTAGCAAGCTTCAAGGACGGGTGAAAAACACCTCAAGGAGCCATACAAAAATTGCAAAAATCTCCAAAGTTGTCAAACTCCAAAACCACTCTTTCAAGCCTCCTCGTTGCAAAAATCCTTTCGATTCACTCTCAACAAGAACACAGAGTAAGCTTGGATCAATCTCCATGATCCAAAACGCACGAAAACTACATATCATAAAGTTTTTGCGTTTTTTTCCCAAAGATTAGTTTCTTTTAATTTGTTTAGTTTTAGGTGTGATTGATGTTTCTAAAGTGATTTTGAGTATTGCCTAAACAGGTCTGAACCGGTAGGATAGCCTCATGCACACAATATCGCCCTAAGCCATTTTATCTCCATTTTAGTATACTTTGATTCGAAACGCATGATCCGGCCATCTTTAGCCAAAAATAAGGGTGGATTGGAATCAGGGGGCTCAATTTAGGGGGGCCATGGCTTTTTAGAGCTTTAAAAATCATGTTTGTGCCTTTTTGCAAATTACAGGTCGCCGGAGAAGACGACCGAAGCTAGGGCTCCGGCGCTTCGCCGACCATAATACTTATTCTTCTTTTTGTTTTATTTGTTTTAGATTGATATTAGAAAAACAACATGGTCGAGTGGTAGAGCGCGTTATAAAGACATATCCCTTGCAGATCCTAGGTTCAATCCAGGCGCAAGGGAATTTTATTTTCCTAACACATACTTTGCAGATCCTGTGTACTGAAGAAAGAGCTCAGAAACCATCACAAAGCCAGAACAATCCTTGTGAGTGCCATCTAATATACTGTGTATGATAAAATCACTAATAGAGAAATGACTCAGAACATGTTTGAATCTCTAAAAGTGATGCATGAAGGCAACACACAAGTCAAAGAGACTAAAGATCTTGTACTTATTCAAAAGTAAAAAGCCTTCAAAATGGAAGAAGATGAAACTATTGAGACAATGTTCTCAAGGTTTCAAATTCTGGTTGGTGGTTTGAAAGTTCTGGACAAAGGATACTCCACAACAGATCATGTAAAGAAAAATTGTTAGAAGCTTACCCAAAAAGTGGAGACTTATGGTCACAACTTTAAAGTTAGCCAAAGATTTGAACACTATATCACTAGAGGAACTGATCAGCTCTCTTAGAAGTCATGAGATAGAACTAGAAGAAGATGAGCCCCAGAAGAAAGATAAGTCTCTTTCTCTTAAATATAATAAAAATATGAAACTAAAGCTTTTCAGGCAGAAGAAGAAAGCTCTGGTGGATCCTCATTAGAAGAAGATGAACTATCTCTTCTTTGCAGAAGTTTACATCAGCTATGGAAGCACAGACAAAAGAAATTCATAAACCCTAGAAGATCAGGTAATCAATCTAAATCATCCTCTGGATACATAAAGTCTAGAAGCAAAGACGTTGTCTGTTACAAATGCAAAGAGCCAGGTCACTACAAAAGCGATTGCCCCAAACTTCATAAAGAAAAGCTGAAAAAGAATTTTGTCAAAGAAAAGAAGAAAAGTCTTATGGAAACATGGGATGACTCAAAGTCTTTTGAAGCAGGATCTGAATCAGAAGATAAACGGGCCAATATAGCATTAATGGCCAACATATCAGAAGACACAGATACATCACAATCTGAATCAGACTCAGAAGAGGTATTCTCAAAATTCTCTAGATCTCAATTAGAATATAGTTTGTCTGAAATTCTTGAAAGATATCAGCAACTTCGAATCAAATACAAGAACCTGAAACATGGTCGAGTATCTGAAATTGAAAAAACTAGGAAACTAAAAACAGAAAACTTTGAGCTAAAAGAAATTAATTCTAAACTTAAAAATGAAAAGCCTTCATTAAAAATGAATTACAAAAAGATCATAAAGAATCTATTTCAGAAGTTTCAACTAGTTCTGATAACATCATAAAAGAATATGATCACGACTTTCAAAAATTTCTAGCTAGAAACATAAATAGAAGCAAGATGGCCTCGATGATCTATGGAGTTAGCACAAACGACATAAAAGGTATAGGATATGTGAAATCAAAAGGGGAAGAACCATATCAACCAAAACAAGTTGATGACATGGTCATAAAACACACACCCCTAAACACACATTTCACATATGGACACACACATGACATAAAATACACTAGTGAATCTTATTCTGTGAACTCTTATGATAAACCAAAATTCAATCAGAATTTTGGAAACTCTAACCAACAAGGACCCAAAAAGATATGGGTACCTAAGGATAAAATCATCTATGTTTCAGATGTCTTTAACAGCAAAGTTGAAACACCAGTCTTGGTATCTGGACTCTAGATTCTCTCGACACATTACAGGAAGAAAGCATATGTTCCAAAGTCTAGAACTTAAATCTGGAGGTTACGTAGGTTTCGAAGGAAATCAGAAAGGAAAATCATTGTCTCTAGAACTATTGGTAATAATACACTTCCCTCTATAACTAATGTTCTCTTAGTAGATGGATTAATGCATAATCTGTTGTCATAAGTCAATTAAGTGACAATAGTTATGATATAATCTTTAATCAAAAGTCTTGCAAAGCAGTTAGTTAGAAAGATGGAACAATCCTTTTTAATGGTTAGAGAAAGAACAACATTTATAAGATTAAACATTCTGAACTGAAAAGTCAGAATGTAAAATGTCTTATGCCTGTTAACAATGAGCAATGGGTCTGGTATATAAGATAGGGGCATGTTAGTATGAGAAGAATATCTCAGATTAACAAACTCAATCTGGTCAGAGGACTTCCTAACTTGAATTTCAGCTCAGATGCTCTGTGTGAAGCATGTAAAAAAGGCAAGTTTGCAAAACCTTCTTTTAAATCTAAAAATGTTTCTTTCTACCTCTAGACCATTACGACTTATGCATATAGATCTGTTTGAACCAGTAAAAACTGCATCTATCAGCGACAAGAAGTATGGATTAATGATCGTAGATGACTACATCAGATGGACACGGGTAATGTTCTTAAGACACAAGGACGAGTCACACTCAGTGTTCTCTACTTTATGTAACCAAGTTCAGAATGAAAAAGAGTTTAGAATTGTAAAAGTCAGAAGTGATCATGGTGGAGAGTTCGAAAATAAAAGTTTCGAAAAGTTTTTTAATGAAAATGGCATTTCTCATGATTTTTCTTGTCTTAGAACTCCCAAATAAAGCAGAGTTGTAGAACGAAAGAGTATAACTCTATAAGAAATGGCTAGAACCATGTGTTGCAACTGGTTTTAAATACAAAGTCGTCACCCCTAATTTTTATCCTAAGGCAGGAAATATAAAGTAATAACCCTAAAAGTTTGAGATTCTAGGTCGTGGACTCGGTTTTAGATGAAGGGAAGGTATTAGGCACTCTCATCTACATTGTTCACAAGGATACTAGGGTTAGAAGCGCATTTTTAGGAAAAAGATTTTTAAATTTTATTAGGGGAACTCACCAAGATTTTAATCTTATGCCTATGTATCCTCTTATGAGGAATCAGAGTCTTAATTCGTAGTTCACGATTTTGGTTGGTGTTTTTTATAGGATTATATAGAATTGCTTTCGAATTTTCCTTGAACCTTATCTGGGTTGTAAGTTGAGTGATTGTAGATGTAGTTCGAAAGCGATTCTACGCAATCCTATAAAAAACACCAACTAACACCGTGAACTACAAATTGAGACTCTGATTCCTCATAAGAGGATACGTAGGCATACGATTCAAATCGTGGCGAGTTCCCCTAATAAAAACTAAAAACCTTTTTCCTAAAAATGCGCTTTTAACCCTAGTATCCTTGTGAACAAGGTAGATGAGGGGTACCTAACACCTTCTCTTCGTTTAGAATCGAGTCAATGACCTGGAATCTCAAAATTTTAGGGTTATTCCTTTATATTCCCTTACTTAGGATAAAAACTAGGGGTGACGACTCTATTTAAAACCAGTTGCAACAGCTGGTGACTCTGCTGGGGACTCAAACCTAGGTTTAGAAGCCTTTTCTTTAGTTTTTAGGGTTTTTATTTTTATTTTTTTGGGTTTTTATATTTATTTATCTAAATATTTATTTATTTTATTCATTTATTTATCTATTGTCATTTTTATTATATTATTATTTTGCAAAAATATTTTCATATTAAAATTTTGCAAAAATATTTTCAAAAAAACCTAAGAAAGAAGGTTCGTCTATTATCCAAGGGGATACATCAGCCCTATGAGTTTATGTGACAACTTCTCCTAGAGTCGGTGAAATTCCGCAAAAGGAATACCTCTCAAGAGACATCCTCTTGGGAAGTAGGACTCTGGAATGACACCTATGGCTCTTTGTATAACCCTTAAACCAAAATCTCATGATGAGACCTTTCACGACCTAGAGATGAAAGCTTCGGCCTGTAAAGAGGATCCACTTAAGGGAGGCCCTTGTGCCTTTCCCTCTAGTGTTATCCATGATACCCTTAAGGAAACCACCTTATGGGGAGGGTAGACTATCCGTAGGTCGAAACTAGGAACCTACCAACTATGGATACATTTTTTAATCCCATTTCCACTATCCCTAAACCCGCAAGGGTTATGTTGTACCCCAAAATTTCCCCTCTCTTTTCTCAAGATATTTCTCACAAGATCTTCAATAGCTCAAGCAAGTACAAGTGCTGATTAGGTCAAAACACCTCATAAACATCGATGCCTTAAATTAGGGTTTTGGTTTTCACAAAGACAATTGGACTTCTAATGCCTCAAATGACTTTCACGGATCATTATAGACCTCTAGGAATATTCATGTCAAGTTTCAAGTCTTGAATCACAATTTTGTTCAGTCAATTGCTCAGATGACTGAAAATCAACTATATTCGGTAAAAAGTCAACTCTGGTCAACCTACAGTCAAACTTCAAGATTTTTGACCAATATTAACATTTTGAAGTCATATGTGTCAATTCATCAAGTTTGGATCACAATTCCCCAAGAAAAATGTTCAAATCATCAAAAGGGAAAAATGGTCAAAATTAGGGTTTTGACTGAGAAGGCTTGATTTTTGATTTTTGAACTAATACATGGATTATTGGTTTGAAAAATGATCCCAAGGTTTGAAGTACATAATTTTTATCTAATTACATGACTCAATTTATCTCTCAAGATCAATTGATTCTTAGTTGAAATTCAGTCAACTAAGGAAAAGTCAATTGATGCATTAAAAGTCAAACTTTGATTTTTTGATCAACATTGAATTTCAAAGATCACAATTCATCAAGACATTCAAAAATATGAAGCTTTATCATCAATAAAGTCAAAAGTATTTGAAAAAATTCAAAGTTTTCAAGACTTAGAAAATTTTCTAAGTGTTTTAAGTCTTATTTTTTTCATTACTTCATGCCAACTTTTCACCAAGATCCAAGATGATTCAAAGAAAACTTCCAAGATGAAATTTGTATATATTGATGTGATCTACAACTTTTCTTTAATGATCAAGTCCTAGAAATGCTTGATTTTTAATTATGAATGCATAAAGTCATGCACGTTTTCTTAAACACATGGTGAAATTTTGACCTAGTTTAGGCAGATTTTTGACCTAACTTCTTGGCCAATTTTCACCAAGCTCCAAGAGGATTTTGTCAAAATGGTAAACATGAAAGTTGTAGATAATGTTACAAGCTTTTCAAAATATTCTAGAACTCAATGATATCATTCTCGATCTAGGAGAATCGAAGAGATGAAGTTAGGGTTTCAAACTTGAATTACAAGTCAATTTTATGATGAACACATAACCAAATCCATAAGCCATGTTGCATAATCTTGCTTTTCAGGCTTCTAAATTGAAAATCACTCTTTAATTTAATATTTACACAATTGATTGATCAATTTGCCAATTGATTCAAGCATTGTCCAAAGCAATTTGCCATTTTAGGGAGAAAGTTACCATTCCATTCTTGTAAAGAAAAGCTTTATGAAATATCAACTCTTCTTGAGCCTCTCAATGGCTCATTCTGCACACACTCAACCTAGAAGCTCATAAGAGACATGTTTAAAGTGATTCAACCACCCTACAAGCTTTGTACTTTGTCTTGAAATCATATTTGTCAAGCTTGCTTCAAAAACAAGTCAAATGAACACAACATGTGACTTTTGAATTCTGACCACCTCAAGCTCTCAAACCTTTTCATATAAATTAAGACACTCTTATGAAACTTAGAGGACGAAAAAAAACAAGCCTTCAAACTCACTCAAACTCCCCCAAACTCAGATTGCACACAAAACTCCATTTTTGTGAAAAAACTGACATTAACTTCCATCTCTCAAACCACTCGTGTGTTTCCTTTCCAAATCATCTCAAAAGCTTCCTTACCTCAAATATAAGTCATACCACACCTGTTACAGTTTTGTAACACCATTTCTTCATCCTCTATAACCAAAATCAGAAGCTTGCATATTTACTTCTACAAGAAGATTCAGCCACTCTCAACACAAGCTACTCATTGCATTAGCTTCCTAGAGGTCCAAGGAAGCTAACATGATCATCACAGCACCTTAAAGCAGGCTCATTTGCAAAACACGAATTCCATTTTTGAGGTAAGTTTTCTGATTTTGGAACTCTTCATATAGGCATTATTAGCTTTCCATTTTCAAAGATAAATTGTAGACATCATTGCCCTCAGGCTGACCATGTCCTTAGAATTCATTTATCTTGCTTGAGTAGTGAGAATTTAAGGTTTGAAATCTCTGAAAAAGTTAGGTCAAAATTTGGTGCCATTAGAAATTCTCATTCATATTTGATCTATAGTTTTAGTTGTTTACATTTCTAGAATCGTAATGAAATTTAGTGTAAGATTGATGTTTACATTTTTGCAAATGGTTGAGAGATGAAGTTACAGGTTTTAAAAAATTACGTTGAAAGTCTAGCACGAGGTTGAAGATGATACAGGCCTAGGATTGGCTTTGTAATATATTTCCTTAGTTTTGTTTTAAACACCGGATTTATAGTCACCCTAGTGGTAGAGAGCGCACGCGTAAGGTCTTACCCCCGAGGTCCCGGGTTCGAACTCCAGGGACCTTTTGTTTTTATTTTCTAACATTTTTTGCTTCATTTCTCTACAGCTAGCGCCTTGGGCCGCCCTTGGATTGGGCCATCACCATTTTAACTTCTCCCACCCCCATTTTGAAACAACACGCAAGCCCATCCTTTTATTTTTTATTCCTTATTTTTTGATTACAAAAAATCACTCTTGGGCCTAAACACAAAACAAAACAGTTTTATTTGTTTACACCCTATTCAATTTTACACCTTCCTGACTTTTATTTTATATTTCTTTTTTATTTTCTTTCTATTTATTATTATTATTATTATTATTATTATTATTATTATTATTATTATTATTATTATTATTATTATTATTATTATTATTATTATTATTATTATTATTATTATTATTATTATTATTACTCATGAATCTTGCTGCCTCCAGGCCTCAAACGAAGGCCAGAACCTTGCTGCCTCCAAGCCTCAAACGAAGGCCAGAACCTTGTTGTCTCCAAGTTTCAGATGAAAGACAGAGCGTTGCTGCCTCCAAGCCTCAAACGAAAGACAAAACTGAAGGGGTGAAAAACACAAGAAGGGGGGGTTGAATTGTAAAACTGAAATCTAAAGCAATTGACAAGATATTTTTATCCTGGTTCGTTTGATCTCAAACTACTCCAGTCCACCCGTCAAGGTGATTTCGCCTCTCTCCAACGAGGTCTTAATTCACTATATTCAACTGAATATTACAGACTGCTTTAACAACTGCTAAAGCCTTCTTGATTCAAACCACAACCCGGTTTGTCAAGGTAACACTTTCTTACAAAGAGATAAAACAATGTGTGTGGATGTTTTCTACAAAACTTTATCACAACTGTGATGTATACACAAATTGAAGCTTAGAAACTAGATTGCTAAACAGTAATGGAGTATCAGAGTATGTGGTTTAGCAAAACTGGTAGAACGAAGATTATGGTTCAGCTTTTGTGCGTGTAGAGATTTGGAGAGCATTTTCCATTATAATCTTCAAAGCCTTGTTTATATAGCACTTGAGATGATGAACGTTGAATGCAATATTCTTGATTCAATGCTAATAACAAGCTTTCCTTTTTGAGCAGATCTTGTCTGGAATGAGGCCGTTGGAATTAATTAGCTTTCAATGCACAATACCGTTGCTTACTTAACGCAAGTTCTGGCTTGGCTCATTCTGATTCTGCTTCGCTGCTGATGAACTATTGTGTTTCTGTATCAGAGTGTTTGAGCGCAGTCTTGTTCATCAGGCTTCAGCATGTACGTGAGTTGATCATCTGATCTTGACGTTCTGATGTAGCAACTTTTGATGCTGGTGTATGAAATCAAATTCTGATGCTGAATAGATGTGATCTTGCTTATTTCAATCAACGTATCTGCAAGTTAGAACATAATAATTTTAGGCAGCAGATAGTTCAAACATGAAACATATAAATACTATATCTTTTCACTTTGTTATCATCAAAACTTAAATATAGGGTAGTAGATTCAAACATTGTTCTAACAATCTCCCCCTTTTTGATGATGACAAAAACTAGATATTTTAAATGAAAATAACGTGAAAAGGTATCTGGAATATGTATCAGAATAAGAAGTAAAAGAATAAGGAGTAAGGAAATACTCCCCCTGAGTTTATTACTTCCCTTTGATTATACGTGTTCTTCAGGATCAGATCTTTTTCTTTCTTTGAACATCAGATTATTAGAGTCTTTGACTTATCAGAGAGCAGAGCTTCAGAGCTTTTCTTGTCAGAGCTTTGCTTTGGATCAGAGTATCAGGACGATCAGAACTTCATATTGATCAGAGCAACATTGATCAGAGCTTCTAGTCTTCAGAGTATCCAGGAGCTTCCTTGTGCCTGTAGACTTTAAACAAAACAGAAAAAACATTTCAAGTAATAGAGTTAGAATGTTTGAGAATTTCTGTCTAGTTAGCCGTTATTGATTTAAATATCATTCTTGTTCTCCCCCTTTTTGTCAGCAATCAAAAAGTGTTGGTGATGTGCTAAAACAATTAAGATCAGAAAAACTAATTATATTAGGATAGTTCAGAATCAGAGCAAGAAAATATTACAAAACATAGTCAAAACAGTACATCAGAAAATGAAGAAAACATGAAAGAGGTCATGCATGAAAAAGATTTAAGGTTGAGGAGGCAAGCGTGTGAACAGGCGCTCCAGCATCGCTTGAATCTTTTCAGAAGTTTCATTTTGCTTATGAACCATGCTGACAACAATGTCAATCTTGCTGTCCTGCACATCCATTCTTACTTTCATCTTCTGATCGTTTTCATCCATCCGCTGCTGTAGACGCAAGTCATTCAGCCTTAGTTCTTCCAGAGTCTGCCTGTCCAAGGCAGCTTGAGAAGCATCAGAAGGAGGAGGCTTCTCAGAACTTTCAGCGACATCCTCTGCTTGATTTTCTTCAGCCTGAATGGTCTTGTCTTCTTCTGATGGTTGCACCTTTGCAGCTTGCTGTTTCTCAGACCAAGGTTCATTGTCCAGAGGGAGCACAACTTCCTGAGGAAGCTGACTTTCAACTTCCTTCAGCAGCTTGCTGAAGTTCTGTTGTGCCTGCTCATAGTTGATATCCTGCAACTTGAGGGCTTCAGCACGTACCCAAGATCTGAACTGTGACCAGAGCTGATCAGAAGCAGCTGGGTCAATCATCCCAGGACAGACTTGCTTCAAAGAAGCAATCCATTGTAGCACACCTGTTTCAAAATTCAAAATACCAGAGCCAACATCTGGTTGCTTTGGTTTTGGGATGGCAATTTTGTGTTTTAGATCAGCAAGACGGTCAAGACTGGTTAAGTCAATGAAAGTCCTGCTGGGGTTTTCAGCGGTTTTCTGAGAGGCTGTTTGTTTTGGAGGAGGGGTATCAGAATCAGATATTTCGATTGGAGTGGGTGGTGTTTTGGGAGTTTTTGGAGGTGTCGATTCTAATGAGGATGGTAACTGGGGCATGAAAACAGTGGTTCCACATGGCAACTGCATTGCCAACGGTGATGGTTGAGGTGAGTGAGGGTCAGATTGATGAGGAGAAGGAGTTTCAGAGTGGTGAAACTCTGTTTGGTGAAGGAGGATTTATTTCTGGTTGGGGAGAGGGAGGTGGAATCTCTGATTGCTCAGGGATCAGAGGTTCTTCTGAGAGTGGTTGTTGTTGTGGTTCTGGTTCTGGTTGATGTTGTTGTTCTGGTTGTGGAGGAGGAACATTTTGTGGTGCAGAGGCATGTTCACGCTCAATATCAGCCAGCACTTGGTCAAGTGCTGTTGTTGTTGAAATTGTTGGTTGTTTGGGGAGTTTGGTTCTGGGTCTTCTGAGTTTTAATGCCTCAGAAGGGTCTTCTTCTTGTATGGTTTCATCAATGGTAGGGATTGGAATTGATATTCTGTGGGAGGTTTGAGGAGGGATAGATGCTGGAATAGTAAAAGATTTTGAAATAGGGGCAGCAGATGAAATACCTCTTTTCTTTGGAGTCTGCTGAGATGATCCTTCTGATGGAGCTTTCCTCTTCTTTGTCTTCTTCAAAGTCACTTCAGGTTGGGTTTGATGCAGATCTCTGATAGTCAGCTTTGGATCTGTATCTTCTGCCTTGTACGCATCTGGGTACCTGAGAAACATCTCTGGTTTGGATTCCATTTCAGAAAATACCGGAAAATCACTCAGAGGCACTCTTCTGCTGGAGATATCAGCAGTTGAAGTAGCTCTGGGTTCCTTCTGAATATTTTCTATCAGCTTCATCTTTTTCAGATTCTTTGCGTTCAGAGGTTTCCCAATTGTAGGTTCAATAGTGCTCAGCTCCTGAGCTTCTATCAGATGTTCAATCAGACCATTCTCTGTCAGAATATCTGATATTAGCCTTCCAAACGGTATCCAGTCCCTCTTGGTTCTTTCTTCTTCTCTTGTTTCTTTCACACTGGTTTTGAGATGGTTGAACAGGAAGTGAGCCAGATTGATCTTTATCTTCTGATCAATAAAGTAGATCAGAAACTGCTGATCCACATTTATATAATCAGGAGAACTTGTTGGTTTCCTGTGGTTGAAGCATCCCAGAACAATCTTAGCCCATACTCTGCAATGATCCTTCAGATCCTTAATCTTGCTGCTGGGCATCCCAAGAGTGAAAATCCTGTTAGCTACCACACCTGTATCAACACATCTTTCAGCCATGTCCACACAACGGACGCCACCACCACTTTGACTGATTAGCCTTGCAATGAGATCTTCAGAAATCACAATCTTCTTCCCCATAACAGAGGAGATGACTAGATGTTTTGAAACTTTGGCGTGAATCCAAAATTCCTTAACCAGCGCTGGGAATGTTGGTCCAACCAACCTATCGAAATACCTTTCCCACTTTTGAGCCCTAATTTCTTCAGTTAGGTCAAAACCATTCTCCTTCAAGCTTTCAAAGTCAATGATTAACTCAGAGAGCACTTCAAGGTTCTTCACCGGAGTGAGGAGAGTTCTGAGTGGCACTTGATATTGCTCAGAAGTTGCTTTCTTCTGAATACCTGCAGAAACGCTGCTGGAGGATGCCATTGTTCACACTAAAAAGGGTTTTGAGAATGAATTTGAAGAAAAAGGTTTGCAAGAGATGAACTCAGAGATATGCAGAAAAATGCTTGAGTGATAGTGAGAAAGCGTAAAGAATAAGAATGAGAGATTAATGTGCTTAAATAGAGTTTTCAAAACTATTTTGAAAAGATAAACGTTTTTAAGAGAGAGAAAAATCATGTTTGCCATTTAAAAGCATGATTACTTTTCATTAAATGCTTGCTGATTTTGGGGGATTTGAGAAAGATACTTAAAAACGGTTACCAGACATGTGTCTCAATGCACCCAATCAGCGCTTTGCCTTCTCAGAAGCGTGCACGCGTTCTGCTTCAGAGATATGCTGATGATTGGATGACACTTGTTTGATGTAGTGATCAACACGTCTGTCTTTGAGCTTAGACTCTCAGATCTTTAGACTTGCATCTGATACAATCTGCATGTTCTATCTTTCTGAAAGGAGATTGATCAGAAGTTCACAGTAAAATAATTACATTCTGAAGGTAAATACATGGAATTAAAACATTTTCACTCTGGGCACACTTTCATGCTGAGATGTTTCAGAATGAAATTAAACCTATCTTCTGAAAGGGGTTTAGTAAAGATATCAGCCCATTGATGGTCTGTATCTATAAATTTTAAGTTCAAAATACCTTTCTGAATATAGTCCCTAATGAAGTGATGCTTTATTTCTATATGCTTAGCCCTAGAATGTAAAATAGGATTTTTAATTAAGCAAATAGCAGAAGTATTATCACAAAGTATAGGAATGTTACTCTCAAAAATCTGGAAGTCTTCAAGCTGACTTTTCATCCAGAGCATTTGTGTGCTACATCCTGCTGCTGCTATGTACTCAGCTTCTGCTGTTGACAGAGCAATTGTTGATTGCCTTTTGCTGGACCAAGAGATCAGATTTTCTCCCAGAAACTGGCAGCTTCCAGAAGTACTTTTACGTTCCACTCTGTCTCCAGCAAAATCAGCATCACAGTAGCCTACTAAGCTGTAATCACTAGATTTTCTATAAAACAAACCCAGATTAGTAGTACCTTTCAGATACTTGAAAATTCGCTTAACAGCTGTTAAGTGAGATTCTCTAGGATCTGATTGGAATCTAGCACAGATACAAACACTGAATAATATGTCAGGTCTTGAAGCAGTCAGATAGAGGAGAGAACCAATCATACCTCTGTAGACTTTCTGTTCTACACTTTTGCTTACCTCTTCTCTTTCCAGAATGCACGTGGGATGCATTGGAATCTTTGATGGCTTACATTCTGAGAGGTCAAATTTCTTCAGAAGATCTCTGATGTATTTGCTCTGATGAATGTAAGTTCCTTCTGGAGTTTGATTGATCTGAATTCCTAGAAAGAATTTCAGTTCCCCCATGAGGCTCATCTCAAATTCTGCCTGCATACACTTAGCAAATTTTCTTCCAAGAGAAGGATTAGTAGAACCAAAAATAATATCATCAACATAAATTTGACAGACTAAGATGTCACTCTTAACTGATTTACAGAATAGAGTAGTGTCCACTTTCCCTCTGGTGAATTCATTTTCCAGCAGAAAGTTACTTAGCCTTTCATACCAAGCTCTGGGAGCTTGTTTCAGACCATACAGTGACTTCTTTAGTTTGAAAACATGTTCTGGATGTTTTGTATTTTCAAAACCTGGGGGTTGGTGTACATAAACTTCTTCTTCTATATAACCATTTAAGAATGCACTTTTGACATCCATCTGATACAGAGTGATGCCTCTATTAACAGCAAATGAAATTAAAAGTCTGATAGATTCTAACCTGGCGACTGGGGCAAAGGTTTCTGTATAGTATATCCCCTCTTGCTGACTATAACCTTGTGCAACCAGTCGTGCCTTGTTTCTGATGACTTCACCTTGTTCATTTAGCTTGTTTCTGAACACCCATCTTGTTCCAATGACGTTGAATCCTTTTGGTCTGGGAACGAGATCCCATACGTCGTTTCTGGTAAATTGATTCAGCTCTTCTTGCATTGCCAGAATCCAGTCATTATCCAGAAGTGCTTCATCAATAGAAGAAGGTTCAATCAGAGACACCAATCCCATAAGAGTTTCTTCAGAGTTTCTGAAGCTTGCTCTTGTTCTGATTGGATCTTCCTTTCTTCCTAGGATAGTCTCTTCTGGGTGATCCAAGCTGCTTCTGGGTAATCTCTTCTGAGGTTGATCAGCAGCTGTTGTAGGATTTCTAGCAGTGTTCCTTTCAGACGTTGAAGGAATGTCTGTGTTGAGAGCTTCTGATGACTTGTCTTCAGAACCTGCAAATTCAATTTCTATACCTGCAAAAACTTCATTCTGCTTTGACTTTTCAGAGTCAAGCTTGTCATCAAAACGAACACTGATTGATTCTTCCACAATCTGTGTTTCTGTATTGTATACTCTGTACCCTCTTGAGCGTTCAGAGTATCCTAACATAATACACTTCTGTGCTTTAGAGTCAAACTTGTTCAAATAATTCTTTGTATTTAATATAAAGCAAGTACATCCAAATGGATGAAAATATGAAATGTTGGGCTTTCTGTTCTTCCACAATTCATATGGAGTCTTTTCCAGAATAGGTCTTATTGAGATTCTATTCTGAATGTAGCACGCTGTGTTTATTGCTTCTGCCCAGAAGGTCTTAGCAACGTTTGTCTCATTGATCATGGTTCTGGCCATTTCTTGCAATGTTCTGTTCTTTCGTTCTACAACTCCATTTTGTTGGGGAGTTCTAGGACAAGAGAAATCATGCAGAATGCCTCTGTCATTAAAGAATGACTCAAAATCTTTATTTTCAAATTCTCCACCATGATCACTTCTGACTTTAACGATTCTAAGATCCTTTTCATTCTGAACTTGGTTGCAGAAGGTAACAAACACAGAGTGTGACTCGTCCTTGTGTCTTAAGAACTTTACCCATGTCCATCTGCTATAGTCATCTACGATTACTAACCCATACTTCTTACCACTGACTGAAGCAGTTTTAACTGGTCCAAATAAGTCAATGTGCAGAAGTTCTAATGGCTTAGAGGTAGAAACAACATTTTTGGATTTAAAAGAGGGTTTTGCAAATTTGCCTTTCTGACATGCTTCACACAGAGCATCTGAATTGAACTTCAAATTAGGAAGTCCTCTGACCAGATTGAGTTTGTTAATCTGAGATATTCTTCTCATACTAACATGCCCCAATCTTCTGTGCCAGATCCACTGCTCGTTGTTAACAGACAGAAGACATTTTACATTCTGACTCTTTAGTTCAGAAAGTTTGATTTTGTAAATGTTGTTTTTCCTCTTACCATTAAACAGGATAGTCCCATCTTTCTGACTAACAGCTTTACATGATTTTTGATTAAAGATTATATCATAACCGTTATCACTTAATTGACTTATGGATAACAGATTATGCATCAATCCATCTACTAGCAGAACATTATTAATAGAGGGAAGATTTCCATTACCTACAGTTCTAGAGCCAATTATCTTTCCCCTCTGATTGCCTCCAAAGCCAACGTGGCCTCCAGGCTTAAGTTCCAGGCTTTGGAACATATGCCTTCTTCCCGTCATGTGTCGTGAGCAGCCAGAGTCCAGGTACCATGACTGGTGTTTCTGACTTGCTGCTAAAGATATCTGCAACATGTATTATTTTGTCCTTAGGTACCCAGATTTTCTTGGGTCCTGACTTGTTAGTTTTACCAAAACTCTGGTTGAATTTTGGTTTCACAGAGTGCTTACTGCTAGTATATTTGATATCATGTGTGTGACCATACACAAAGTGTGAATTTAGAGGAGTGTGTTTAATGGTTAAGTCCATGACATTCTTTGGTGTAGGAACCTTACCTTGGTATCCTATTCCTTTCCTGCCGTTTCTGCTAACTCCATAGATCATTGAAGCCATTCTGCTTCTATCTATGCTTTTTGCTAGGAACTTCTGGAAACTATGATCATACTCCTTGATGATCTCATCAGCGTTGCTGGGAGTTTCAGAAATTGGTTCCTTCTGAGAGTTTTGTAAAGTGTTTTCTAATTTTGAAATCTTATCTCTCAGCTCAGAATTTTCCAATTTGAGACTCTCAGACTTATTAGAGTCAGATTCAAGATTCCTTTTCAGGTCTCTGAATTTAGCTCTAATCTGCTGATAACGTTCCAGAATCTCATTAAGGCTTTCAGCAAGTTCAGCCTTTGTAAAGTTAACAGCGAAGTTAGGAAATACCTCTTCTGTGTCTGATTCTGAGTCTGATTCAGAGGCTTCACTATCTTCTGAAATGTTTGCCATGAGAGCTATGTTTGCCCTTTCATCATCTGATTCTGAGTCAGCTTCAGACGAGTCAGAGTCATCCCATGTAGCCATGATACTTTTCTTCTTCTCTCTTCCAAACTTCTTTTTGGGCTTTTCCCTCTGAAGCTTTGGGCAGTCACTCTTGTAGTGTCCTTGCTCATTGCACTCGTAGCAGATGATGTCTTTGGTGTTTGGCTTCTTGCTACTGGAGGAGCCTTCAGATCTTCTGTATCCAGAGGAAGAATCTGTCCTTCTGTATCTGGAAGAAGACTCGTTCTGATCAGATCTTCTGGGATTCCTGAACTTCCTTTGTCTTTGCTTCCACAGTTGATTTACTCTTCTGGAGAGAAGGGAAAGTTCGTCTTCTTCTGATGAGGATCCATCAGATGTTTCTTCAACTGCCTGCAAAACTTTAGACTCAAATTTTTTGTTAGATTTTAATGCTAAAGGCTTACCTTGCTTCTGAGGCTCATCAGCTTCTAGCTCTATCTCATGACTTCTGAGGGAGCTTATAAGTTCCTCCAGAGTGATTTTGTTGAGATCTTTAGCTAGCTTCAGAGCAGTAACCATAGGCCTCCACTGCTTGGGTAAACTTTTGATTATTTTCTTGACATGGTCAGCAGTAGAGTATCCTTTGTCCAGAACTTTGAGACCAGCTACCAGAATCTGGAATCTAGAGAACATAGTTTCAATGGATTCAGATTCTTCCATTTTGAACGCCTCATACTTCTGAATGAGCGCCAGAGCTTTTGTTTCTTTGACCTGAACGTTGCCCTCGTGCGTCATTCTGAGAGAATCAAAGATATTTTTTGCTGTGTCTCTGTTGGAGATCTTTTCATACTCAGTATAGGAGATGGCACTGAGGAGGATGGTTCTGGCCTTGTGGTGATTCTTGAAGTCACGCTTTTGTTGATCAGTCATTGATTTTCTATCAATCTTCTGACCACT
Organism: Vicia faba; assembly: GCA_948472305.1. Taxonomy (NCBI): domain Eukaryota; kingdom Viridiplantae; phylum Streptophyta; class Magnoliopsida; order Fabales; family Fabaceae; genus Vicia; species Vicia faba. Next base: position 729,863,859 of record OX451738.1, read on the forward strand.
TGCATTCACAGGGTGCGTGTATCCATCTGTCACCATATCCCACAGATCAGCATCATGTGCTAGAAAGAAGCTTTCAATTCTGTCTTTCCAGTAATCAAAGTTTTCTCCATCAAAAACTGGAGGTTTGCCACTGAATCTGTCTCTGTCCTCATTGTTGTCATTGCTGATGTGAGAATTGTTTCCTGCCATTGTGTTTTTCTGACGCTGGATCTTGTACTGACACGGTTAAGTGTTTTAGCTCAGAACCAGGCGCTCTGATGCCAATTGAAGGGGTGAAAAACACAAGAAGGGGGGGTTGAATTGTAAAACTGAAATCTAAAGCAATTGACAAGATATTTTTATCCTGGTTCGTTTGATCTCAAACTACTCCAGTCCACCCGTCAAGGTGATTTCGCCTCTCTCCAACGAGGTCTTAATTCACTATATTCAACTGAATATTACAGACTGCTTTAACAACTGCTAAAGCCTTCTTGATTCAAACCACAACCTGGTTTGTCAAGGTAACACTTTCTTACAAAGAGATAAAACAATGTGTGTGGATGTTTTCTACAAAACTTTATCACAACTGTGATGTATACACAAATTGAAGCTTAGAAACTAGATTGCTAAACAGTAATGGAGTATCAGAGTATGTGGTTTAGCAAAACTGGTAGAACGAAGATTATGGTTCAGCTTTTGTGCGTGTAGAGATTTGGAGAGCATTTTCCATTATAATCTTCAAAGCCTTGTTTATATAGCACTTGAGATGATGAACGTTGAATGCAATATTCTTGATTCAATGCTAATAACAAGCTTTCCTTTTTGAGCAGATCTTGTCTGGAATGAGGCCGTTGGAATTAATTAGCTTTCAATGCACATTACCGTTGCTTACTTAACGCAAGTTCTGGCTTGGCTCATTCTGATTCTGCTTCGCTGCTGATGAACTATTGTGTTTCTGTATCAGAGTGTTTGAGCGCAGTCTTGTTCATCAGGCTTCAGCATGTACGTGAGTTGATCATCTGATCTTGACGTTCTGATGTAGCAACTTCTGATGCTGGTGTATGAAATCAAATTCTGATGCTGAATAGATGTGATCTTGCTTATTTCAATCAGCGTATCTGCAAGTTAGAACATAATAATTTTAGGCAGCAGATAGTTCAAACATGAAACATATAAATACTATATCTTTTCACTTTGTTATCATCAAAACTTAAATATAGGGTAGTAGATTCAAACATTGTTCTAACAAAAACTATGCTGACTTCCAGGCCTAGAAGAAAGGCATGGCCACACTAATTCTAACCCTCAGTCGAAGGAGACAGAAAGGAAGATCGAAGGGCATGACTCCACTGACTCCAGGCCCCAAATCGAAGGAAGCTAAAAAATGCAGAATCGAAGGGTGTTTCTGCCTAAATCGAAAGACCCCCTTTTTCTTGATTTTATTTTATTTTTGCCTTTATATTTTCATGATATTCAATATGGTTGTAATAGCACAGGATTTTATCTTTCTGCATTTTATTATTTTTGTATAAATGCAAGTAACTAGGATGTATGGTAAGATAAAAACAACAAGTAGATAACCAAAAGTTCAAAAGACAAAATGCATGCAATCAAACACACTACTCACACACATGCACCCCTATGGTAATACCACTTGTTTCCTCAGAAAAATAACCATATCCCTCGAATATGGGCGTTTTAGCAAAGACCCTCGATAAAAGATCATAGTCTCTCGATGGCCCTTAATGTTGCCTTCGGTAAACGACATTGCTAAAAAGTCCCATAGGTTTCCTTCTATGACTATACAAACGTCCCATGCCCGTCCCTTCACATCCAATGATGGGGCTTCTTATCAAATCAATGGTAAGATAACAACATCTAAAGGAGGAGGAAAAGATCATTTAAGACCTTTTGAGTAGGTAGGTTGCTCCTAGTTGCTCTCTTGCTCACAACAAAAACATTTTACACACCAACACTTTCATTTTGAAACATTTTCAAAAGACAAACACTTTGTACGAGTTCTTATAGAAACGAGAACCATTACAAAGACACCTTTTCAAAATCACTTTTAAAAAACACATTCCACAAACACTTCTTTGAACTATTTTCCAAACAACACTTTATAAGCGTTCTTATATAAACGAGAACCATTACAAAGACGCTTTTTAAAATACTTTCAAAACCCACACCACAAGCACATTTTCAAACAAAAAGCAAGTGATCTAGCAAGTAACTAAGAGCCCGTAAGTAACTACGGATGAAAAGGGTGCTAACACCTTCCCTTTTTATAACCTACCCCTCCAAACTCAAGAAAATATCTTAAAAGGTCTTTCCTGTTCTTTTCAACCTTTCCTTTTGGATAAAAGAAAAGTCCGTGGCGACACTTGCTATCTGCAACAAATGCGATCAAACGCAAAAAACCAAGCCAGTCCTCCCACCATATTATAATCCCAATCTCATTTATTTTGAGAGCATCATGCAATTCATACATCATGACATCGCATGAAACTGACTTTACCTTTCCAGGTTGAGTTTGCAGAAAGACAAACACTATCAACTTATACAACAGGTCAAAGATTAATGCCCGAAACCAGAAGGGAAAACTATCTACACGACCAAGTGGTATGAACTCCCGAAGTAAGACGGGTTTACCAACAAATACAGCAGGCCACAGATTAATGCCCGAAACCGGACGGGGAAACTATCTATGTGACCAATAAAACAAGTTCCAGATTAATACCTATAACAAGCCAGGACAACTATGTGTGGACGACCGACTATAGATTAATACCTGTAACAAGCCAGGAGAACTATCTACATGAGGAGATTAAAGATTAACACCTGTAACAAGTCAAGAAAACTATCTTTCTTTCTCAGGTCAGAGATTAATACTTGTAACCAGCCAGGACAACTATCTCAACGACCGACAAAAACATTTTCTAGATTAATACCTGTAACAAGCTAGGAAAACTATTTACGAACAGCTGGTTATAGATTAACACCTGAAACCAGACAGGAAAACTATCTACATGACCAGACAAAGCAATCTTACACAGGCTCCTTCTCATATATCTCCGGATGCAGGATAACAAAGACTCATCCTGGAACAGCCCTACACAGGCTCTTTCTAATATATTTTCAGATAACGGTTAAATCCATTATCCCTAACAAGTTACTGTGAAGCCTGGATTTCAACCAGAAAATAATAAACTTTCATCTCTCCAGAGATAACTCTTCAGCAGCGCCTTGGACAACTGAAGCTCCTAGACTCTATTCCCCACAGAGTTTTCCTCAAGCAGGAGAACAACAAAAACCCACATTCCCCAGCGGAATCTTGCTCAGATAGCAGGAACAGGAACCCCCAAAGAGACCATGTGTGAAATCAACATCTACTTTGGATGGCATCTTTAAGCCCATCCCTGGCGACTCCCTGTCATCTACCTACTCAAAAAAAGGATCCTTTCTATTCTCGTTTCCTTTAGACAGCGATATCCCACTATTAGTGAGTAGGTAGCACCGTCATTGGAATTTGTAAGGGTCAATTCGAAAGGGACGTAATGGTCATTTAAGGCAAAATGTAAGGATACCTTAGCATTACGAAGGGACTGTCATCATATATTCGTAGGCAACATCGAGGGACAAGATCATATACCGTAGGAAACTTTGAGGGACATCGGGGGACCATGATCTTTATGATGATTTTAACCGATGGTCTTTGCTAAGGGTATCCCTACGTTCGAGGGACATGACCATTGTTTTCCGAGGCAACCAAGTGAGGCATACCCTAAGAGTGATATGTGCGAGTGATTTTTTTCCAGTTATTTAATCTTTGTACAATTAAGGTGATCTAATGTTTTTAACTTTCAATTAGTCTTTCCATACAATCCTATTAACATACATCTAAGCAGTTTATAGTTTGCGAAATTAAAATGCGGAAAGTTTAAAGTCCTAGCTATTACAAGGCTTCGGGTATTTACATAGCCAAAAACAAACCCTTAAAAAATGATAAATGAAAGTAAAAAGGTCCTAATTAATCTATTACAACTTGTGAGCAATTACATTAATATGGTAAAATAAAATAAAGCGCGCGTGAATAAAGAACGAGAAAGAATTAGGGTTTTGACCCGGTCTAACCTAATCGAAAGAAATTTTTTTTTTTTGTTTTTAATTATTTCCAAAAAAATAATTAGGTTTTTTAAAATTAAATACAAAATTAATTAGTAATTAAATTAGTTAAAAAAAAATTAAATGGCCTATTTTTGTGTTTTGTTATTTTAAGAAAAAAGAAAATAGAATTAAGTTAGAAACAAAATCCTAATTGTTCTAATTCATTTTAATTTATTCACAAAACAATTAAAGTTACCTAAAATTAAATTAAAACCTAAAATTAATTATTCGAGTTTATTACAAAAAATCAAAGGTTTGTGAAAAATGTTAAGTTTTATGAAAAAAGATTTTAAACAGAAAGAATAAAAATAGGTAAACGGATAAATAGAAAGGAAGAAAATAAAAACCAATAGGGTTGTTGTTGAAGCCACGCCCTTAACCTTCTCAGGATGTCTGCCTCGCCATGTATTGGTATCATGTGTTGGCTGTTATGTTTTGGCCATTTGTGTTTTGGCCTCAACGTTTTGTAATGAACCTGCACGAGACCCTGTCTAAATCTGCAGTGTTGAATCTCATGAACACATTAAATAAATTACTATATATCATGAAATACAAATAAATCCAATATATGAAAACAAATTAATGTTAAAACCGATATGGCATGTATGAATGATTATACCCTTTTGATCATGAAGATCAAACCAGCCTTACCCTTACTGGAGAAGTAATGAGATGAATGCTTTTATTCTCTTTTGATCATGGAGATCAAGTCAGCCTTACCCTTACTGGAGAAGTAGTGAGATGTGGGTTTGTAACAGAGATGGCTTGTTTGTAGTGAGATGGAGGTTTGTAATAAGGATTTCAAGGTTTTAGGATTCTTGAAACAATTTGATTATCTGACAGCGTTGTGGCAAATATTTTTTTTCTCTTTTTTCTTTTTGTGAAAAGAATGAGATTATATAACGGAAATTAGAGAGAAAAAAGGGCTTTGAATGTGAAATTGTGCCTCAAATGTCCACTTGAGTCTGTCACGTTCTAGGGAAAATCGCAGGACTTAAGTTCAGTTTTTGAAGTTAAAATGTGAAAACAAAATGTAGCCGACATCGAGAACTAACTCCTGTCCAAAAATGGGCTCAGTCGGATAAACAATGAATTAGTTATGAATTTTTGAAGTTTCAGCTCAGACAAACTTATTTTGGGCTCCAGTGTCGACTCTGACACGTTCTTCAATAAAAAACTGGTATTGATCAGAGCATAATCCGGTCTCGACTTTTGAATCCAAGTTGTAGATCTCTGAGTCAGTGACCTTGTGTAAAAAGATGGGCCCAATCCGATAAAAATTGACCGAGTTATGAATTTTCGAAGTTTCAGCCCAGATAAAATAATATTCAGCATTTAGGATTTTCGGCGTGTCACACGCACACTGAGCAAAAAACGAAGGCCTTTTGAATATCGTTCGAACTTGATACCTCCTGTGAAAACGTAGCCAACTCAATTTATGAAATTTTGGCGCCAGAACCATCTCGATACGATGAAAATCGACCAAGTTATGATTTTCTGAACATGACGCAAATAAACTTCTGTCACAAATTTCCTGTACGAAAATACTTGATAAATCCGCATTTTTTAAGACCTTCTAATAGAAATTGGCTTCCATCCGTGAGAGATGAAAACGTAGATGACGTCAAGACGGAATTTTGGCCACCGGAACGGGTTCAAAACGACCTACAATCTTCAAGTTATGAATTTTTTAGCGCATAAAAACTGCACTTTCAGCACACTTTTTCACCATTTTTCTTCGAGAAAACTCACCCATTCTGATACCTTCTTTAAAAAATTGACTCTTGAGCCAAACCTGAATTTGAGAATACGTTATCAGGGATATCTTGGCAAAGAACACCTGAATATGACTCGTCGATTTGGACTTGTGAATCTTTGAACCCCGAATCGTTGCAAAAAGGCGAACCGATCTTTAGCACGAAAAATACTCTGAGAATATCCATTGACGAAATAAACGTCACTTATAACCTGAAGAAGCTTAATAAATATACCTTTATTCCATAACCATAAAACCAATAATATGCGTATATGAAAAGAGGGTAAATTTTGGGGTACAACAGCTGCCATTGTTCAATCTTCTTAAACCTGAAGATTTAGATTGGCTCATCTGTCTTTCGTGATCTGAAGGTGGAAGATGATTGAACACTAGAGTGCCCAGAAATTTGCACTCGTCTGTAATGATGCTTGGCTATGTAGGTAGTATCGGGAATGGGCTTACAGATGCCATTTGGAGGAGATGACGGGAGGTCACCGGAGATGGGCTTAAAGATGCCATCCGGAAAATGTTGATTTCCCGAGATATTCCTTTGATAAGAATTCCTGTTCCTATCATTGAGGAGGAATCTACTGAGGAATATTGGTCTCTGTCTTGGGAGAAATAGAATTTTAGGAGCTTCAGTTTTCCGTTAATCTACTGGGGAATTAACTCCGACTTGAGGAAGCAGAAGTGAACTGTGTACCTAGTCGTGTATAGGATGCATCGCGACCTACTAGGGAAAGGTGAAACCGATCTTGTTTGATAGGTCCGGGTCTTACAGTGTTGTGGACTGCTGTATGGAGATAAGAGAAAATAAACCTGAATGGTAAGGTTATGAGAAGGAACCTGGATAGTAGGGATTATGGGAAGGAATCTGGGTAAGGTTGCTTCGTGAGGAGTTTGGATAAAACTGTATCTGAATCGAGAAGGAACCTGGGTAAGGTTGCTTTGTGAGGAGTTTGGGTAAAACTGCATCTGAACCGAGAAGGAACCTGGGTAAGGTTTCTTTGTGAGGAGTTTGGGTAAAACTGCATCTGAACCGAGAAGGAACCTGGGTAAGGTTGCTTTGTGAGGAGTTTGGGTAAAACTGCATCTGAACCGAGAAGGAACCTGGGTAAGGTTGCTTTGTGAGGAGTTTGGGTAAAACTGCATCTGAACCGAGAAGGAACCTGGGTAAGGTTGCTTTGTGAGGAGTTTGGGTAAAACTGCATCTGAACCGAGAAGGAACCTGGGTAAGGTTGCTTCAGGATGAGTCTGGGTAAAACTACATCGGGAAATTGTAAGGAGGAACCTGGGTAAGGTTGCTTCGCAAGGAGTTTGGGTAAACATGCATCTGAACCGAGAAGGAACCTGGGTAAGGTTGCTTTGCGAGGAGTTTGGGTAAAACTGCATCTGAACCGAGAAGGAACCTGGGTAAGGTTGCTTCAAGATGAGTCTGGGTAAAACTACATCGGGAAATTTAAGGAGGAACCTGGGCAAGGTTACTTCAGGATGAGTCTGGGTGAAACTACATCGAGAAATTGTAAGGAGGAACCTGGGTAAGGTTGCTTCAGGATGAGTCTGGGTGAAACTACATCGGGACCGAGAAGGAACCTAGGTAAGGTTGCTTCGGGATAAGTCTGTGTAAAACTTCAGGAGGAACCTGGGTAAGGTTACTTCGGGATAAGTTTGTGTAAAACTTCAGGAGGAACCTGGGTAAGGTTACTTTGTGATAAGTTTGTGTAAAACTTCAGAATGAACCGGGGTAAGTTTACTTTGAGATAAGTTTGTGTAAAACTTTAGGAGGAACCTGGGTAAGGTTACTTTGTGATAAGTTCGTGTAAAACTTCAGGAGGAACCTGGGTAAGGTCAGCTTGTGATAAGTTCGTGTAAAACTTCAAGAGGAACCTGGGTAAGGTTACTTCGGGATAAGTTCGTGTGAAACTTCAGGAGGAACCTGGGTAAGGTTACTTCGGGATAAGTTCATGTGAAACTTCTGGAGGAACCTGGGTAAGGTTACTTCGGGCTAAGTCTGTATAAAACTTCAGGAGGAACCTGGTTAAGGTTACTTTGTGATAAGTTCGTGTAAAACTTCAGGAGGAACCTGGGTAAGGTCACCTTGTGATAAGTTCGTGTAAAACTTCAAGAGGAACCTGGGTAAGGTTACTTTGTGATAAGTTCGTGTAAAACTTCAGGAGGAACCCGGGTAAAGTTACTTTGGGATGAGTTCGTGTAAAACTTCATTCAGAAATATATGAGAAAGGACCCGTGTAAGATTTTTCAGGATAAACCCGAGTGAAGTTGCATTTAGGAGAAACCCGTGTAAGATTTCTTCGTGACGAACCCGTGTAAAGCTGCATTTGATCGTGTAGATAATTACTCTGTTTAGTTTCCAGAGTTAATCTTGAACTTGCTGGAAGTTGTTGATGATAACCATCTTTCCTGAAAAGGTACATGATTAATCGTATATGATGCATGACATGCATTGTATGATGATGTTCTCAAAACAAATGAGATTATGCTGTATGCAATATGTATGCACACGTCATGATATATAAACATGAAATGCTATTGTGGCACGTCTGAGTTTGGGAAAATTAATCCCTGACTGTTGTTGGAGAATAAAGAGTTTCGCTCGCTAGGGATAACAACCGAAGATGATTTGAGAATAACTTGGCCGGAGAATAATTCCGCTGGAGAATAAACTGGCGAGAAAAAAATGACTCTGTAGGGAAGAGATACTCTGTTAGAAGATCCGCTGATTTGGAGCAATAACCTCGGTTGAGGATGAATTACCGTTACTGGCGATGATGAACTCTGTCGGGGATAAAATTTCTGTCTGTGGAAGAAATAAACTCCACTGGGGATGGTCTTCCATTGTTGGTTAAAGATGAACTCTGCTTGGGGAGAATTAACACCACTGATTTTGGATATTTCTTACTCTACAGGGAGTGTAGATGTTACTGGGACGCGTGCTAAGGATATGACAATGACTTCGCATCAAGACTTTTCTGCCCCTGTACCTGCTGGAGAAAGTGCCTGTGGAGGCCTTGTGGATTGAGTGTCATCCCAACTTATGAGGTGCTTGGTAACTACCGATCAGAATGATAAGTCTTCTACTGATAGGAAAGTGACAAGATAGCGGGACATAGTCGTACGCTTTAATCCCTAACTTTTGCCTGGACTGTCTTTTCAAATTTTCAGTCCACCGGGATACCCTTTTTTGCCCGAGCCGCCTTCTCAGGTTTTTGACTTTCCGGGTGTACAAATCTTTTTTTGTTTTTATCCCTAATTTTTTCCCGAACCATTTGGTTCGCCGGGACGCCCTTGTTTTGCCTAGGTGTGTCAACCCACCAGGTCTTTGTTCATACGCAGTATTTTTTGACTATGTCCACGCTCTTAGGGTGTAAGGAGTTATCACTGTCGGTAGTGTTGTGTTGCCACACTAGCAGAAGATGTTCGTTTGATCATACAAGATTCGTTGCTGGAATTCATGTCCAATGCCCCAAGTGATTCAGATGGAGATCTGCCCCTGGCTATTTGGCATCTTTGAGAGATTCCTTGAATCTTGACTTGACTGCCCCAGATGATGGACAATGATCATGCCATGCCCCTTGGTTGGAAGTGTTTTTCCACTTGAGGTGATCCTTTTTATTGAGAAGGTTTTGGTTCACTAGATATTCGTCATGCGAATTTCTCTGCTGTTGAACAAATAGTCATATGCAAACAATGTTATTTTAAGAATGCAAACTTACGTTTGTCTTAAAGTTTTGAAAATGCGTTTTTCAATAAAACAAGCAAATTTTATAAAATGTGATGTGAACTCAGGATTTATAGCAAGTCCTACAGGAGTCAGGATACCTTTTGTAACAGTATGCTTTCGAACTAACCCATGCTTCAGCTAGGACTTTTAAGGGTTATAATGTGGCCTGGTTCGCGGTTTAAGAAACAAAGGATAAAGGCTCAAATTTTATTTGTACTCACCCGCTCTTCGTGATGTTCTTCAGTCCTATGCTTAGTTAATTGCGCGTTTAGAATCCGTTTGAGTCTTTGCTCTGATATTCCAGTGATGGTTCGGATACTGACAGTTTACTTGAAAAAGGCAGTCATTTTGTAATCTTTTTTTTTGCCGAGGATTTGTGATAACCTCTTTTTTTTTTTGGTTTTACTATCCCTGTTTTTTGCCTGAACTGTTTGTTTTGTGATTACAGTCAGCGGGATGCCCTAGTTTTTTCTTAAGTATCCTTCATAGGTTTTGACTTAATGGGCTTTTATTTCGAGACATAATGATTGCCTGTCTTGACGATTATAGGGAACCATCACCGTCTTTTGTTTTGGAAGGACGTCTTCGATGCCATTCATTGTGTACGAAGCGGCAGATTGTGACTGAATGCGCCTTTGAATTAACCAAGAAAACTACCCTGCCCCAGGTTGTGATTAAGGGTTTTAATTTGTGTGAAAAGAAAAACTCCTACTTCTTTGGCTCAAAGGGGTTGACTAGGGATTATCTTCCTTATAACTCCACTTTTTAGGATTTAAAACAACGCTTGTACATCGTCAGCGGGGTCTGTTCAAAAGCATACTGTAGAGATCCTGGTATCGTTTTCGTCATCCTCCCTCTAAATGTTTAGATTTTTTAAATCGAGAGTTGAACATCACAAAAGGAAATAAGAACACATTTTTTGAAATAGTGAATACAAATGGATTGATTCAAAACAGACATATGCAACGCGTTAATGAAATAATAAAGTTTTGACATGACTAAATGTTTGAACAATCAAAAGAAAATTACAAATTGAAAATTCTAATGAACAAAAAGTCTTCTTGTGAGAACTTGTCACTTTAGATGGTATGCCTTGGGGGGATGGCAGAAGAAATCAACCTGACCATCTTGTGTGAATTCCAATGCTCCTTCATCAATCAGGTCTTGAATTTTGTTTCTCAATGCCCAACAGTTGTTGGTGTCATGTCCAGGGATGTTGGAATGGTATGCACACCTAGCATCAGGATTGTACCTTGGGGAGGCTATGTTGGGATTCTGAGGAGAGTCCCTTAATATAACACACTTGGCCTTCAACAGGCGTTGCAATGCTTGATCCAATGACATGTTGATTTCGGTGAAGCGCCTTTCAGATGTATTCTTCTTATGCCGATTTCCCCGCTGTCGTTGGAGAGGTTGTGGTTGGGCTTGTGATGTAGTAGTAATCATGACAGGTCTGTTCCCAACCTGTTCTCTCACCGGGGGATGATTTAATGCCTTGATCCACAATCTTGACTGTTTGTTTCATAGATCTGCATCCATCTTGGTGAAGATTATTAAGGATGGCTCTTAGCCCTTCTTGTCCTTGAGCTAAGTTTTGGATCAGAGCCATTTGCCCCAGGATCTGGGTTCTCATTGCTTCTACCTCAGCTTGCAATTGTTCCAGTTGTTCATCCTTGTTGTTGTCTGGACGTTCCTTGGTCATATTCCCGGTGAAGAGTGTTTTCAGGTCTTCTTGCCCCTTGGATAGATTCAGGAGAAATTCCTTGAACTGGGCATCTTAAGCTTGGAGATCTCTGTTGTCTTGTTGGAGAGATATTGCTGAAATAAACAGCGAGAACATGAGAGACCTTCTTTAAAACCTGCTTATGCAATGATATGTATGCAATGTTTTCAAGGATCTCGCGGGGTAAACAAGAAACTGTCAGAATTTGATTGCAGCTTGATTGAAGAAACTTCGTGTCGTTGAGAGTCCTTCTTCCAGAGTCAAGCTCACCATATCGAGTGGTCATAGCCCCTGACCCAAGATCCTTTGACAATATTGGCTAGAGGAAAATAAATCCCCTTGCTAGATGTCTGGTTCTCCATGACCTACATCACAGACCCTTGAGATCCTTGAAATGATTAGTATGATATGTCATGTTATGTTATGATGCATGATGTCATAATAAAAACACACCACAGGTATCACAGGTAGCAAACATGGTAAGGGCAAACAAGTCACACAATAGCCCTTAAGTTTAGGCTTGCATGGAGTCTAGGTACTACCCTCTTTAAGTTCAGTTGGTTCAACCTGTCCTAATAATAGTAACCGGGTTCTAGAGGTTCTCAATATCACTGACCATCCTCCATAGGTCATAGTTTCAGCTCACGCAATCTTTTCTTGCGGCCGGAACCATCTCGAGAGTATGGTCTCAATGAGTGTAGCATCTCACTACTTCCTATGGCCAAGTTGGTCAATTATAGGTTCTAAGGTCAGTTGATGCTTAATGACCCATATAGCAGCCCCATATTCTCCTTGTTGCTCCACAAGGGATATCGGTACCAACTAATGTGCCACATCAACGTAGCTACTGCTTCAATCGTATCGGTCTATGCCGTACAGTTCCCTCACAGTCTATTGCTACTTACCTAAAAGGTGTCCCCCAGATCCGGGTTAGGATCTATAGTAACTCCGATACAAAGCCCATAAAAATAAAGCAATCAAATCAAACAATAGAAAAAAATATGATGAACTAATCCTAAGGTATACCCCACTTATAAAATCCCCGACAGAGTCGCCAGTTCTGTGATACGGTGGCAAAACCGACTATTTAATACTGGTTTGCGTTTTGCATTTTTTATTCGCAAAATGTCGCGAAAAGCAAGAGTTGTCACCGACTTTTATTTCAACCAATTGGAAAGGAAAAAAGTACAGAAAAAAAATCCTTTTTCGATTTATTTCTGAGTACGGGGGGTAGATTATAGAAAGGGAAGGTATTAGCACCCTTTCTATCTGTAGTTTTCTACGGGCTCTTAGGTACTTGCTCATCATTTTTAAAATTTCTTCTGTGTTCGTATGATTTGAAAAGTTTTTTGTTTGACTTCGATTTAACTCTTGCTTCTGTCTTCAAGAGTGTTACGAAGTTGTTTTTGAAAACTTTGTTTGAAAAAAAGTGTAAGTGTGAAAAGTTTGTTGTTTTGAGAAAGTACCTAACAGTTATCTACCTACTCGAAAAAAGGATCGTTTCTATTCTCGTTTCCTTTAGACAGCACTATCCCACTATTAGTGAGTAGGTAGCACCGTCGTTGGAATTTGTAAGGGTCAATTTGAAAGAGACGTAATGGTCATTGAAGGCAACATGTAAGGATACCTTAGCATTACGAAGGGACTGTCATCATATATTCGTAGGCAACATCGAGGGACAAGATTATATACTGTAGGCAACTTCGAGGGGGGACCATGATCTTTATGATGATTTTAACCGAGGGTCTTTGCTAAGGGTATCCCTATGTTCGAGGGACATGACCATTGTTTTCCGAGGCAACCAAGTGAGGCATACCCTTAGAGTGATATGTGCGAGTGATTTGTTTTCAGTTATTTAATCTTTGCACAATTAAGGTGATCTACTGTTTTTAATTTTCAATTAGTCTTTCCATATAATCCTATTAACATACATCTAAGCTGTTTATAGTTTACGGAATTAAAATGCAGAAAGTTTAAAGTCCTAGCTATTACAAGGCTTCGGGTATTTACATAGCCAAAAACAAACCCTTAAAAAAACGTTAAATGAAAGTAAAAAGGTCTTAATTAATCTATTACAACTTGTGAGCAATTACATTAATATGGTAAAATAAAATAAAGCGCGCGTGAATAAAGAACGAGAGAGAATTAGGGTTTTGACCTCGTCTAACCTAATCGAAAGAAAAATTATTTTTTTGTTGTTTTTAATTATTTCCAAAAAAAGAATTAGGTTTTTTAAAATTAAATACAAAATTAATTAGTAATTAAATTAGTTAAAAAAATAATTAAATGACTTATTTTTGTGTTTTGTTATTTTAAGAAAAAAGAAAATAGAATTAAGTTAGAAACAAAATCCTAATTATTCTAATTAATTTTAATTTATTCACAAAAAAATTAAAGTTACCTAAAATTAAATTAAAACCTAAAATTAATTATTCGAGTTTATTATAAAAAATCAAAGGTTTGTGAAAAATGTTAAGTTTTATGAAAAAAGATTTTAAACAGAAAGAATAAAAATAGGTAAACGAATAAATAGAAAGGAAGAAAATCAAAACCAATAGGGGTGATTGTTGAACCCACGCCCTTAACCTTCTCAGGATGTCTGCCTCGCCATGTATTGGTATCATGTGTTGGCTGTTCTGTTTTGGCCATTTGTGTTTTGGCCTCAACGTTCTGTAATGAACCTGCATGGGACCCTGTCTAAATCTGCAGTGTTGAATATCATGAACAATTAAATAAATTACTACATATCATGAAATACAAATAAAGCCAATATATGAAAAAATTTAATGTTAAAATCGATATGGCATGTATGAATCATTATACCCTTTTGATCATGGAGATCAAACCAGCCTTACCCTTACTGAAGAAGTAATGAGATGAATGCTTTTATGCCTTTTTGATCATGGAGATCAAGTCAGCCTTACCCTTACTGGAGAAGTAGTGAGATGTGGGTTTGTAACAGGGATGACTTGTTTGTAGTGAGATGGAGGTTTGTAATAAGGATTTCAAGGTTTTAGGGTTCTTGAAACAATTTGATATTCTGACAGCGTTGTGGAAAATATTTTTTTTTCTCTTTTTTCTTTGTGTAAAAAGAATGATATTATATAACGGAAATTTGAGAGAAAAAATGGGCTTTGAATGTGCAATTGGGCCTCAAATGTTCACTTGAGTCCGTCACGTTCTAGGCAAAATCGCAGGGGCTTAAGTGCAATTTTTGAAGTTAAAAAGTGAAAACAAAATGTAGCCGACATCGAGAACTAACTCCTGTCCAAAAATGGGCTCAATCGGATAAACAGTGAATTAGTTAGTTATGAATTTTTGAAGTTTCAGCTCAGACAAACTTATTTTGGGCTCCAGTGTCGACTCTGACACGTTCTTCAATAAAAAACTTGTATTGATCGGAGCATAATCCGGTCTCGACTTTTGAAGCCAAGTTGTAGATCTCTGAGTCAGCGACCTTGTGTAAAAAGATGGGCCCAATCCGATAAAAATTGACCGAGTTATGAATTTTCGAAGTTTCGGCCCAGATAAAATAATATTCAGCATTTAGGATTTTCAGCGCGTCACACGCACTCTGAGCAAAAAAAAAGGCCTTTTGAATACTGTTCGAACTCGATACCTCCTGTAAAAATGTAGCCAACTCAATTTGTGAAATTTTGGCGCCGGAACCAGCTCGATACGATGAAAATCGACCAAGTTATGATTTTCTGAACATGACGCAAATAAACTTGTCATAAATTTTCTGTACGAAAATACTTGATAAATCCGCATTTTTGAAGACCTTCTGATTGAAATTGGCTTCCAGCCGTGATTGATGAAAACGTAGATGACGTCAAGACGGAATTTTGGCCACCGGAACAGGTTCAAAACGAGCCACGATCTTCAAGTTATGAATTTTTTAGCGCGTAAAAACTGCACTTTCAGCACACTTTTTCACCATATTTCTTCGAGAAAACTCACCCATTCGGATACCTTCTTTAGAAAATTGACTCTTGAGCCGAACCTGAATTTGAGAATATGTTATCAGGGATATCTTGGCGATGAACACCTGAATATGACTCGTCGAGTTGGACTTGTGAATCTTTGAACCCCGAATCGTTGCAAAAAGGCGAACCGATCTTTAGCACGGAAAATACTCTGAGAATATCCATTGACGAAATAAACGTCACTTGTAACCTGAAGAAGCTTACTAAATATACCTTTATTCTATAACTATAAAACCAATAATATGCGTGTATGAAAAGAGGGCAAATTTTAGGGTACAACACAAGCCAATCTAAATCATCAGGTTTAAGAAGATTGAACAGGGGCAGCTGTTGTACCCCAAAATTTGTCCTCTCATGTTTCCCAAGGTTTTTTCTCTTATATGGGTGGTTACAAACACTTGCCTAAAGAAAATGAAATTTTTGAATGTTAGCAAAGTGTCTTTCGATTGGTAATTCAACAATGTCCTTCGATTGGTATCTAAATAGTGTCCTTCGATTGGCATAACAACGAGCTTCGACTGGGCTCTTAAAACCCTTCGACCAAGCATTGGCCCACATGCTTCGATTGGGCGCTGAATCTCCTTCGATCAATCTTAGTTCACAAAGCTTCCACTGGGAAAAAGGCCCCTTCAGCTTGTCATCAGCACATGTATGCCTCTTCATGCTTGTCTTTGGTCTACTAGGCAAAAACTTCCTCATGCTTGCCTTGGTTTCACAAGGCAAAGACCAACCAGCTTGCCTTCGATCTACAAGGCAAAAACATATCAGCTTGCCTTCGATCTACAAGGCAAAAGGCCCCTTTTACTGGTCTTTGATTCATAAAACAAAGGGTTGCCTCAGACATGCTTCGATTCACAAGGCCAAGACTTCTTCAGATTTGCCTTCAATCCACTAGTTAAAAAGCTTCCTTCAACCCACAAGGAAAATACCTCCTCCATGCCTGATTGGATTCACTGGGCAATGGCCTCTTTTACGCTTGCTTTGACCTGCCTCAGGCTAGCACCTACAAGGTATTGGATGCCTTTGTGCCATCTTCGACTGGGCAATGGTCCCCTTTGAAACAGTTTTTTATACTTTGACACGCATGTTAGTCCCTTCGAAGGCACATTCATGAGGTCCATTCGAAGGAGCATTCATTGTTTTGTTCGAAGGACACATGGTTACTGAATACAAGCTTGTCTTATGATGGGTCTTGGTCCTACATGTGGCCAGGCCCAGGCCTCTTGTGCAATGGCATTCCAAGGTGTTGACAAAGGAGGTTTTCGATTGACCAGAATGAAGTTTTCATTTGATTTGTTTGAATCAAGAAGCTAGGGCAAGTAGATAGGCTCAATCGAAGAAGCTCTAATAAGGGGGTTTCTGAACACTTTGAATCAAGACTCTAGGCCAATCTAAGGGCATGGCTTGAAGGTATTCTAAAGTCAAAGGTGTCCAGGTTCATAGCAAATTCAAAAAGGGACAAGAACCATGTCTTTGGAAAAGTTTCAAAGTGATATTCATGGCCTTAAAAACGCCAACTTAATGGCTGTTTATTTCTTTACCCTCTTGTACCCTTGATCCCCTCTATATAAGGAGCACACTAGCAAGCTTCAAGGACGACTGAAAAACACCTCAAGGAGTCTCACAAAAATTGCAAAAATCTCCAAAGTTGTCAAACTCCAAAACCACTCTTTCAAGCCTACTCGTTGCAAAAATCCTTTCGATTCACTCTCAACAAGAACACATAGTAAGCTTAGATCAATCTCCATGATCCAAAATGCACGAAAACTGCATATCATAAACTTTTTGCGTTTTTTTTTCAAAGATTAGTTTCTTTTAATTTGTTTAGTTTTAGGTGTGATTGATGTTTCTAACGTGATTCTGAGTATTGCCTAAACAGGTCTAAACCGGTAGGATAGCCTCATGCATGCAATATCTCCCTAAGCCATTTTATCTCCATTTTAGTATACTTTGATTCGAAACGTATGATCCAGCCATCTTTAGCAAAAAATAAGGGTGGATTTGGAATCAGGGGGCTCAATTTAGGGGGGCCATGGCTTTTCAGAGCTTTAAAAATCATGTTTGTGCCTTTTTTCAAATTACAGGTCGCTGGAGAAGACGGCCGAAGCTAGGGCTTTGGCGCTTCTCCGACCATAATACTTATTCTTCTTTTTGTTTTATTTGTTTTAGATTGATATCAGAAAAACAACATGGTCGAGTGGTAGCGCGCGTTATAAAGACATATCCCTTGCAGATCCTGGGTTCAATCCAGGCGCAAGGGAATTTTTATTTTTCTAACACATACTTTGCAGATCCTGTGTACTAAATCCAAGCGCACGTATCATATGTTCCATCATCATTGCTATTGGATCTCATCATCGCCAGATCAAACGATCCAGATCCAAATGTCCATGATGGATCCTCAAGAGCCAGTAACATTCCATTATGCGCAGAGCCCAGGCTTAATTTCAATTGGGACCAACAATTTCAAACGACACCCCCTATTTTTCTTTTGCTATCAGGCCCATCTAACATTTTTTTGTATTGTTTTAGTTTTATATTTTTTTGTTTTCTTTATTTATTAATTAAACAAATAATTAGAAAAATCACAAAAAATATTAAGTTAGTATTTTTTTAATTAAACTAATTTTTTTAATAAATATTTTAACTATTTTCTTTAATTTAAAATAGATTAGAATTTAGGATCTAATTTAGCTTTAATTATTTTCTTTTCATAATAAAAAGAACAAAAAAATTTAGATTTTTAATTTTTTTTTTAGTTAATTTTGTTTTCTAATTAAATTTTAGGTATTAATTTCACTTAGTTATTTTCTTAAAATAATTTAAAACAAACAAAAAAAGTTTTTCTTATTTCAATTAGATTTGTTTTAGGCTTTAGACGTCTTTTCCTTTCGCGCACTATTTATTCTCGCATTTTTACATTATTGTACCTGTATACTGGATGTAATAGACTAATTAGGATTTCTACCGCTTTATTTTTCTTCCTCCAAGTTTTGTATATTGTAAATATCCCCTCCCCAAAGCCATGTAATAGCGTAGGATTATATTTTCTCATTTTACATTTTTCTATACATATTAGCTGTTAGTAATTAGGCTTGTATGGAAAGACTAATAACAAAACGTTAGCAAACCCAACGCAAAAGATGAAAATAACTGAACATAACACACATTACACATATGCACCTCTAGGGTACCCCACTTTGGTTGCCTTCAGAAATAAAACAGTCACGTCCCTTAAAACGGGGACGCTTTAGCAAAGACCCGTAAATAAAAAAGATCATAGTCCCTAAATGACCCTACAGTTGCCTTTCGGTAAATGATCTAGTCCCTAGATAAAATTGCTAAAGCGTCTCCACAAGTTTCCTTCGTGACTGTACGTCCCTTCAAATTTCCATCATACATCCAACGATAGGGCTACCTACTCACTAATAGTAGGATAACACTGTCTAAAGGATAGGAGGAAAAGAATAGACCTTTTCGAGTCCAAGTGGATAGCTGTTAAATGCTTGCTCAAGTAAAACAAACTTTTTTACACCTACACATTTCAAAAACAACTTTCAAAAAGACATTTTCTTTGTCAACACTCTTGAGGACTGATACAAGAGTTAACGCAAAGCGAATCACCGCACCAAGGCATTTCAAAACATTTTTCAAAACACACAAAACACAAGGTACTTTCAAAATGAGCTAAGCATCTAAGAGCCCGTAGATAAATACGAATGGAAAGGGTACTAACACCTTCCCTTTCCATAATCTACCCCCTTACTCAGAAAACTCTTGAAAAGGTCTTTTTATGTTCTTTTCACCCTTTCCTTAATTTGGATAAAAGAAAAGTCGGTGGCGACTCTTTCTTACCACAACATTTGCAAACACAAACGCAAAACCAGTATTAACAGTCGGTTCTGCCACCATATCACACTATGCAAAATAATCAAAATGCAATGATGCAACTAATGCTAGCTATGCAAACTCAGCAGCAAGAATATGACAAAAGGAATGAGCATCAGGATGCAAGAATAACCAAGGAAATGGCAGCTTTAGTTGTACGCATGGATAATTTTCAAGAATATTTGTACCATGTGGGTATGCCTCATCCTCTGATTGGACGAGATGGACGTGGACGAGCATGAGGGAGAGGAAGAGGACGTGAGAATGAGCAAGAGTAAACCGAATATGCTTCTCTTCCTGTTTCCTCTTTGTCTATAAGCATTGGGACACTGCTTGATTCAAACCTAGGGAAGTTAGTTAGGAAACACTTTACCTCTTTCTAAGAAGATTTTTCATTCCCGCTTGTAATTCCTGTAATTCAAACATCTATGTACTTTCTAGTTCTTATATGCAAAACTTTTCCTCTATTATCTAATTTCCCCACTTTATTGAGCTATAACAAAAAATATGTTCGTTACTTGCATAACTTGACGCATTCGAAGAGTATACAGGTTACTCATTTTTAAGATATATGAGAAACCTTGAGTAAAACAGAAACCCGATGGATACCGTCATAACACTCTAAATCTCCTAATTACACTGGACCGATTTCAGTACCCTTTATATCGAAACCTTAGGCTTTAGTTTTAAAGTAACCCCAAGTAGTTTATTTAGCAGTCATCACCGTCTTAAACACAAACTATGTAGGGAGTTGATAATTATAAGTGAATGATCCCAAGTGTTTAAAAAGTTACATGATCTTGTTGTACCCCAAATTTTGACCTAAGATATCGTCTCCTACCTGCATTATTACATTACATTTGTTTTGATCCATCGATTTTAAAATTCATAACTTTTTCAGGCCAAGAGCTATTTATGCTGAACATTAAATCATTTAATCGATTCGTGCTAAAATGATGTTTATCAATTATTTATTATCGTAAATTTGAATAATTGAAATTCGTTTTCGATTATTATGTAGTTTAAAGATGTATAGATAATAAAATAAACATTAGAAAAGAGGCGCATTAATTTGTGCGGACAATATTTATTTATTACTCATTTATCTTAAATTTAAATAACTGGAATTTATTCTTAGTTATTACATAATTTAAAGGTTTATGAATAATATAATAAGCATTCGGAAAAATTCATTGGTCAATAACGATTATTTAATCATTCGTCATTCTAAATTAAATAATTGAAACCTTATTTTAATTATTATAATTTAGAAAGTTATGGATGAAGAACTAAATAATGAAGACTATTAATTGACCAATGATACTTATTTATTTATCTGTTTATTATTCGAAATGTAAGTAATTGAAATTCGTTTTCAATTATGATTCGTTTAAAGAACTATAAAGGATAAATAAATGATTAAAGGGAAAGAACAATTTAATTGGCAAATAGTGTTTTTATTCATTTTTTTAATTGTACAGTTATTATGTAAACATTGTATCTATTACAATAAGTTACAATAATAAATTTACAAAAAACTAAAATGAAATAAAAAACTAATATTCCTAATTCTAAAACTTCCGATCCAATGCGTTTTGTCTGCTCACTTAATGTTACCTGCAAAATTAAAAAAAAGAAAGAGATTAGAATTCGAATAAATGATTAAAAGCGAAATTATTAAAGATTCATCATTAAATGCAATGGCCGGAATCAGTTATTCTTTTTTGCAAATCACGGGATTTCTCCCGGTTCACAAAAAAGAAAGGAATTTTAAAACATATGCACAAGTTTATGTTTTCCAAAAAAATTGCATGTTTAAATTAATCACATTTTTTTTCAAAAATCTCAAATGCAAACATACAGCATAAGCATACAAAACCCATGCATTTTCCACATATGCAAGCATGCTACGTAACCAATGCCCACACAGCAGAAAGACAAAACAAGTTTTGTATTAGAGGAAAACATGCAGTTTAACCACATATGCAAGTAATATAGAAATTCCATTTTCATCATTTTCTGGCCATCGCAGTTTCAGAAAAAAAGTACAGCTTATCACTCTTTTATCAAAGCTATACTGAGAGAAAAAGAGAGGGAGAAGTGTGGGATTTGCAGGCTTGGCATAGGCAGAAAGAGGTTATACAAGACAAACTAAAATATAGCCAGTAGAGATAATAACACAAAAGAAGAATAGAAACAAATTGGAGGGACAGTAGTGCAGAATGCCCAAGAGATCCCAAGCATATTTTCAAATTTCCATCCTGTAGCGAAAGAGAAGGGGGAAGTTGTTATAACACATAACAAAAGGGAACCAATATCACAGCATATACAGATCCAAGCCTTCAAGAAAAACTTAGAGATTTTTAGTTCTCAAAAAACACACAAAGCTAGTAAACCTGCATAATCACATCTACTGTCAAAACCATTTCCAAACCTTATGGCCAAAACCTTGCAATTTGATTGAGCCATTAAAGCCAACATCATCATCCTGTCATCAAGAAAAATATCAAAAATAATCTTACAGAAAACTAGTTAAAACCACCATCAATATGGCCTAACAAACTTCTACCCCAATTTCCATCAATCTGTCCAAACCACACGAAATCCCTACATTCATCACCATGTCAAACTGTTATTCAAGCTTGAACTTCCTCAATCCAAAAACCTGAAAATTTCTAAGGCAACCGGTTAGGCCTCAGTATCAACATCATTGGCCTTTTCAAAAAAACAATTACTCAAGCCAACATCATTCAAAAAACCATTATTCAGACCAACAGAATCATCATACAAGTGCAGTATCACGTTCAAAGAAGAAGAAGGAAAACCAAGTGCAGTATCACGTTCAAAGAAGAAGAAAGAAACAAAGCACAGTTTCAACAAGAAGAAGCGCACAGTATCATTTTCAACAAGAAGAAGAGAAACAGTAACTCATTCAAAAAAGAGAAGCAACATCGCGTTCAAAGAAGAAATAAAATACAATACAGTACCAAGGCCACCAAGAGAAGAAAATCGTGAAATACCGGTCACCGTTGGGCTCGCTTCCCCTCTCCTCGCCGCCTGGCCTCCGTCACTCCTAGCTTCCTCCTCCGTCTCCATCTAGGTAACGATCCCTCTTCTCTTCTATTTCTTTGAACATCCTCAAATCAGCATTAACAACCAAATATAAGAATCAAGATCAAACTTAACAGAAATCGTAGAATCAAATCAACATGCAAGAACGAATTAAGTGTAACAAATCAATCGCGTCTCTTACCGTCTCCGCCTAGCTGTCCCGTTTTTCGTCCAACTGGAGGGAAGAGGAGCTGGAGTGGGTGGCCATAGCAAGGAGAAGCATCAAGTTCAGAGGCGAGGATGAAGAAGGAGAGGCGAAGAAGAAGAAGATCGTGAAGAAGGGAGGCGCGCCGTTTCTGCCTCATAACACAACCCTAATCCCAATTGTTAACATAACACAACCCTAATGCTGTGTTAACTATTGGGCCTCACCCCTTATTTCCCAGCTTAAGCCCACGACTCCTTTGTGCACCCCCCCCTGTCTTCAATTTTTTGCCTTGGGCCTTATCCCAATCTTTTAGCCCATTTCTCTCTATTTGATTACCCCCCCCTTAGAATCTTATTAGTTTAAGTTTTAATCTAGTTAATCAAAATAAGAGATGTAATCTAAAGCTTTTTAATAATGGACCATTTTATTAATTTAAACTCTTAGGATTTAATTTAATAATCTTAATATCTTTTTAAAAAATTAGATTTAAGTTAGTAGCATTGAGTTTTAATTTAATTTAATCATTAAAGAGTTCTTAAAGTAATACTTTTTATAATAAAAGGCATAAAAATAGAAAAAACTAAAAAATATATTTTATTTTCTCGTCTTATTAATATTAATATCAATATACATAAAAAAAAACTTAATAACTTAAAACTAAAAAAACGTCACGTCCTCGTTAAATAATTCTTTTGTTTTATCCTTATCAAAAAATGCGTAAAAAATTTAAAATACTTTCTTCCCGTTAACATTAAACCAAAAATCATAAAAAATGCATTATTCGCATCCTCTATTCCATCATTTAGATTATCGTTATTTAATCGTTATTCGCATATTTTGTCCGTGTATTTATTTGTTTATTCGGTTTATGCTTAAATCCAAAGGAAAAAACAGTAAATTTGTTGACTTCATGTCTTCAAATCTAACTGCGCGAATTTTCGCATTTCATTAAAACTTAGGATAATTTTTCCTCAAACATTCACCCTTTTCAAGACCTATACCTTTTAAGCAAAAAACTTCGACATTAGGTCGTCGTATCTTCAAAAACCCGTCTGTATCCCTTTTCGGCCAAAACGATTTATTTTCAATCAAGCGATCAATTTTAAATAAAACAGATATTTCAAATGGTTCCTATAGAGTACTATAGATGCATTGGGTGCTAGTACCTTCCCATTGTATAACCAACCCCCGAACCATAAGATCTCTTTTCAAAAACGCTTTGTATTTTTATTAATATTTACATTGCATATTTAGGGTTTTATTTCGCTCTTTTCCCTTTTCCTTTGGAAACAATAAAGCGCGGTGGCGACTCTTGCTTTTGTGAGACGAATTAATCAATAATTCGATCTCCGATTTACCCCGCTACATTTTTTATCGCTACAGATCTACTATTAGAAAATAGGGAATGCACCAATTAAGTTAGGGGACGCTCACCCGGTCACTTAATCCAACGAATGCGGAAACCTATACAATATAACATAGAAATCCGTTGTCAGTTGGTTTAGAGGTGTCTGGTAATAAACGTGGTAGGGCAGACTATGGTCCGAACCCCCGTAACATTAAATTGGATAAATTAAAGGAGGTTACCACATATATGTTCCAGAACCTCATGCTTAAAAGGATCATATTCAGTAACCGACTACTTTACTTTGTGCGTGTAAAGATAAAAGGCTTAATGTGACTGCGCTAGAATACAAATGGATGAAATTTAGTGAAAAGAATTAGGTTGAGATATAATGGCATGACTAGAATTGGTATGCACAATGGGGGGCGCTTAGTGTGGAAGCATGTTGGATTGAAGAAAGAGAGGATTGGAAGGGTTGGATTAGGGATTTGGATCTCTATCCGGAACAACAATGATTCTCATAATGTCTTCTTCAGAATCATGAGACAGTTCTAGATAAACATGGTTGGTTATAGGATTTTTAGCTATCATGGAGTTGAGAAACTTAGTGTCTGTATTTGAATTTTATGATGCAGTTACATGAGTATCCAAGTTAGGTGAGGGATGAATGGTCGTAACAAATGAAGATGGGAATGATAAAGGTTGAGTTGAATAAATATTTTGGGTTTTAGAAAACTGAGGAGGAGTTTCAGAAACAATTGGTTTAATGAAGGTTGGTTTAGGTAGAGTAGCATAGAAGGTGTTTGAGTTTGTCAAACTATTTGAAGTAGATGTGGTTATGGTACAAGAAGCAAGAGATGGATGATTTTATTCAATATGATTAAAATACTTAAAAGGGATATTCTTACTTGAATCAAACTTATTCTTCCTTTGTTTCTTGACACTCCCAGAGCCACCTTCTTTAGATAGTTTCTTGAGAAACCTCCTTTTCCTTTTAGCAGAAGATGTAAAAGGTTTCACATAGATCTTCTTGGGAAATAAAGGATGGGTCATTTCTTGAGGACAAGGTTTAGGAAACCTTGAAAGATTATTTGCAGGAAAATCTAACACAATGATTCTTCTTTCGGAGATAGATTTTTCATCCAGATCATCTGGAAGATCGGTATCTTTAGAAGTAATTGCCATATCCGTTAGATTTGTTCCATTCAGAGGACTGCCAATCATAACATCCAGCTTCTAAGATAAATGTAATGCCTCCACCAATTGACTTTCTATGAGAATGTCTATGATTAGTCTTCCCATAGGAATCCAAGATATTAATCTGAGGTTACCATCTCCGGTCATCATGATGAAGTATGCCAAGTGTCTAATAAGATTGTTGGTAGGTTGAGCTTCTCTCCAGTCATAATGTAATATAACATATACTTTTGATCGATAATAATGACATCTGCTGAGTTGGTGCTCTTTATGTGATGTATGCAACCCCTAAAAATTATGAACCAAATTCTCAAATTATTAGGAAGATTCTTACTACGACATGAATCCTTTCCATCTCGAAAGATGAGAGGGCGAAACTCAAGCATCTTTTTTGAAATTTGTTGTACCCTGAAATTTTCTCTCTCATTATTCAACAAAAATTATTTCAATAGGTCTCCTCATGCCCCTAGGGTTCTCAAGCACTCAAGACTACTCAAGGAATTGATCAGACAAGTCCTCCTACTAAACAATTGACCTACAACTAGGGTTTTGCTTATCTCAAGGGAAATTGAAATTCTAATTCCTCAAGTGGATTTCATGGTTTCTTATATGCATCAAAGTATCCTCATGCCAAATTTCAAGCCTTGCATCACAAATTTGCTCAGTCAATTGCTTAGATGATTAAAAATCAATTGTATTGGATAAAAGTCAACATTGGTCAACCTATAGTCAAACTTCAAAAATTTTGGTCAACATAAATATTTTAAAGTCACATTCATCATTTGATCTAGGGCTGATTGTGATTCATCAAGAAAACTCAAGATTCATCAAAAGTCAAAAGTTACCAAATTAAGGTTTTCTTAAGGAGAGGTCAACTGAACTTTG
Organism: Vicia faba; assembly: GCA_948472305.1. NCBI lineage: Eukaryota > Viridiplantae > Streptophyta > Magnoliopsida > Fabales > Fabaceae > Vicia > Vicia faba. The sequence continues at coordinate 729,889,786 of OX451738.1, forward strand.
ACCAAGCATAACTTTTACATACTTCATCAAATTTTTCTCAACCAAAGCTAATTTTTAAGGAAATTCATTTTACTACGCCTTTGACTCTCTAAGCTCAAGGCCAAAAATGCTTCATTTGAGAGATATGGGCCAAAACATTATAGGTCATTTTAAAAGTCAACAAAAAGACACTTTTTGTCAAAGCAATTTACATAAAGATAAATTCTTCAAATGAAAAAATGACTAACATGAAGATTGTAGGGGACATCTTAAGTTTTTCGAAAAGTCAAAGATCACTTCCATATGGCAAAAATTGAGAGAGTTATGATTGGTACAAGTTGGGGAATTTTGAGAAAATGCATGAAATCCAAGTTGAGCAAATTTGAATTTTTAGGCTAATGGGCTTATCTTTCAAGGTCCAAACGTGTTCTTGACCTCATAATTGACGTCTAAGTCCATTCATTCACCATGTTAATTTTTATTTCATTTATTTTTATTTTTATTCATTGAAATTCAAAATTAAATCAAATAAATATTAAGTGGCATTGTAAGGCATGAAAGGCTTTTTATTCAAATCTTTTGGAGGCCCAAGATTGCATTAGAGACCATGTGAACATATTCTTGAAACAAATATTTAGGGTTTTGTCTTATTCCAATTTATTTTCAAACAAAATCAAATATTGTTCTACAAGGTGTCCAAGCCCATTTTCTTTAACCTAATCTCTTCTTATAATTACCATTCATATTCAGTCAACAAGGACACGAAAAAACTGTGAACAAGGGTTCAAAATCTCAAATTTTGTCCAAAACTAGGGAAAAATTGCAATCCTATTTCCAACCATCTTCAAGGGCAAGTAGCCATCCAAATCGACTCCTGAGGTGTCATAGAGTAAGTCTTGATCACTCTTGGTGATCAAAAGTACTTGAAACATGCACTACACGCATCATCGGTTTCCATACTTTTTATGAATTTCGACTTTTGAGTTTTACAATGTTTTTATTCAGACTAACCATTCTAATATGTTCCTGAGATCAAACAATGCAGGTTTGACCCCTTGCATGAGTCCCATAATGCTAGGATAGCTTAGGACCATGTTTGAACCGATTTACATAGTTTTCTTCGTATCTCGTTATGCAAGATGGTTTAGCCAAAAATAAGGCAGCCAATGGATTCGCAACGGTCAATTTAGGGGGGTAGGGTATCTTTTGATCACTAACGTTCTCTGTTTTTGCAGGTTACAAAATCAACTCACCGGAGAACACGACCGGAGCTAGGGCTCCGACGCCTCTCCGGTCCATCTATTTTTGTTGATATTATATTTATTTGCTTATGTTATACAACCGGATGAAGTAGCCACCCCAGTGGCAAGAACGGGCTTGCTAAGGCTTTAGTCTCTAAGGGTGTGAGTTTGATCCCTGCCTTTTACATCTTCTTTTTTTGTTATTTTCCAATTTACGCAGGTTTTATATATTATCATCTGGTCTCGTTTCCTAACACCAACAAACGCCTGGTGCAGTGGAAAGCAAGGAATGAGGAGACCAGAAGGGCGTGTTCAAAACCCACCCTATACAGTTTTCCCTTTTATTTGGTTTTGACCTTATTTCATTGATTTTTATTCCCCTAACCCTAATTTGTTTTTTTTAATTAACCATTAAACTAACCTAATATTTTCTTAATACTAATGAATTAGGTTTAGTTTTTTTTATAATCAACATTTAATTTCCTTGTTTTATTTAATAAATTAATTAATTAACCTTTTTCTCAAATATTAAAATTAATTAGAATTTTAGGTAATTATTAGCTAAATTATTTTTCCATAAAAATCACAAAAAAACATTTTCTTTTCTATTTTCTATTTTTATTTTTTTTCTTATTTCTATTTAATCATTTATAGATCAAGTGTATAGGACGCTTCCTTAATTGTAGTAACTTAGATTTATTTTCTCGCACTTTTTCTCTATTATGTATCTGCTCCCAGGATGTAATAGTTTTAGGGTTTACTTTCGTGCATTTTCCTACTTATGTAACTACCCCGAAGCCCTGTAATAGCTTAGGTCTTTTACATTTTGAACTTTACTTTCAAGACTAAGTAATTGAAACAATCATAGCAAAACCCTAACTTTCAAGACTAAGTAATTGAAACTAACACACCTTACACACTTACACCTTTAGGGTAACCTCTCTTGTTTCCTTATGAATATTGGTCACGCCCCTCGAAAATAGGGACACTTTAGCAAAAGACCCTCGGTCAAATCACCATCATACAAAATATCACAGTCCCTCAATGTCCCTTGAAATGCCTATGGATAAATGATCTAGTCCCTCGAGTTTCCTATGAATAATATGATGACAGTCCCTTACGAAATTGCTAAAGTATCCTTACATGTTGTCTTCGATGACCATAAGATAACCCTACGCATGTCCCTTCACATCCAATAGATAGGGATACCTACCAACTAATGCTATGGATAGTACTATCTCTAAAGGAGAAGGAAAAGAATAAGAACAAACTTTAGTGGGTAGGATACACTTAATTACTTGCTCACAAACTTTACTCAAAAACATTTTCTCACATCACACTTTCAAAACAAAATATTTTCTAAAACACTTTGTATACATTCTTGAGGACTGATACAAGAATTATTACAAACTCAGCCTTACATTGGCAATTTCAAAATATTTTCCAACAAATCACACACGCAAAGAAAGTTTTCAAAAGTGAGCTAAGTAATTAAGAGTTCGTAGATAACTATGGGTGAGAAGGGTGCTAACACCTTTCATTTTCATATATTACCCCCCCGAACTCAAAATCTATCAAGGTCTTTCCTGTTCTTTTCACCCTTTCCTTGTTGGATAAAAGAAAAGTCAGTGGCGACTCTAGCTATCCGCACATTTGGATAAAACCAAAAAAGTCAGTTCTTCCACCGTATTACAGAATTGGCGAATCTACTGGGGATTTCTTGAAAAAGAGGGGTTACCTTAGGGTTTATATCATTTTTACTTTAATTGTTTACTTTTCTTGCTTTATTTTAAGGGGTTTGCTCTGGTTTAATTTCTTGTAAGATCCTACACCTGGATCTAGGGATGCCTTAGGTAAGTAACAATAGATCATAAAGGTTGTATGGTGTAGACCGATATGGATAATATGATGGATATGTTAGTGTGACACTTTGTTTTTAACTGATGTCCCTTGAGTCACTCAAGGATAACATTAGGCTTCTGCATGGTGTCATTAACACTAATTGACTTTTAGAACCTTAATTGACCCATCTTGGCCATTAGAAGGTAGTGAGATAGTCGGCTTTTGTGCAATCCAAGGTTGGTTGATACTCGAAACAACTCTCATTGAGATTCGACTTTAGGGATGTTTTGGTGGCAAGCCAATTGCTGTGTTAAAATAAAGCCTGCGAGAAAGGTCAGTGATATGAAATTCCTAGAACCCGGTTACTATTTTAGGACAGGTTGAGCCAACTTAACTTTAATGGGGAAGGGTACTTACCTTTGGACTTCATGTAAGCCTTTAAACCTAAGGCTCTTGTGTGACTTGTTTGTGTTTTCTACTTATCTAACATAAACATAACATTGTAGCAATATATCATCATAACATAACATTGTTACTAACCATTTCAAGGATCTTAGGGATTTATGGTGCAGGATTTTCATAAGCCAAATTTCTAGCAAGGGGCGTGAGGATTTATTTTCCTCTAGCTAGACACCATCAATATCAAAATACATTCTAGTGAGTCAAATTCTATGACCCACTTGATATGGTGAGCTTGATTCTTATAGAAGAACAGTCAAAGATGAAGATTCAAAGTTCTTCCGACAAAGTTACAACTAGATTCATATTTCAAAATTTTTAATCCCGCCAAATCCTTGAAAACATTGCATATGCATCTACATGTCATGCATATCATTACATAATAGGTACTCCCAAGAAAGGTTTTCTCATCTTCTTGTTGTTTATTTCAGCAAAAAATGGCTCTTGAATAGAAAGTCAAAGATCTCCAGGCTCAGAATGCCCAGTTCTAACAGATATTCCTCAGCTTAGCCAAGGGGAAAAAGAACTGAAAGCGCTCATCGCCAAAGATAAGAAGAAGAAGAAGAAGACAAAGAAACCAATTGGCATCCTTAACAAGGGTAGAGGGTTCAGAGGCCCGATCAAGAAAGCTCTAGATTTTTATATCCCATCGAACGAAGATGACAACCAGGATGGAGATGGTAAGAGTGTTAAAGCTGAGGAAAATGGAAACCATGGTTTTGACAAATGTTTTGATGAAGAAGAAGAATATTATTTGCATGAACAATATCCCCCTGCTGACGAGAATTATAAGTTATTAGAAGAGCGTTCGAAAGCTATGGAGATCCAGAAGGTGCCTAGCTCGAAATTTGAAGAATTGGGTTTAGTCTCATGAGTCGTCATTCCTCCTAAGTTCAAAACTCCTACCTTTTCTAAGTATCATGGAATTTCTTTCCCGGAGCCTCATTTGACATCATATGTTCAGAAAATCCAACCACGTACTGCTGAAAAGAATTTGTGGTTGCATTTCTTTCAAGAGAGTCTGTCTGGAACACAACTAGAATGGTATTATCAACTTGAAGGTACCAATATCCATACTAGGGAAGATTTGGCTGCAGCTTTCTATAAAAAGTATCAATACAATTCTAATTTGGCATCAACCCGCATGCAACTACAAAGTATGTCGATGGGTTATGAGGATGGCTTTAAATATTACGCACAAAAATGGAGAGATCTTGTAGGCAAAGTTCAACCTCCTTTGGCTGCTAGGGAATTGGTTGACATGTTCATGAGCACTCTAACATGTCCTTTCTATAATTACCTACTTGGAAGTTCTTTAGCCGGTTTAACTGAACTGATTTTAATAGGAGAACATGTTGAGAATGGAATCAGAAGCGGTAAAATTTAGGTGGCTACATTCAAATACTATGAAGAAGTCTTATATTGGTAAAAAGGAATCCAATGCTGTGTATGTCCAAAAGAGTCGTAGTAAGAGTGATCACAACCAATCTTTGGGGGAAGTTCTGATCTCTAATCCTATGCCAGTGCAACAACAACAACAACAGAATAATCAACGTAGGTAGGTCGCACCCAGGAGACAGTTCACCAAAATCAACATGTCATTGTCTCAAGCATTACAACACATGTTGAAGGCAGAGATGGTTACATTGGAAGATCCCCCTCAAAATCCCAATACTTCTTCTCCCAATTATAATCCCAATGCAAGGTGTACATACCATTCTAATAGTCCTGGACATGATACAAATGGTTGTTGAGCATTAAAGAACAAGATTCAAGATATGGTTGATGTTAAATAGATTGAGTTTGACCCTCTTAAGACTCCTAATGTGATCACTTCTCCCATGCCAAATCATGATTAAGATTGGGAGCGTCCAGTTCATTTAAATTTTTAGTTCTAATTTCCTTTGTTTGTTTGAACACTTATCTTTATGTCAAACTCTATTTTTTTCATTAATTCATTGCATATGTTTGTCTTGAATTAATCCATTCATTTTCACTATATTTAAATTGTGCCTTTTACTTTCTTTTTGTGATATTCAACTCTCTTTAAAAGCTATAATCCTTTAGAGGGAGGATGATGAAAATGATACCATAATCTCATACAATATGCTTTTGAATAAACCTTGCTGATGATATACATGCGTTGCTTCAATTCCTAAACAATGGAGATATAAGGAAGTTAATACCTAGTCAACCCTTTTAAGCCTAAGAAGTAGGAGTTTTATTTTTCATGCAAATTGAAACCCTAATTATAACCTGGGCAGGGTAGTTTCTCAATTAATTCAATTGTGCATTCAATCGTAAGCTTTTCCTTCATACAGAATAGGTAGTATCAAAGACATCCTTCCAAATTAAAAGTCGGTGATGGTTCCCCGCAATCATTAAGTCGGGCAGTCATTATCTTTCAAAAGAAAAGCCCATTAAGTCAAAACCTATGAAGGAGACTTAGGAAAAAAACCAGGGCATCTTGCTGACTGTAATCTCAAACAAAATAGTTCAGGAAAAAGTTAGGGATAATAAAGTCAAAAAGAGGTCGCTACAAATCCTCCATAAAAGAAAGATGTTACGATAAAAATTGACTGCCTTCTCAAATAAACTTTCGGTTTTTAAACCATCACCAAGTATCAGTGTTATAATTCCAAACTCTATTGGAACCTAAATGCATAATTAAATGAGTATAGGACTGAAGGACATCATGGAGAACGGGTCGGGTACAAATAAAATTTGAGCCTTTATCATTTGTTTCCTAAACCGTGAACCAGGCCACGTTACAACCCTTCAAAGTCTTAACTGAAGCATGGGTTAGTTCGAAAAAATACTATTACAAAAAGGTATCCTGACTCTTGTAAGGCTTATTATAAATCCTGAGTTGATATCACATTCTTACAAATTTTTTTTTACTTTAAAATGCATTTTTTAAACTTCAAGACAAACATAAGCTTTGCATTTTAATACCACTGTTTGCATATGACTAAGTGTTTGACATGAGAGAAATCCGCATGACAAATATTCAATTAATGAAAATCCTCTCAATGGACATAATTACTTCAGAGGATGGGTCAAAGAGAAAGAAACTTCCAGTAACAGGCCTTTCATGGATACAATCAGTTATAAATCAAGGGGAATGACATGTTATTGTCTAACTCATCTGTGGCAGTCAAGTCAAGATTCAAAGAATCTCTCAAAAGTGTTGAATAGCCAGGGGCAGATCTCCATCCGAATCACTTGGGGAATTTTACATTGATCATGAGTTTCAGCAAAAGCCACTATGAAAATTTAATCTTCGGTATTACCAAATTGCTTGTCTATGTCAGCAGTATTAGATGGTGTCATTCTGCTGTGACAATTCTTAGAAAAATACTGAGGAAGGTCAAGACTATCAGAAACCTGGTAATCAATGGTTGATTAATAACTTCAAACATCGGGTGGACCAGACTAATCCTAGGGGCAAATGGACTCCCGCATACGAAGGGCCATGTATGATCAAGAAAATATTTTTTGGCAGTGTTACAACAGTCACTACCATGGACAGTGAAAATTCCTCGTGCCCTATGAACACAGACATAGTAAAAAATACTACGCATGAAAAAGAGACCCGCTAGGTTGATTGGCCTAGGAAAAAATAAGGGCATCACGACGAACCAAGAGGGTTCGGGAAAAAATTAGTGACATATAAATAAAATTGTACACCTGGTAAGTCGAAAACCTGAGAAGGGACTTGGGAAAAAAAGGGTATCCCGGTGGACTGAAAATCTAAAAAGATAGTCCAAGCAAAAGTTAGGGATTAAAGCGTATGACTATGTCCCGTTATCTCATCACTTGTTTATCACTCTGATCAACATTTATTAAATACTCTAGGAGTTGGGATAATGTTCAAGTCATCCACAAATCCCCACAGAACAATCTCCATGTAGCTATCTCTATAGAGCTATCTTTACAAGCTCACCCCAATAGATATATATTACCCAGCAAGCCTAATATGCCCTCAGACAAAAACTGGGGCATCTTCTAGTAGTTCTCCTCCATATCCCTGATGGATATCTTGACATGATCATCTTCCTCAATAGGCCCCCTAGCATATAAGCAAGTTTGATCATTTCCCAAGCATACAGTAGAGACTTCCTCAGCACAACCTATGAAATTCCAATCCTCATCAGAGTTTATTTCCTCAATGCGGTCTACAGGATTTAATTCCCTAACGAAGTTTATTTCTCCAACGCCATACAATCCCTAACAAAATTCTCTTCTCCCGCAAAGTTTAGTCAAAGTTGTCATCCCCAGAAGAGTTTCTATAGTATCTGAAACCTGGTAAGATATTGCGTCAGGGGAATATCCATCTCTTTTATCCCCAGTCAGGGTACATAAGAATCCTAGAATGCTTCTATCCCCAAGAAGAAGTCGAACATCCCCAGCGGAGTATCCTCAAACAGAAAGCGGAAATCCCTAGTAAGGTCGTTTTAAACAAAATTGAATAATTACTTTCTTCACCCCTAGCAACAATCAGAGATTTATTTTCCCCAGCTAGACGTTGTTACAAGAAGCTACCGTACGCGTCAGCAGCATTTTACATACATACATCATTTACAGAATATCATAACATATGCATACGAAACACATATAGCATTCTCATTTATTTTAAGAGCATCATTACATAATGCATTACATACATCATGACATTGTGTAAAACTAACTTTGTCTTTTTCAAGTTAGTTCACAAAGAGATAAATATTGTCAACATTTTATCACCCTTCAGATACAATCAGTCAATGATTCATTTTGATATTCATCTTCTAGATAAAATTCAGATACGATCGAGATATAGATTCATTCTGATACTCATTCCAATACATCTTCCAAATAAAATTCAGATACAATCAAGATATATGTCTATTCTGATATTCATTCCGGTACATATCTCAGATACGACCGGACAAAGACTCACTCTGATCCTCTTCTAGATACAATCAAGCGTAGAATCATTCTAACACATATCTGAGATACAGTCGAGCGAATACTTATTCTAATCTTCTTATAGATACAGTCAAGACATAGACTCATTCTAGAATATCATTCAGATACAATCAAGACATAAGATTCATTCTGACACTCCCCAACACATCTGCTAGATACAATCGGACAGAGACTCATTCTAGTATACTTCTCAAATACCGTCGAACATAAATTTATTCTGATACTCCTATCAACAATTACTTTGGATGGCATCTATAAGCCCATCTCTGATGACACTCTATCACCTCTCCAAATGGAATCTTTAAGCCCATTTAAATAATACAATCAACCAACAATGTTACTTCGTGCACATGTGAGTGCAAATTTATAGGCACTTAAGTGTTTAATCCTCTTCCACCTTCAGATCACGAATGGCGAGCATGCCAATCTAACTCTTCAGGTTTAAGAAGATTGAATAGGGGAATTTGTTGTACCCCGAAATTATTCCTCCCATTATTCAAGACAAATTATTTCAATAGGTCTCCTCATGATCCTAGGGTTCTCAAGCACTCAAGACTACTCAAGGAATTGATCAGACAAGTCCTCCTCCTAAATAATTGACCTACAACCAAGGTTTTTCTGATTTTAATAGAAATTGAACTTCTAATGCCTCAAGTGTATTTCATGGCTTCTCATATGCATCAAAGTATCCTTATGCCAAATTTCAAGCCTTGCATCACAAATTTGCTCAGTCAATTGCTCAGATGATTGAAAATCAACTATATTGGATAAAAAGTAAACATTGGTCAACCTACAGTCAAACTTCAAGATTTATCGTCAACATCAATATTTTAAAGTCACATTCATCATTTTATCAAGGGTTGATCATGATTCATCAAGAAAACTCAGGATTCATCAAAAGTCAAAAGTTACCAAAATAGGGTTTTCTTAAGGAGAGGTCAACTGAACTTTGACCAAACATAACTTTCCTATACTTCATCTGATTGTTCTCAACTAAATCTCATTTTGAAGGAAATTCAATTCTCTACGACTTTGGATCTTTAAGCTCAAGGCCAAAAATGCTTCATTTGAGAGATATGGGCCAAAACATTAAGGTCATTTTAAAAGTCAACAAAATGACACTATTTTTCAAAGAAATTTATATCAAGATAAATTATTCAACTGAAGAAATGACCAGCATGAAGATCACTTCCATATGATAAAAATTGAGAGAGGTATGATTGGTACAATTTGGGAAGTTTTGAGAAAATGCATGAAATCCAAGTTGAGAAAATTTGAATTTTTGGGATATTGGGCTTATCTTTTAAGGTCCAAATGTGTTCTTGACCTCATAATTGACTTCTAATTCCATTCATGCACCATGTTAATTTTTATTTCATTTATTTTTATTTTTATTCATTGAAATTCAAAATCAAATCAAATAAATATTAAGTGGAGGTGTAAGCCATAAAAGGCTTTTTATTCAAATCTTTTGGAGGCCCAAGATTGCATTAGAGACCATGCAAACATATTCTTGAAACAAATCTTTAGAGTTTTGTCTTATTCCAAGTTATTTTCAAACAAAATCAAAGATTGTTCTACAAGGTGTCCAAGCCCATTTTCTTTAACCTAATCTCTTCTTATAAATACCCTTTTGTAGCGGTAGAAATGTTGAGACTAAACCATTGGATTGAATTGACTCGCACATATCAAATAAAAATATCACCACCGCGCTTTATTATTTCCAAAATAATGGGAAAAGATAGAATAACCTAAAAGAGGGGGAGAGAACCTAAGTTCGGGGGTTGGTTATGCAAAGGGAAGGTATTAGAACCTTAAACATCTATGGTACTCCGCGGGAACCTCTTTGTAAATTCTGTGTATTTTGGCTATAAATATTGTATAAAAATAGATTGTGGGGATGAGAAAAGAAGTATTTTTTTTTACAATTTTTGCACCCGCCACGGTTGTGAAACTTTAGTGCCTAGGTACCATCTTCCATGCAATAAGGGATCAGGGTACTCATAGTTCATCTTTAAAAATTTAAAAAAAACACAAGTGTGTTGGTTAATTTTAAGAGACAAGACATCATCGTCTTATCCGAGTGGAAAAACATACTTACTACCCATGATTATGAGAAAGGAGAATTTGCATCATCTCAAAGTGGAGGATATGGCTTGGATTTTAAAATCAACAAAGCCTCACTCAACACCCAAGTGGAAAATATCTCACTTCACTACATATCATAGAAGTATAGTAGCTCGCATCACTACAAGGATTGACAAGAGTCTAATCCTTTGAGAAAATTTAAAGTAAAAAAACAAAAATAGATAAATGATTTGAATGAGATTGATTGACTTTAGTCTTCTCAAAAAAATGTCAAAGTGTTATTAAATTGGTTAAACTTTGATTAAGAAAATATCTTGAAAAGACATGGACCTAAGTCCAAGTTTATTGTGAAAGCGGTTCAAGTTTAAAAACCAGAAGAGTTTTCAAAAAGAGAGAGAAGATTTTTGAAATTAAAGAAGAGGGGAAGAGATAAAGGGACTATCCTAAAGAATAAGGTAAAAGCTAAGGAAAAGAACCGTCTAATCAATAAGAAGCCAACACTTGACACAATGAGTCAATGTAGAATTCCCATCCTTTGGACTTGAAACCAAACAAGCAAAGATAATAAACCTCTTAAGAAAACCAAGGATAAATTGCATTAAGTCTTCACAAAAATTGGGCAGAGTAACGACTATATACAGATGAATTCCCGATCACAGACAAAGCATGTAATCACAATAACCTTCACACAAAGCAAACAAACAACCCAATGTCTTGGGGTAAACCCCAAGAGCTCCATACAAAATAACAGTTGAGGTCACAAGGTCTCAAGGTAGGTCAAGGTCTCTAATCCTAAGTCTAAGAAGTCCATCACTCCATGATGCCAAGGATAGTAACCAAATAGTCCAAGTAACATTAAAGCTTTTATTGTTCTAGTTGGTTATTAGGTATCTTCAAAAAGAAATGAAAAGCTCAAGTGAGCAAAATAAAAATGACATAAAGGTAAATGCTCAAGTGAGCAAAGATGAAAATAGAATGAAATGTAAATGCTAAAACAAATGTGCTTAAAGTAAATTCATAAAGTAAAAGTGAAAAATAAATTCAATTGTTAGAAGTTAGAGGTTAGTTGAATGACCATCTTGAAACTTGCATTTTAAACTCATTAGAGGATTAATAAAAACCAAAGCCTCTCAACAACAAGTTTCATTTTCTTTTTGTCAAGTATATCATTCATTTAAAGTTCTCAAGGCAACAATGAATGATCAAAGTTGTTTAAGTGATTCACTTTGGCCAAAGCATACAAAGATTCATTAGAGGATTGATAAGACCAAAGCCTCTTAACAATGAATCTCAAGGTTATTGGATCAAATGATTCAAATTAACATACTTGGGCTTACAAACATGGGTTTGGGCCACGAATGACATTTTCTCGAATTGAGACAAAATTTAGCGCTATGTTAATCAATTGTAAGTGGACTTATATAGAAGTCGCACCTATTTTGAGCCCGCTCTATAGCAATTTATGTGTCATATATTTGGAGATATGATATGTATATCATTCTCTAACAACATATGACACAATAAGAAGAGGAAGATATGAAGAGGGAATGGATAAGAATTAAACCACATTTGAATCAAAAATTTAATCAAGCCATCATTAAAATCATCCATCCATTTTGGTGGAGTTAAAATCAACAACCAAGATCCAATGATGTTAATGAAGCTCATGATCAAAATCTCATAGTTCAAGATCAGCCAGAATATATACAAAATAAAATTATATTAAAAATAAAGAAAAATATTTTTTAAAATGGTTTTAATTGAAAATAAAAGGGGGAAATAACAACTATATTCAAAACATTCAAGAAAAATTCATTGAGACCATAGAAAAATCATTAATAAGCTCAAATATTTTTATAACATTTTTGGTAATTTTTTAAAGTCAGAAACTATTTTTAAACTAATTAAAACTACTCAAATATGTAGAAAAAATATTAAAAAATAGTAGAAGTCAGAATAAAATTCTAAAAAAATTCAGAAAATCAGAAATAATGAAAATGATATTGAAGAATTTTTTCAGAATTTAAAAATGCCAAAAAGTATTTTTAAGCAATTAAAAATTAGTCAAAACAAAGAGAAAATCATTAAAATATCAAATATGAAAATAATATTATAAAAAAATAAAAATTAGAAAGAGAATATTTGAAAATATGTTTTTTATTTTTTTCATAATTTTTGAGTCAGAAATGAATTTTCTATGATTTTTTAAAGTTTAAAACAATTAAAATATAAAACTCAGAAATAAAAATAAAGTCAAAAATATATGGACCAATAGATGCAAGTCAAAACATGTTAGTAAGATAATCCAATGGATCAGACGTACTGTGCATATCATGGTCTTTAATGAATAAAGCATTAAATCAATTATTTAAATCAGATTTTGAAAAAAAAATGGCACGTTGTCATTGGCTGAGAGATGGCACGTTGGTCATCTTCAACCTCCAGCCACACGGTTTTGCAGGTCTCTGAAATGGTAAAATTAGAGTTCGAGACTGGTACCATTCGCTTCGTCTCTTCAAGACGATTCCAATGGTACCCTCGCACAAAATTTATGTAAGGTGTAGCTAAGTCGTTTTGGAAGGAAAGATTTGAAAAGGGATTTGAAAATTCATGGCTAAAATGCACTTCCAGTTAAAAACAAATGTCGCGGCTAGAATCAGGATGATGAGAGCTTTATTACAGTATCAAAGTTTGAGAGAATTAGTGAAGGAATTTACCTATCGAAGTTCAAATTCAGAGCTCTGAAACTTGACTTGGCTAGCACGATTTTGGAAGTCTTAGAGCTTGATTCTTCTTCTGTTAGCTTCAGTGAGGTTCAAGGATGATGAATTGATAAAGAAAATGGATTGAGGAAAGTTGTAAAAGCAAATTCGAAGTTGCATAAAAGTGGGTTCAAGAGGCAGTTTGACAGGGTGATTCTGGCTCTCTAAGCTTCAAAAAATGAATGAGGTATGACCCTCTATTTATAGGGAATCTAATGGAATTCTTAAGCGTGTGAAATGATGAAGTTTGGAGGGAAATCGTGTGAAGTTGCAAACATGAAAAGTGTGACTTCTATTTTGCTCAAAAATCAATCAAAACTTGCGTTTCAATGTGCTAATCACTTCTGGAAGTTCATTAAACATGATTAAAAGTAAAAACATGCAGAAATTTTGTGTTTAGAAGTCAAATCAAGTATTTCAAATTTTGACTTTGGAGAAAACTTCAGTTTTAAGGTAACATATTCAAATCAATGGTGTGCACGATTTAGGAAACCCTGAGACTTGATTCTTGATGCATTGGAAAGATGAGATAACTAACTTTACAATGTGTAAAGAGTGGGATCAAATGGATGCTTGAGCTAAAATTTGTGATGAGTCAAAGTTGAGAAAAAGAGATTGACTTTTGTACTTAAAAAATTTCTAAGTTTTTTCTTCAAAAGTGACCTATAATGTCTTACATCCAAACACGACCTTCCATTTGAAATTTGCTCTTGACCAAAAAAGATAGCATGAATTAATTCTCTTGAATAACATTTTGAGACTCGAACCATTTAAAATATACAAAAAGTGCGAAAGTTATGACTTGGTGAAGTTGGTGAAAATTCATGAGATGACCTATAATCTTTTGCATCTTTAGGGCATCTTCCATCCATTTTCAAGCTTAGCACATAAAAGAAGAGTTCAAGTTCACATCTTTAAGATCATTGTGGAAATTTAATGATCTCTAGGAGATAAAAATTGACCAAGTTATGATCTTTTGAAGTCACGTAAGGGAATTTGATGGCTTATTTAGAGGACTTGTAATATTTCTTCATCATTAGGTATCTTCCACATAACATTTTATTAAAACTTTTGAAGTGATTTGTTGATAACCCTTTGAAGAGAAGAATGTTTTTGGAATCACTAAAAAAAACCAAAATATGAGCAAGATATAGCACTTTGAAGTTCAAAACCCTAGCTTATACAACAACAAAATACCTTGGAACTCTTTTCAATTTTGACAAACCTTCTTGCACAAATACCTTAGAAGTTTTTGAGGTTGATAATGAGAAACCATAGAAACCATAAACACTTCCAAATATTGAGAATTGAGGGAGATATGCGCTTGTGATCAAGAAAACAAGGACTTATCCAATTATGTCAAACTTCTTCAATCAACCCTTACATCTGTGAACTATATTTGACAACTTGAGGTATGATGAATCATAATAGACCTTGTCATGATATTACTTCAAATCACCTCAAATGATGAAGCTTGAATCTAAATGAAGCTTTGTAGAAGAAGACATGGAAATAAACTCATGAAACTGTGGATCAACTTGATGGAATGTGTTGTACTTTCACCTATAATATCAACAATTAGGGCAAACATCCATTATATTTATTAGTTAAAAATTAATTAATAAAAAACATAGATGATCACAAAATACAAGTCAAGGTGCTGGTGATCCCTCATGGACAAAGCTAAAGATAAGGAGAAGAGCCAAACCCTAGTGTGATCTTGTTGTGATTGAGTTGATATGATATGATAGAGGAATCTTAGGGGGAAAATTGGGGTACAACAGATTCCCTTATTTAAGTGTCTTCTATCAAGAGATTCGAAGGTTAAAATCCTCGTGTCGACGCGATTGAAGATACATAAATATAAAACAAGTCCTATTTTTGGCCCTGAGATGCCATGTAATGCTTATGATTATGAAATTTGTTGTACCCCAAAATTTGCCCTCCCATATTCTTCAAAGTTTTGACAAGCATCATCTCAATTGCTCAAGTCTACTCAAGGGCTACACAGTCAAGCATCCTCCTAAGCCAGTCAAATTAGGGTTTTGGTTCTTGCAAGGAAGTTGAGGTTTTCAAGGGCTCAATCAAGTCCCACATGCCTATAAACATTGTCAAGCATCTACATGTCAAGTTTCAAGGCTCACAAGGTCAAGTTGCACAGTCAAAAGCCTCATTTGCTTCACAATCAACTGTAGGGGCAAAATGGTCATTTGGCAGTCAAAAGTCAAAAATTTTGGTCAACATCTTATTTTGAGGCCACAATCATCATTTGGTCAAGTCTTGACCATGATTCCACAAGAATGGCTCAAAAATCATCAAGATGCAAAAGTTTCTATTTTTGGACAGCAGAAAAGCCAACTGTAACTTGACCAAGGCATAACTTTTTCATGGTTCACCAGAAAAATCCCATCCAATGCTCATTTTGAAGGGGATGACATTTCCTACAACTCATCTTCACATTCCAAGTCCAAGAAATGCTCTCACAAAAAGTTATCAATTTCAACATTATAGGTCATTTTCAAAAGTCAACAAAAAGGCATTTTAAGTCAAAGACCATAACTTGAGATTGGTAAATCAAAATGACATGGGACCAACGACATTGGTTAGAGGACTTCAAGACCTTTCCAAAATGTCCAAGAACATGTTCATATGATCAAAATTGAGCAAGATATGCATTGGAGAAGTTGGGAAAATTTTGTGAAATGGCAAAAGTCAACTATCCTTGAAACTTTAATTTTTGACAAAAGGGCCCACTTTTTTCCACTTGATTCAGCCTTGTCATGCCACCCCCGTGTCCCATGATCAATTTCAAGACCAAATAATTATTTTTCTATTTTTATTTAATCTTTATGGATTTAATTCATTTTAATCCATAATAATTCAAGTAAATCTAAAAAAATTAATTAAATGGTATCTTATGGTTTGAATAGCCTTCATGAAGCATTTGCAACCTACCAATTTCGTGCTAAGATCATTTAGGCATGAAAATTCGAATTTTGAACAAGCTTTGAAAGGCCTTTAATGGTGGTTAAGACAAAATCCAAAGCTTAATTGCAATGGTTAAAGGCTCCTAAATGTGACTTATTCTCACTCATTACTATATATGCAAGCCTTGCAAGCCTGATTCACAACCTAGAGTGTGCATAAACGGCCAGAGAAAAATCCAAAAAAGTGTCAAAAAAAAGTGTGAGATCAAAAGGAGTGTTGCAAGCATTTTCAGGCCAAAAGGAGAACGTGACTCTCTTCTTTGCCATACTCTGAAGCTAAAGCAACCCTTGCCACGTCCTAAGGTCCATCATACCGTGCTGTAAGTTATCCCAGGTCCCCCATAATTTCAATATTATTTTTCCTCATGCAATCACATGCAGGATACTAGGTGATGTCCACCCTACACCTCATCCAGATGCACGCCATGTGGCCCTTATCACAGATCTGAAGGCCAAGAGAGGATGACCACCATACACCCTGGTCAAAGCACACACAGCCAATTGCAAAAAGTCCACAAGGCTTGAGATAATGGGCCTCACAATTCCTGATTTCACCCCTATTCTGGCCCAACACCCCTATGGTTCTATTTTTATTTTCTTTTGTTTTCTTTTCCTTTTTTTATTTTCTTTTAACCAATTATTATTATTAACTATTATTATTATTTAATTACCTCATAAACTAATATATTTTTTATAAAAATTCAGAAAAAACAAAAAAATAACCTTTTATTATTTATTAACTTATTTTGTAAATAAAAATGTAAATTAAATTAAATTAGCTTAATTAATTAACTTTAATACTTTTTTACAATAAATAAAAACAATTTAGAATTAGGTTTTGCTAACTTTTAATTTCTATTTATTTTCTCTTTATTTTCATTAAAAACACAAAAACACAAAAATATCATTTTCTTAATTAATTAATTAATTAGTTATTAATTTTAATTTCATTAATTACAAAAAAAAGGGACAAAATTCAATTCTTATTCAAAAAGGGTCAAAACCCTTAGGACGTTCCCGATTTAATTCTCGCGCGCATTTATTTATTTTGTTTGTTTATGTAACTGTCTCCAGATATGTAATAGTTAAATAGGAATTTTACCGCTTTATTTACTATTTCTCGCACTTTATTTCCAAACGGGTTTTGTTTTTTTGGCGATGTATAGACCCGCGCCTTGTAATAGTTAGATTTACATTTCCGCAATTTATTTTCCGCACTCCTAACTGTTAACAATGCATGAAAGAATGTATGTAAATAAAATTAATCCGTAGCTCACCAATAACATGTACAAAGACAATTAACTGAAAAACAACACACATGCACATACCACTCCTAGGGTACGCCTCACTGGTTGCCTCGAACGTGGTCGTCAAGTATAGGGTGTTTTAGAGGTCGCCCTTCTGTCTAAGATCCAGTTGCCTCGAAACGGTTGCCTCGGATACAAAGGATCTAGGACATTAGGGTTACCACTAAGATGTCTTACCATTGCTTCGGTGACCACACTGTCCCTTATCATCGAATTGACCCGAATACCTCCAACGATGGTGCTACCTACCTCTCAATGGTGGGATAGCACTATCTAAAGGACTTTTACACAACTTAATTCCTTAGAGCAGGTAGATTTCTCTTAAGTACTTGCTCTTTTCAAACAAACAAAAACATCTTTTCACACTTACACTTTCAAAAGGTTTTCAAATGAATTTTTCATACACTCTTGAGGACAGATACAAGAGTTACTTAGAAACTTTTCAAACGAAACTTTTTCAAAACCCACACACACTTGAAAAGCAAACAATTTTTGAAAACATAAGAGCAAGTACCTAAGAGCCCGTGGATAACCACAGATAGAAAGGGTGCTAACACCTTCCCTTTCTATAAATCTACCTCCCGAACCGAGAAACATTCTCGAATAAGGAATTTTGCTGTGCTTTTGTCCTTTCCATGTTGGAGAACATAAAAGACGGTGGCGACTCTTGCTTACCGCGACATTTCGCGAAACCGGCTAAAAAACAGTCAGTTCTATTTCCACCGATCACAAAAGTAAATTAAAAAATTCAAAGAGAGACACAAGACACCACTGGGGATGTAGCAAATAAAAACAGGGATCAAAAGAAAACCCATCAAGGAAAATAAATCACTAGTGAACAAGAGATCCAACTCTATTGGGGTAAAGCCCAAAGAGGAGATAAGGTGTCATCAACTTAAATATTTAAGAGAGAAGGTAAATGATAACAGTGATCAAAAGATGACTGCGAACTATCCACTCACTGAGGAGATAGCAAAAAAAGTAACATCGACCTACCGAGGAAAGAACTGGTAAGATAATACCAGTAAATACCAATATTGAGGTAAGCAGCCAGTATTCACGACTGGAAACAAATGAACTTCTTCAAAGTAATAGAATCTCAACGATAAACTATCTCCCATAATGGCGAGACTACCATTCACCAGAGTAACAAATCTCAACAACGAACTACCTTCCATAATTACAAGGATACCATTCATTGGGGTAACAAATCTCAACAACAAACTATCTTCCATAATGACAAGGCTACCATTCATTGGTGTAATAAATCTCAATAACGAACTTCCTTCCATAATGATATGGCTACCATTCATTGGAGTAACAAATCTCAACAAATAACTACATTCTATAACGACAAGGCTAGCATTCATTGGAGTAACAAATCTAAACAAAGAACTTCCTTCCATAATGACAAAGCTACCATTCATTGGAGTAACAAATCTCAACCACGAACTACCTTCCATAATGACAAGGCTACCATTCATTGAAGTAACAAATCTCAATAATAAACTACCTTCCATAATGACAAGGCTACCATTCCTTTGAGTAACAAATCTCAACAACGAACTTCTTTCCATAATGATAAGGCTACCATTCATTGGAGTAACAAATCTCAACAACGAACTACCTTCTATAATTACAAGGCTACCATTCATTGGAATAAAAAATCTCAACAATGAACTACCTTCCATAATGACAAGGCTACCATTCATTGGAGTAACAAATCTCAACAACAAACTACCTTCCATAATGACAAGGCTACCACTCATTGGAGTAACAAATATGAATCTTCTCTGGGAACTGACAGACTTACTGGGGAAGTACATGTTGCTCAAATAAATAGCCCTGCCACTTGTTGTTATGAGAAGGAATTGCCATAATGATTTCTTGGGGAAAGTAATATGACTTCCTGGGGAAATGCCAATATATTCCTGTTGAGGAGATAAAATCTTCACGTGCAAAATAAATGCATATTCTCAAGCTAGGGCTCAAAGCTTTCCGAAATCAAAATAATAATATTGCTGGGGACCATAGATTTAAACCAGAAATAAACCGGAATGAATCAGTCAACCAAAATAAAACCTCATGAGATATAAACTCAAGAGGGAACCAATTTCTATCCAGACAAAGAGCTGTACAGGAAGGCTAAAGCAAAAATCTTCCACAAGGGATAACTCAATGGGGAAATTGAAATAATATACACTTTCTGCTTAAGGTTGACATTCTATTGGAGAGAAGAAAATATAAATCTACAAATAGGGTAATATGCCAACAAAATAATAATGAATGCAAATGAGCAATGAATTTCTAAATTCAACTATGCATGATGCATGTATGAATGTATGAATGTTATCATGTATATGCTGACAAAACAGACATATAACAGTGGGAATAACCAGACAAAGCTAACTTGGGTAAAGTCAATACTCGGCTAAATTACATCCAAGATGAAAATTTCTCAAGAAAGTAAGCACCAATCGAGGAAACAGATTCCTATATCACGGCTTAAATCCACTGGGAAGGAACATAATCCAAAAATAATCAAATCATAACAATAAATCAGTGCAGATACAAGGATATAAGATCTTCCTCCAGGCTTCACCAGGGAATATCACACAGACTTCAATAGGGAAAACAAATATTTCAAGGTTTGTACTTCTACTAGGGATTGCAATACTGATTTCAATAGGGTAGATTAAAATCACATCGTCGAGATATCAACTGGAGATCTCTCACTGACTTCATCAGGGAGGGAAACAACTCATCATCGAGGTAAAACCAAGATACATTCTTCAATATTGAGAGTGAGTAATGCACCAAATTCTCTAGGGAGAAATTATGAAACCATATGGGGATAACAATTTTCAGAGAGACATGTTATCTCAGACTTTAAAGAAGTCAAACCCTATAGCAAGAAATCAAACTTATGGTGATTTTAAATCAAACCCAGCACTTGGCGGGAGAAAATCCAAAAAGTTGACAACTGCTTCAACACTTCTTAGAAAAGACATTGCCCTTGTCTGGTTGCCTGGGAAACAAACAACAACAAAAATGCTAGCACTACAAAGGGCGATATTTTGCAAATGATTCCAACTCAGCACTCAAAAGGGAAGAGACTTACGTCATGTGAGCGAAGACCTTATTGGGGAATCTGGGGCATAAACTTCATACCATGCAAACCCGGAACCAAAGTGAACCAAGACTTGACTGGGGAAAATGGGATCACAAACCCAACACCGCACAATACATCCATTGGTATCATCTTTAGTAATCTGAGAAGCATAAGAAAGTCATACTCATTCCAACAAAAGTGACCTGAGAGAGCCTTCTCGGGGAACACACACTTCCAAAACTTCAGAGTTCTTCCATCCTTGGAATCACTATTTTTGTTCTCCTTGAGTCACAAAATCTAAAGCAAGAAGTAATTTGTAAATTATTTTCAAAAGAATAATTTTTGTTATTTAATCTTTTTGCTTTGAAAATTACTATCAATAATAAATGAAGTCTTTGTAAGCAGAATAAAATAAGAATTACAAAGATTTGGATAAAAGCTCAAAATTTATTAATAGAATGGTAGTCTGCAAATGGCTAGATTCCATAGATGATTACAAAGATTGGAAAATGGTAATATATTGGAAAAGATATATTGAAATACAATGGCCACTATTCTACCTAACAAGTTTGAGTTCTTGAGCAACAACTTCAGTTGAAGAGTGGTGAAGATCTAAAAAGATTGTTGCTTGAATGATCAAGTCTTGTCTGACGCAGTTACTTGCCAAGAAATCCCTAAATTTTTCCTAGGTTGACCTTGCGGGTTTTAAACCTAGCGGGAAGAATTTATTCTGTTTATGTCTCTAATTTTTGCATAGACATCCCTTTCATGTTTTCAGCATATCGAGACGCTCCTTTTTTGCCTAAGCCGCCCTTTCGGGTTTTCAACTTAGCGAGCTATTCTTTTATTTCTTTAGGCAAAGCATTTCTTAAGTGCATCAGCATTCATAGGACGTGGGAACTCCTCGCCATCCATAGTTTCAAGAATCAATGAACCTCCAGAGAAGGCTTTCTTGACAACATATGGGCCTTCAAAATTGGGAGTCAACTTTCCCCTAGAATCAGTGTTAAAAGACATGATCTTCCTGAGCACAAGGTCGCCTTCTCTGAATTCACGAGGCTTAACCTTCTTATCAAAATCTTTCTTCATTCTTTTCAGGTACATCTGACCATGACACAAGGTTGTCATTCTCTTTTCTTCTATCAAATTTAATTGGTCAAACCTGTTATGGACCCAATCAACCTCTGACAACTTGGTTTCCATTATCACACGTAAAAAGGGAATCTCAAACTTGACGGGGAGCACTTCTGCCATGCCATACATAAGAGAGAATGGGGTTTCCCCTGTTGAAGTATGGACAGATGTTTGATATCCATGCAAAGCAAAAGGGAGCATCTCATGCCAATCTTTATAAGTAACAACCATTTTTTGGACGATCTTCTTGATGTTCTTATTAGCAGCTTCAACAACCCCATTCATCTTTGGCTTATAGGGATATGAGTTGTGGTGGACAATCTTGAATTCTTCACAAAGTTTTGTCATCATTTTATTATTCAGATTTGAGCCATTGTTGGTGATAATCCTGTTTGGCACACCATACTGACATATAAGTTTGTTCTTGATAAAGTGCACTACTACCTGCTTAGTAACATTAGCATATGAAGCTACTTCCACCCATTTGGTGAAGTAGTCAATTTCACCCAAGATAAAACGATATCCATTCAACTCCTTGGGTTCAATCATTCCAATCATGTCAATAACCCACATAGAGAAAGGCCATGGGGAAGAAATAACATTGAGAAGTGTCGGAGGCACATGAATTTTTTCAGCATAAATTTGGCACTTATGGCACTTCTTTGCAAATTTGTAACAGTCAGATTCCATTGTCAGCCAATAATAACTTTCCCTAAGAATCTTCTTTTCCATTGAATGTCCATTAGCATGAGTACCAAAGGAACCTTCATGGGCTCCATGCATCAACATGTCGGCTTCATGTCTATCCACACATTTGAGCAAGACCATGTCATAATTTCTTTTGTATAACACATCTTCATTAAGGAAAAAGCTTCATGCCAACCTTCTCAATGTCTTTCTATCTTTATTTTATGCAAGAGTAGGGTATTCCTGAGTCTAGAGAAAATGGTTGATATCATAATACCAAGGTTTCTTATCTGACATCTCTTCTGTCGTAAACACATGAGCTGATCTATCTAAACCTCGCACTGTGATAGCAGGTACAACATTCTAAGTATTCACTTGATACATAGAAGCCAGAGTTGCCAAAGCATCCGCCATCTAATTTTCATCACTAGGAATATGATGGAATTCAACTTTGTTAAAGAAAGATAATAATCTTTTGGCATAGTCTCTGTAAGGGATCAAGCCAGGTTGACGAGTATCCCATTCTCCTTTAATCTGATTTACTACCAAAGTTGAATCTCCATACACATCTAGAACTTTGATTCTGAGATCAATGGCTTCCTCGAGACCCATGATACAAGACTCATACTCTTCCATATTATTGGTACAATCAAATGTCAGCCTTGCCATAAAAGGAATGTGTGATCCATGAGGAGTAATAATCACAACACCAATTCGTTTCCCATAAGCATTCACAGCTCCATCAAATACCATGCCCCAACGAGATTCAGGATCAGGACCTTCCTCAGGCAACGATTCATCATAATCTTTCACTTTCAGAAACATCACATCCTCATTAGGGAAATCATATTTAACAAAGTGATAGTCATCAACCGGTTGGTGAGCAAGATAATCTGCCAACATACTACTTTTTATAGCCTTATGAGTACGATATTCAATATCATGTTCAGACAAGAACATTTGCCAATGGGAAATTCTCCCAGTAAGAACAGGCTTTTCAAAAATATACTTAATTGGATCCACTTTGGAAATCAACCAAGTAGTATGATTCAACATATATTTCCGCAACCGCTTTGCCGCCTTGGCCAGAGCACAACATGTCTTTTCCAGCATAGAATACCGTGACTCACAGTCAGTGAACTTATTGCTGAGATAATAAATGGCACATTCCTTCTTTCCCGTTTCATCTTGTTGTCCCAAAATGTAGCGCATAGAATTATCTAACACCGTCAGATACACGATCAATGGTCTTCCTTCAATAGGCGGGAGCAAGATAGGAGGTGCTAGCATATACTCTTTAATACTTTCAAATTCCCTTTAGAAATCATCTGTACATACATAACCTTGATCTTTATTTTAACAACTTACAGATCGGTTCACATGTTGCAGTCATATGGGAAATAAATCTGAAAATGTAATTCAAACGCCCAAGGAAGCCTCTAACTTGATTTTCAGTCCTTGGTGTGAACATTTATTGAATTTCTTTAACTTTATCAAGGTCAACTTCAATTCCTTTTTGGCTGACAATGAAACCTAACAATTTCCCTGATCAGAAGCCGAAGGTGCATTTATTTGGATTTAAGCGGAAATGATACTTCCTCAAATTCTGAAACAATTTCAACAAATATTCTATATGCCCTTCTTCAGTCTGGGATTTAACAATCATATCATCAACATACACCTCAATTTCCTTGTGCATCAGATCATGGAATATGGTTGCCATAACCCGCTGGTACGTTGCACCAGCGTTCTTCAACCCAAAGGGAATCACTCTATAACAGAATGTTCCCTATGGTGCGATAAACATTGTTTTTTCCATGTCCTCGGGAGCCATTCTGATTTGATTATATCCAAAAAATCCATCCATGAACGAAAATACTTTGAATTTTGCTGTACTATCAACCAACATATCAATATGTGGCAATGGAAAATCATCTTTTGGACTAGCTTTACTTAAATCTCTATAGTCAACGCACATGCGAACTTTTCTTTCTTTCTTTGGTACTGGGACAATATTGGCAATCCATTGAGGGTACACTGATGTCAAAAGAAAACTGACATTAATCTGCTTTAAGACTTCTTCTTTAACTTTTACTGCCATATCTGGGTGAGTTCTTCGTAATTTCTGCTTGACTGGAGGGCACTCTGGCTTTTTCGACAAATGATGCTCCACGATATCTATATCCAAACCCGACATATCTTGGTATGACCAAGAAAAGACATCCATATACTCTTTCAACAATTCAATCAACTTGCTCTTTTCATTGGGATGCAACAATGCTCCAATCTTGATTCCTTCGGATCTTCCTCTGAACCAAAATTGATTGTCTCCAATGGTTCTTTATATGGCTGAATGGAACTTTCCTCCCGCTCAAGCAACCATGACACCTCTTCTGGAATTTCATCATATTCTTCTTCTTCGCCCACATACACAGGATATTCAAAGTTGGGAGAGGGTGCAGGGTCGTTGTATTCAACATGCTTTTTTAATTAATCTACACATATGATTTATGATTGCTTTTAGAAACTGACACATATATCAAGTGATTATGCAAATTTGTTTACAATTATTATTTATTCGAAAAGGTTTTTTTCTTCTGATTACCATTTTCTAAGAAAAAGCAGAAAATAAAAACACAATTTGGGAATCAAAGACAACTTTTATTAATGATTTTTAATGATCAAAGCAAACAGATAAGCCCATATAAAATCATCTTTTACCTTGGGCAGAGTGAAATATTTTTGAAAAGATTCACAAAACAAATTACTTTGAGACATGGATGCAAGCAGGAACATCAATAGTGACCCAGTTCTGGACTCTGACTCCATGCGCCACGTAGTTTGGTGTCCCCTTCTTTTCTTCATCCTCCACAATAGCATTGATCCTAGAAATAGTTGGATGAAGGTAACCTCCGCTGTGGAAAATATCCTGATACTTGCCCAAAGAAATCTTCGGCTTCATGTTCTCACCTTTACCATTCTTCGCAGGAAATCCCAAACCAGCCATGTTGTTGTTCAATGACGAATCAACAATCTACCCCCATACCTTACTAGAGCCATTACAAGCAACCTTATGAGCTTCTTGAATGAAGCAATAAAATTCTCATTCTCCTTTACGTTATCAACGGATAAAGCTTGGAACTGAGTTCCAACAGCAGCTTCATCTGCTTCCACAACACTGAAAGAGGATAAATGAGATATCAGCAATGTTTTCTCTCCATTTATTATAACCACTTTTCCTTCACGCACAAACTTCAGCTTTTGGTGTAGAGTTGAAGTGACAGCCCTTGCCTCATGTATCCATGTTCGTCCCAGTAAACAGCTGTATGCGGGCACAATATCCATGACTTGAAAAGTAATCTAAAAATGGTGCAGGCCTACGTGAATAGGAAGATCCACTTCCCCAATAACATACTTCCTTGATCCATCGAAATCTTTTATGATTATGCCACTTGGGCGAATGGGAGCTCCTTGATACTCCAGCTTCATCAGCGTACTCCTCAATATGACATTTAGAGCGGATCCATTATCAATCAACACATTTGACAATGAATCGTTCTTACAATTCATGGATACATGGAGGGATAGATTTTGATTCCTTCCTTCATCAGGCAATTCATCATCACAAAAGCTTAAGTTATTACAGGATGTAATATTACCTACCACACTGCTTAATTGGTCTAACGGCATATCACTTTCCACGAAGGCTTGATCCAACACTCTTATTAAATATTCTCTATGAGCAGAAGAATTCATCAACAAGGCCATAATAGATATCTTTGAAGGAGTTTGCAACAACTAGTCTACAATCCTGTAGTCTCTCATTTTGATAATATTCAATATATCATCCACATCTTTCTCCAAGGTCGCACCACTAGATTCCCCTACTGCTTTCTTAGTTTCAAAACTTTCAACAACCTTCTTATCATCTCTAACATTTCCTCGAATAACTGATGTAAAAACACGACCACTACAGGTCACTCTATTGGCCTCATCAATATTCTCGACATTACACAAAGACTAGATGGGTACTTCCACACCATCCTCTAGAATTGTAGCATTTTACTTGCACGATACAACTTTGTCTGATTCGTAAGGAACAGGGCCCGACAAGAAAATTACTACTGGAGCAATAACAGGCTTGCTACAGTATTCAATCTCGACAGGGGTGGAATAATTGAAACAAGGCACAATTATGTTCACCCCTTCTTCATAATATTTGGTCATCTCATAATCATTACAGGAGAACATATCTTCGTTTGAGGAAAAGAATTCATCCATAGAAGCATATTCATCATCCGACTCAATATCAGCCTAGTAATCTTCAATCACATTAATCCCGTGGTAATCATCTCTATGGCCTGAAACCTTGATGGTACCATTATCCAATAACAACTGAATAAATCTTCTCACAATAGAGAAACCTCGAGAATCTCTGCAGCAAATTCGGCAAGATCCATAATGGTGTTCTACTTGACCATCCATGTGGCAGAAGGTAGCATGCAATTGCACCAAATAATTATTCATATGGTTCACGTCAAAGATCCGGAATTATCCAGGACATCAAAAGACCATGTTTACTTCTTCCTCATATTCTTCTCTAGGCCTGATTATATGAATGAGGCCTTCATCCATCATTTCTTGTAAATTAGCCTTTATCTTATCACACCCCTGTATATCAGTACTGTAGATACCACAACCAGCATGGTCATGCGTATAGTAACTGAACTCACAGAGGTTGAAGGATGAGAAAACACTTAAAAGGGGGGGGGGGGGGGGTTGAATAAGTTTTTCCTTTTTTCGAGAAATACTAATGGAAGGACACAGGTATTTTTATCCTGGTTCGTTTGAAACTCAAACTACTCCAGTCCACCCGCCAAGGTGATTTCGCCTCTCTCAACGAGGAGTTAATCCACTATAATCAAACTGATTACAAATGCACAACCAAACTGTTGTGACTAACAATACAATGCATAAGCCAACTGCAAGTGACTAACACCTCTAAGACTCAACTAGTCCTAGCCCTCTTGAGAATTCTGACCCAACTGGTCTCTCAAGGAACACCTACAAAATTATCTCTTAATAGTAGTGAAAACAGAACGCTTCTAATAAGCTTTATCACAAAATGTGATTTATCACTAAGATTAATGCCCAATACTTAAGATTTACCCACTATACAATATTAGTTTACATGAATGAGAATAATGAGCGTTAGTATGTTTTTCGTGGATCAGTAACCTTTCTTTGAAACAAATGATCTTCTATATATAACTTCCAATCTAGTCCATTACTGCCTTGAAGACAGTGCAAGCATTAATGATGCGTGTTGTCTTGGTCTTTATGTTTCCAATGTTCTCGTGCGTAGTACCACTTGAGTGCGTTAGACGTCTTAGAATTAAATGACCAATGGTATTGTCAAAACTTGTCTCTGGAAGTTTAAGAGTTTGCTTGCAACATTGCCACTTTAGAGTTTACTTTAACTTTTATTCTATCAGAGTATTCTTCAATTTATGTTCATCAGAGTTTGCTTCAGCTTGCATTATCAGATGTTGCTTTCAGCGTGCTTCTTTCAGGTCATTGCTTCAGCTAGCGTTATCAGAGGTTGCTTAGGATTTCTTTTCATCAGAGTTTGCCTTAGAGTGCTTCCTTCAGAGTTTGCTTTAGACTTGCATAGAATGATGTTTCTTTCTTGAGATGCATGAGTCAAAAAATTATCTGAACTTAGAAAACATACACATCAGAGTATAAAGTATATTTCACAAAATTCATTTCATTGTTATCATCAAAACATTAATTTATGATTAGAACCAAACTTTGTTCTAACAATCTCCCCCTTTTTGATGATGACAAAACAATTCAGATTTTGATTAAAAAATTTTTGTGCATGGGTGATAATCTCCCCCTGAGATTTATATTTCTTCTTCAACAAAAATAATCAAAGAGTTTAAGAGCTTAAGGGAAACTTCCTGAGATTTGTTCTTCAGAGCTTTGAGACGTTTTTCTTTCATAGTTTCTTTAGCAGTTCTTTTCCAGATGATGTTCAGAGCTTAGTCTTTCAGAGTCTTGAGGTACTTGCATATCTCTTAAATAGAAAATAGCTTTGTATTTTGTTAGAAATGTTTGAGAATTAGTCCGATAACTGTTATCATGGATCAGATCAAAATCTTATTTTCTCCCCCTTTTTGTCATAATCAAAAAGAAAAAAAATAAAAAGATTCAAAATGTTTGTATATTGAAGATTCAAAAGACAGAGGTATAAAACAAAAACAACAAGAAAATTTAAAAAAAAATTAAAACTAAGATTAATGAGAGACAAGAGATGGAAGAAGATTCTTGATTTCATTTGAGGATTCCTCTTGTTTCATTATCCAAGTTCTAATTTCCTTGTTGGTTTCATCCTGTTTGTCCAAACGTTCATGGATGGCTTCATTTTCCTTCTTCAGTTCATTCAGAGTATCCATCACTAGCGAAGAGGGAGCATATGTTGAAGCAGCTTCAGAAGATACAACCTTTGGAGCAGAAGCAGCAGAGCCTGAGCCTACAACATTGGAGAAGAGGGTGCCAAGATTAATCATAAGAGTTGGCACTTTCTCAGAGGAAGCTTTAGCAGAAGGTTGGTGATACAAAGTTATTGCCAAGGGATTGGGATCTGACTCAGAACCCTCTTCAAATTCATCTTCTGAAATTTCCATGTGGTCAGCGAGTGGTAATGGAGCATTGGTAATCTGCAGCAGAGACTTTTTATCCCAGATATTTACCACTTCTGTCTTGAAGGAATTCAGATACTGGGTGAAATTCTCAAGAACCTGAGAATAGCACAGATCTTGCAAATTGAAGGTTTCATCATTGAATTTCCTTCTGAATGCTTCCTACATAAAATCACATGCAGCTGGGTCCAGGTTGCTAGCACTTTTTGCCTTCAGCAGGTCTATCCATGTCTGCATTTCAATTGCAAAATTCTAAAAACGTACAGTAACATCTGACGGAACAGGTTTTGGGGTTGGTTTGGGAATAGCCTTTTTGGTGGATTTTATTTATAGATAACGTAGAGCCTCAGGATCAACTACAGTCCTAAGAAAGTCAGAAGGTTCAGAGGGTTCAGGAGGTTCTGATGAGGATGGACTAAAGGGTTGTTCTAGAGAGTGAGGTGATGAGGGTTCAGGTGAGGTAGGTGTGGGAATTTCTAGTGATGTGGGAGGTGTGGTGTCAGGAGAGGTGATGATGGTGGTTTGGGCTGAGGAAGAAGGAATAGGTGCAGGGGATTCATTCACAACAAAGATGTTTTCAAAGGGAATGATGAAGGATGGAGGTTGTGTAGCCAGAGGCACATTTATTCCTGGTAATCTCCAAGAACCATCATACCACTCAGAGGATCTTGGGGATAAAGGTATGATGGGGGATGTTGGAAGAGGTTTTTTAGCAGGAGTATTGGATTTTGGTGGTGGAGAGCAGAAGTAGATGTGTCAGGTTGAGATATATGTGGAGAGAGTGGTGGTTATGGTGGAGTTTGTGTAGGAACTACAGTATCAAAATTTTCTATGTCAGATAGAACCTGATCAATTTGAGGGTTATTTTGGAGGGGTTTAGATGGAATGGTGTGGTCTATTTCAACTTCAATATCTTAGAGTTTGGGGTTTAGCAGATGGTGATATACATATAGAATCACAAACAGAAGATGTTTCAGTGGATATACCTGGAGATTTCTTCTTCTTCTCATGAGGACGAGCAAAGGGACCTTCTCCAACTTGCCTTTTCTTCTGCTTCTGGAGAAAAACTTCTAGATCAGGAACATTCCTTCCTTGAAGCCATCCTGGGTCAATGGGAATACCACTCTCCTTGCAATCTTCAATGTAATGCAAAATGATTTTAGGATGATCACCAGAGTTGAAGAGAGGAAACTCTTCTGCAGGGATTCTCCTTCTGGTGACAGCTGATGACACATAAGGAGTAGATTCCACC
Organism: Vicia faba; assembly: GCA_948472305.1. Lineage (NCBI taxonomy): Eukaryota > Viridiplantae > Streptophyta > Magnoliopsida > Fabales > Fabaceae > Vicia > Vicia faba. The sequence continues at coordinate 729,920,314 of OX451738.1, forward strand.
AGAAGTTTGTCAATCAGCTTCCTTTTGAGAAGATTATTCCCAGTCAGAGCTTTTCCACATGTAGGCTCCAATTCTCTAAGCAAGTTGGCGTCTTCTAAATGAGCTATCAGACCATTCTCTGTCAGAATGTTTGAGATTAATCTTCTCAGAGGGATCCAGTTTATTTTTGACCCTTTCAGCTTCCCTGGTTTCCTTCACATGTGTGCAGAGATGGTTGAACAGAAGATAAGGCAGATCAATCTTCACATTTGTGCCAAGACATAACAAAAGATATTGTTGGTCAACATTGATGTAGTCAGGAGAACTGGTTTCCTTCCTGTGATGAATGCAGCCATGAATGATTCTAGCCCATATATTATATTTGTTCTTCAAATCTATGACTTTGTTGGAAGCTTGCCCAATAGTAAAAATTTCATCATAGACTTTGGACATATCCATTCTTCCACTTGAGATTCCAGAAAAACCATATCCTTCAAATCCTAGAAGCTTCCTTATGAGATTCTCAGTAATGGAAATCTCTTTACCCATGACGAATGAGAGGATGACCTTTGGTGTAGCAACGACATGAATCCAGAATTCCTTGACTAGATGAGGGAACACTGGTCCAACAAGACGATTAAAGAAATTTTTCCACCGTTGGAACTCCACCGCCAGAAACAAGTCAAACCCATTTGCTTTAAGATTATCAAAATCTACCATACGTTCACTAACCACTTCCAAGCTATCAACATGTATGAGCGTTGTTCTCTCAAGAATGACATATCTTTCTGCATGTTGAGAGCTGCTTGATGAAATAGGAATGCTTTCGGAAGGGGATAAAGATGAAGCCATTTGGAACGTTTAGGTTTAGGATTTGAAAAAAAATATAGAGAGTTTGCACAAAACACAGAGGCGATTGAAACTTTGAGAGAGAGAGAGAGAGAGAGAGTAAAAAGTAAAAGAGGGGAACTTTGTTAGGTATTTATAGCTGAAATTTTTTTTTAGAGAAATAAAACCAATATAGAATTTTGAACGATTGAAATTAAAAAATAATCATTACTAGCAATTAATTAAATATGACATTGAGGGGAGGCATGAGATTTTATCAAATCTAAACAGTTACCTAGGAACAACGTCTCAATAGCAGCGCACACATGCGTGACCTTTCAGAGTTGAAACACACGTTCAACTTCTAAGAGTAGCGTGTGAGAACTGGTTTAATATAATGAACTTCTGAACCATTTGTGTAATGAAACGTTAGACACATTTCAGAACATGATGAATGGCTTCTGATGTAACTCCTCTTCTCATTTCTGAAGAGTAGTTAACCAGAACATTCATTTCAGAACATTCTGGAAACATATATAGAGAAGAAAATTTTTTCATTCAGGACAAAATTCCATACTGATGTTTTTCAGAATGAATTTAAATTTATCTTCAGAAAGGGGTTTTGTGAAAATATCAACCCATTGATGGTATGTGTCTATGAAGCTTAAACTTAGGATTCCTTTCTGAATGTAGTCCCTTATGAAATGATGTTTAATTTCTATATGTTTTTCCTTAGAATGTAAGATGGGATTTTTTGAAAGACAAATAGTAGAGGTATTATCACAGAAGATATGAATCTTACTTTCAAATAGATGATAATCTTCTAGCTGGCTCTTTATCCAGATCACCTGAGTGCTACATCCAGCAGCAGATATATATTCAGCTTCAGTGGTTGATAGTGTAATAATAGCTTGCTTTATGTTGTACCATGAGATAATGTTATCACCCAAAAACTGACAGCTTTCAAAGGTGCTTTTGCATTCTATCCTATCTCCAGCAAAGTCAACATCATAATAACCTACTAGTTTAAAATCCTTGGATCTTATGTAACACGGTCCAAGGTTAGTAGTACCTTTTAGATACCTCAGAATTCGCTTAACAACAGTTAAGTGAGATTCTCTAGGATCTGATTGGAATCTTGCACATAAACATACACAGAATAATATATCTGGTCTAGATGCAGTCAGATAGAAAAGAGATCCAATCATACCGCTGTAGAGTTTCTGATCTACTTTCTTACTTACCTCATCTTTTCCCAGAATGCATGTAGGATGCATTGGTGTATTTGCTTCTTTACTTTCTGATAGCTGGAATTTCTTCAAAAGTTCTTTAACATACTTTGTCTGATGTATGTAAGTACCTTCTGGAGTTTGATTAATTTGAATTTCAAGAAAGAATTTCAGTTCTCCCATCATGCTCATTTCAAATTCAGCCTGGCGACTGAGGCAAAGGTTTCATTATAATCAATTTCTTCTTGTTGACTATAACCTTGTGCAACCAGTCGTCCCTTGTTTCTGACAACCTCTCCTTGCTCATTCAACTTGTTTCTGAATACCCATTTTGTTCCTATGATATTGAATCCTTTGGGCTTTGGAACTAGATCCCACACATCATTTCTTGAAAATTGATTTAGTTCTTCATACATAAATAGGATCCAATCGTTGTCTTGTAGAGCTTCCTCTATTGAGGTTGGTTCAATCAGAGAGACCAACCCAAACAATGATTCTTTAATGTTTTTGAAAGAGGATCTTGTTCTGATGGGATCTTCTTTCTTTCCAATGATCACGTTTTCTGGATGTGCTGGTGTGATTCTGGGGAATTTATTCTGGGAGGTTTGTTCAGAAATTCTTAGATTTTCCAGAGCATTTTCAATATGAGTGTCTTCTGAGTTGCCCTTTGCTTCTGACTCTTCAGAGTTTGTAAGATGATCTTCTGTACCTACAGGATTTTCATTCTGCTTTGGTTTTTACTGGCCAAACTTATCTTCAAATCTGACTTTAATTGATTCTTCAACAATCAGAGTTTCTGTGATGAATACCCTATATCCTTTTGAGCGTTCAGAATATCCAAGCAGAAAGCACTTTTGTTCCTTAGAATCAAACTTGTTCAGATTATCTTTAGTATTCAGAATATAGCAAGTGCATCCAGAAGGATGGAAATATGAAATGCTTGATTTTCTGTTTGTCCATAATTCATAAGGAGTCTTTTCGAGAATAGGTCTTATAGAGACTTTATTTTGAATATAACATGTTGTGTTCACTGCTTCTGCCCAGAAGTGTTTAGCCATATTAGTTTCATTAATCATGGTTCTGGACATTTCTTGCAAAGTTCTATTCTTCCGTTCTACAACTCCATTTTGTTGGGGGGGTCTTAGGACAAGAGAAATCATGAGAAATTCCATTTTCTTTAAAAAACTTTTCAAAATAATGATTTTCAAATTCTCCTTCATGATCACTTCTAACTTTTATAATTCTAAATTCTTTTTCATTTTGCACTTGGTTGCAGAAGTCGAAGAACACAGAATGTGACTCCTCCTTGTGTTTTAAAAACTTAACCCATGTCCATCTGCTGTAGTCATCAACAATGACCAATCCATACTTCTTGCCTCTGATGGATGCAGTTTTAACTGGTCCAAACAGATCAATGTAAAGAATTTCCAACGGCCTAGAGGAAGAAACAACATTTTTATGACTTAAAAGAAGGTTTTGAAAATTTTCCTTTCTGACATTGTTCGCACAGAGATTCTGAGTTGAACTTCAGATTTGGAAGTCCCCTGACCAGATTGAGTTTGTTAATTTGAGATATTCTTATCATGCTAACATACCCCAATCTTCTGTGCCAGGCCCATTGCTCATCGCTAACAGACATAATACATTTTACATTCTGAGATTTAAGATCAGAAAGATTAATTTTATAGATGTTGTTCTTTCTCTTACCAGTAAAAAAGATTGATCCATCTTTTTGACTAACAGCTCTACAGGATTTTTGATTAAAGATTATGTCATAATCGTTGTCACTTAATTGACTTATGGGCAGCAAGTTATGCGCTAATCCTTCTACCAACAGAACATTAGTTATAAAAGGAAGGTTACTGTTTTCAATGGTTCCAGAACCAATAATATTTCCTTTTTGATTTCATCCAAATTTGACATCTCCTCCAGATTTAATTTCCAGACTTTGGAACATAGACTTTCTTCCTGTCATATGTCGCGAGCATCCAGAGTCCAGGTACCATGACTAGTGTTTCAAGTAAGCTGTTAAGGACATCTGCAACATAGATTATTTTCTCCTTAGGTACCCATTTCTTTTTGGGTCCTTTATGGTTAGAGTTTCTAAAGTTCTGGTTGAACTTTGATTTTTCATAAGAATTTTTAGAGTGAGAAGTGTATTTGATATCATGTGTGTGCCCAAAACTAAATTGTTTGTGTAGTGGTTTATATGTGATAACCATTTCCTCAACATGCTTAGGTTTATATGTTTCTTTCCCTTTGGGAGTTTCATATCCAATACCTCTTCTGTTGTTTCCACTAATACCATAGATCATTGAAGCCATTCTGCTTCTATCTATGCTTTTAGCAAGAAACATTTGAAAACTAGAGTCATATTCTTTTAGAATATCTTTTGAACTTGAAGCAGAATCTGAAATAGAAATCTTTTGAAATTTTTGAACTTCCTCTTTGAGTTTAAAAATGTTTTCTTTAAGTTCATAGTTTTTTGTTTCAAGTTTCTCAAAATCAGATGCAAGATTCTTTTTGAGTTTCTTGTATTTGATTTTGAGTTGACTGTAGTTTTCAAGAAGTTCAGATAAGCTTTCAACAAGTTCAGTTCTAGAAAATTCAGAGAATACCTCTTTCGATTTTGAATTAGAGTCTGAGTCATTGTCATCTGTTATGGTATCCATAAATGCTAGGTTAGCATGTTCATCTTCTGAATCAGATTCAGCTTCAGAAGATTCTGAATCATCCCAGGTGGCCATCGTGCCTTTCTTTCTTCCAATCTTTTTCTTTGGTATTTCTCTTTGTAGCTTAGGACAATCACTTCTATATTGTCCTGGTTCTTTACATTCATAGCAGACTATATCTCTCCTGCTTGACTTCTTATGACCAGAAGATTCTGGTTTATCTTCTGACCTCTTGTAGTTTCTGAACTTCTTTTGTCTGTGCTTCCACATCTGGTTGATTCTTCTGGAGAGCAAAGATAACTCATCTTCTTCTGATGAAGAATCTTCAGAGTTTCCTTCTTCTGCCTGAAAAGCGTTAGTTTCACATTTTTTAATAGATTTAAGGGCGACAAACTTACCTTTCTTCTGAGGCTCATGTTCGTCAAGTTCTATCTCGTGACTTCTTAATGCACTGATAAGTTCTTAAAGGGATACATCATTCAAATCTTTTGAAACTTTGAATGCAGTAACCATAAGTGTCCATCTTCTGGGTAAACTTCTGATAATTTTCTTAACATGGTCTGCCTTGGTGTATCCTTTGTTCAGAACTCTCAGGCCAGCGGTCAGAGTTTGGAATCTTAAGAACATAGCTTCAATGGAATCATTTTCTTCCATTTTGAAGGCTTCATACTTCTGGATGAGAGCTAGAGCTTTTGTCTCTTTTACTTGAGCATTTCCTTCATGAGTCATTTTGAGAGACTCAAACATGTCATGTGTTGTATCTCTGTTGGTGATTTTCTCATATTACGTTTTAGAGATAGCATTCAGAAAGATGTTTCTGGCTCTGTGGTCATTCTTGAAATCAAATTCTGTTGTTTATCCATGTTCTTTCTATCAATCTTGTTTCCGTCTTTGTTTTCTGGATGTGTGTAACCATCTAGGACCAAATCCCATAGATCAGCATCATGACCTAGAAAGAAAATTTCTAGTATATCCTTCCAGTATTCAAAGTCTTCTCCATCAAACACAGGAGGTTTGGTGCAATTGTTGTTGTTTTGTTCAGTTGCCATAGTGTTTTCCTTCTAGATCTTTTTCTGACACTGTTAGGTGTTTGCACCCAGAACTAGAGCTTTGATGCCAACTGAAGGATGATAAAACACTTAGAAGGGGCTTGAATAAGTTTTTCCTTTTTTCGCGCAATACTAATGGAAGGACACAAGTATTTTTATCCTGGTTCGTTTGAAACTCAAACTACTCCAGTCAACCCTCCAAGGTGATTTTGCCTTTCTCAACGAGGACTTAATCCACTATAATCAAACTGATTACAAATGCATAACCAAACTGTTGTGACTAATATTACAATGCACAAGCCAACTGCAAGTTACTAACACCTCTAAGACTCAACTAGTCCTAGCCCTCTTGAGAATTCTGACCCAACTGGTCTCTCAAGGAACACTTACAAAATTATCTCTTAATAGTAGTGAAAACAGAATGCTTCTAATAAGCTTTATCATAAACTGTGATTTATCACTAAGATTGATGTCCAATACTTAAGATTTACCCACTATACAATATTAGTTTACAAGAATGAGAACAATGAGTGTTAGTATGTTTCTCATGGATCAGTAACCTTTCTTTGAAACAAATGATCTTCTATATATAGCTTCCTGTCTTGACCGTTACTGCCTTGAAGAGAGTGTATGCATTAATGATGCGTGTTGGCTTGGTATTTATGTTTCCAATGTTCTCGTGCGTAGTACCACTTGAGTGTGTTAGCCATCTTAGCATTAAATGACCAACGGTACTGTCAGAACTTGTCTCTGGAAGTTTAAGAGTTTGCTTGCAGCGTTGCCACTTCAGAGTTTACTTTAACTTTTATTCTATCAGAGTATTCTTAAATTTATGTTCATCAGAGTTTGCTTCAGCTTGCATCATCAGATGTTGCTTTAAGCGTGCTTCTTTCAGATCATTGCTTCAGCTGGCGTTATCAGAGGTTGCTTAGGATTGCTTTTCATTAGAGTTTGCCTTAGAGTGCTTCCTTCAGAGTTTGCTTTAGACTTGCGTAGAATGATGTTTCTTTCTTGAGATGCATGAGTCAGAACATCATCTGAACTTAGAAAATATACACATCAGAGTATAAAGTATATTTCACAAAATTTATTTCATTGTTATCATCAAAAATTTAAGATATGATTAGAACCAAACTTTGTTCTAACAGAGGTCACCGTGCATCTTTACTAAATCTCCTCTAACCAGGTTGATATCAAAAATCTGGAAGTCCCCTGGACAACCAGCAACCATGTTGACATCATTTTCTCCTCCATGCTTTGGAAAAGGATTATATTTTACATTAGGGCCGATATCTTTAAAGGACAAAAGGCTAGATCTCACCATTTTTTGTACCTCGGATTTTAAAGGATAATAATTCTCAATATTATGCCCTGGTGCTTCCTGATGAAAAGCACATGTCTGATCTGCCTTATAATACCAAGGAAAAGGTGATCGTATAGCGGGGGATGGACTGGTCTGAACCAACTTTTTCTGAATCAATGCTAATAGTAACTCTGCATAGCTCATGGGGATAGAGTCGTAAGGCTCTCTCCTCTGATTCTGCCCTTGATATCCCTGAGGGGATGGTCTTTGATAAGCAACTGTGGTCGGAGCCGTATTGACAACCAGAGTTACCGAAGCAACCTGTTGGTGGCGCTGATGATTTCTTCTAGGAGGATTAACCCTTCCCTCTTGAATAACAACACTTGTCTCTCCTTCTTTCTTTTTAGCAAATCCGTATGATGGTTTCTTCGTACTGCTGGAATTTTCACTTCTTGTCAAGCGACCCTCTCTTACAGCTTCTTCCAGACGGACACCCATGGCCACCATCTCGGTAAAATCACTTGAAGCACTCGCCACCATTCTCTCATAATAGAAAGTACCTAGAGTCTTTAGAAAAATCTTCGTCATCACTTTTTCTTCCACTGGAGGAATCATCTAGGCGGCTACTTTACGCTATCTCTGTGCATATTCCATAAATGACTCCTTGTCCTTCTGGACCATTGCCATGAGTTGATCACAGTCAGGTGCCATGACCATAGTATATTTGTAATGTCTAATAAACGCTTCACCCAGGTCGTTGAAAGTATGAACATTGGCACTATCCAGGTTCATATACCATTTCAATGTTGCACTAGTCAAACTATCTTGGAAAAAGTGAATCAACAAGCGTTGATCATCGGTGTGAGTAGACATCCTTCTTACATACATAACTAAGTGAGCACGAGGACAAGTTTTTCCCTTGTACTTCTCGAATTATGGTACTTTAAACTTCACAGGTATTTTCACATTTGGAACCAAACACAGATCATTCACATTCTGCCAAAACAATTCTTTTCCTCTGAGGGCCTTTAACTCTTTCTGCATTTTATCAAACTGATCTTGAAAATCATCCATTCGATTATAGACACCCAAGATTTCACTTGGTGGAGGAATAGGACGATAAAATTCATCATTAGAAAATGGTACAACATTCATCGAAGGAGGTGCGACATAGTGAATCTCATTTCTAGCAGCAGGAGTAATATGCACTACTAGAGGTGCCGGAGCAGCAGCCTGAGAAAATGAAGTAACCTGAGCATCTTGATTATAAGCTTTTGGCATGAATTTCTCTGGAATTCCCCAAGGATAACCCTGAGGCATACGATTCTGAACAACAACAACTGGAGTAACGGAAACAGGAACTGTCGGAGCTTCGGAAGTAACTGTTGTCTGTTGAGGTTGAGCAGGTGGTGGCTGATTCTGAGCAGCCACCAACAATTCCATCAAACAGTGAGATTATCCATACCAGCCTTTAGAGCAGTAACTTCTTCATGTAACTCGCGATTCTCTTGTTCTAGATCATCCATCTTCCTTCTGAAATTGGCCTGAGTATTGTACTGGTGAGACAACTTGCTGAATAAAGTAAAGAACCACAGTAAGACACCTGCGTATGAACATAAATGCAAGAAATATGTACAAGATGATGCATGTTTCATTATAATAACTTCAAAATGGATTACAACTTTTTAGTACAAGTTTCAATAATACCAAGTACAAGATGAGATAAAAATATAAGATCCTAAGAAATCAAAGTTGATGAAGATCACTCCACACACTGACATTTCCTTATGAGTCTTGCAATCTGAGCCTTCAACTGCTTATTTTCTTCTGCATACCTATTGGCGACCTCTTTCCAATCACCAGAGTCGGGAAGTGAGAAAGTAGGTCCTGATGGAGCTCTAGAGGAAAATAAATCCTCTCGCCTCTCCATCATCTCTAAAGCCAGCTCTCAATAATCTCAATCAGATCATCTTTCTCCTTCAGGTCTGCTCGGTAGGTCACCTATAAAGTCTGACACTTATTCTTCCAAGCTTCCTTTTCCTTCTGCATCCCGACTAGGGAAAGATGAAGCTCTTCCACATCATCTAATAGGGGAGGATTGGTCTTCAAAAACATATCAGGCATGGGTTCTTCCCGGGAATATGGCATCTTCAACTGGATGGCTATTGCTTGTACCCACTGAAGATAAGGCTCTAAAGAAACAACCCCTCTAGGTCCCAAGTCCTTCCTACCCTTCCTGTGAATATGACTCCAAGCCTTCGCAATCTCCTCTTTAGCTTCCTTATGAACCTCTCCCTCTTTAAGGAAGAAACCACTTAGATGAATACTATTTGGCTTATCCCTCATCGGATATCCAAGCTGTCATCGTGCAAGAACAAAATTGTAGTTAATTCCTCCCTTTGTACCAAGAAGAGGTACATTGGGGAAACTACCACAACTATTGACAATCTCCACATCATAGTAAGCCTGATGATACCAAATGATATCTGAATGAGTGAGGGCCATAATATTTGGAGCCCAACGAGGTTCCTTCTTGACATCCCAAAAAGCATCATACCTAGGTAAGTGAGAAATAAACCACTGATACAACAAAGGCGTGCAACAAATGATCATCCCTCTGTGGTAAGAATCTCGAAGATGAATAGAATAATAAGCATCACCCAATAATGTAGGGACTGGGTTCCCAATCATAAAGATCCTAATGGAATTGATATCCATAAACTTGTCGACATTGGGAAATAAGAACAACCCATAAGCAAGTAGAGCAAAGATGGCCTCAACCTCAGACTTCCCCAAATGGATCAAAATAGAAATTTCATGAGATTTCCCCCCCCCCCCCCCCCCCTCCAAACCAGCAAAAGGAACACGATCAATAATAGGTAAATCCAATAGATAAGAATACTCTTCCAATGTACGCATCAACTGATAATCATGGAAAGTAAAACATCGATACATCAGATCATATAATTGGACAAAAGTCGAGAGAATACCCTCCTTCATCCTGAGCTTCATAAGAGAAATGATGGACCCATATTTCCTTCGAAAATTTGTAGAACTCTCGATCTCAGGAATCAGAATTAATAACTCATCTATCTTGGGATCTTTGAAACTGTACTTCTTAGTCTTTCTTTTTCCAGAATCCATAGTCAAAAGTACCTGAGATATTCACAAAGAGCCAACTTTAAGTCCCATGAAACTTGATGTTTTAAAAGATGCTCATGCATGCATGAATGCCTGATGCAGTAATCACACACAAGATTACAAACATCAGATTCATAGGTTCAACGTCACGAGCACGAGGTCGAAGGTACTACCCACAAGGTATGGTCTAAAAATTTATCACCTGTCAAACAAGGTTGTAAGAGGTTCTCAAAGTCTACATCCTTCCTTCGAATATTACCAACGTCCCAATTGACTGAGTAATTAATAATATTCTCAGGAAAAACTCGTCCGAGTGTACTATCACGTGACAACCATTTTCGAATTACTCCGTCATAGCTTTCACACTACACCTAAAATTCCAAGATGGGTTAAAGGTTCTACGGTTCTCAGTTTCAGCAGGCTCTTAGGTCGAAAGCAGCACGTCTTCCCGATTACTCAATAAATGATAATACAGTCAAAGGGGCCTCCACTGAGTGGGGATCTCATGTCTTGTTTTTTGGGATTACTGATTCAAAGTTAATATTACTATACCTATCGCCCTATCTTAAGTTTTCCCAAGTATGGGTAGAAGACTTATGAGAAATCACCAAGCACCCTGAAAACCAGAAAAGTATAGAAAAACATATATACAACATATAATATACAACATATAATAACACATACTCAGATAAACAAAGATAGGCTCAATCCATTTTAGGGATGGACCAGCAATAGGTCGATTTGTCCCCAATGAAGTCTCCATTTTTTCTATAGCGGTAGAAATGTTGAGACTAAGCCATTGGATTGACTTGACTCTCATAAATATCGCCACCTCACTTTATTGTTTCCAAAGGAATGGTAAAAGAGAGAATAACCAGAAAGAGGGGGAGAGAATCTATGTTCGGGGTTTGGTTATGAAAAGGGAAGGTATTAGCACCCTAAACATCTATGGTACTCCACAGGAACCTCTTTGTAAATTCTGTGTATTTTGGCTATAAATGTTGTATAAAAATAGATTGTGGAAATGAGAAAAGAAGTATTTTTTTACAATTTTTGCACCCGTCGTGGTTTCAAATCTTTAGTGCCTACGTACCACCTTCCGTGCAATAGGGGATCAGGGTACTCGTAGTTCATCTTTAAAAATAAATAAAAAAACACAAGTGTATTGGTTAATTTTAAGAGACAAGACATTATCGTCTTATCTGAGTGGAGACACATACTTACTACCCACGATTATGAGAAAGGAGAATTTGCATAATCTCAAAGTGGAGGATATGGCTTGGATTTTAAAATCAACAAAGCCTCACTCAACACCAAAGTGGAAAATATCTCACTTCACTATATATCCTAGAAGTATAGTAACTCGCTTGACTACAAGGATTGACAAGATTCTAATCTTTTGAGAAAATTTAAAGCAAAAAAGACAAAATGGAAAAATAGTTTGAATGATATTGATTGACTATTAGTATTCTCACAAAAATATTAAAGTATTATTAAGTTTGTTAAAATTTGATTAAGAAAATATCTTGAAAAGACATGGACCTGAGTCCATGTTTATTGTGAAAGCAGTTCAAGTTTAAAAACAAGAAGAGTTTTCAAAAGGAGAGAGAAGATTTTTGAAATTAAAGAAGATGGGAAGAGATGAAGGGACTATCCTAAAGCATAAGGTAAAAGCTAAGAAAAGAACCGTCTAACCAACAAGAAGCCAACACTTGACACAATGAGTCAATGTAGAATTCCCATCCTTTGGACTTGAAACCAAAAAAGAAAAGATAATAAACCTCTTAAGAAAACCAAGCATAAATTGCATTAAGTCTTCACAAAAATTGGACAGAGTAACAGATGTATACAAGTGAATTCCTGATCACGGACAAAGCATGTAATCACAATAACCTACACGCAAAGAAAACAAACAACCCAATGTCTTGGGGTAAACCCAAAGAGCTCCAAACAAAATAACATTTGAGGTCACAAGGTCTCATGGTAGGTCAAGGTCTTTAATCCTAAGTCCAAGAAGTCCATCACTCGATGATATCAAGGATAGTAACCAAATAGTCCAAGTAACATTAAAGCTTTTATTGTTCAAGTTGGTTATTAGCTATCTTCAAAAAGAAATGAAAAGCTCAAGTGAGAAAAATAAAAATGATATAAAAGTAAATTCTCAAGTGAGAAAAGATGAAAATAGCATGAAATGTAAATGCTAAAATAAATGTGCTTAAAGTAAAAGTGCAAAATAAAGTCAATTGTTAGAAATTAGAGGTTAGTTGAATGACCATCTTGAAAATTGCATTTGAAACTCATTTGAGAATTGATAAAAACCAAAGCCTCTCAACAACAAGTTTCATTTGCTTTTTGTCAAGTATATCATTAATTTAAAATTCTCAAGACAACAATGAATGATCAACAATGTTTAAGTGATTCACTTTGGCCAAAGCTTATGAAGATTCATTAGAGGATTAATAAGACCAAAGCCTCCTAACAATGAATCTCAAGGTTATTGGATCAAAGGATTCAAATTAACATACTTGGGCTTACAAACATGGGTTTAGGTCACGAATGACCATTTCTCGAAATAGGATAAAATTTAGCGCTATGTTAAGCAATCATAAGTGGACTTATATAAAAGTCGCACCTATTTTGAGGTCGGTCAATAGCAATTTATGTGTCATATATTTGGAGAGACGATACATATATCATCCTCTAACAACATATGACACAATAAGAAGAGGAAGAGATGAAGAGGGAAGGGATAAGAATTAAACCACATTTGAACCAAAAATTTAATCAAGCCATCATTAAAATCATCCATCCATTTTGGTGGAGTTAAACTCAACACCCAAGATCCAATGATATTAATGAAGCTCATGATCAAAATCTCATAGTTCAAGATCAGCCAGAGTATATACAAAATAAAATTGTATTTAAAAATAATTTTTTTAAATGGTTTTAAATAAAATAAAAGGGGGGGAAATAACAACTATATTCAAAACATTCAAGAAAAATTGAATGAGACCATAGAAAAATCATAAATGAGCTCAAATATTTTTATAAAATTTTTGGTAATTTTTTAAAGTCAGAAGCTATTTTTAAACTAATTAAAACTACTCAATTAAGTAGAAAAAAGATCAAAAATAGTAAAAGTCATAATAAAATGCTAAAAAAATTCAGAAAATCAGAAACAATGAAAATGATATTGAAATTTTTTTCAGAATTTAAATAAAGAAAAAATCATAAAAAATATCAATTCTGAAAATAAAATTTTGAAAAAATCAAAATCAAAAAGAGAATATTTGAAAATATTTTTGTGAATTTGTTTCATAATTTTTGAGTCAGAAATGAATTTTCTATGATTTTTTAAAGTTTTAAACAATTAAAATATAAAAATGAGAAATAAAAATAAAGTAAAAAATATATGGACCAATGGATGAAAGTCAAAACGCGTTAGTAAGCTAATCCGATGGATCAAATGCGTTGTGCATATCATGGTATTTAATGAATAAAGCTTTGAATCAATCATTTAAATCAGATTTTGAAAAAAAAACAAATGGCGCATTGTCATTGGCTTAGAGATGACACGTTGGTCATCTTCAACCTCCAGCCACACAGATTTGTAGGTGTCTGAAATTTTAAAGTTAGAGCTCGAGACCGATATCATTCACTTCGTCTCTTCAAGACGATTCCAATGGTACCCTCGCAAAAAATTTATGTAAGGTGTAGCTCAATTGTTTTGGAAGGAAAGATTTGAAAAGGGATTTGAAAATTCATGGGCAAAACGCACTTCCAGTTAAAAACAAATGTTGCGACTAAAATCAGGATGATGAGAGCTTTATTACAGTATCAAAGTTTGAGAGAATTGGTGAAGGAATCTACCTATCGAAGTTCAAATTCAGACCTCTGAAACTTGACTTGGCTAGCACGATTTAGGAAGTATTAGAGCTTAATTTTTCTTCTGTTAGCTTCAGTGAGGTTCAAGGATGATGAATTTAGGAAAGCTGTAAAAGCAAATTCAAAGTTGCATAAAAATGGGTTTAAGAGGGTGATTCTGGCTCTCTAAGCTTGAGAAAGTGGATGAGGTATGACCCTTTATTTATAGGGAAGCTAATGGAATGCTTAAGCATGTGAAATGATGAAGTTTGGAGGGAAATCGTGTGAAGTTGCAAACATGAAAAGTGTGACTTCTATTTTGCTCAAAACTCAACCAAAACTTGTGTTTCAATGTGCTAATCACTTCTAGAAGTTCATTAAACATGATTAGAAGTAAAAATGCGCAGAAATTTTGTGTTTAGAAGCCAAATAAAGGATTTCAAATTCTGACTTTGGAGAAAACTTCAGTTTTAAGGTACCATATTCAAATCAATGGTGAGCACGACTTAGGAAACACTAAGACTTGATTCGTGATGCATTGGAAAGATGAGATCATCAACTTTACAATGTGCAAAGAATGGAATCAAATGGATTCTTGAGCTGAAATTGTGATGAGTCAAAGTTGAGAAAAAGAGATTGACTTTTGTACTTACAAAATTTCTAAGTTTTTTCTTCAAAAGTAACCTATAATATCTTTCATCCAAACATGGCCTTCCATTTGAAATTTTCTCTTGACCAAAAAAGATGGCATGAAGTAGATCTCTTGAATGACATTTTGAGACTTGAACCATTTAAAATCTCCAAAAAATGAGAAAGTTATGACTTAGTGAAGTTGGTGAAAATTCATGAGATGACCTACAATCTTTTGCATCCTTAGGGCATCTTCCATCCATTTTCAAGCTTAGAACATAAATGAAGAGTTTAAGTTCACATTATTTGATCGGTGTGGAAAATGAATGGGCTCAAGGAGATAGAAATTGACCAAGTTATAATATTTTAAAGTCACATAAGGGAATTTGATTGCTTATCTAGAGGACTTGTAATCTTTCTTCATCATTAGGTATCTTCCACACATAATTTTCTTGAAACTTTTGAAGTGATTTGTTGATAACCCTTTGAAGAGAAGCATGTTTTTGGAATCACTCAAAAATACCAAAAGATGAGAAAGATATAGTTGTTTGAAGTTCAAAACCCTAGCTCCTAGAGCAACAAAATACCTTGGAAACTCTTTTCAATTTTGACAAACCTTCTTGCACAAATACTTTTGTCATGTGAATAGAAGTTGTTGAGGATGATAATGAGAAACCATAGCAAACATAACCACTTATAAATTTTGATAATTGAGGGAGATATTCATTTATGATCAAGAAAGCAAAGACTTATCCAATTAGGTCAAACTTATTCAATCAACCCTTACATCTTTGAACTATCTTTGACAACTTGAGGTATGATGAATCATAATAGACCTTGTCATTATATTACCTCAAAGCACCTTCAATGATGAAGCTTGAGTCTCAATGAAGCTTTGTTGAAGAAGACATGGAAATAAACTCATGAACCTATAGATCAACTTGATAGAATATGTTGTGCTTTCACCTATAATATCAACAATTAGGGTAAACATTCATTGTATTTATTAGTTAAAAATTAATCAAAACAAAACATAGATGATCACAAAATACAAGTCAAGGTGCTTTGTGATCCCTCATGGACAAAGATAAAGATAAGGAGAAGAACCAAACCCTAGTGTGATCTTGTTGTGATTGAGTTGATATGATATGATAGAGGAATCTTAGGGGAAAAAATTGGGGTACAACACCTTCATGATCAGACAACAAGGACACGAAAAACTGTGCAAGAAACAAGGGTTCAATATCTCAAAATTTGTCCAAAACTAGGGTGATCTTGCAATCCTATTTCCAGCCATCTTCTAGGGCAAGTAGCCATCCAAATCGACTCCTGAGGTGTCATAGAGTAAGTCTTGATCACTCTTGATGATCAAAAGTACCTGAAACATGCACTACATGCATCACCGGTTTCCATACTTTTTGTGAATTTCAATTTTTGAGTTTTACAATGTTTTGATTCATACTAACCATTCTAATGTGTTCCTAAGATCAAACATTGCATGTTTCACCCCTTGCTCGAGTCCCATAACGCCTGGATAGACTAACACCATGTTGTAGCAACTGGTTTTTTAATTAGAGCAGCCACTATTAGTTTTTATCCTAGGGAAGGGAATCTAACAGAAAACCCTAATTCACAGACAGAGATTCTAGGTTTCGGACTATTTTAGACAAAAGGAAGGTGTTAGGAATCTTTCATCTACCTTGTTCACAAGGATACAAGGTTTTAGGTTTGAGTTGGGGAAACAAGATTTAAATTCTATTAGGGGAAAGGGTTTAAATTTTTTATAGGGGAACTCGCTACGATTTTTGATCGTATGCCTACATATCCTCTTAAGAGGAATCATAGTCCCAATTCATAGTTCGTATGGGGTTGGTGTTTTTTAGGGGGTTGCAAACTTATTTTGAATCACCTCGCACTTGGCCGGAAATAGTGATTGCAGAGATTTTGACTAAATGCGCAGTAAGTCAAAATATGTTTGAAAACCCTTTTGCAAAAAACAGTTGATTAGATTAATTGATTGCGAAAAATAGTTTGAGATTTGTTGTATGTTTTTATCATGTTAATTGCAAAGAAATCTTGATTAATGCATGGTTAAAAAATATTTAATGCAAATAATACAAGAAAATAATATGCATTTTTTGAATAAAATGGTTTACATGCTAATATATAAATAATAATAATATTTACGTATAATGAATAATAATACATAAATTAATAATAATAATTATTATGATTATAAAAATATTAATAATAATAATTATAAAGAAAAAGAAATAAATAATATGAAAGAAAAGATAGCATAAAAAATAAGAATTCAAAAAAAAAATAGTTAAGACCAGAGGGTGTAACTCTAGTTAACCAGTAAAACTAGGGGGTGTTGTTAATAATTCTGGTCCAAGCCCAATGAGTTGGCTGGAAGGGGTGTATTTTCTTTTACGTTTTAGTATAACAGAAAAAGGGTGGTGCCAAGAGTAATTGGGCTCGGCCCAAACACAATTTGTGAGTGGTTCAGATGATTGGGTGCTACGAGGGTGCATTCTAATCAACACAGTCTTGGCCTAACGGCCGTCAGATAAAAATCAAGCAGATAAGAATAAGGGACCATGTTAGTTACGGTAGGCTAGCACATATGGGATTGAAATGGATTATATTATTTTGTTTTAACATATCTTACATTACCACTCCTTCTTCACTATTTTGTTTCAGTTTCAGTAACACTATCTTCTACCCCTCTCCTCCTCGCACCGTAAACCCTTCTCCTTCTAACCCTAACTCCCTTCTACTGTCGGCGGCTGCTATAGAACCCTTAAACAAACTTCCCGAAAACCCCAATCGATACAAAAACAAAAACAAAAAAGCTAAGATGTTAACCTCGTGCGATTTCTCCGTTCTACTTTCCGATCCTCAAAATTTCGATGCTAATCTCCTCTTCTTCTTCTCGTTTGCAGGTTTGCGAATGGTGGCCGACAGTGGTGTTGTAGGTGGTTCACGGTGGTGGTTAGCAAGGCCTATTAGGGTTTCGGAGATCGAAACCCCAATCGGTGCTTTATTCTTCTTCTGTCCTCTGTATATTCCTCAGTGTCCAAATCCTCCCTCTCTTCTGTAATATCCTCTTGTATTTATAATGTTTTTGATTTAGGGTTTTGAATGAAATTCTTTTATGTTTTGAATAGATTTAGGGATTGAATTGGATTGAGTTTGTAAATTACAGATTCAGATCTTGTAAATTTTTTTTCCTGTTAATAGAGATTCGATTATTTCTGTCCTTTCTGGTTTTGGATTATAATTGCTTCGTACTGTAATAAGATTTTGGGCTTGGATTTTTTGTCGAAGATTCGTTTTCTGTATAACTGTTGCTATACTAATGATTTGATATAATTTTATTTAATTTGGTTCTGTAATCTTATTGATTTAATAGATTTGATTTTATGATTATTTTGTTTGTAGAGAAGATTTGATTTATTGAAAGGAAATAGGATTTTGGATTTTATTTAGTTTGATATTGATTTCTACAGTGATAGTTAATTGCAAGAAACATGCGTATATCTTGGGATAAATTGGTACAATAAAAGTTTTTCTGAATTGGTTTTTGCACTATGAATTGGGCTTAAAACGTTTTTAGTCCAACAATTTCAAACACCTGTTTTTCCTTTTACCGCCCTTTGGATTGGGCCCTAAAAAAATGATCCAAACAGATCTTTTTTCCAAAACAGCAAATTCCTAAAAAATTAATGTAATGGAAACAATATTGTAATGAATAAAAGGTTTAGCAGCAATAATATATCACACTTTTCTCTTAAAAAATCATTTATTATCTCTTTTATAATAACACGAGTTTTAACAATAATTTCCCTTTTTTTTTTTAAAATTAGTAATAACATAAGACCACAAATGCATTAGTTTCATTAAAACCTTAATGGGCCTATAATTTGCAAACACACCCTCCTTTTTTTCTATTTAAAGATAGAACAAAAATGGGTTAACAAAAATGGGCTAGTATGTTGCAGTCTCACCTCCCTTTTTTTTACCAACAACAAATAACACTTAAATGGGCTTAGTTTAATTTCAACCCCTCTTTTACTAATAACAACTATTTATAAATTAAGAACTTGATAGTTATTTGAATAATTTTTTATTTACAAATCGCATGGGCCATTGACCAACATGCTTTACGAATGGGTTTACAAATACACGAGTCTTTCTGATTTAGAAAGCCCCGCTCTCCCGAATTTAAAGTACACCCCTGGTCTTGGATAAAGAAAGGCCATCAGATACTGGTGTACAATCTTTAATTAAAAATTTCTTCTCTTTAAATCTTAAAAAATAAAGTCATCGAGGTAGGACAAATTTGGGGTACGATAGCTGCCCTATTCAATTATCTTCCAATCGAATAACATGAGAAAACTCGAGTCTTGTACATTCTGATTGAGAGTTTATTGAATACTTAGAATACCCCAAAATTTGTCTGACAATTATAAGGTTGCACTGATATAGAATTCCCTTACGAGTCTCAAGGAAGTAGGCAAAGCTGATGATGTATCGCTTACCAGGGTTTGATAATGAGGTATATGGTTTTGAGCTTAAGAGTGCAATTTTGTATGTCTTGGTTTAGTTTTGATTATTCGCCCATTTGGAGGATGAATACAACAATAATTGATGATGCATGGTTGCTTGAAGACTGAGGCCATGGGTTATGTTCGCGAATCGCTGCATGACGTCTGAGGCGATTGGCTAGATTTTTTTGTTTTCTTTTGAGCATCGCTGCATGAAGTCTGAGGCAATGATCTGTGTTACGGAATAAAGAAACGCATTGCCACATGAAGTCTGGCGATGAGCTTAAATTTGTAAATCGCTGCGTGAAGTCTGAGGCGATAAGCTAAATTTGGTTCTCGAGTATCGCTGCGTGAAGTCTGAGGCGATGGTCTGTGTTATGGAATAAAGAAACACATTGCTGCATGAAGACTTAGGCAATGTGTTAGGTTCACAAATCGCTGCGTGAAGTCTGAAGCGATAGGATAGATTTTTTTTCCGAGTATCGCTGCATGAAGTCTGAGGCGATAAGTTAGGTTTTGTTTTCGAACATCGCTGCATGAAGTATGAGGCGATGATCTGGGTTTGTAAGGAAGAAACACATTGCTGAATGAAGTCTGAGGCAATGGGTTAGGTTCGTAAATCGCTGCATGAAGTCTGAGGCGATAAGATATGTTTTGTTTTCGAACATCACTGCATGAAGTATGAGGCGATGATCTGGGTTTGTAAGATAGAAACACATTGCTGCATGAAGTCTAAGGAAATTGGTTAGGTTCGCAAATCGCTGCATGAAGTCTGAGGCGATAAGATAAATTTGTTTTCGAGCATCACTGCATGAAGTCTTAGGCGATGGTCTGTGTCGTGGAATAAGGAAACACATTGCTGCATGAAGTCTGAGGAAATGGGTTAGGTTCACAAATCACTGCGTGAAGTCTGAGGCATTAAGCTAAATTTGTTTTCGAGCATCGCTGCATGAAGTCTGAGGCAATGGTATGGAGCTTGGAATAAAGAAACACATTGCTGAATGAAGTTTGAGGCAATGGGTTAGGTTCGTAAATCGATGCGTGAAGTCTGAGGCGATATGATAAATTTTGTTTTTTGGGCATCGCTGCATAAAGTCTGAGGCGATGACTTGGGTTTGTAAGGAGATCATCACTTCAGGAAGACTTAGGTGATGGGTTGAATCGTAGGAGAAGTATTTTGTTGGTTGACCCTTAGATATCTAAATCAAGGGCGAGACTATTTGTTTGATGCATGATACATGCGTATGATGTCTGATATTGCGATGTTTGGATGTATGCATAATGTATGATGTTTGACATTGAGATGGAACCCTGAATATATGCGTATTATATGCAAAAATGTATAGCGTATGTATGCTTTGGAAAAATGTATGTATGAAATATGCGTAAGATGTGCATATGCCTTGAAATGTTATGAAGACTATTCCCGGCATTCTCTCCTTTAAACTATTGGATTAGAGTTGTAGACGTAGGTAATGGTATATGCATAGGTTTGTATGTTGTAAGCGCAGGCGTAAGTGTAGACATATGTATTGGCATATGTGTATCCTTTTATGTTGTAAGCGCAGGCATAGACGTGGACATATGTATACACTTTGTATTGTGAGTGCAAGCATAGGCACAGACGTATGTGCAGACGTAGTCTTTTTGCGTCGCGAGCGTAGACATAGGCGTAGACATGTGTATAGACTTTTGTGTTGCAAGACGTAGGAGTAGCCATGTGCGTGGACGTAGACATGGATTTTCTTTTGATATTTTTCTAACCAATTTTTTTTTATGTTTTGTCAAAAGCTTTTATTTGTCAATTCCCCCCGAAATGATTTTAAGACAATATTCACAAGTAATAATCGTAGTATCTTGCCGACAAGTCTGAGAAAAGAAAAATACAATTTGAAAGGTGAAAAGAAAAGTGAATGTTTTATTGATTATGCCTCTGAATAGGAGAATGTACATGATGCAATTCCTAGAAAGAGGTAATTACATAAAGTTTTAAAACTGTAAATGGCAATAAAAAATGCTAATTGCTGCTGCTGTTCCCACAATATCCTTTTAATGATCTTATCTCCTTTGCTTCTGAGTCGTATGATTTAGATCCATCTCTCCCTTCGTGGTTTGTAGACGCAGTTCTTAGATTACAATCTTTTTGTTCTCTATTTCTTTTTGAATGATCCCTAATTTTTTCCTGGATTACCCTTTCAGGTTTTCAATCCACCGGGATAATTTTTTTTGTTTATATGCCCCTAATTTTTTCCTGGATCGCCCTTTAGGGTTTTTGATCCACTGAGACGCTCCTTTTTGCCTAATTCACCCATTTAGGGTTCGAGCTTAGCGAGCTTCTTATACATAGTTTTTTCTGACTACGTCTGAGTTTGTCGGATGTGGTAGCTTTTCTCCATCCATTGTTGTGAGGATAAGACCACCACCAAAGAATGTTGTTTTGACTACGTATGGACCTTTATAGTTGGGTGTCCATTTACCACGTGAGTCAAGGCAAGGTAGCATAATCGTTCTGAGTAATATACCATGTTGTGGTTCGTCTTGTGCAGTACATTGTTACTCAGAAAGAATTTTGAGGCTAATTTCCATAGAGTTTGTTTGTCAATGCTAGAGGCATTTTCTGGATGTTCTTGTTTTTCCAAGTACTTCTTGATGTCATAACTTCGAGGCTGGTTGTCTGGTCTTTCTTTGACATCAAGGAAATGTGCAGGCTCTTCAAAGTGTCTATTTGTGACGCGTGGTTCGTGGTTTGACCAAGTTACTTTGAACATAAATGATATAGTTGCCAGAGCGTCTGCCATTTGATTTTCTTTTTGTGGGATATGACTGAAATTTATCTTCGCAGTCAGCTTTAAAACATGATCCCGATATGGAATCAGTTTTGGATATTCAGTATCTCATTAGCTGTTGACTTGGTATATGGCTTGTGATCATTCTTTGGGGAAGCCAAAACTGCCCCTACATCATGCCCCAATTTATTTGAAGCCCCGTCAAACGTGAATGTCCAACGTGGCACTGGCTCGGGTTTTTCGCCAGGTCCCTGTATTTCATCGTCGCTTATTTTTGCCTAACTAGCGAACAAACTTCTTTGAAGAGGTGATCTGTCTACCATTATGTCTGTATCATGGCCTATTTCTATAAGAACCAACATATATGTGCAATAATTTGACTAGCTTCTTTGTGGCTCTGCTCTAACATTGCCCCTTAGCTTGATTTCTTCCTTTGTACCTAGATTAATGGTCTTAATAGCCTCTTGATACGGTTGTACATTGTCAGCCTTTTTCTCTATTTCCCTCGCCATTTTCTCAGAGATTTCAAGATCTTTACCACTTTCCTCTTCAGCTCGATTGATGGGAGCATCAAAATTATATCGGGTCGCAGATGGTGGTTTTGGGCATGAATTTGCATACTTATCATGTTTTGGTTCAGATTTAGTATATGGAATTTGAAAATGCATATGCAAAGAAAGTATTTCCATTTTTAAATTTACGGAATAAATGCAAGAGAAAGACAAGGATCTTAATTAAAAACAAAAAATAACTTTTATTAATTGCAAATATTTTTTGAAACAAAACGGGGGAACCCTTACAAGCAACCCCTATGCCCCTCGCTTGACATAGGTTCTTTCAAAAACAAGAAAAATTACTTAGGAAAGAAAAATATCTCGGGAATCTCCACGGAGTCCATCTTTTGAGTTCTTCTTCTGGGGCGCATTTTCGAATGAAGTCATTGGCCCCTTTTAGAATTTCCTTCGTTGGATATCTTTGTCGTATGTCCACCATGCTTTACTCCCTTGTTGACAAATGTTTCTTGGATTGGAGAGACCCATGCTTTTTCCCGTAGAGTAGCTACGTATTTTTCTTCAGGGTATTGTCCAAACTGGAGTATCCCCTGGTCCACTAGCTTTAGCGGAGTTTTCCCGAAGGCTCCATTACGCTCCAATAGGAAACACACTCCCACAGATATTACCTCAACAAGCTTATCGGGGCTTTTGCTTGTTTGGTTGCCCTGCAGTCAACGACTACTTCAATTGCCTTTATTATTGGTCCACCGTGTAGAGGTGTAGGGTTTGTTTTGATGTCAGGTTCCTCAAAAGTGATGTCTTGAGATTCTAACAAGTCTTGGACCTTATGTTTAAATGCCCAACATTGTTCTATGGTGTGCCTCAGAGAGTTAGCATGGTACTCGCATCTGGCGTCGACATTGTACCTTTATGGGAGTGGCCCGATTGGAGGAGCTAGAGGCTTGATTTCAACCAAGGATGCCTTAACCAGCTGTTGCAATAACTGGCTAGGTGGTATAGGGAGAAGATCAAATTTTCTGGGTGGCCTTCTGCCTTGCTGTTGTCCTTGTGGGATCACTAATGGTCGTGGTATCCTTGCTTGTGAATCTACGACATTAATTTCTTCCTCTTGTATTTTTAGGGGGTCCGAAACAGACCCTTTTGGATTGAGGGGTTCTGCTTCTGGCTCCTTTCTTAGTTGGTGACCGCTTGATGCACCAATTGTTTGGGCTACTTCTTCAAAAGCTACCATGGGAATCTGGTCTTGTTTGTAAATGAAGTTCTTTAGGGCTAGAAGAACTCGACTCAAATCTCCTTTAATCGAACTCACATCACTTTTGACTTGGTCTAGATCTTCCTTGATTGTAGCCTGGTTTTCCCTGATCTATTCCAGGGTTCTTTGTTGATAGGCCCTTACTTGATATGGAGGCCAAGGAGGTGGTGATCTTCTTCTAGCCATGGCTTAACTGAAGAGATTTAAAAAAAAAGAAAGAGTTTTGATATGATATGCAGGTGTTTATGAATGCATGCATGCGAACTGATGTGTATGAACATGAAATGATTTCTTGTGTTAAATGTCTTATTCACTTGGGTACATGCTTGTCTTTTGCTTATTTTTATTCGGTGACCGGCTTAAAAATAGATACGCAAGCGAGATATGGGAACAAAATTCCTTTATCGAAGGTAACATAATTCAGATATTGAAAAATATTACAATCTTAAACCATAACATGTTTGTATGAAATTGAACCAAGGGAAACAAGTCTTCTTGGTGCGCTTGCGGACGCCTGCTTCTTGAAACCATCCACCTTTGCTTGACAAAGCTTGAGAAGGTCTTTAGAATATTATTTCCCTTTTATGGCTTTAATTTTAGACATGTTTGGTGCATTGACGCGGACAAGTTGTTTCCTCCGGTATCCATTTTTTTGAAGACAGTCACCGAGATCTTGAGTTTATTATTTTTTTTCGTACCCTGTGAATAAGACAAAGAAACGGATGACGAATATAAGAAATGTATGAAAAATATATGGAATGTATGAATGCATAGGTGTATGGTTGAGTGATAGGATTTTTGTAATAAGTACCCCTGTAGGTACGTACGGTTCAGTGACGAGGTTTTTGTGATAAGTACCCCTATAAAGTAGGGATGTATAGTGACGTGGTTTTTGTGATAAGTACCCTTAGAAGGTAGGCTCCTTAATTTTGACCTACGTATAGTCTACCCTCCCAAAAGGTGGCTTCCTTAAGGGTGTCATTAATAACACCATAGGGAAAAGGCACAAGGGCCTCCCTTAAGTGGAGCCTCTTTACGGACCAAACTTTCATCTCCAAGACGTGAAAGGTCTCGTCATGAGATTTTAGGTTAAGATCGTTACAAAGAGTCATGGGTGTCCTTCCAAAGTCCTACTCGCCAAGAGGATATATCTCGATAAGTATTCCTTTTTCGGAAGTTCACCGACTCTAGGCGAAGTCGTCACATAAACTCGCAGGGATGATGTACCCACTAAGCTAATAGACGAACCTTCTTTTTAAGGGTTATTGAAAATATTTATTTATTTAATTTGAAATAAAAATTCCCACCACGCAGTAAATATATTACAAAAAGAATTGACAATAAATAAATAAATGCAATAAATAAAATATTGCAATAAATAAATACAACAAATAAAAAACCCAAAATACCTAAAAGCTAGGGTTAAGGAAAGTCCCCATCAGGGTCTCTAGCTGTAGCAACTGGTTTTTTAATCAGAGCCGCCACTATTAGTTTTTATCCTAGGGAAGGGAATCTAACAAAAAACCCTAATTCAGAGATAGAGATTCTAGGTTTCAGACTTCTTTAGACGAAAAGAAGGTGTTAGGCACCTTTCATCTACCTTGTTCACAAGGATACTAGGTTTTAGGTTTGAGTTGGGGAAACATGATTTAAATTTTATTAGGGGAAAGGGTTTAAATTTTTTATAGGGGAACTCGCTACGATTTTTGATCGTATGCCTATGTATCCTCTTAAGAGGAATCAGAGTCCCAATTCGTAGTTCGTATGAGGTTGGTGTTTTTTAGGGGGTTGCAAACGTATTTTGAATCACCTCGCACTTGTCCAGGTATAATGATTGTGGAGATTTTTACTAAATGCACAGTAAGTCAAAATCTGTTTGAAAACCCTTTTGCAAAAAACAGTTGATTAGATTAATTGATTGCGAAAAATAGTTTGAGATTTGTTGTATGTTTTTTATCATGTTAATTGCAAAGAAATCTTGATTAATGCATGGTTAAAAAATATTTAATGCAAATAATACAAGAAAATAATATGCATTTTTGAATAAAATGGTTTACATGCTAATATATAAATAATAATAATATTTACATATAATGAATAATAATATATAAATTAATAATAATAATTAATATGATTATAAAAATTAATATTAATAATAATAATAATAATTATAAAGAAAAAGAAGTAAATAATATAAAGAAAAGATAGCATAAAAAATAAGAATTAAAAAAAATTAGTTAAGACCAGGGGGTGTAACTCTAGTTAACCAGTAAATCTATGGGGTGTTGTTAATAATTCTGGGCCAAGCCCAATGCGTTGGCTGGAAGAGGGTGCATTTTCTTTTATGTTTTAGTAGAACAACAAAAGGGTGGTGTTAAGAGTAATTGGGCTAGGCCCAAATGCAATATGTGAGCGGTCCGGATGATTGGGTGCTGCGAGGGTGTATGCTAATCAACACAGTCTTGGCCTAGCGGCAGTCAGATTAAAATAAAGCTGATAAGAATGAGGGACCATGTTAGTTACGATAGGCTAGCGCATACGGGATTGAAACATATTATATTATTTTTTTTAACACATCTTACATTTCCATTCCTTCTTCATTATTTTGTTTCAGTTTCAGTAACACTATCTTCTACCCTTCTCCTTCTAACCCTAACTCCCCTCTACTGCTGGCGGCGGCTATAGAACCCTTAACCAAACTTTCCTAAAACCCCAATCGATACAAAAATAAAAACAGAAAAGCTAAGATGTTAACCTCGTGCGATTTCTCCGTTCTACTTTTCGAGCCTCTAAATTCCGATGCTAATCTCCTCTTCTTCTTCTCGTTTGCAGGTTTGCGAATGGTTGTCGACTGTGGTGTTGAAGGTGGTTTAGGATGGTGATTAGAAAGGCCAATTAGGGTTTTGGAGATTGAAACCCCAATCGGTGCTTTATTCTTCTTCTGTCCTCTGTTTATTCCTCAGTGTCCAAATCCTCCCTCTCTTCTATAATCTCCTCTTGTATTTATACTATTTATGATTTAGATTTTTGAATGAAATTCTTTTATGTTTTGAATAGATTTAGGGATTGAATTTGATTGAGTTTGTAAATTACATATTCAGATATTGTAAAATATTTTTCTGTTAATAGAGATTCGATTATTTCCGTCCTTTCTGATTTTGGATTATAATTGCTTCGTACTGTAATAAGATTTTGTGCTTGGATCTTTGGACGAAGATTCATTTTCTATATAATTGTTGCTATACTGAAGATTGGATATAATGTTATTTAATTTAGATCTGTAATCTTATTGATTTAATAGATTTGATTTTATGATTATTTTGTTTGTAGAGAAGATTTAGTTTATTGAAAAGAAATATAATTTTAGATTTTATTTAGTTTGATCTTGATTTCTACAGTGCCAGTTAATTGCAGGAAACGTGCGTATATCTTGGGATAAATTGGTACAGTAACCGTTTTTCTGAATTGGTTTTTGCACTATGAATTGGGCTTAAAACGTTTTTAGTCCAACAATTTCAAACGCCTGTTTTTACTTTTACTGCCCTTTGGATTGGGCCTCAAAAAAATGATCCAAACAGATCTTTTTTCCAAAACAGCAAACTCCTAAAAAATTAATGTAATGGAAACAATATTGTAATGAATAAAAGGTTTATCAACAATAATATATCACACTTTTCTCTTAAAAAATAATTTATTATGTCTTTTATAATAACACAAGTTTTAACAATAATTCCCCTTTTCTTTTTTTAAATTAGTAATAACATAAGACCACAAATGCATTAGTTTTATTAAAACCTTAATGGGCCTATAATTTGCAAACACACCCTCCTTTTTTCTATTTAAAGATAGAACAAAAATGGGTTAACAGAACTGGGCTAGTATGTTGCAGTCTCACCTCCCTTGTTTTTTTACTAACAACAAATAACACTTAAATGGGCTTAGTTTAATTTCAACCCCTCTTTTACTAATAACAACTATTTAGTAATTAAGAACTTGATGGTTATTTGAATAATTTTTCATTTACGAATCGCATGGGCCATTTGCCAACATGCTTTGGGAATGAGTTTACGGATACACGAGTCTTTCTAATTTAGAAAGCCCCGCTCTCCTGAATTTAAAGTACACCCCCTGGTCTTGGATAAAGATAGGACATCAGATACTACTGTACCATCTTTAATTAAATTTTTTTTCTATTTAAATCTTAAAAAATAAAATCATTGAGGTAGGACAATTTGGGGTACGCCACATGTTTGAACTGATTTACATTGTTTTCTTTGTATCTCATTATGCAGGACGATTTAGCCAAAAATAAGGCCACCAATGGATTCACAAGGGTCAATTTAGGGGGGTAGGGTCTCTTTTTATCACTAACGTGCTCTGCTTTTGCAGGTTGCAAAATCAACTCACTAGAGAAGACGATCGGAGCTAGGGCTTCGGCGCCTCTCTGATCCATCTATTTTTGTTGATATTATATTTATTTGTTTTTGTTATGCAACCGAATGAAACAGCCACTCCAGTGGCAAGAATGCACATGCTAAGGCTTTAGTCTCTAAGGGTGTGGGTTCGATCCCTGCCTTTTGCATCTTTTTTTTTTGTTATTTTCCAATTTACGCAGGTTTCATATATTATCATCCGGTCCTGTTTCCTAACACCAACAAATGCCTGGTGTAGTGGTAAGAAAGGCATGAGGAGACCAAGAGGGTGTGGATTCAACACCCACCCCATGCAGTTTTCCCTTTTATTTGGTTTTAACCTTATTTCATTGATTTTATTCCTCTAACCCTAATTTGTTTTTTTAATTGACCATTAAACTAACCTAATATTTTCTTAACACTAATGAATTAGGTTAAGTTTTTTTATAATGAACATTTAATTTCCTTTTTTTATTTAATCAATTAATTAATTAGTTAACCTTTTTCTTAAATATTAAAATTAATTAGAATTTTAGGTAATTATTACTTAAACTATTTTTCCATAAAAATCACAAAAAAAATTTCTTTTCTACTTTCTATTTTACTTTTTTTCTTATTTCTATTTAATCATTCATAGATCAAGTGTATAGGACGCTTCCTTAATTGTAATAACTTAGATTTTTTTCTCGTACTTTTTCTCTATAATGTATATGCTCCCAGTATGTAATAGTTTTAGGGTTTACTTTTCTGTATTTTCCTATTTATGTAACTATCCCAAAGGCCTGTAATAGCTTAGGTCTTTACATTACGCACTTTACTTTTCCACCAATATTTTATACTTCTAGTAACTAGGGTTTGTATGGAAAGATTAAAAACAATCGTAGGAAAAACCTAACTTTTAAGACTAAGTAACTAAAACTAACACAGTTTTCAAACTTACATCTTTAAGGGAACCTCTCTTATTGCCTTACGAATATTGGTAATGCCCCTCGAAAGTAGGGATACTTTATCAAAAGACCCTCGATCAAATCATCATCATATAAAAGATCATAGTCCCTCACGTCCCTTGAGTTGCCTAGGGAAAAATGATTTAGTCCCTCGAGTTGCCTACGAATAATATGATGGACGTACCTTATGAAATTTCTAAAGTACCCTTACATGTTGCCTTCGATGACCATACGATAACCCTACGCTTGTCCCTTCACATCCAATAAATAGGGCTACCTACCAACTAATGGTATGGATAGTACTATCTCTAATGGAGAAGGAAAAGAATAAGAACGACCTTTAGTGGGTAGGATACACTTAATTACTTTCTCACAAACTTTTCTCAAAAACATTTTCTCACATCACACTTTTAAAACAAAATATTTTCTAAAACACTTTGTATACATTCTTGAGGATTGATACAAGAATTATTACAAATTCAGCCTTACATTGGCAATTTCAAAATATTTTCCAACAAATCACACACACAAAGCATGTTTTCAAAAGTGAGCTAAGTAATTAAGAGTCTGTAGATAACTATGGGTGAAAAGAGTGCTAACAACTTCCCTTTTCATATCTTACCCCCCCCCCCTCGAACTCAAAATCTATCAAGGTCTTTCCTGTTCTTTTCACCCTTTCCCTGTTGGATAAAAGAAAAGTCGGTGGCGACTCTAGCTATTCGCACATTTGGATAAAACCAAAAACCTCAGTTCTCCCACCGTATTACACAAATGTATACTCATACATATTATCAACCATAGCTTGATACCCAAAGCACCTAATGACAGTACCATCATGTTGAAGAAGCTTTGTTATGCCATTTCAGAAACACATATGTCATTTCCCATAACCTTTGAAAAAATGTACCCGTCTGGAGATACAAACCCATGAACCCAACAATATTTAACTAGTTCAAGGTAAACTAGTCCTTTCAAGCAATCGAAAAAGGTTTCCCATCCTCGAGTCTTTAAAACTTCAGTGAAATCGAACCCATTAGCTTTTAGGTTTTCGAAATCAACAATCAACTCAACAAGAAACGATAACTAATTTACCAGAGTAGAAAGATAAAGATCAGGATCTTGAACAAGTTTTTGAGATGATAATACTTTAGCTTGAGTAGTTGAACATTGTTGTTGTAGAAGATGTTGAGCATCAAATTGTTATTGTTGAGCCATTTCGAACACGAACACGAACCGAAAAGGGTTTTAGGATTTTTTGAGAACATTTAGGGCTTGAAAGAGAGAAAGTGTAGGATAGTTGTAGCGAAAGTGTGTGAAGTGGGAGTGAGTGGGTTTTAAATAATTTTTTCCAATGATGAAAATGATTTGAATAGTGCAAAAAGTTCTGACACGCGCTAAAGCGAATATATTTTAACCTAATCCCAATAAAATATCTTCTCCCAACATGTTACGTCAAGTGCTAAGTGTGCTTCAAGAAAAGACAAATGTTGTAACTCAAAATTTTCCCTCCAATTATTCAAGACAAATTATTTCAATAGGTCTCCCCATGCTCCTAGGGTTCTCAATTGCTCAAGACTACTCAAGGATTGATCAGACAAACCCTCCTCCTAAGTAGTTGACCTACAACTAGGGTTTTACTTCTCTCAAGGAAAATTGGACTACTAATGCCTAAAGTGGATTTATTGGTTTCTCATATCTCTCAAATGATCCTCATGCCAAATTCTAAGCCTTGCAGTACACGTTTGCTCAATCAATTAGTCGGATGGTTAAAAATCAAATGTATCAGGCAAAAAGTCAATTTGACAAATTTACAGTCAAACTTCAAGATTTTTGGTCAACATAAACATTTTGAAGTCACATTCATCATTTGATAAAGTTTTATCATGATTCATCAAGAAAACTCAAGATTCATCAATAGTAAAAAGTTACTAAATTAGGGGTTTCTTAAGGAGAAATCAACTAAACTTTGACCAAGCTTAACTTTAACACACTTCATCATAAATTTCTCAACCAAATCTCATTTTGAAGGAAATTTAATTCTCTACAACTTTGTCTCTAAGCTCAAGGCCAAAAATGCTTCATTTGAGAGATATGGGCCAAAACATTACAGGTCATTTTAAAAGTCAACAAAAAGACACTTTTTGTCAAAGAAATTTACATCAAGATAAAGGCGTTAAATGAAAAAAGGACCATCATGAATATTGTAGGGGATACCTTGATCTTTCCGAAGAGTCCAAGATCACCTTCATATGATAAAAATTGAGTGAGATGTGATGTGTGCAAGTTGGGCCGTTTTGAGAAAATGTATGAAATCCAAATTAAGCAAATTTGAATTTCTGGGCTAGTGGGTCTATCTTTTAAGGTCCAAACGTGTTACGGACCTCATAATAGACTACTAAATCCATTCATTTATTTTTGTGGTTTTTATTTCTTTTATTTTTGATTTTATTCAATTAAAAGCAAAATAAATCAAATAAAATACCAAGTGAATAAATCAAGGCATGACGATCTACTTTTGAATTAAAAAATAAGTCTAAAAATCTAGTGACAACTTGCAAAAAATGTGTAAAGATTGATTGGTACATGATTGGCCTAAAAACGAAATATTTAATGCAAAAATTCAATCGAAGATTTGGTCATGAAATACAAAAGATTGATTCCACTGTTGTTGACCTAAATCTTCCATTATAAATAGAGAACACATTCACACCAATGGAGACACAAAAAATTTCCTCAAGAACACCCTCTCAAAAAATCTCAATTTTTGTCAAAACTAGGGCAAACAAAGTCAAAACCAAAGATCCAACCACTTTCAGTCTAAGCCATCCATTGCAAATCATTTCCGAGGTTTCAAAGGGTGAGAATAAGTCGAAAGTCATAGCCATTAATGCTTGAAACAAGCATGCTCATCTTCTCCGATTTGCTTTTCTTTCAAACATTCATATAATTAATTTCATGCATTGCTAATGTTTATTAACTGTCCATATGAGTTCTTGTTGTTACTTAGAACATGTTTGAATTATAAAATAGAAGCTCTAACGTGAGAATCATGTTATTCCATGGCTAGGGAAGTTTGAGATGTCTTCTTTGAAACTCATGATACAAGTGTTTTCAGGCCAACCAAACACCACCATTGGATTCACAAGGGTCGAATTAGGGGGATAAGGTCCTTTTTATGGTCTAACACATGTTATTTTTCTGGTATGAAAGCCTCTCACCGGAGAAGAAGACCAGAGCTAGGGCTCGGGCGCTTCCCTGGTTCACTTGCTATATTATATGTTTGTTTGCTTATATTTTAATAACAGAAATGAAGCGCAACGTAGTTGGTTGAGACGAAAGCATGTAACGTGAAAGGTGTGGGTTCGACCCCTGCGTCTTACAATTATTTTTTGTTATTTTTCAAACTAACGCGCATTATTTATATATATTAATTCCTATTTCTCAAACACCAACAGGAGCTTGGCCTAGTGGCAAGCAGTGCAGTTTGTGAAGCCAGGGGGCGTGGGTTCAACACCCACCCCATGCAAATTTTTTTACCCTATTTTTCTAACCTAATTTTTCTATTTTCTTTCTTTATTATTCCTTAATTTTTTTAATTAACAATTAACTAACCTAATCTTTTTCTTAATAACTAATAAATTAGGATTAGGGTTTTAGTTAGTAATTAATTTTTTCTTATATTTTTTATTTACTAATTAATTAAATTGTCTTTTTTCTTAACATTTAAATAAATTAGGATTTAAGTTTTAATTACTATTAGTAACTTAAATTATTTTCTATAAAAAATCATAAAACATTTTAATATTATTTTTCTATTTTCATTCTTCTTGCTATTTAATTTTCATAAAAAATTGTATAGATTTCATTCTTTAATTGTAATAGCGTAAATTTATTTTCTCGCATTTATTTTCCTAATTATGTAACTGCTCACAGGATTTAATAGCGTAGGTTTACTTTCTCGCGAATTTTTATACTTATGTACCTCTCCCAAAGCCATGTAATAGCTTAGGACTTTACATTCCGCACTTTATTTTTCTGTATATATTTAACTGCTAGTAACTAAGGTTTGCGTGGCAAGACTAAAAAAAATCTAGAAAACCCTAATATTCAAGTTAAATAACGGAATCAATACACTTCGCACACTTGCACCTCTAGGGTAAACTCTCTTGTTGCCTTATGATATTGGTCACGCCCCTCGAAAGCGGGGATACTTTTGCAAAAGACCCTCGATCAAATCATCATGTCCCTTTCGAATAAAGATCATAATCTCTCGATGACCCTTCAAGTTTCCTACAAAATGATCTAGTCCCTTCGAGTTTCCTACAAAATGATGATAGTCCCTTCGATACAATTGCTAAAGTATCCTTACTTATTGCCAACAATGACTATACGATGACCCTACGCCTGTCCCTTCACATCCAATAGATAGGGCTATCTACCAACTAATGGTATGGATAGTACTACCTCTAAAGGAGAAGAAAAAGAATAAGAAAGACTTTAGTGGGTAAGAAACTCTTAATTGCTTGCTCACAACTTTTCTCAATTTTTTTACACTACACTTTTAAAAAAATATTTTCAAAAAATAACACTTTGTATACATTCTTGACTGATAAAAGAATCATTACAAAGTTAGCCTTACATTTTTGATTTCAAAATATTTTCAAACAAATCACACACAAAAAGCAAGCTTTTCAAAAGTGAGTTAAGCAATTAAGAGCCTGTAGATAAATACAGATGAAAAGGGTGCTAACACCTTCCCTTTTCATAACTTACCCCCCGAACTCAAAATCTATCAAAGGTCTTTCCTGTTATTTTCACATTTCCTAAATATTGTATAAAAGAAAAGTTGGTGGAGACTCTAGCTATTCGTACATTTGAGTAAAACCAAAAAGTCAGTTCTCCCACCATATTATAGAACTGACGACTTTGCTGGGGATTACCACTTAAAAAAGAGGGGTTGCCTTAGAGTTTAAGATCACTTTACTTGATTTTAATTGTATGCTTTGCTTGCTTTACATTAAGGGTTTGTTTTTGGTTTAATTTCTTGTAATATCTTACACCTGGATCTAGGGATGCCTTAGGTAAGTAGCAATAGATCATAAAGGTTGTACGGCATAGACCAATATGGCTAACCTGATGGCTACAATTAGTGTGACACTTTGGTTTATGTTGATATTCCTTGATTCATTCAAGGATAACATTAGGCTTCCGTGTGGTGGTATTAACACTAACTTATTTTTAGAACCTTAATTGACCCATTTTGGCCATTAGAAGGTAGTGAGATAGCCGACTTTGGTGCAATCCAAGGTTGGTTGATACTCAAAACTACACTCATTGAGATTCAACTTTTGAGATGCTTTGATGGCAAGCCTGTTGCCGTGCTAAAATAAAGCATGCAATAAAGATCGATGATACGAGATTTGTAGAACCCGGTTACTATTTTAGGACAGGTTGAGCCAATTTAACTTCAGTGGGGAAGGGTACTTACCTATGGACTTCATGCAGGCCTTTAAACCTAAGGCTCTTGTGTGACTTTTTTGTGTTTGCTACTTATTTAATATGAACCTAATGTCATATCATCATAACATAACATTTTCACTAACCATTTCAAGGACATAGAGATTTATCTTTGTTCCTTGTAGTAGGTTATGGCCTCCGCTCGCATAAACACTATCCAAATCAAATTTGTAAGGGTACCTTCCCAGCTTAAGGAGTTAGTCTCAAAGGTTCCTGAAAACTCTCAATTCACCAAAAGATTATTAGTTGATACCCACAATCGAAGAGTTCTCTAAGCTACTTGGAGTACCTATTCTTGATCAGACACCCTTTACCAGTTTAGAGAAAGTTCCAAAACCTAAAGATATTTTAGCAGCCTTACATCTGAAGCAGTCCGACATTGTATCTAATTGGGAAACAAGAAGTGGAGTCAAGGGCCTTCTTGATAAATTTATGATAGATAAGGCTTAGTTGTTTCTGGATTCTATGAGTTTTCATGCTTTAGAGGAGATCTTAGTTCTGTTGATCTATGGTTTGGTACTATTCCCCAATCTAGACAACTCATAGATGTGAACACCATCAAAATATTTCATACTCATAATCTTGTGCCTACTTTGCTTGGAGATATTTTGCATTCTCTTCACACTCGTACTATAAGGAGTGAGGGAATCTTATGTGTTGCATACCTTTACTATCC
The DNA here is from genome assembly GCA_948472305.1 of Vicia faba. Lineage (NCBI taxonomy): Eukaryota > Viridiplantae > Streptophyta > Magnoliopsida > Fabales > Fabaceae > Vicia > Vicia faba. Next base: position 729,955,667 of record OX451738.1, read on the forward strand.
AGATGGTTTATTTCGCACCTTCCCTGATCAATGATGAAGAATGAATAAGGTTTAAGTTGGTCTTAAAGGATGATGACACTCTCTCATTAAGATATTTATTGGTATTCCTGATCTCATGAGGATATCACTATTATTGACCGCTGTGGGGAATTCCCTAATGTGCCACTCCTTGGCATAAGGGGAGGTATCAATTACAACCCTTCCCTAGCTCTACGTCAATTTAGTTATACTCGAAGAGGCGGTCCTCATGATATGCTCATCCAGGGTAATGTATTCGATTAGGAGAAAAATCCTCAAAGTTACCGTCAAAGGTTTATACATGCTTGGGGCATGGTGAATAAGATTGATAGCAAGACTTTGGGATAGAAAAAATCCATCCCTCTGGAGCCTTACCTCAGATGGGTGCGATCTCATGGTCAAAATCTTATAATGTCGTATCCTGCTGTCCTACCAGTAATTGTGGAGCCTGTTGCTGAAGTAGATATTCCTCATAATGTTCTTCATCCACATATGCCTACTGACCTTAAAGAGCTACAGAAGTCTTGGATTCAATTGAAAGAAGAAAGGCACACCATTGAGACTTAGTTCTATGCTAGTGAGAAGAAAGTATTGGAGCTGACCAAACTCCTTCATGAAGAGCAAATCCTTAATGCATATGTCAACACAAAGAGGAAGCGTCCATGGGAGACTTGAGTCATGATTTATTCCTTTGTAACCCTTCTTTTTGTTTTCATTGTAAGCCTAAAAGGCATTTATAATCTGAACTTACTAACAAGAATCTTTGTTGTTGTTTCCTTTTTATTAACGAATTTAAATCCCATGAGGTCCTTGAAAGCATTGCATATGCATCTACATACCATACATATCATTACATAACAAGTTTCCAAGACAGGTTTTCTCATCTTCTTGCTGTTTATTTCAACAGGAAAATGCCTCTTGAACAAACAGTCAAAGATCTCCATGCTCAGAATGCCCAGTTCCAATAGATGTTCCTAAACTTAGCCAAGGGGCAAGAAGAACTGAAGGCGCTTATCTCCAATGGGAAGAAGAAGAATACAAAGAAACCAACCGGCGTCCTTAACATGGGGAGGAGGTTCAGAGGTCCAGTCAAGAGAGCTCAAGATCTTGATATCCCATTGGACGAAGATGACAACCAGGATGAAGATGGTAAAAGTGTTAAAACTGAATGAAACAACCTTGGTTATGACAAGTTTCTTGATGAAGAGGAAGAGGATTATTTGGATGAATAATATCTCCCTGCTGACGAGAAGTATAAGCTTTTAGAAGAGAGTCTGAAAGCTATGGAGATCCAGAAGGTTCCTGGAATGAACTTTGAATAATTGGATTTAGTCTCAGGAGCTGTAATTCCTCCTAAGTTCAAAACTCATACCTTTGCCAAGTATGATGACGTCTCTTGCCCGAAGCTGCATTTGAGATCATCTGTTCGGAAAATTCAACGAAACACTACTGGAAAGAAATTATGGTTGCATTTCTTTCAAGAGAGTCTGTCCAGAATACAACTAGAATGGTATTATCAACTTTAAGGTACCAATATCCATACCTGGGAAGATTTGGATGCAACTTTCTATAAATAGTATAAATACAATTCTGATTTGGCACCAACTCGCATGCAACTACAAAGTATGTGCATGTGTTATGAGGAATGCTTTAAAGAGTACACATAGAAATAGAGAGATATTGTAGGCATAGTTCAACCTCCTTTGGCTGATAGGGAATTAGTTAACATGTTCATGAGCATGCTAACATATCCTTTCTATAATCACCTACTTGGATGTTCTCTAGCCCGTTTCATTGAACTGATATTAACAGGAGAACATGTTGAGAATAGAATCAGAAGAGGTGAAGTTCAGGTGGCTACATCTTCGAATACTATGAAGAAGTCTTATAATGGTAAGAAAGAATCCAATGTTGTGTACGGCCAAAAGGGTCATAGTAAGAGTAACCCTAACCAATCTGTGGGGCAATTCTGATCTCTAATCCCACGCCAATACCACAAAAGCAACAAAAGAGTAATTAACGTAGGCAGGATGAACCTAGGAGACAATTCACAAGAATCAACATTTCGTTGTCTCAAGCATTACAACAAATGTTAAAGGCGGAACTAATCACATTGAAGGACCCTCCTCAGAATCCTAATACTTCCTCTCCCCGTTACAATCCCAAAGCAAGGTGTGCATATCACTCCAACAGTTCCAGACATGACATTAACAATTGTTGGGCTCTGAAGAATAAGATCCAAGACACGATTGATGCCAAGGAGATTGAATTTGATCCTCCTGAGACTCCTAATGTGATCACTTGACCTATGCCTAATCACTACAATGGCATTAATGCTATTGATGATGTTTCTTATGTTTCTGCTGTGAATGACTTGACTACTCCTCTGATGATTGTTTAGAAGAAGCTGTTGCAACCCAGTTTATTTCCAGTTTGCATTGAAAGGTGCTACTACTGTGCATTCCAATCCAATGGTTGTGCACTGTTGAAAGAAGGTACTCAACATTTGATGGAAGACCGTGTAATTATATTTGATAATACTCCTTCTGTGGAGAGTATGTCTTAAGACCCGAAGCTTGAAGACGTGTCTGCAATTTCAGGTACTCCTGTAAGGCTCACTTCTAAGGGTCCTGTGAAGATTACTGCCGAACCTAGGGTTACTCTTCTGATCATTACCGCGCCTGTGCCAATTCCATATTCCTATGACAAGGCTATCCCTTGGAATTATGGATTTGATGTCTACTACCATGGCGTCAAGAAAGAACCGTTGATTGTCGAAGATAAAAATACTGAAATTACCGATCCCAATGTTGGCAATATTGCTGGGACTAGTAAAGTTACCAAAAGTGGAAGGGTTTTCTCTCCAAAGATCTCTCCAAAAGTCGTTATTACACCAGTTCGTATCACTACCACTGAATCAAATATTGAAACTCGCGGAAAAGAACATATGACTGAGCCTTCCCAGACTGAGGCACCGAAAGAGGTTACTGTTGAAGATACATCCAAGCAAGAGATGGAAGAAGTACTAAAAATTATTTGAAAGAGTGACTATAAGATCTTTGAACAGTTGGGGAAGACCGCCTCCAAAATATCTATGCTATCTCTGTTGTTATGCTCTGAAGCCCATGCTCATTCTTTGGTAAAGTTCTTGAAATATGCTCATGTACCGCAGGAAATCTCTATTGATCAGTTAAAAGATTGGGTTGTTAGCCTGACAACCGATAATGGGCTAGGATTTTCTGACACTGACTTGACTCCCGTAGGAAGGAACCATAATAAGGCCCTGCATGTCTCTATTGAGTGTGGGGGCACTACCTTATCCCATGTATTGATGGACATAGGTTCCTCATTGAATGTATTGCCAAAAGAGGCTTTAGACAAACTTGACTATGAAGGGATTGTGCTAAAACCCAGTAACATTGTGGTAAGAGCTTTTGATGGTTCAAAGATAATGGTGCATGGAGAGGTCGATCTTCTAATCAAAGTGGGTTCCCAGGTCTTGGATTCTACTTTCTATGTGGTGGACATTCGTCCAGCCTATTCATGTTTACTTGGACGCCCTTGGATTCATGGGGCGGGCACTGTTACTTCTACTTTACACCAAAAATTTAAGTATCCCGTAAAAGGAAAAATCGCCAGAGTTTGCGGCGAAGAAGAATACACGGTGAGCCATTTGAATTCCTTCAAGTATGTTGACATGGATGGTGAACTATTTTATACTCCTTGACAGACCTTTGAAGTTATTCCTCAGACAACCCATGTTGACAAAACTACTCCTACCGTTCCTAGGTTACCCGGATTCCACCAAGAATGGCTTCTCTGAAAGGTGCTAAGTCTATGGTAGAATAAGGTGGTGGCACTATTTGGGGTTAGCTTCCTAACATTCCTTACAAGTCTGAAAAATTTGGTTTGGGTTTCACCTCAGAGGCTCATAGGGCTATCCGTCGTGCTTGTGCTAATTTTGGGAGACTTCCATTCCATATCAACAACAATGGAGTTCACAAAAATCAAGTGAACATTGTGGAATACACTGATAGCGACTGTGACATAGACATTTGGATTTTCCATACTACTGGCAATGGGCTCAAAAATTGGAAGGCTGAAGACTTTATACCAATCTCCTTTAGTCATAAGTAAATTCTATTTTCTTTTTTCTTGCTTTCAAGTTTTTGGTTATGTAATTTAAATAATAACTTTAAACCTTGTACCTTACTCGGGGCACAACGATCCACTTGTTAGGGTTGTCATTTTTCATCCGCATATTTTCATTTAATAAATCATTGGACGTTTTCAAATTTTGCACTCTTTGTCTTTATTTTACTTTATTGCTTTCAAAATAGCTATGTGTTCTTACACACACCCACACAACAAATTGCGGATCCATATCCACTATGGATCCTATTGATAACAATTATGCTATTACCAATTATGACTTCGAAAATATAATCTACCAAGCCGATGAAGAAGGTGAGTAAGATTGTGAAGTACATGGAGAGCTTGCTAGGATGTTAATGCAGGAAGAAAGAGCCACACAACCACATGAAGATCCTGTCAAGGTTGTGAACTTAGGTACTGAAGAGGACAAGAAAGACGTCAACATAAGTGCCAACCTAGAAGACAATGTCAAAAAGAGATTAATCCAAATGTTGCATGACAATGTTGAGATCTTTGCTTGGTCGTACAAAGACATGTCAGGGCTTGATACTGACATTGTGGTTCACCATCTTCCGATGAAGGAAGGCTATCTTCATATAAAACAGAAGGTTCGTCGTATGCGTCCCGAGATGTCTGAAAAGAACAAATTTGAGGTTATGAAGCAATTCAATGCAGGTTTCTTAGCTGTTACGTCCTATCCGTAGTGGGTTGCAAATGTGGTTCCAATACCTAAGAATTATGGCAAGGTGCATATGTGTATAGACTACTAGGATTTGAACAAGGCCATCCCCAAAGGTGACTTTTCACTTCCGCATATTGATGTTCTGGTTGACAACACCGCTCAGGATAAAGTATTTTCCTTCATGGATGGTTTCTATGGTTATAATCAAATCAATATGGAACCTGAAGACTTGGAGAAGACTACCTTTGTCACACAGTGGGGCACTTTCTGTTACAAAGTTATGCCTTTTGGTTTGAAGAATGTCGGTGCAACATATCAACGTGTTATGGTAGCTTTGTTCTATGACATGATCCATCATGAGATAGAGATTTACATTGATGACATGATAGCCAAGTCTCAGACTGAAGAAGAACATCTCGACCACCTGCACAAGCTGTTTAAGAGGTTGAAGAAATACAATTTGAGGTTGAATCCAAACAAGTGCACCTTTGGGGTAAGATCCGATAAACTCCTAAGTTTCATCGTCAGTGGTAAAGGTATTGAAGTTGATCATGCCAAGGTTAAAGCGATTCAAGAAATGCCATCTCCCCGTACTGAGAAGGAAGTCAGAGGTTTCCTGGGACGATTGAACTACATTGCCAAATTTATTTCCCATTTGACTACTACTTATGAGCCAGTCTTCAAGTTGCTGAAGAAAGATCAAGTAGTGAAGTGGAACGACGATTGTCAGATATCCTTCGAAAAAATCAAGGATTACCTCTAGGAACCTCCCATTCTAATGCCACATGTTGAAGGAAAACCTCTGATCATGTACCTGATAGTATTAGAGAACTCAATAGGGTGTGTATTGGGGAAATATGACGAGTCTGGTCGAAAAGAGCATGCAATATACTACCTTAGCAAAAAGTTTACTGACTTTGAAACAAGATACTCACTGCTCGAGAAAAATTGATGCGCTTTGGCATGGGATGCTTGCCGACTAAGACAATATATGTTGACTCATACTACTTTGTTGATCTCTAAGATGGATCCAAAAAATACATATTCGAGAAACCCACTTTCTCCAGAAGAATAGCAAGATGGAAGATGGTCTTGACAAAATAAGACACTCAGCACACTACTCAGAAAGCAATCAAAGGAAGTGTACTGCTATATCATTTAGCTCATCAAGTTGTAGATGACTATCAGTCTATGAATTTTGAGTTCCTAGATGAGGATATCATGCTAGTTATTGATTATGAAGAACCTGGAACGTATGTGTTGTACCCCAACTTTTTCCCTCTCCTTTTCAAGACATTCCTCACAAATGATCTCTAATTCTCAAGGGTTCTCAAGGAATTGATCAGACAAAATCATCTCCGAAGCACTAGGACTCCAAATTAGGGTTCTGACTGAGAATGACCAATCTTTGACTTTTGACCAAGTACATGACTTATTGGTTCAAAATGTGATCTCAAGGGTTCAAGTACATCATTTTGGCTTAATCGCATATTTCAATTAATCTCCAGAGATCAGTGGGTTGATAGATGAAATTTGGTCTATCGACGAAAAAGTCAACTGTATACTGAAAAGTTAAACTTTGACTTGTTAGTCAAATTTGAGTTTCAAAAATCACATTTCATCAAGACATTAAAAATATGGAATTTGATCATCAAAAATCAAGAAAGCCAAAAATCAAACTTTGCAATACTTGAAAAAAATTTCTAAATATTTTCTATACATGTTAATTTCATTTCTTCATGACATCTTTTCACCACAATTCAAGACAATTCAAATTATTACAAGCTTTCAAGTAAATAACAAGGCTGCATTTTTAAAGTTAAAGATTGTAAGATACAAATCCTAAGGTTTGTCTTGGTTGAACTTTTCCATTTGACTCAATCTTCAAACCTTGCCACTATACAGTCTACAAAACCAAACTTGTATCAAGCTACAAACAATGTTGTCCAATTTACTATTGTATAAAGCCCAAAATTTGCACCAACCAGTCCAAGCATATCAGTCCAAAACCTGTTGTTCCTACACAAAACAATCTATGCAAAACCAGTCCTGCTATGCTGCCTCTAAACATTGTCACAGTCTGCTCCTAAAACCTGCTATGTTGTCCAAGCCTGCACTATATCATTCCCCATATTTGCACCAAATTAGCATATAAGAGCTTCATCTCAAAAGCTATGAAACAACATACCGAAAAACATCGAAAAAACTTATTTGTTCCCCCCCCCCCCCAAATCTCAGCCAAGCTTCATCTACAAATAAATTGTTTTCACAACACACAAATGGTGGCCTTTTATGGAGAGAATAGAGAGTTTGGAACAAATATCTAACAGAACTTTTCTTGTAACTTCTGCTCATCTTCAGTTCTATCTTGATTCACAAAAACAAAACCTCAACCCATTATTCCACCTTGCATGCTCTCCCATAAACCAACCATCCAAACCCTTCATATCACATAGAGATTGTTCAAAAACAAGAATAATTTCTGTAGTATAACTTGAGTGGGTTGGAGTTGGTTCAACAACTTACAATACATAGGAAGGACTAGAGAAACTTCCTGGAGGTTCACTGAAGCCACCACAACATCTTGAAAGAGGTTCAAATTCAAAACAAATTGCAGTCTCAAGGTGAGTCTTCTTAACTTTGAGCTTTTCATTTTCAAACATCATTAATGATTCATTGTTGAAGATAAATGTAGTAATCATTGCCTTTTGAAACTAACCATTTATTTGCTTTTCATTTTTGCCAATGCTATGTTGAGAACTGGCCTGTGCAAACAATAGAATAATGTTAGAGCTAAAAAACTTCAGTATAAGTCGATGCATACTCACACGCGTCGACTCATTTTAGTAACAAAACTGGGTATGAGTCGACACAAGGCCTTATGCTTTGATACATACTGCTATCCAGACCCAAAAACAAAAAGAAAAAAGGTGTACGAGTCGACACAAAACACGAATGTATCGAAACAAACAAGAAATGAGTCGACACGTACCATTATATATCGACTCATACTAAGTTGATTTTGGTTTTACAGGAACATGAAAGGTTATGTGTCGATGAAAAGATGCATGTGTTGACACATAATTGTTAAAAAATATTGTTTTCCTTTCTTTTACAATGTTTTTAGATTTTCTGTATATTTTCTTCATTGCTATTCAATATGGTTGTACTAATTAAGTTTATTTCATCCCCATTTGTAAATTGTACCACCATCCCCCAAGTGATGTAATAGTGTAGGATTTTAATTTTCGCAATTTACTGTTTTAATATAATTGTTAGTAATTAGGGTGTGTATGGTAAGATAAAATCAACCGTTAGAAAACCCTAATCTCAAAGACAAAAATGCATGAAATCAAACACACTTTTCACACGCGCACTTCTAGGGTAACCTCACTTGTTACCTCAAAAAATAGTCATGTCCCTCGAATGTGGGACGCTTTAGCAAAGACCCTCGAATGAAAAGATCCTAGTCCCTCGATGACCCTTTGATGTTGCCTTCGGTAAAACGATATTAGTCCCTTACGAGAATTGCTAAAGCGTCTTACAAGTTGCTTTATAGGACTATACGATTGACCCGCGTCTATCCCTTCAATCAATGGTAAGGTAAAAATATCTAAAGGAGGAGGAAAAGAACAAATCCCCTTTGAGTAGGTAGAACACTCGTAGTTGCTTGCTCACAAACTAAAACCATCTCCACACTCACACTTTCAAAGCATCTTCAAAAATAAACATCTCTTTGAACTATTTTCAAAAACCAACACTTTGTATACATTCTTATGGAGACGAGAATCATTACAAAGTTTTCCGAAACAAAGGAGTTTTCAAAATATTTTCATACTTACACTAATCACAAACACATTTCAAACAAAGCATTTTCAAAGTGATCAAGCAACTAAGAGCCCGTAGATAACTACAAATGAAAAGGGTGCTAGCACCTTCCCTTTTCATAACCTACCCCCCGAACTCAAGAAAATATCTCAAAAGGTCTTTCATGTTCTTTTCACCCTTTCCTTTATTGGACAAAAGAAAAGTCGGTGGTGACTCTTGCTATCCGCAACAATTGGGATAAAACGCAAAACACCCAAGTCAGTTCTCCCACCGTATTACAGTATGAATGACCTCAACCGGGATTCCAATGGACTGTGGTTTTTGATGGAGCTTCCAACGCGCTTGGTAATGGAATTGGTGTTGTGATTGTCTCTCCCAAAGGTTTCCTTACGCCGTTTACCACTAGACTTTGCTTTGACTGTACCAATAATATGGCCGAGTATGAAGAATGCATCATGGGTATCAAAGTTACCATTGATATGAGAATCAAGTTCTTGGATGTGTATGGGGACTCATCCCTGGTGATCAGTCAGATTAAGGGAGAATGGGATACGAAGCATCCAAATCTCATTCCTTATCGAGAGCATGTGTTGACATTAATTTTGTACTTCGAGGAAATAACTTATGAACATATTCCACGAGAAGAGAATAAATTGGAAGACGCATTAGCTACCATGTCATCTATGTTCAAAGTCAGATGGGATAATGAAGCTCCTCGAATTACTATTGAGAGACTAGACAAACTGGCGCATTGCTACGAAGTTGATACTGATGGAGTAGAGGAAAAGCCTTGGTACGACGAAGTAAAAAGATACCTCGAAACTAGAGAATATCCGGAAGGAGCATCTATCAATGATAAGAAATTTCTAAGAAGGTTCTCTGCCATGTTCTTTTTGAGTAACGGAATCCTGTACAAGTGCAACTACGATTCGACTTTTCTTGGTTGGTAGACAAGAAGGAAACTGAGAAAATAATGGAAGATATGCATGAAGGAGTATTTGGTACTCACTCTAGTGGGCATACAATGGCTAAGAAGATTCTGAGAGCGGGTTATTATTGGTCTATTAGTGAAACTGATTGCCATCATCATTCCAGAACTTGCCACAAATGCCAGATTTATGTTGACAAAGTGCATGTTCCTATGGTTCCTTTGAATGTCTTGACTACTCCCTGGTTGTTTGCAATGTGGGGAATTTATATGATTTTAGAGATTAATCCTACTACTTCCAATAGACATTGTTTCATCCTGGTCGCTATTGATTACTTCACGAAGTGGGTTGAAGCAACCTCGTTTGCTTCCGTTACCAAGAATGTTGTGGCTCTGTTCATTAAATACAACCTTATCTGTCGGTATGGCATCCCTGAAAGTATCATCATGGGAAATGGTACCAATCTTAACAATACTATGATCACGGAATTCTGCACGCAGTGCAGGATTAAGTATCACAATTCTTCTCCGTACCGACAAAAGATGAGTGGCGCAGTGGAATCCGCCAACAAGAATATCAAGAAGATCTTACAGAAGATGACTGTGACATACGAATATTAGTATTAGATGTTACCATTTTCTCTTCATATTTATCGCACTTCATTGCATACATCAATTAGAGCAACCCTGTTCTCTCTAGTCTACGGTATGAAGGATGTCTTACCTGTTTAAGTCTAGATTCTTTCCCTAAGGATTATGAAAGACACAGATTTAGTTGAAGACAAATGGATTCATACTCGACTTGACCAAATAAATTTGATCGATGAAAAAAGGCTTGTGTCTGTTTGTCATTGTCAGATGTATCAGAAACGCATGATTAAGTCCTTTAATAAGAAAGTCAAACCTCAGGTGTACCAGGCTGGTGATTTGGTAATAAAGCGTATCATCCTACCATAAGGTTATCCCAAGGGGAAATGGATGCCCACATATGAAGGGCCATTCGTGATCAAGAAGGTATTTTCTGGAAGGGCTATGATACTTACCACCATGGACGGTGAAGATTTTCCGCACCCTGTGAACGCGGGCATAGTAAAAAAATACTACGCGTAAAAGAGACCCATTAGGTTGACATGCTTATGAAAAAATAAGGGCATCTGGGCGAACCAAAAGGGTTCAGGCTAAAATTAGGGAGATATAAATAAAAATTGTACACCCGACAAGTCGAAAACCTGAAAAGGCGGTTTGGGAAAAAAAGGGTATCCCGATGGACTGAAAACCCGAAAGGGCGGTCCAAGAAAAAGTTAGGGATTAAAGCGTACGACTATGTCCCTAGAACCCGGTTACTTTTTAGGACAGGTTAAACCAAATAAACTTCAAGAGGGTACTTACCTATGAATCTCAGGCAAGCGTAAACCTAAGGACTTGTTTTCTTTGCTTGTATATGTTTACTTATACATAACATCATAACATCATACCATGGCATTTTGCACTAACCATTTCAAGGACCTAGAGATTTATATTCGTTTTATTTTGTAGGACATGGCTTCCACTCGCAGGAATACTATCCAAATCAACCTCGTAAGAGTGCCTCCTCAACTCAAAGAGTTAGTGTCAAGGGTTCAAAATAATTCTCCGTTCACCAAGAGACATGGTCGACTTCTCAATATGGTTAACTCAAGCTTTGACAAAGACATGATGAAAGTGATCTTTAGTTCTTTGACCCTTTACACCATTGCTTTACATTTCCTGATTACCAATTAGTACCCACCATTGAGGAATTTTCTCAACTTTTGGGAGTGCCTATTCTTGATCAATTACCCTTCATCGGTATTGAGAAAGACCCAAGACCTTAGGAGATTGCTTTAAATTTACATTTGCAATGGTCCGACATTGTGGAAACTTGGGAAATAAGAAGTGGTGTTAAGGGTTTTCTAGACAAGTTTCTATTTGAGAAGGCTCAACTCTTTTGGGATGCTCTGAATTTGCTAGATTTTAAAGAGGTTTTGGCCCTTCTAATATATGGGATGGTACTGTTTCCTAACCTAGACCAACTCATAGATGTGAATGCGGTCAAAGTTTTTCTATCTCATAACCCGGTGCCTACCTTGCATGGAGACATTTTGAACTCTCATCAATCTCGCAACATGAAGATAAGAGGAACTCTTATGTGTTGCACTCCTTTGTTGGCTAGGTGGTTTACTTCGCACCTACCTCGATCTGTTTTGAAGATTGAGTAAGGCATGAGATGATCTAATAGATTGATGTCACTCACGCACTCAAATATTTATTGGTGTTCTCGATCTTTGGAGGATGTTACCATTATTGATTGCTGTGTGGAATTCCATAATGTCCCTCTCCTTGGCATTAGGGGAGGTATCACTTATAACCCTTGTTTGGCTTTGCGAGAGTTTGGGTATGCTAGGAGGGATGGTCCTTATGATGTACTTGCCCAAGGAATTAAATTTGACTATGAGAACGATGTCCAAGGTTACCTTCAATGATTTATATGAGCTTGGGGCATGGTGAACAAAGTTGATAGCAAGACATTTGGGCATAAGAATTCCATTCCTTTGGAGCCTTATCTCAAGTGGGTGCGAACTGGCGCTCAAAACCTCATGATGCCTTATGAGGCCATTCTACGTATCATCATGGAGCCTGTTGTCGAAGGAGATATTCCCCACATTATTCTTCATCCTGACATGCTGACTACTCTCGAAGAGTTGCAATGATCTTGGATTCAACTCAAAGGGGAGTGAGACACCTTTGAAACTCAGTTCTACGCAAGAGAGAAGAAAGTGTTGGAGCTTACAAGACTGTTTCAGGAAGAGCAAAGTTTGAACGCCTACATTGCATCAAAGAGGAGGCGCTCATGGGAAGCTTTAGTCCTTTTTTGTTTTAGGAGTTTATTTTGTATCATCTTTATTTCTTCCATTGTAAGCCCAAGAGGCATATTATAACCATTTAAACTTATTAATGCCATTAATTATTGTTCCCTCTTTGTCTAAGAAAATTTAAATCTTAAAAGTCCTTGAAATCATTTGCATACGCATTTCATGCATCATGACATAGGTAGGTTTTCCGACACAGGTTTCCTCATCTTTCTACTGTTTATTTCAGTAAGATGGATATCGAGCAGATCATGAAATACTTTCAGAAGAAAAATTCTAAATTTCAAGAAACTTTGCTCACCTTGGCCAAAGGACAACAAGAGCTGATGTCACTGCTGGTGGCCAAAAAGAAGACAAATAAGAAAGCGATAATCAACACGGGAAAGAGATTCAAGGGCCCCTTCCGACATGTTCAAATGGAAGAAGACTCTTCTGAGGAGGATGAGAATCAGAATGAAGAAGCAAGAAGCACCCGTGCTGGGGGTGAAAATGATCAAGCTTCCAAGGATGAAGATTACTTTGATGGACAATATCCACTGGCTGAGGATAAGTACAAGAAACTGGAAGAGAGGTTGAAAGCTGTGGAAATTCAAGTTGTACCTGGCTTGGATTTTTGTGATTTGGGCTTTGTTCTTGGGGTAGTCATCCCCCACAAGTTCAAAATTCCAATCTTTGCTAAGTATGAAGGAGTTTCATGCCTAAAACTTCACTTGAGGTCTTACGCCTGCAAGATACAACCAAATACCACTGACAAGAAGATGTGTGTACATTTCTTTCTATAGAGCCAGTCTGGGACTCAGTTGGAATGGTTTTACCAGTTGGAGGATTCTAACATTCATACTTGGGAAGATCTGGCCACCGCTTTCTACCGTCAATATCAGTACAACACTGATTTGGTGTCGACTAGAGTTCAACTTCAAGGAATGACAATGAGTACTAATGAAGGGTTTAAAAACTACGCGCAACAATGGAGGGACCTGGCTGGTAGAGCTCAACCACCACTGACTGATAGGGAGCTGGTGGACATGTTCATGGGAACATTAACTGTCCCATTTTTCAATTTTTTTATTGGGAGCTCATCGTCCGATTTCACCGAGTTAATTATGACTGGTGAAAGGGTCCAGAGTGGTATCAAGAGTGGAAAAATTCCCATGACATCTTCTTCTACATCAAACACGGTAAATAATCCCTCCACTGGAAAGAAAGAAGCCAATGTTGTATATGGGCCAAGGGCCCATACCAAGAAGGATCACCATTCATCTGTTAATGCTGTTTTGATCTCCATCCCTCCATCTACTCAAAGACAACCACAACAAGCCAATCATCAATGACCTAAGATCCCAAGAAGACAGTTCATGAGGATTAACATGTCACTGTCCCAAGCCTTGCAACACCTGTTGAAGGCCAACTTGGTAACATTGCGCAATCCACCATTAAATCCCAATGCTTCATCACCGAAATACAACCCTAACGCTAAATGCGCCTATCACTCCAATAGATATAGGCATGATACTTATTAATGTTGGGCTCTGTTGTACCCCCAAATTTTCCCTCTCACTTATCAAGGATTTTCACAAGATCTCCTTTGGATCATGACTGCACTAGGGTTTGATCAGCTCAAGGCACCTCTTCAAACACTGATGACTGAAAATTAGGGTTTGAGTTTGCACAAGGATTTTTGGACTATCAATGCTTCATATGAATTTCAAGGATCATTATGGACCCCTATGATTACTCATGTCAAGTTTCAAGTCTTGAATCACACTTTTGATCAGTCAATTGGACAGTTGACCTAAAAATTAGCTGTATTGGGAAAAAAGTCGACCATGGCCAATTTACAGTCAAACTTCATAATTTTTTATCCAAATAAACATATTAGACTCATATGTATCATTTGATCAAGTTTGAACCATAATTCCTTAAGAAATTTGATCAAATCATCAAAAGGGAAAAATGGTCAAAATTAGGGTTTTGACTGGGAAGGGGAAATTTCTGATTTTTGACCTAGCAAATGATCAATTTGTTTGAAGCATGATTTCAAGAGTTCAATTTAATCATTGTGACCTAATAACATGATTCAAAACATTACAAATCCATTGGATTGACAGATGAATTTTTCAGTCAACTGATCAAAAGTCAATTGTACACTGAAAAGTCAAACTTTGACTTTTTGGTCAAAATCAAGTGCCAAAGATCATAATTCATCAAAAAATGACAAAATGTGAAACTTGTTCATCAAGAAATCAAGGATTCAAGATTTTGTTTTGAAAACTTGAAATTTTTTAACTTAGAAATTTTTCTAAGTATAGAAAATTTCTTATTTTTTCTCAACTTTGAGCCAAATTTTCACCATGATGCAAGATTATTCAAAGGAAACTTCCAATATGAAAGTTGTAGATACCCATGAAATCTACAAATTTTCTTCACACAATTTCTCCTAAAAATGCTTGGATCTCAAAATATGATTTTGTGAATACATGCTCATGAACTAAAAATAACTTAGTGAAATTTTGCCCTAATTAGGAAGATTTTTGACCTAACTTCATGGAAATTTTTCACATGGTTCCAAGAAGAATTTTCAAAAGAAATTCAAATATGAGTTGTAGAGCACATTGCAACCTTCTAAAATGTCCAAGAACTCCTTGAGATCATTCTTGAGTATAGAGAATCGAAGAGATGAAGCTGGTGATTTGTCACTTGGATTTCAAGCCATTTTGTGAAGAACATTGGATCCAATCCTCAAATGCTGAACAAATCCTACTTTGCAGGCTTCTAACTTAACTTTCACTCCATAATTAAATGTTTTCACAGCTGTTGAAAGCTTTAAGCTAAGCATTGAATGCATTGTACAAGAATAATTCCATTTTGGGGAGAAAGGCAACATTGCCATTTTGAAAAAGTAAGCTTTATGCAAAGTCAGCTTGCATTGAGCCTTGCACTTGTTTTTTCTGCACAAACACACTCCACTCCATCAGAACAAGTATGTTTAAAGGTCTCATTCCCCCTACAAGCTGGGTACTACACCTTGGAACCATGCTTGCTAGCTTTGTTTCACAAACAAGAAACCAAGCAAACATGTGAGTTTTTGAAATCTGAGTTGTTACAAGACTTAAGACCTTTTGCTTATAAGTAAACACATTATTTGCAAGTTGACACACAAAGGCTAAGACTCAAAAACACTCCCAAACACTCTGCAACTCAGAATCTGCCATAGCTTGACATCTTTGAACCTTACATAGCCATCTCTAAATCCCCTCGTACATATTGAGTTTTAACCACCCAAACACTTAATATACATCATGTCTAAGTGATCCAGACCCCTGTTTCAAGACTGTAGCTCCTCCTCCACCATCCACCATTTTCAAAAATCAAGATTGCAGGTTGACTTAAGTAGAGAGATTCAGGGACTTTCAGGACAAAGTAAGGATTGGAATACACTCAAGGAGGTCCATGAAAGCTAAACAGATCCTGAGGCCTTCTCAAAACTTGCTCAAACTCCATTCACGATCCCAGCTGCAAGAGGTAAAAACTTAAACTTCTATCTCTTCATACAAGCATCATTTGGTCCTGATTTGTGAAAGCAAAATGTAGATATCCTTGCTCTAAAGCTAACCATGTTCATAGTTTTCATTTATATCAACTGTGTATAGAGAATTTTGGATTTGAAATTTCTGCAAAATTTAAGTTTTAAATTAGCGCCAGTAAAATTAGCTTTGACTTTTAATTTAAATTATATGGTTGAACTCGTGGAAAGAAACACCATAACTTTCATGTTTGAACTTTCTATTTTTATAGAGAAATGAAGAAGATACAGGTGGTCCGGCCATGGCTCAAGGTTGAAGATGAAGTTGCCTTCAGGAGGAATTTTCTAATATATATTTATGTTTGTGTTTATATAAACGGATGTACAACCACCCCAGTGGTAAGGCAGCGTGCGTAAATGCTAGAGGTCATGTGTTCGAGCCTTAGCGTGCTGCCTTTTGCATTTTCTCACATCTCTTTCCAATTTTTTTTGGTTTCTTGCAGGCATGGGCTTCAGTTTCATGGGCCTTGTGATTTTTTTCTAACATCCTACACCTTGTCTGCTTATGACACCCCTGGCCCATATCATTTTATTTATTTATTTTATCTTCATTTTATTTTCTTAAATATATTTTTCTTAATATTAAAAATCATAAAAATATAAAAAATGATAGACTTATATTTTGCCTTGTTTTATTTTATTTTTCTCACATAAAATATTTTTATTTAGTAATATATTATCTATTTTTATTAAATAAACTTTGTAAATTAAATTATAACTAGTTTAATATTTATTTTTTCTTTGTACCCATTAAATATTTATTTTAATATAAAAAGGACCAAAAATATCTCATAATGCCATATATTATTTTCAAGACAAAAAATACAAAAAAAAATACTTTTTTTCATAAAGAAACTTATTTTCTTATAGAATTAGGGTTTATTCAAAATTCTTTTTCTTAAATAATTCATTTCCTTAATTAATTTAAGTTAACCTTGATTTACTTATTTTCTAATTAGGTTTTAGGTTAAAGCTTTTCCATATAAAAAACCAAACATAAATCTTTGTATTTTCACATCTTTGCATATTTAATTCACCTTGTATATTATTTATTCCAATATTTGTACATATTCAATTTGGTTGTAACAAAGTAATTAGGTTTATATTATTGCAATCCCCATTCATAAATTGTATACCCCCCTCCCACAAGTGTTGTAATAGCGTAGTATTTTTAAATTTCGCAATTTATCGCTTTTACATAACATGCTAGTAATTAGGGTTTGTATGGCAAGATAAAATCAATCAAATAGAAAACCCTAATTCAAGACAAAATCAAGCATAAAAATGACACACTTGCACACAAGCACCCCTAGGGTTACCCCACTTGGTTTCCTTATACAAAATGGCCATATTATGCACGTAAGGTGTCTTAGCAAAAACAAACAAATATAAGATCATAGTCCCTCGATGACGCTATTTAAAGTTTCCTTACAAAAATGATCTTAGTCCCTCAAAAATGCAAAGATACTTTGCAACATTGCTAATCATGGCTATACGATGACCCACGCCCGTCCCGTTTACATCCAAAAATAGAGTTGCTTACCAAATCAATGGTAAGACAACCATATCAAAGGAAAATAAAATGAACAAGAAAGACATTTGAGTAGGTAGATTGCTCTTAATTACTTGCTCCATTTCAAAACAAACATCCTTTCTATTTTCAAAACAATCACACACACTTTCAAAACATCTTACAAACATTGAAAACATTTTCAAACGATCAACATCTTTGTATACATTCTTACGAACGAGAATCATTACAAAGGTTGCCTAAACAAAGGCCTCTTTACAAAATACTTTCAAAAAACCACACAAAGCATAATTTCAAACAAAAGCAAGTGATCTAGCAAGTAACTAAGAGCCCATGGATAACCATGGATGAAAAGGATTCTAATACCTTCCCTTTTCATAATCTACCCCCGAACTCAAGAAACAATCTCAAAGGTCTTTCCTATGCTTTTTCACCTTTTCTTTTGGATAAAAGAAAAGTCGGTGGCAACTTTTACTAACCACAACATTTGCGATCAACCGCAAAACAATCAAGTCAGTTCTCCCACCGCATCACAGAACTGGCGACTCTGCTGGGGATATTGTAAAAGTGGGGTTACCTTAGGGATTGATCACATTTATTTTCTTACATTGTTTGACTTGTATGCTTTACATTATGGGTTCTTTGTTTGGGTTTGAATCCTCTACCCGGATTTGGGATACATTATAGGTAGGTAGCAATACGTTGTGGAAATTGTGCAGGGTATACCGACATGGTCTAAGCAATAGCTACGTTAGTGCGACATATTTGTGGGTACCAATAGCCTTTGAGTTAATCAAAGAGAATACGGGGCCGCTGAGTGATGTCATAAAGAACTAATGAACTTCTAGAACCTTTACTTGACCAACTTGGCCTTTAGGATCTAATGAGATGACCGACTTTGGTGCAATACGAAGTTGGTAGATACTCGATACTACACTCATTGAGGTTTGGTTTCTTGGGATATTTCGGTCGCCATTAAAGAGGCTTGAGCTGAAACAATGACCAAGGAAACAATCCCGTGATATTGAGCTCCTTAGAACCCGGTTACTATTACTAGGACAGGTTTGAGCCAACTAAACTTCAAGAGGGTACTTATCTATAAAACTCCATGCAAGCCTAAAAATAAGGATTTGTTTGCTTTGATTGCATATGCATACTTGTACATAACATCATAAACATCATGAACATCATATACATCCACTAACCATTTCAAGGATTTTTGGATTCATCTTTGTTTTTGTTTTGTAGGATATGGATTCACTTCGCAGGAAAACTATTCAAGTCAACCTTGTGAGAGTCCCTCCACAACTTAAGGAGCTAGTTTCAAGGATTCCTGAAAACTCTCCATTCACCGAGAGACATGGTCGTCTACTCAACTTGGTCACCTCCAACACGGATGAGGACATGATGAAGGTGCTCTTTCAGTTCTTTGATCCTTTGCACCATTGCTTCACATTTCCCGACTATCAACTTGTGCCTACTTTGGAAGAATTCTCCCAACTCTTGAAGATTCCCATTCTCAATCAACTACCTTTCAAAGGTACAAAAAGATAACCAAAGCCAGAAGAGATTGCTCAAGCTCTACACTTGCACTCATCTGATGTCACAACTCATTGGGAAACAAGGAGTGGTGTCAAAGGTTTCTTAGGGAAGTTCTTGTTTGAGAAAGCCCAAAGCTGTTGGAATTCCTTGGACTTGCAAGCCTTTGAGGACATTGTGGCTCTCCTCATCTATGGGATGGTTTTATTTCCAAATCCTGACCAGCTCATCGATGTGAACGCCATCAAAATCTTCATATCCCGCAACTCGGTGCCTACATTGCTAGGGGATTACCTACACTCTTTTCACACTCGCACAATAAGGAAAAAGGTGTTCTTATGTGTTGCACTCCTCTCTTGGAAAGATGGTTTATTTCTCATCTTCCCCAGTCTGTATTAAAGAATGATCAAGGTTCAAGGTGGTCACAAAGGTTGATGACGCTCAAACATTCAGACATTCATTGGTGCTCTCGATCTAAAGAGAATGTTATCATTTTCGACCGTTGTGGAGAATTCCCTAATATTCCTTTTCTTGGCATTAGGGGAGGAATCACCTAAAACCATTCTTATCTTTAAGACAGTTTGGTTATGCCCAAAGGGATGACCCACACTAGATGCTGATTCAAGGTTTGGTATTTGACTACGACAATAAAGATCAAGGTCTTCTCCAGAGATTTATCCGAGCTTGGAGGATGTTAAACAAGGTGGATAGCAAGACTTTGGGGCACAAGAATTCCATCCCTCTTGAGCCTTACCTCAAATGGGTACGAACTCGTGCTTAGAGTCTTATGATGCCTTACCCCCTCTATTCTCCCGGTAATCATTGAGCCTGTTAAGGAGGGAGATGTTCCATACACTATCCTATATCCTGACATGCCCATATCTCTTGAAGAACTACAAAGGGATTGGATACAACTCAAAGGAGAGCGAGATACTTTCGAAGCCCAATTCTACGCAAGCGAGAAGAAGGTTTTGGAGCTCACTAGGCTACTTCATAAGGAGCAGACTCTGAATGCCTACATTGAACCAAAGAGGATGCACACTACTTTTCTATCTTAGAGTTTTGTATTATTTTTCCCAAGGGGAATTTATGTACTCAAACTTTATCTTATTAATAAAACGTATGTTTATTTTTTGTCTAAAACAAATCTGAATCTTTGAAATCCTTGAAAACATTGCATATGCATATACCATTCATCATAACATAAGCAGGTCTTTTGCAACAAGTCTCCTCATCTCTCTACTGTTTATTTCAGTAAGATAGATCTCGAGCAAATAGTGAAGGATCTCTAAGCCTAGAATACGCAGTTTCAACAGTTTCTCTTGACCCTAGCCAAGGGGAAAGAATAATTGAAGACTTTGCTGGCTGAAGAGAGGAAAAAGAAAACCAAGAAGGTAACCAGAGTCTTAAACACGGGAAGGAGATTTCATGGGCAGACAAGAAGGACTTTGGACTTTGCAACAACATCCGGTGAAAGAGACAACCAAGATGGTAAGGGAAAGGAAACAGTTGTCCCAACAGAATCAGAGGAGGAAGAGGAAGAAGAGGACTACTCTGAGGAACAATACCCTACGGCTGATGGCAAGTATAAACATCTCAAAGAGAGATTGAGCGCGATGGAAATACAAAAGGTGCCAGGCTTGGACTTTGAGGAATTGGGTTTGGTGTGGGGATTGTGATTCCTCCGAAATTCAAATCACCTGTATTCGCTAAATATGACAGAGTTTCATGCCCTAAGATGCATCTCCCGTCATATGTGAGGAAAATCCAACCCCATACCGCTGATAAAGACTTATGGGTGCACTTGTTCCAAGATAGTCTGTCTGTAACTCAACTTGACTGGTTTTACCAACTAGAAAGAGCCAATGTTCATAATTGGGAAGATCTTGCTGCGGCTTTCTACAAGTAATATCAATACAATGTTGATTTGGCGCCTACCCGTACTCAACTCTAGAGTATGGCCATGGCTTCCAATGAAGGTTTCAAGGACTATGCACAAAAATGGAGAGATTTGGCTGGAAGAGTTCAACCCCCTCTGTCTGAGAGAGAATTGGTGGACATGTTCTTGGGCACCTTGTCTGGTCCCTTCTTCAATCATTTAATTGGAAGTTCATCTGCAGGCTTTACTGAACTAATATTGACCAGAGAGAGGATAAAAGCCGGTATAAAGAATGGAAAGATTCAGAAAGACACATCCTCTTCTACAGCTGTAAGGAAGCCCTTTATCGGAAAGAAAGAGGTGTCTACCGTATATCTGTAGAGAAACCAAGATAGGGATGAACGATGACCAATGGTGGGGGCTGTTATGATCCCAAAGCCTGCGTCTGATTAACAAAGAAATAATCAACCAAGGATGGAAAGGCCAGTCAGGAAGTTCACCAGAATTAACATGACCCCGTCTCAAGTACTACCGCATCTGCTAAGATCCAATTTGGTGACCTTGAAAGAAGCACCGAAAAACCCCAATACTACATCTCCCCATTATCATCCCAATGCCCGTTGCGCATATCACTCTGAAAGTCCTGGTCACGATACTAATAATTGTTGGGCTCTAAAGAACAAAATACAAGACCTCATTGAAGCAAAAGAAATTGAGTTTGATGCACCTGAAAAGCCAAATGTCATTTCTACCCCTATGCCCAGACATGGCCAAAATACCAATGCCGTTGAAGAAGATTTGTTTGTTACTTTAATTGATGAACTCATGACCCCACTTCTGACTGTTAAAATGAATTTGTTTAATGTCGGTGTGTTCCCGGGCTGTGGTGAAGTTTGCCATCTCTTTTTGTCCTCCCCGACCGGCTGTCCTTTGTTGAAAATAGGCGTTCAGTGCCTAATAGATGACAAAGAAATTCTATTTGAGAAGACTCTTGTTCCACCTGTTCCTTTTAAAGATGTTTCTATCATTACCATTTCCGCCAATTCTTCCAGGGTCTCCACCAAAAGACCCGTTAGAATTACATCAGTTCCAAAAGCAGTTCCTTTAATAATCACAATTCCTGGACCAGTCCCATATACATTAGAAAAAACCATACCATGGAATTATGGATGGGATTTTTATTACCATGGTATCAAACAAGACTGGCCAGCCGCCGAAGATTCAAGCTCCGAGAAACTCAACTCCGACATCAGTAACATTACAGGAACTAGCAAAATTACCTGAAGTGGTAGGATCTTTTCTCCAGAAATTGCTCCCTCAAAAGCAGTTTCTGGGCCCGTAATCATCCATGTGGCCGCTCCAAAGGTTACTCCTACACCCATAATCATCTCTGCAAATACTCCAATTGACAAAGCCGTTACAACTCTTATAATCATTCTTACTAACACTCCTGCTGCCGAGTTAACCGAGGCCCAAGAAAAAGGTGTTATGATTGAGCCTGTCCGGACAAAGGCTCAGTCATTGACTATCCCTGAGACTTCCAAGAAAGAAATGGAGGAGATCCTAAAAATTATAAAGAGAAGCGACTACGATGTAGTTGAACAACTGGGGAAAACTTCCTCTAAGATCTCCTTGCTGGCATTAATACTATTTTCCGAGGCACATGCAAAAGCCTTGGTGAAGTTCTTAAAAACCGCTCATGTACCTCAAGAGACGTCTGCTGATCAATTTTAAGACTGTGTGGCCAGCCTAACTGCGGAAAATGGTTTAGGTTTTTCAGATGCTGATCTGACATCGAGGGGAAGAAAGCATAATGAGGCGTTGCATGTCTCAGTGGAATGTAGGGGCACTACTCTAGCGCATGTTTTGGTGGACACTAGCTCATCTTTTAATGTATTACCCAAAAAAGCTCTTGATAGGCTTGACTGCGAGGGGGTTGACTTTGAAGTCAAGCAACATAGTGGTAATAGCTTTTGACGGTTCGAAGAGGATGGTGCATGGGGAGGTAGACATTCCCATAAAGGTTGGAACCCAAACCTTCAATTCAACTTTTTATGTGATGGACATCCTCCCTTCATACTCCTTCCTGCTAGGCCGACCATGGATCCACAATGCTGGCGCTGTTACTTCTACGTTGCACCAGATGTTGAAATATCCAGTTCAAGGGAAGATTATCACCGTTCATGGAGAGGAAGAATACATGATCTACCATCTCAATTCCTTCAGATATGTGGAATTGGACGGTGAATCCATTGAAACTCCATTTCAACACTTTGAAGAGGTCCCCCAAGACGTGGCAGTGACCAAGGCTGTTCCCAAGATTACAAGGCCTCCACTCCGGATGTCATCTCTAAAGGATGCCAAAGCAGTGGTAGAAGAAGGAGGATGCACTATCTGGGGACAACTCCCAGATATCCCGTATAAGTCTGACAAGTTTGGCTTAGGTTTCACTTTGAATGCTCAAAAGGATGTATGTCGTGTCCGTGCTGGAGGGCCACCCTTAAAGATCAGCAACCGTGAGGTCAACGCGGTGGAAGATGGTGAAGATGGTTGCAACCTAGAGGAATGGATCTTCCCGACTGTCAAGGGAGGGCTCAGCAATTGGGAGGCTAGAGACTTCGTCCTAATCACTTTCATCCCTCAGTAATTTGTCTTTACATTTTGTTGGATCTGTAATATTCAAAACAATTCACACTCTTAAAACCTTGTGTCTTACCCGAGGCAAAATGGTCCATTTGTAAGGATTATTATCTCATTTTTCATATGACATCAATGAATCATGGACGTTTTCGCATACAAACTTTTGTGCTCATTGTTTTTCTTTTACATTTTACTTTCTTTCAAAGATAGCTATACCCTTACACACACCCACACTCACAATGCAGGTATACATCCATTCTGGATCCCATGGGTAACGATACTGCTATGGCCTTTTGTGACTCTGAGAATCTAATCTACCAAGCCGAAGACGAAGGTGAGGAAGATTGTGAAGTACCAGGGGAACTTTCCAGATTACTATAACAAGAAGAGAAAACCATTCAGCCTTACGAGGAACTCGTGGATACAATCAACCTAGGTACCAAAGAAGATAAAAAAGAGGTCAAAGTGGGTGCCAATCTGGAACCCAGTGTCAAGAAGCGTCTGATTCAGTTGTTGCATGACTACGTCGAAGTCTTCGCCTGGTTATATGAAGACATGCCAGGACTTGATGAAGATATTCTGGTACATCGTCTACCTACAAGAGAGGATTGTCCGCAAGTAAAGCAAAAGTTTCATCGAATGAGGCCGGATATGTCAGAAAAGATTAAAGAAGAGGTCATGAAGCAATTCAACGCTGGATTCTTGGCTGTCACCTCTTACCCCCAATGGGTTGCCAATGTTGTTCCCGTGCCCAAAAAGTATGGCAAAGTGCGAATGTGTGTGGACTACCAAGATTTGAATAGGGCAAGCCCTAAGGATGATTTTCCACTCCCCTACATTGATATTCTAGTTGACAATACGGCACAACACAAAGTGTTTTCCTTCATGGAAGGATTCTCAGGTTACAACCAAATCAAAATGGCGCCTGAGGACATGGAGAAAACAACCTTTGTCACGCAGTGGGGCACTTTCTGCTATAAGGTGATGCCATTCTGACTGAAAAATGCTGGGGCAACCTATCAGCGTGCCATGGTAGCTCTATTTCACGACATGATACACCATGAAATAGAGGTCTACATGGACGATATGATAGACAAATCTCAAACAGAAGAAGAGCATCTTGATCCCTTACAGAAACTGTTTGATAGACTGAAGAAGTACAAGCTGAGGCTGAATCCAAAAAAGTGCACATTCGGGGTACGGTCTGGTAAGCTCTTAGGCTTTATCATCAGCAACAAACATATAGAGGTCGATCCTGCCAAAGTTAAAGCAATACAAGAGATGCCTGATCCTCGCACTGAAAAGGAAGTCAGAGGATTCTTGGGACGTTTGAACTATATTTCCAGATTCATCTCTCACCTGACAGCTACTTGTGAACCAATCTTCAAACTATTGAAGAAAGATCAAGTAGTCAAATGGAATGATGAGTGCCAAGTTGCTTTTGACAAAATCAAAGAATACATACAAGAGCCTCCTGTATTGATGCCACCAGTCGAGGGAAGACCATTGATTATGTATATGATTATTTTAGAAAACTCAATGGGGTGTGTATTGGGGCAGCATGACGAGTCTGGCCGAAAAGAGCACGCTATTTACTACCTGAGAAAAAAGTTTATCGACTGTGAAACCAGATATTCACTGATCGAGAAAACTTGTTGCGCTCTCGCATGGGCTGCTCGCCGGCTAAGACAGTATATGCTGACTCATACTACCCTGTTGATATCTAAAATGAATCTGATAAAATACATTTTCGAGAAGCCTGCTCTTTCTGGGAGAATAGCGAGATGGCAGATGATCCTGACAGAATATGACATACAATATACTACCCAGAAAGCTATAAAGGGCAGTTTACTAGTTGATCACCTCGCTCACCAAGCTGTAGAAGACTACAAGTCCATGAAGTTCAAACTTCCGGATGAAGACATCATGACATTAGACAACTGTGAAGAAATCAGGCCATATGACGGACCTGAACAAGGATCCCGTTGGACCCTGTTCTTTGATGGAGCCTCCAATGCACTCGGAAATGGTATTGGTGTTGTACTCATATCTCCAGAAGGGTGTCATACTCCCTTTACTGCCAGACTTTGCTTCAACTGTACAAACAACATGGCAGAATACGAAGCATGCATCTTCGGTCTCAAAGCTGCCATAGACTTGGGGATAAAGTCCTTGGATGTATTCGGAGATTCAACTTTGGTCATCAGTCAAATCAAAGGGGAATGAGACACCAAACACCCTAACCTTATCCCTTATAAAGAACATGTTTTGACATTGCTACCACATTTTGAGAAGATTACCTTCGAGCATTTGCCGCGAGAAGAAAATCAGCTAGCAGACGCTCTAGCCACAATGTCATCTATGTTTAAACTTAATTGGGATAACAAGGCTCCCCAGATCACCATTGAACGAATGGATGAACCAAAACACTGTCACGAGATTAATATTGAAGAAGTAGTGGACCAGCCTTGGTTTCACGAAGTCAAGAAGAATCTCGAGACTCAAGAATATCCAGAAGGAGCTTCAATCAATGATAAGAAGTTCTTAAGGAGATTCTCTGCTAAAATTTTCCTTAGTAATGGCATCCTAAACAAATGCAATCATGACTCTGTGTTACTTAGGTGCGTAGATAAGGTTGAAGTTGGAAGGATCATGGCTGAATTACATAAAGGAACTTTTGGCACCCATTCCAGTGGGCATACGATTGCAAAGAAAATCCTACGGGCAAGCTATTACTGGTCTACCATGGAAGCAGATTTCTATTAACACTCTCGAACATGCCATAAATTCCAAATTTATGCCGACAAGGTGCACGTACCTCTGGTTCCTCTAAATGTCTTGACGGCTCTTTGGCCCTTTTCTATGTGGGGGATTGATATGATTGGGGAAATCAAGCCGACAACCTCCAATGGACACCGCTTCATCCTAATGGCTATTGATTATTTTACAAAGTCGGTGGAGGCAGCTTCCTTCTCTTCCATCACCAAGAACGTTGTTGCCCGCTTCATCAAGCAAAATCTCATCTGCCGGTACGGTATCCCGGAAAGGATCATCACTGACAATGGAACAAATCTCAACAACACTATGATCACCGCCTTGTGCGAGCAATTCAAGATTCAGCATCATAATTCTTCTCCATATCGGCCAAAGATGAATGGTGTTGTCGAAGCCGCAAATAAGAACATTAAAAAGATCATACAGAAAATGACAGTCACATACAAAGACTGGCATGAGATGTTACCATTCTCTCTCCATGGGTATCGTACCATGGCTCGCACATAAACCAATTCAACACCTTATTCTTTGGTTTACAGCATGGAAGTTGTCTTGCCTATCGAGGTCTAGACCCCTCTCTGAGGATTCTGAAGGATGCAGGGCTGAACGAAGATGACTGGATCCAGACTCGACTTGATAAACTAAACTTAATTGATGAGAAGAGACTTTCTGCTATTTTCCATGGTCAAATGTATCAAAAACGGATGATCAAGGCTTTCAACAAGAAAGTCAGGCGCCAAGTGTATCAAGTTGGAGATTTAGTGATCAAACGCATCATACTGCCACAAGGTGATCCTAGGGAAATGTGGACTCCTACCTATGAAGGACAATTTGTAATCAAAAACATTTTCTCTGGTGGGGCAATGATCTTGACCACCATCGATGGCGATGACCTGCCACACCCTGCGAATGCGAACATAGTCAAAAGATACTACGCATAAGAGACCCGCTAGGTTGATATACCTAGGAAAAACAAGGGCATCCCGACAAACCAAAAGGTTCAAGCAAAAATTAGGGATAAAAAAAAATGTATACACCCGGTAAGTTGAAAACCCGAAAGGGCGACTTGGGCAAAAAAAGGTTTCCCGGTGGACTGAAAACCTGAAAGGGCTGTCCAGGCAAAAGTTAGGGAATTAAAGAATATGACCATGTCCCGTTGGATCACCTTACGGACAACCTTTGGCCTCAACTAACAAATTCAACGGTTCTGATCGATTCAATCAGCTTCGGACAAGGCAACAAATAGACAAGATGCTCAGAGATACAAAGGCTATAGCAGAATGGAAACCCCATGGGATTTTTACACATAGCTATCTTTTCTTTGTATCAAAATTTTCATTCTTTTTTTATGATGGAATTCTCTTACTAGAATGTTTGTCTCCTTGTACAAAAATTCTTACTCAAAGTCAATACAAATATATCCCTTTGAAAGTGCAAAAACTATTTGTCTTTTCTTTACACTTGTGTTTTGTTTACAAAAATGTCCAATGATTCATTGTTGAACATATGCACTTGAAGATAATTACTGTTTACAAATAAGCAAAATAAAAAGAGGCAATTACTGATAGGTTGAAAGGATAGGAAAATATCTTTAGGCTATTCCATAAGTAATCCCCTACAGTACATCATTTAAATCCCCAACAGAACAAAGCTTCAATTTGTTGATCCCCAGTAGAAGTCGTCAAATTTCTCAGGATTCCCCCAATAGGATTTTACAAGCAGTACATGGTGTTTCCCTTACAACAGAGTTTATTTCTCTTGGCATAAATTCATCAATACATCAACTTCAAGACGTGAAGACTTACATATCCTCAGCAGCAGTCAGGGATTTATTTTCCCCAATCTAATAGCAGTACAACAAATTAGCTCACATACGCACACATAATATTCATATATCATAAACATTGATAAGCACGGATGCATACAACATAATCCCATTATGCATACATTTCATGTATCATGACTTGGAACTTTAGCTAACATTTTTCCCTTTTCAGGATAAGATTAACAACTACCATTAACAATGTTAAATCTACAGATATTGTTCAGATATGCACCATATACGAATGCCATCCTGATACTCATTAAGATTCAGCTCTCAGATACAGTTCAGATACACACCAGATACGGATGCCATCCTGATACTCATTCAAATTCAGCTCTTAGATACAGTTCAGATATACACCAAATACGGATGCCATCCTGATACTCATTAAGATCCAGTTCTCAGATACAGTTCAGATATGCACCAGATACGGATGCCATCCTGATACTCATTCAGATTCAGCTCTCATATACAGTTCAGATATGCACCAGATACGGATTCCATCCTGATACTCATTCAGTTTTAGCTCTCAGATACAATTCAGATACGCTCCAGATACAGATGCCATCCTGATACTCATTCATATTCAAACTTCAGATGTAGTACAAATACACTCCAGACACAGATGCCATTCTGATTCAACTTTCAAGTGCAGTATACATACGCTCTAGACACAGATGCCATTCTGATACTTAAACAAAGCCTCTTTCAAATATAGTACAGATACGCTCCAGACACGGACACCATTCTAGTATTAATTCTTTCAGCTCACAAATTACAATTCAACAATCACTTCGGGATGGCATCTTTAAACCCATCTCCCACATCTTTCTATCACCTCTCCAAATGGCATCTTTAAGCCCATTCCTCCGACTCTCACATCACCAAGTGCAAATTTCTAGGCACTCTAGTGTCCAATCATCTTCCGCCTCCGAGTCACGAATGGAAAAACTCACCAATCTAACTCTCCAGGCATAAGAAGATTCAACAGGGGAAGCTGTTGTACCCCAAAATTTTCCCTCACTTATCAAGGATTTTCACAAGATCTCCTTTGGATCATGACTGCACTAAGGTTTGATCAGCTCAAGGCACCTCTTCAAGCACTAATGACTGAAAATTAGGGTTTCAGTTTGCACAAGGATTTTTGGACTATCAATGCTTCATATGAATTTCAAGGATCATTATGGAACCCTAAGATTACTCATGTCAAGTTTCAAGTCTTGAATCACACTTTTTAACAGTCAATTGGATAGTTGACCTAAAAATCAGCTGTATTGGGGAAAAAGTCAACCATGGCCAATTTATAGTCAAACTTCATAATTTTTATCCACATCAACATCTTAGACTCATATGTATCATTTGATCAAGTTTGGACCATAATTCCTTAGGAAATTTGATCAAATCATCAAAAGGGAAAAATGGTCAAAATTAGGGTTTTGACTAGGAAGGGGCAATTTCTGATTTTTGACCTAGCAAATGATCAATTGGTTTGAAGCATGATTTCAAGAGTTCAATTGCATCATTGTGACCTAATAACATGATTCAAAACATTACAAATCCATTGGATTGACAGATGAATTTTTCAGTCAACTGATCAAAAGTCAACTGTACACTGAAAAGTCAAACTTTGACTTTTTGGTCAAAATCAAGTTCCAAAGATCATAATTCATCAAAACATTAGAAAATATGAAACTTGTTCATAAAGAAATCAAGGATTCAAGATTTTGTTTTGAAAAGTTGAAAACTTTTAACTTAGAAATTTTTCTAAGTATAGAAAATTTCTTATTTTTTCTCAACTTTGAGCCAAATTTTCACCATGATGCAAGATGATTCAAAGGAAAATTCCAACATGGAAGTTGTATATCCCCATGAAATCTAAAACTTTGCCTCACACAATTTCTCCTAAAAATGCTTGGATATTAAGATATGATTTTGTGAATACATTCTCATGAACTAAAAATAACGTAGTGAAATTTTGCCCTAATTAGGCAGATTATTTACCTAACTTCATGGCAATTTTTCACATGGTTCCAAAAGGAATTTTCAAAATACATTCAAAGATGAGTTTTAGAGCAGATTTCAAGATTTCCAAAATGTTCAAGAACTCCTTGAGATCATTCTTTAGTAGGGAGAATCGAAGAGATGAAGTTGATGATTTGTCACTTGGATTTCAAGCCATTTTGTGAAGAACATTGGATCCAATCCTCAAGCATGCTGAACAAATCCTACTTTGCAGGCTTCTAACTTAACTTTCACTCCATAATTAAATGTTTTTACAGCTGTTGGAAGCTTTAAGCCAAGCATTGAATGCATTGTACAAGAATAAATTCATTTTTGGGAGAAAGGCAACATTGCCATTTTGAAAAACCAAGCTTTATGCAAAGTCAGGTTGCATTGAGACTTGCACTTGTTTTTTCTGCACAAACACACTCCACTCCATCAGAACAAGTATGTTTAAAAGTATCAGCCCCCTACAAGCAGGGTACTACACCTTGGAACCATACTTGCTAGCTTTGCTTCACAAACAAGAAACCAAGCAAACATGTGAGTTTTTGAAATCTGAGTTGTTACAAGACTTAAGACCTTTTGCTTATAGGTAAACACATTATTTGCAAGTTGAAACACGAAGGCTAAGACTCAAAAACACTCCCAAACACTCTGCAACTCAGAATCTGCCATAGCTTGACAGTTTTGAACCTTACATAGCCATCTCCAAATCCCCTTTTGCATATTGAGTTTTAACCACCCAAACACTTAATATACATCATGTCTAAGTGATCCAGACCCTTGTTTCAAGACTGTATCTCCTCCTCCACCATCCACCATTTTCAAAAATCAAGATTGCAGGTTGACTTGAGTAGAGAGATTCAGGTACTTTCAGGACAAAGTAAGGATTGTAATACACTCAAGGAGGTCCAGGAAAGCTAAACAGATCCCTGGGCCTTCTCAAAAATTGCTCAAACTCCATTCACGATCCCAACTGCAAGAGGTAAAAACTCAAACTTCTATCTCTTCATACAAGCATCATTTGGTCATGATTTGTGAAAGCAAAATGTAGATATCCTTGCTCTAAAGCTAACCATGTTCATAGTTTTAATTTATATCAACTGTGTATAGAGAATTTTGGATTTGAAATTTATGAAAAAATTAGGTTTCAAATTAGGGCCAGTAAAATTAGATCTTATCTTTGACTTTTAGTTTACATAAATTATATGGT
Source organism: Vicia faba (assembly GCA_948472305.1). Taxonomy (NCBI): domain Eukaryota; kingdom Viridiplantae; phylum Streptophyta; class Magnoliopsida; order Fabales; family Fabaceae; genus Vicia; species Vicia faba. The sequence continues at coordinate 729,987,155 of OX451738.1, forward strand.
TGAACTCGTGGGAAGAAACACCATAACTTTCATGTTTGAAATTTCCATTTTTATGGAGAAATGAATAAGATACAGGTGGTCCGGCCATGGCTCAAGGTTGAAGATGAAGTTTCCTTCAGTAGGTATTTTCTAATATATATTTATGTTTGTGTTTATATAAACAGATGTACAGCCACCCAAGTTGTAAGGCAGCGCGCGTAAATGCTAGAGGTCATGGGTTCGAGCCTCAGTGCGCTGCCTTTTTCATTTTCTCACATCTTTTCCTTTTCTTTTTGGTTTCTTGCAGCACATAGGCTTCAGTTTCATGGGCCTTGGGATTTTTTTCTAACATCCTACACCCTATCTGCTTATGACACCCCTGGCCCATATCATTTTATTTATTTACTTTATGTTCATTTTATTTTCTTAAATATATTTTTCTTAATATTAAAAATCATAAAAATATAAAAAATGATAGACTTATATTTTGCCTTGTTTTATTTTATTTTTCTCACATAAAATATTTTTATTTAGTTATATATTATCTATTTTTATTAAATAAACTTTATAAATTAAATTATAACTACTTTAATATTTATTTTTTCTTTATATCCATTAAATATTTATTTTAATATAAAAAGGACCAAAAATATCTCATAATGCAATATATTATTTTCAAGACAAAAAATACAAAAAAAAATACTTTTTTTCATAAAGAAACTTATTTTCTTATAGAATTAGGGTTTATTCAAAAATCTTTTTCTTAAGTAATTCCTTTCCTTAATTAATTTAAGTTAACCTTGATTTAATTATTTTCTAATTAGGTTTTAGGTTAAAGCTTTTCCATATAAAAAACCAAACAAAAATCTTCTTTGTATTTACACATCTTTGCCTATTTAATTCACCTTGTATATTATTTATTCCAATATTTGTACATATTCAATTTGGTTGTAATAAATTAATTAGGTTTATATAATTGAAATCCCCATTCATAAATTGTATACCCCCTCCCACAAGTGTTGTAATAGCGTAGTAACTTTAAATTTCACAATTTATCGCTTTTACATAACATGCTAGTAATTAGGGTTTGTATGGCAAGATAAAATAAACCAAATAGAAAACCCTAATTCAAGACAAAATAAAGCATGAAAATGACACACTTGCACACAAGCACCATAGGGTTACCCCACTTGGTTTCCTTATACAAAATGGCCATATTATGCACGTAAGGTGTCTTAGCAAAAACAAACAAATATAAGATCATAGTCCCTCGATGATGCTATTTAAAGTTTCCTTACAAAAATGATCATAGTCCCTCAAAAATGCTAAGATACTTTGCAACATTGCTAATCATGGCTATACGATGACCCACGCCCGTCCCGTTTACATCCAAAAATAGAGTTGCTTACCAAATCAATGGTAAGACAACCATATCAAAGGAAAATAAAATGAACAAGAAAGACATTTGAGTAGGTAGATTGCTCTTAATTACTTGCTCCATTTCAAAACAAACATCCTTTCTATTTTCAAAACAATCACACACACTTTCAAAACATCTTACAAACATTGAAAACATTTTCAAATGATCAACATCTTTGTATACATTCTTACGAACGAGAATCATTACAAAGGTTGCCTAAACAAAGGCCTCTTTACAAAATACTTTCAAAAAACCACACAAAGCATAATTTCAAACAAAAGCAAGTGATCTAGCAAGTAACTAAGAGCCCATGGATAACCATGGATGAAAAGGATGCTAATACCTTCCCTTTTCATAATCTACCCCCCGAACTCAAGAAACAATCTCAAAGGTCTTTCCTGTGCTTTTTCACCTTTCCATTTGGATAAAAGAAAAGTCGGTGGCGACTCTTGCTAACCGCAACATTTGCGATCAACCTCAAAACAATCAAGTCAGTTCTCCCACTGCATCACAGGCTCTAAAAAACAAAATTCAAGACCTTATCGACAACAAGACTACTGAGTTATATCCATCCACAACTCTGAATGTTATAACTGCACTAATGCCAAATCATGGAAAATGTGTCAATGCAATTGAAGACACTATTTTTGTTTCCTCCATTGAAGATTTGACTACTCCACTGACCGTTGTTAAAAATAACCTGCTGAGAGCTAGGGTGTTTCCTGGATGTTTGAAAGATTGTAATTGTTGCGCCGAACAAGTTAATGGATGCAAATGGCTGAAAGAAGGTGTCCAACGCCTGAATGAGATCCTATTTGAAAGATCTCCGTCAATCAAAAGTTTGACCGATAAAGCTGAAGACATTTCCATCATAACAATTTCCAGCAAGCCTCTTAGGATCTCTTCAAAGGGTCCTATTAGGATTTCCAACAAATCGATGATTGCTCCCTTGATAATTACTGCTCCTCGGCCGATTCCTTACTCCTCCGACAAAGCAGTCCCTTGGAATTACGGTGCTGAGGTTTACCATCATGGTATTAAGCAAGATTCCTGGATCAATGAAGACATGACTATTAATGTTACAAATATTTCTAGTTCTAGCAAGGTAACAAGAACGGGGAGAATTTTCTCTCCTAACATTTTACCGCCAACTACTATAACGACACCTGACCTCATTACCATTTATAAGCCTAGTACTGACACTAGGGGTAAAGAGAAGGTAATTTAGCCTGCTGGGGTTGAGGCACCTTCCAAAGACATTGCTGCTGAGAAACCTTCCACCCAAGAAATGGAGGAAATCTTGAAGATTATAAAAAAGAGGGATTTCAAGAGAGTAGAGCAACTGGGGTAAACCCCCGCCAAAATCTCTATGTTGTCTTTGTTGTTTTATTCAGATGCTCATGCCCAAGCTTTAATCAAATTTTTGAAGAAAGCGCGTGTCCTTAAGGAGACCACAACCGATCAATTTGAAAACTGTGTGGCGAGTCTGACCGCCGACAATGGATTGGGGTTCTCTGATGCTGACTTAACATCAGTTGGAAGGAATCATAATAAGTCTTTTCTTTGGCTTCATGCATTTTGGTACTAATATGACCTTGGTATTATCATAATTCTTTTCTTAAATAAATTAACATAAGTATAATTACTAATTTATTTAAGAAAAGAATTAAATTTGTTTAAGAAAATATTTTTGTGTCTTTTTGGTTTAAAAAGAATTTTTTTATATAATAAAAGAAAATAATAAAAACCTAATTCTAATTAATTTATAAATTAATTAATAAACAAAATAAAGGATGATTAAAATAAACTAAATTTTATGTCAAAAATTAATTTAATTAAATAAAAGCCTAAATCTATTTTTTAATGATTTTGGTATTAAGTAAAACATATTAAAATAAAATAAATAAATGGAGTAAGAAAAAGAAGAAAATAAAATGGGCCAGAATGTATGAAAATGAAATAGGGAGTGTGAAACAAACAAAATGCCAAGTTGAATCAATAGGGAGCCCAATGCCTGTTTTCAAACAAAAAAAAGGAGAAAATATGAAAAATAGGCAAAAGGGTACCACTGGGGCTCGAACCCAGGTCCCTAAGGTAATAGGCGCGCGCTTTAACCACTAGGGTGGTGATACATTCGTAAACTTAAACAAAACAACAAATATATAACATAAATCTTGCCCTGAATGTACTTCATCTTCAACCTCCAGCCAAAGGATCTGTAACTTATTCATTTCTCATCCATTCACAAAACTTCCAACATCAAACTTGTTATAAATTTTCTCACGATTCTGAATATGTAAATAACTTAAGCTAATTCTCAAATATGAGCATGAATTTCTAACAATACCAAATTCATACCTAAATATTTTCAGAGATTCAAACTCAAAATTCTCCCTACTCAAGAAATATAAATGAAATTTATGGACATATATAGTTTCAGGGCAATGATGTCTACATTTTATCTTCACAAATGCAAGCCTAACAATGCCTAAATAATGACATAGAAGTCCAAGAAAAATACCTCAAAACTGGAAATCATGAAATGAGTTTGGGCTTGATTCAAGGTGCTCCAATGATCAGGTTAGCTTCCTTGAGTCTCTAGGAAGCTAATTCAATGTTTAGCTTGAGTTCAGAGTGGTTGAAATGGCCTGGAGAAGTCCAACTGCAATGCTCTGTTTTTGGCTATGGAAGTTAATGAAGATGATGTTACAGTCTTCAAATAGGGACAGAGATGGTTTGTATTTTATATGAGGAAGCTTTTGAAACTAAAAGGCCAAGAAATGCACGAGTGTTTTGAAGATTGAAGTTCAAAGTCAAAAATGACACAAAAATGGAGGTTTTGTGCAATCTGAGTTCTCAGGGAGTTTGGGAGTGTTTTCAATCGTGTATTAGCTTGCAATTAACTTGTATAGTTATATGAAAAAGGTTAGAGCACTTGAAGTGGTCAAAAGTAAAAGATATAGAGTTATGGCTATGTTACTTGATTTTGAAGAAAAGTGGAAAACATGGTTTCAAGGCATAGTACAAGCATGGCCTGAGTTTATGGGAGGCTCTAAACATGTTACTTTTTCCTTTGAACTTGCTTGTGTTCAGATGAAACAACTTAGGAGCTTTATGCATTGACTTTGTGATTAAAGTCACTTTTCCAAAATGGAAGTGTGAACTTTATTCCATTAATGGAATAATCACTTGGAAAATGACTCAAACACTTGGATCATAGCTCAAATAGTTGTGTAATCTTATGATTATAGATAGATTTAGAGGTTAGAAGCCTGCAAAGCAAGATTTATGCAACATGGGTGTGGATTTGAATTCTTGTTCATCATGGAAATGACCTGTAATTCAAGAATGAATGTCCAACTTTTTGTCTTCGATTCTCTTTGCTCAAACATGATCTTAATGAGTTCTTGGACATTTTAGAAAGCTTGTAAAATCCTCTACAACCTCTATGTTGGAAATTTTTGAATGCTCCTCTTGGAACTGTGTGAAAAATTGCCATGAAGTTAGGTCAAAATCCTGCCTAAACTAGGGCAAAATTTCACTAAGTTTCCAAGTTTCATGAACACGTATTCACAAAATCATAATGTGAATTCCATGAATTTCTAGGAGAAGTTATGTTTTACAATGTTTTATATCTCATTGAGATCTACAACTTTCATGTTGGAAGTTTCCTTTGAATCATCTTGCATCATGGCGAAAAATTGGCTCAAAGTCTTGACTTTTTGATTTCTTGATGAACAAGTTTCATATTTTGACATTTTTTGATGAATTGTGATCTTTGACACTTGATTTTGACAAAAAAGTCAAAGTTTGACTTTTTAGTGTACACTTGACTTTTGATCAGTTGACTGAAAATTCATTTGTCAATCAATTGATCTTGAGCAATGTTTTGAGCCATGTCATTAGGTAAAAATGATGTATTTTAACCCTTGATATCATGCCTTGAATCAATCAATCAATTGCTAGGTCAAAAATAAGAAATTGCCCTTTCTCAGTCAAAACCCTAATTTTGACCATTTTGCCCTTTTGATGATCTGATCAAATTTCTTGAGGAATTGGGATCCAAACTTGATCAAATGACATATGTGAATTCATATTGTTTATATGGACCAAAAATTATGAAGTTTGACTGTAAATTAACCACAATTGACTTTTCCCCCAATACAACTGATTTTTAGGTCAACTAATCAATTGACTGAGCAAAAATGTGATCCAAGACTTGAAACTTGACATGAGCAATCTTGAGAGTCCAAAATGATCCATGAAACTCATATGAGGCATTAAAAGTTCAATTGTCCTTGTGAAATCTCAAACCCTAATTTTCAGTCATCAGTGCTAGAGAAGGTGTCTTGAGTTGATCAACCCTGTGCAGTCTTGAACCAAAGGAGATCTTATGAGAGATTACTTGATAAATGAGAGAGAAAATTTTGGGGTACAACACATGAGATCTGAAATTCTGGAATCAGACATGTGATGTCGAATGAGATGTGACAACACAAATATCTGTTTGCAAGTAAGGTGCAGTAAAATCAAAAGCAGTAAAAACATAAGAGATTGTTCACCCAATTCAGTGTACAACAACACCTAGTCTGGGGACTACCAAAATAGGGATAAGCTCACTAAATAGTATGAATTCATAGACCCTCAGTAAATAACCAGCTTACGATCTAATCACTTAATCACTACCCAAGCTAAACTTCTACCTAACACTCACCTAGGTATGAGGCCATCCTCAAACCCCTTCAATCACTTACAGTGAAAAACTAAACAAAATTAATAAGTTTGAAACACTTCAATCATTCAATCCTTAAAATCTTATGAATGATACACAATTAACAACCCAAATAACAACTCAAGTATTTAAACTAATACTTAAAGTGTATTACAAATAAAATCCTAGACTTATAATCAGAAAGAAAGTATTCTTCTTTAAAAGTTGCTTGTCTTTGAATAAGGAAGCAAGTCCTTATATATGCGAAGTTTTGGGCTTGGGCTTAAAAACCAATATTTAAATCTTTTTGAATATTTCCATAAAAACAGGCCAAGATAAAATTATGCAATTTGAAAAATATTTCTCCATATTTTTCGCAGCCTGTAGATGACATATCCTAAATTATGCCACGCATGAAAATAGGAAACATAAGAATTAACTGATTTTTGGTTGAGATCAGTTCAGTAGGCCGATGTCAAGACATCTGCTTTAACATCATTCAAAAAAGTTTTGCTCCAAATGTTAAGACATTTAGAAAAACATTAACAAGTCATTGTTTTACCAAAATTGCTGCCAAAAAACACTTACAAACTCCCCCTTTGGCAAATTTTGGCTAAAACATTATTAGAGCATATTATCAGAGCAACAACACAACTATAAGAGCATTGTCTGGGCAGCAGCATAAGCAAGGCTATCAAAACATATATTCAGTTAGCATATAGTTGTTAGCAAGGAAGATGTCAAAACATCTTCTGAGACATGAGGATCCCCCTCAAGTATTGAGCTCCCCCTCAATCAATGGTCAGTGGTCAGTTATAGGTCAGTGGTTAGTCAGTCAGTCACTCACTTTCTCTCCCCCTTTTCAGTCATAATATGCCAAAGAATGGATGCATTCAGGATAATATCAGTATTAGGGTACAATCCATATAATTCAAATGTCAAGCACATGCAAGTGCCAAAAAAAGAAACAAAGAGTTCAGAGAGACATCAAGTAGTCTAACTGTCATCAGGACCAGTTGACTTGGATGAATCATAACTTCTTTCAACACTGGAGTCTTCACCTTTAGAGCTCACTGTATCATCAAGGTTGCTGTCCTTTTGTAGGTCCTTGATCATTTTTTAAAAAATTAGCTTCCTAGCTGAGCGCACTCTAATCACATCATCTAATTCCTTGCAGGAATCCCTTAATTCATTAATCATTCCATCCTTGGGGGAGGTCTTTTCAGCAGGTGCAGATATTAAAACAATGTCTGGGACATGTTTTCCTAAAAAGATCTTAAAATGGAGGGTCAATGCAAACTCCCTCTTGCACATTACATCATTTCCACTTAGGATTCCAGGATGCTGATTTAGGATAATTCCACAGAGGAGGGAAGGAAAAGCAATTGGCATCTTAATGGCACAAGTTCCTGCATGTTTAATGGTCTGATCAAAGATATAAGTCCCATAATCAATAAGTTTATGGTTTCCAATAGCATAAATGAACTTTCCTAATCAATGGAGATGGTTGAAGTGTGATTCATGGGAACCCAATTTGCAGATCCAATCTTATGTAAAATTGCATATTTCACACTCAGTTTGCTGACATGAAGTTTGTTTTTCATTGGCCACTCACTTACTTGGTTAGCAATAATGGATCTAGACACTTGATTGTTTGTTACTTCCAGCTCACAACATACATATTCAGACCTATCTAGAAATTTGTTTATAATGGTAGGAGAAAATTCTACTCACTTTCCTCTAACAAAAACCTTTATATACTCCTTACTCTTATGGTCAGCATAGTCAACAAGAATATTACCAATAAACTCCTTAACAAGAGTTTCATAGCAATTGGCAAACCAGGTAACTGTTTTCATCGGCTCCATGATTTCCTTACATTCCAAAGCACCAGCTCCTAGTTCTCTCTCCAGGAAAATCCTTCTTTGATACACATACTTCCACTTTTCAGCATTCCCAATAGAGTCAAAGGAGATGTTGTCAAGTGGGGCATCAGGAACCCTAACAAAGAGTTTCTTACTTGCAAATTTTTTGATAGAAGATATTTCTGGACATCTTGCTCGACATCATACTCAGAGTCCGTCTCTTCAACTAGAACATCTTTCTTTGTACTCTTGGACCTTTTTACGGCATCCTCATCATCATCCGTAGGGGTAACTGAAGAAGTGAAAAACAAAAGAAGGGGGGTTGAATTGTAAAACTAGAAATCAATTGCAGTCAACACAGTATTTTTATCCTGGTTCGTTTGATCTTAAACTACTCCAGTCCACCCGTCAAGGTGATTTCGCCTCTCTCCAACGAGGTCTTAATTCACTATATTCAACTGAATATTACAACTGCTTTAACAACTGCTAAAGCCTTCTTGAGTCAAACCACAAACAGGTTTCTCAAGGTAATACTTTCTTACAGATAATTGAAATCTAGGTGTGTTGAATGTTTTCTACAAAAACTGTTTATCACAACTGTGATACTATACAATTTAAGCTTATGAGAGCTAGAGTGCTAAAGTAATTGAATAAAGAATTTTAGAGCTTTAGCAAACTGAGAGTGAGGAAGATGATGAATAGCTTTAGGCGTGTAGAAGGTTGTAGAGCATTAGCCAATTCAATCTTCACTGACTTGTTTATATAGCATTGGAAAAAGGTACGTTGGAGTCAGTAATTTCGTTTCAATGCCAATAACATTCTTTCCATATTAAGCAGATCTTGTCTGGAATAATGCCGTTGGTAATAAAGAATCTTGAATGCACAGTACCGTTGCCACTTAAGCGTGTTCTGGCTTTGGCTCATTCTGATGCTGCTTAGGTGCTGATGAACTGTTGTTTTCTAGATCAGAGTTTAGATGATTAAGCGCAGATCTGTTCATCAAGCTTCAGCGTAAGCACAAGTTGATCTTCTGATTCTGGCATCTGATATAACATCTTCTGATGCTGATGTTGATATTTCATCTTCTGATGCTGATGATGATGTTCTCTTGCTGATACCCATCAGAGTTTCTGTAAAACAGAATGTAATTTTTAGGCAGCATATATGTCTTACATGAATCATACAATTAATATATCTTTGCATTTTGTTATCATCAAAACTTAAACTTAGGGTAGTAGATTCAAACTTTGTTCTAACAATCTCCCCCTTTTTGATGATGACAAAAACTAGATTTTTTCAATTGAAAATTAACGTAAAAAGTATCAGAGATAACCAAATAGTAAAGAGTATCAGAATTTAAATAGGAAGTTATCAAAGATAAGAGGATAAGGGATAAAGAGATATCAGAGTTTAGATCGGAGATACTCCCCCTGAATTTATTACTTCCCTTTTTAATTCTAGGAGTTCTTCAGGATCAGATCTTTATTGACTTTCTTTGAACATCAGAACATCAGAGCTTCAGTGTATCAGAGATGATTAACTTCTTATACCTGTAAGCTTATGCAAAAAAAAACATTCAAGTATATCAGAGTGTTAGAATGTTTGAGACTTTTTGTCTCAGTAGTCCGTTATTGAAAAATATCATTCTCTTTCTCCCCCTTTTTGTCAGCAATCAAAAAGTGCAAATAATATAAGCTAAAACGATCAGAGCAGAAAAACTGTTATATTCAATTCAGAGCATGGAAAATAGTACAGAAAACATGGAAAGAAAACACTGAAAATATCATGAATGAAAAACTAAGGTTGGGGTGGAAGGCGTGTGAACAGAGCTTCTAGCATGTTCTTGATCTGATCAGTAGTTTCCTTCTGCTGATGCACCATGCTGACAACTGTATCAATCTTGCCATCTTGCACATCCATCCTTTCCTTCATCTTCTGATCATTCTCATCCATTCTTTGCTGCAGACGAATATCATTCTGCTTCAGCTCTTCCAGAGTCTGTCTGTCCAAGGCAGCTTGAGAAGCGTCAAAAACAGGATGCTTCTGAGAGCTTTCTGCAACATCTTCAGCTTGACTAACATCTTCAGCTTGAATAGTCTGATCTTCTGCTTGCTGAACTTTTGAAGATGGACGCTTTTCAGACCATGGCTCACTATCCAGAAAGAGCACTTCGTCCTGTGGCAGCTGACTTTCAACTTCCTTCAGAAGCTTGTTGAAGTTCTGTTGTGCCTGTTCATAATTGATGTCTTGCAGCTTGAGGGCTTCAGCGCGTACCCACTTTCTGAATTGAGTCCAGAGATGGTATGAAGCGGCAGGGTCAATCATTCTAGGACAAACCTGCTTTAGAGAAGCAATCCAATTCTGCAAGCCTGTTTCAAAATTCAAAATGCCAGCACCAACATCTAGTTGTTTAGGTTTGGGGATGGCTATTTTGTGTTTAAGGTCAGCAAGACAGTTAAGGCTTGTTAAATCAATAAAGGTCCTATTATGGTCTTCAGTATTTTGTTTGGGAGATGGAGTCGGAGAATCAGAAATGATTATTGGACTGTGTGGAGTATTTGGAGGGGTAGTTTCTGGTGAGGATGGCAGTTGGGCCATGTTTACAGTTGTACCACATGGCAGCTGAATTGCCAAGGGTTGTGGCTCAGAGGATTGAGGAGAATGAGGTTCAGGGGTTTGAGGTTCAGGTGATGGAGTTTCAGAGTGTTGAAACTCAGGTTGTGGAGATGGTGGTTGAGGTGAAGGTGGATGAAGTTCTGGTTGAGGAGAGGGAGGTGGAATTTCTGGTTGTTGTGGAATTTCTGGTTCTTCTGGTATGGGAGAGAGTGGATGTTCTGGTTGAGGTGAGTGGGGAGTTTCTGGTTGAGCGTTTGGATTTTCTGAGAGGGGAGCGGAAGAACGTTGATCAATTTTAGAAAGGACTTTATCAAGTTCTGATTCTGTTGATGTAGTGGGTTTTGGATTTTGGGGTCTGGTGCGGGATCTCCTGAGAGTAAGTGACTCAGAAGGGCCAGCCTCTGGTTCGGTGTCATCAATGGTTGGTATGGGGATTGGGAGTTCATGTGAAGTTGGGGTAGGAATAGATGTTGGAATAGCAGAAGAATTTAAAACATTGACAGCAGATAGATTACCTCTCTTCTTAGGGGTCTGCTGGGATGGTCCTTCTGAAGTAGCCTTTCTTTTCTTCGTCTTCTTCACAGTAACTTCTGGATTTTGCTGGTGCAGATCTTTGATGTTCAGAGTGGGATCTGTGCCATCAGCCTTGCAAGCGTCCAAGTATCTGAGAACAATGACTGGTTTAGAGTCAATCTCAGAAAATATTGGAAAGTCGTCCAGAGGGACTCTTCTGCTGGTGATGTCAGCAAGAGGAGTGACGCTGGGCTCCTTTCTGATATTCTCTATCAGTTTCATTTTCTTCAGATTCTTGGCGTTCAGAGGCTTTCCAACAGTAGGTTCAATAGAGCTTACTTCCTCAGCTTCTATAAGATGTTCAATCAGCCTATTCTCGGTTAGAATATCTGATATTAACCTTCCAAAGGGTATCCAATCCCTCTTTGTCCTTTCTTCTTCTCTTGTCTCCTTGACGCTGGTCCTGAGGTGATTAAACAGAAGATGATCCAAGTTAATCTTTACCTTCTGATTAATAAAATAGATCAGAAACTGCTGATCCATGTTTATATAATCAGGAGAACTTGTGGGCTTCCTGTGATTGAAGCACCCCAGAATAATCTTCGCCCATATTCTGTGCTGATCCTTCAAGTCTCTGATTTTGCTGCTGGGAACCCCATGGGTGAAAATCTCTCTTGCAATGACAGCAGCGTCAGAGCATCTTTCTGCCATGTCGATACAGCGGATACCACCACCACTTTATCCAATCAATCTTGCAATGTGATCCTCAATGATCACAATCTTCTTTCCCATTATATAGGAGGTAACTTGATGTGTTAATGAAGACGCATGAATCCAGAATTCCTTGACCAATACTGGGAACGTTGGACCCACCAACCTATCAAAGTACTTCAACCATCCTTGTGCCCTAACTTCTTCTGTCAAATCAAATCCATTTTCTTTCAGACTGGTGAAATCAACAATCAGTTCAGACAGAACTTCCAAGTTCTTCACTGGTGTAAGGAGCGTTCTGAAGGGAATTTAGTATTGTTCAGATGAAGCCTCCTTCTGAGAACCTGCAGAGACATTGCTAGAGGTTGCCATGTTCACACTTAGGGTTTCTTTTAGAAAAGCTTGAAAAAGGGTTTCTTTTGAAGAAGATGAACACACAAGTAAGAATGCAGAGAAAATATTTGGATGATTGTAAGAAACGGTAAAAGTTTAATGAATGAAGTTAATGTGCTTAAATAGATTTCAAAAAGTGTTTTGAAAATGTAAACGGTTTTAAGAAAGAGAATTATTTCATGATTACATTTTAAAACATGATTACGTGCATTTAATGCTTGCTGATTTTGGGGGATTTGAGAAAGATACTTGGAACGGTTACCAGACATGTGTCTCAATGCATCCAATCAGCATTTTGCCTTCTCAGAAGCGTGCACGCGTGTTCTGCTTCAGAGATTTGCTGATGATTGGATGACACTTGTTTGATATAGTGGGCAGCACGTCTATCCTTGAGCTGAAACGCTCAGATCTTTAAGAATAGAATCTGATACAATCTGCATGTCTATCTTTCTGAAAGAAGATTGATCAGAAGTTCACAGTAAAACAAAACACATTCTGAAGATTAATATATAAAATTAAAACATTTTCACTCTGGGAAGAGCTTCATGCTGAGATGTTTCAGAATGAAGTTGAACCTATCTTCAGAAAGTGGTTTAGTGAAGATATCAGCCCATTGATGGTCTGTATCAATAAATTTCAAGTTCAAAATTCCTTTCTGAATATAGTCCCTAATGAAGTGATGTTTTATTTCTATATGCTTAGCCCTAGAATGTAAAATAGTATTTTTACTTAAGCAATTAGCAGAAGTATTGTCACAGAGTATAGGGATGTTACTCTCAAAAATCTGGAAGTCTTCAAGCTGACTTTTCATCCAGAGCATTTGTGTGCTGCATCCAGCTGCTGCTATGTACTCAGCTTCTGCTGTTGATAGTGCAATTGTCGATTGCCTTTTGCTGGACCAAGAGATCAGATTTTCTCCCAAAAACTAGCAGCTTCCAGAAGTACTTTTACACTCTACTCTGTCTCCAGCAAAGTCAGCATCGCAGTAGCCTACTAAGCTGTAATCACTAGATTTTCTATAAAATAGACCCAGATTAGTAGTACCTTTCAGATACTTGAAAATTCGCTTAACAGCTGTTAAGTGAGATTCTCTAGGATTTGATTGGAATCTAGCACAAATACATACGTTGAATAAGATATCAGGCCTTAAAGCCGTCAGATAAAGGAGAGAACCAATCATACCTCTGTAGACCTTCTGCTCTACCTTTTTGCTTACCTCTTCTCTTTCCAGAATGCACGTGGGATGCATTGGAATCTTTGATGGCTTACATTCTGAGAGGTCAAATTTCTTCAGAAGTTCTCTGACATATTTGCTCTGATAAATGTAAGTTCCCTCGGGATTTTGATTGATCTGAATTCCCAGAAAGAATTTCAGTTCTCCCATGAGGCTCATCTCAAATTCTGCCTGCATACACTTTGCAAATTTTCTTCCAAGAGAAGGATTAGTAGATCCAAAAATAATATCATCAACGTAAATTTGACAGACTAAGATGTCATTCTTAACTAACTTACAGAATAAGGTAGTGTCCACCTTCCCTCTGGTGAATTCATTTTCTAACAGAAAGTTACTTAGTCTTTCATACCAAGCTCTGGGAGCTTGTTTCAGACCATATAGTGACTTCTTTAGTTTGAAAACATATTCTGGATTTTTTGTACTTTCAAAACCAGGGGGTTGGTGCACATAAACCTCTTCTTCTATATAGCCATTTAAGAATGCACTCTTGACATCCATCTGATACAGAGTGATGCCTTTATTAACAGCAAATGAAATTAAAAGTCTGATGGATTCTAACCTGGCGACTGGGGCAAAGGTTTATGTATAGTCTATCCCCTCTTGCTGAATATAACCTTGTGCTACCAGTCGTGCTTTGTTTCTGATAACTTCACCTTGTTCGTTCAGCTTGTTTCTGAACACCCATCTTGTTCCAATAACGTTGAATCATTTTGGTCTGGGAACAAGATCCCATACGTCATTTCTGGTGAATTGATTCAGCTCTTCTTGCATTGCTAGAATCCATTCATTGTCCAGAAGTGCTTCATCAATAGAAGAAGGTTCAATCAGAGACACAAGTCCCATAAGGGATTCTTCAGAGTTTCTGAAGCTGGCTCTTGTTCTGATTGGATCTTCCTTTCTTCCTAAGATAGTTTCTTCTAGGTGATCCAAGCTGCTTCTGGGTAGTCTTTTCTGAGGTTGTTCAGCAGCTGTTGCTGGATTATTTGCAGTGCTCCTTTCAGATATTGAAGGAGTGTATTTGTTTAGAGCTTCTGATGACTTATCTTCAGAACCTGTAAATTCAACTTCCATACCTGCAAAAACTTCATTCTTCTTTGACTTTTCAGAGTCAGGCTTATCATCAAAATGAACACTGATTGATTCTTCCACAATCTGTGTTTCTGTATTGTATACTCTGTACCCTCTTGAGCGTTCAGAGTATCCTAACATAATACACTTATGTGCTTTAGAGTCAAACTTGTTCAAATAATTTTTTGTATTTAACATAAAACAAGTACATCCAAATGGATGAAAATATGAAATGTTGGGCTTTCTGTTCTTCCACAATTCATATGGAGTCTTTTCCAGAATAGGTCTTATTGAGATTCTATTCTGAATGTAGCATGCTGTGTTTATTGCCTCTGCCCAGAAGATCTTAGCAACGTTTGTCTCATTGATCATGGTTCTGGCCATTTCTTGCAATGTTCTGTTCTTTCGTTCTACAACTCCATTTTGTTGGGGAGTTTTAGGACAAGAGAAATCATGCAGAATGCATCTGTCATTAAAGAATGACTCAAAATATTTGTTTTCAAACTCTCCACCATGATCACTTCTGACTTTAACGATTCTAAGATCCTTTTCATTCTGAACTTGGTTACAGAAGGTGACAAACACAGAGTGTGACTCGTCCTTGTGTCTTAAGAACTTTACCCATGTCCATCTGCTATAGTCATCTACGATTACTAACCCATACTTCTTGCCACTGACTGAAGCAGTTTTAACTGGTCCAAATAAGTCAATGTGCAGAAGTTCTAATGGCTTAGAGGTAGAAACAACATTTTTAGATTTAAAAGAAGGTTTTGCAAACTTGCCTTTCTGACATGCTTCACACAGAGCATCTGAATTGAACTTCAGATTAGGAAGTCCTCTGACCAGATTGAGTTTGTTAATCTGAGATACTCTTCTCATACTAACATGCCCCAATCTTCTGTGCCAGATCCACTGCTCGTTGTTAACAGACAGAAGACACTTTACATTCTGACTTTTCAGTTCAGAAAGTTTGATTTTATAAATGTTGTTTTTCCTCTTTCCATTAAATAGGATAGTCCCATCTTTCTGACTAACAGCTTTACATGATTTTTGATTAAAGATTATATCATAACCGTTATCACTTAATTGACTTATGGATAACAGATTATGCATTAATCCATCTACTAGCAGAACATTATTTATAGAGGGAAGATTTCCATTACCTACAGTTCCAGAGCCAATGATCTTTCCCCTCTGATTGCCTCCAAAGCCAACGTGGCCTCCAGGCTTAAGTTCCAGGCTTTGGAACATATGCCTTCTTCCCGTCATGTGTCGCGAGTAGCCAGAGTCCAGGTACCATGACTGGTGTTTCTGATTTGCTGCTAAAGATATCTGCAACATGTATTATTTTATCCTTAGGTACCCATATTTTCTTGGGTCCTGATTTGTTAGATTTACCAAAACTCTGGTTGAATTTTGGTTTCACAGAATACTTGCTACTAGTGTATTTAATATCATGTGTGTGACCATACACAAAATGTGAGTTCAGAGGAGTGTTTAATGGTTAAATCCATGGCATTCTTTGGTGTAGGAACCTTACCTTGGTATCCTATTCCCTTTTTGCCGTTTCTGCTAACTCCATAGATCATTGAAGCCATTTTTCTTCTATCTATGATTTTAGCAAGGAACTTCTGGAAACTATGATCATACTCCTTGATGATCTCATCAGCGCTGCTGGGAGTTTCAGAAATTGTTTCCTTCTGAGGGTTTTGTAAAACATTTTCTAACTTTGAAATTTTATTTTTCAGCTCAGAGTTTTCCAATTTAAGACTCTCAGTCTTATCAGAGTCAGATTCAAGATTCCTTTTCAGGTTTCTGAATTTAACTCTAATCTGCTGGTACCTTTCCAGAATTTCGTTAAGGCTTTCAGCAAGTTCAGCCTTAGTATAATTAATTACAAAGTCAGGAAATACCTCTTCAGTATCTGATTCTGAGTCTGATTCAGAAGCTTCACTGTCTTCTGAAATGTTGGCCATGAGAGCTATGTTTTCTCTCTCATCATCTGATTCCGAGTCAGCTTCAGACGAGTCGGAGTCATCCCATGTAGCCATGATACTTTTCTTCTTTTCACTTCCAAACTTCTTTTTGGGCTTTTCCCTCTGAAGCTTTGGGCAGTCACTCTTGTAGTGTCCTAGCTCATTGCATTCATAGCAGATGATGTTCTTGGTGTTTGGCTTTCTGCTTCCTGAGGAGCCTTCAGATCTTCTGTATCCAGAGGAAGAATATGTCCTTCTGTATCTCGAAGAGGACTCATTCTGATCAGATCTTCTGGGATTCCTGAACTTCCTTTGCCTCTGCTTCCATAGTTGGTTCACTCTTCTGGAGAGGAGGGAAAGTTCGTCTTCTTCTGATGAGGATCCATCAGATGTTTCTTCAACTGCCTGTAAAACTTTAGACTCAGATTTTTTGTTAGATTTTAATGCTAAAGGCTTACCTTGCTTCTGAGGTTCATCATCTTCTAGCTCTATCTCATGACTTATGAGGGAGCTGATAAGTTCCTCCAGAGAAATTTTGTTGAGATCTTTAGCTAGCTTCAGCGCTGTAACCATTGGCCTCCACTGCTTTGGCAAGCTTCTGATGATCTTCTTGACGTGATCAGCAGTAGAGTATCCTTTGTCCAGAACCTTGAGACCAGCCACCAGAATTTGGAATCTTGAGAACATTGTTTCAATGGATTCACTTTCTTCCATTTTGAATGCCTCATACTTCTGAATGAGCGCAAGAGCTTTAGTTTCTTTGACCTGAATGTTGCCTTCATGCGTCATTCTGAGTGAGTCAAACATGTTCTTTGTTGTGTCTCTATTAGAGATCTTTTCATATTCAGCGTAAGAGATGGCGCTGAGAAGAATGGTTCTGGCCTTGTGGTGATTTTTGAAGTCACGCTTTTGTTGATTAGACATTGCTTTCCTATCAATCTTCTGACCGCTTGCATTCACTGGGTGCGTGTATCCATCTGTCACCATGTCCCACAGATCAGCATCATGTGCCAGAAAGAAGCTTTCAATTCTGTCTTTCCAGTAAACAAAATTTTCTCCATCAAAGGCTGGAGGTTTGCCGCTGAATCTGTCTCTATCTTCAGTGTTGTCATTGCTGGTGTGTTGATAAGTTCCTGCCATTGTGTTTTTCTGACGCTGGATCTTGTACTGACACGGTTAAGTGTTTTAGCTCAGAACCAGGCGCTCTGATGCCAATTGAAGAAGTGAAAAACACAAGAAGGGGGGTTGAATTGTAAAACTAGATATAAATTGCAGTCAACATAATATTTTTATCCTGGTTCGTTTGATCTCAAACTACTCCAGTCCACCCGTCAAGGTGATTTCGCCTCTCTCCAACGAGGTCTTAATTCACTATATTCAACTGAATATTACAACTGCTTTAACAACTGCTAAAGCCTTCTTGAGTCAAACCATAAACCGGTTTCTCAAGGTAATACTTTCTTACAGATAATTGAAATCTAGGTGTGTTAAATGTTTTCTACAAAAACTGTTTATCACAACTGTGATACTACACAATTTAAGCTTATGAGAGATAGAGTGCTAAAGTAATTGAATAAAGAATTTTAGAGCTTTAGAAAACTGAGAGTGAGGAAGATGATGAATAGCTTTAGGCGTGTAGAAGGTTGTAGAGCATTAGCCAATTCAATCTTCACTGACTTGTTTATATAGCATTGGAAAAAGGTACGTTGGAGTCAGTAATTTCGTTTCAATGCCAATAACATTCTTTCCATATTAAGCAGATCTTGTCTGGAATGATGCCGTTGGTAATAAAGCATCTTGAATGCACAGTACCGTTGCCACTTAAGCGTGTTCTGGCTTTGGCTCATTCTGACGCTGCTTAGGTGCTGATGAACTGTTGTTTTCTAGATCAGAGTTCAGATGATTAAGCGCAGATCTGTTCATCAAGCTTCAGCGTAAGCACAAGTTAATCTTCTGATTCTGGCATCTGATATAACATCTTCTGATGCTGATGTTGATATCTCATCTTATGATGCTGATGATGATGTTCTCTTGCTGATACCCATCAGAGTTTCTGTAAAACAGAATGTAATTTTTAGGCAGCATATATGTCTTACATGAATCATACAATTAATATATCTTTGCATTTTGTTATCATCAAAACTTAAACTTAGGGTAGTAGATTCAAACTTTGTTCTAACAGTAACATGTCTAACTTTTCTCTTGCTAGAAGGAGGGACCACTTTACTTCCGGCTTTTGGGGGTCCATACATGGTTTTCTTCTTGATTGTCTTGGGAGGGGGTTTGATACTTACATCTTTCACTTTCCTAGACTTTAGCCTTCTAGCAATAATAGGTACAATATTAGTGATGAGCTCATTGTCAGACAACTCTTCTACATTGACTATATTGCCAGCCTTTTGACCTTCTCCATCCTTAGAGGCAGCAACATCTTCTTTAGAAGGAGAGTTTTCTTCAATATTTTGTTCATCATTTTCCTCAACATTTTCTTCTTTCACTTCTTTTAGGGCTGAGGTAGCAAGCTTCTCAAGTTTCCTATCAACAACATCATTCTTGGATGATTCAGCAACATCATTTTTATGATTACTTCCTTTGTCAGCAAGAGGAGGCATGCGAGCAAGGGGAGTATAAATCCCAGTCACATCAAATCCTTTATTTAAAACTTTGTCCATAAGCCTTCTGATGCTTATACCAATATTAACTATTTCTTCTTCGATTCTATTGTCAGTAGCAGTAGAACAGTTACCTTTGTGATCTTTAGATTTCTTAGCTGGTGATGATCTAGGTTTCTTGACCTTTTTCTCAAGCGCAGGGATCGTTGATAGAGGAGTAACATCTAGTACTCTGTCAAGGGAAATATTTTCATTTGTATATTTTAAAGAAGATGATATGTGATGTTGAGACATGTTTGAGAATTTTTGAGCAAGGTGATGAAGAATGGCAAGGGTACTTTCTCTGTGGAGGATAATGAAGAGTTTGTGAAAGTAGAGAGAAGAAATTTTGTAGCGTGTGGGAAACAAATTGAGGCCGTCTTGTAATGATTTCTTTCTAACTTTTCTTTTTTGGAAACACAAATAATGCAATATCACTTTAATGATATTCCCACACACTTTTAATTCCTACAAACCCTCATATAAACACATCCCTAATTTTCTTCTTAAATTCTCAAACTGATTAGCATCCAAAGCTTTTGTGAAGATGTCATCCAGTTGCAACTCAGTGGCTACATGTTCTAAAGAAACAATATTTTCTTCAACAAACTCTCTTATTAAGTGATGACAGATGTCGATATGCTTGGTCATGCTGTGTTTAATGGGATTCTTTGAAATATTTATGGGGCTTAAATTGTCACAAAATAATGTCATGACATCTTGTTTGCATTGTATTCTAATAACATCTGTTTCATCCAAACTAATTGAGAACAACTGCTTCCTGCAGCAATGTACTCAGCCTCAGCAGTGGACAGAGACACACAATTTTTCTTCTTGCTGAACAAAGATATGAGATTATTTCCCAGAAAGAAGTATCCTCCTGATGTACTCCTTCTATCACCAGCACTTCCTGCCTAATCAGCATCACAAAAACCAATTAAGGCAATATTTGATCCATGAGAGTACAGCATGCCATAGTCACTTATTCCATTCACATATTTCAGAATCTTCTTCACATGGTTGGCATGGCTAATTTTAGGATCAGCTTGATATCTTGCACACAACCCTACAACAAAGGCAATGTTTGGTCTGCTAGTTGTGAGATATAGAAGACTTCCTATCATGCTTCTGTTGAGACTTTGATCTACACTTACTCCTTGTGATACAGTGGCAAAACCAGACTGTTTTAGGAAAATGCTGGTTTTCATTTTGCATTTGTGTTTGCAAAATGTCGCGGTAAGCAAGAGTCGCCACCAACTTTTATTTTATCCAACTGGAAACGAAAAAAGCACAGAAAAATTCCTTTTTCGAGATTTTGAGTACGGGGGGTAGATTATAGAAAGGGAAGGTATTAGCACCCTTTCTATCCGTAGTTTTCTACGGGCTCTTAGGTACTTTCTCATCATTTTAGAATTGCTTATGTGTTTGTGTGTTTTGAAAAGATTGTTTTACTTCGCTTTAACCCTTTCTTTTGTCTTCAAGAGTGTTACAAAGTGTTTTTGAAAACTTTGTTTGAAAAGTGTTTGGTGTGAAAAAGCTTGTTTTGAGCAAGTACCTACTAGCATCTACCTACTCGAAAAAAGATCGTTTCTATTCTTGTTTCCTTTATACAGCGCTATCCTACTATTGAGAAATAGGTAGCACCGTTGTTGGAATTGTAAGGGTCAATTCGAAAGGGACGTAGGATCACTAAATCAATGTTAGGACATCTTAGTAATAACCCTAATGTCTTAAGATCATATTCGAGGCAACATACCCAAGGCAACCATTCCGAGGCAATATTTCCGAATGGGACATTTGATCTTTGTTTAGACAAGAGGGTGACCACTAAAATACCCTATACTTAATGACTGTTTACCGAAGGCAATCGAAGTGAGATTATTCCATAGGAGTGCGCATGTGCGAGTGATTCAATTTCAGTTATTATTTTTGCACATTTAGGGTTTGCTAACCATTTTAAAATTAACATACATTCTTTTCATGCAATCCCATCATCATACATCTAACAGTTAATATTTGCGATAATTAAAATGCAGAAAATAAAGCTACGCTATTACAAGGCTTCGGGTGGGATTAATTACATAGCAAAAAAAAAACCCGTCAAAACGATAAATAAACGAAAAATTCCTATTTAAACTATTACATTCCATGGGCAATTACATCAATATTGTAAAAATAAATAAACGTGTGATGAATCGAGAACGAAAGGAAATTAGGGTTTTGACCCCGTCTAACCTAATTAAAAGAAAAATTATTTTTGTCGTTTTTGATTATTTTAAGAAAAAGAATAAGGTTTTAAATTAAATACAAACCTAATTACTAATTAATTTAAATTAATAAAAATAATTATTTGCCTTATTTTTGTATATTTGGTTATTTTGAGAAAAATAAAATAAATGTTAAATCAAGTAAAACCTAATTTTCTCATTTGTTTTAATTTATTTACAAAGACAAATTAAAGTTATCCTAAAATTAAATAAACTATCCTAAAATTGGTAAGCTATGCTGGTCGTATCCAACTAGTGAATAGCATAATCTGCTCAATCACTCAATATTGGGTGCTCAACTTCCCCATTCCAAAAGATGTGCTTAAAAGGATAGACACTAATTGCAGGACCTTTATCTGGACCGGTAAGAATGATGCTAATAAAAATAGCTATGTTGCATGGAAGAAGATGTGTAAGACTAGGAAGCAAGGGGGCTTAGGAATTAAGAACCTAACTGTTTGGAACCAAGTTGCTTTGCTCAAGTGCCTTTGGAACATCAGCAATAAGAGTGATAGCCTTTGGGTCAAATGGATTCATAAGGTGTATCTGAAAAATTGTGATGTCATGGATGCTACTGTGGGAAAAAACTGGACGTGGACTATGAGGAATATTATGAACCTCAGAAGTGAGGTCACTTTAATCCAACATCATTGGGACCAAATGCTTCTGCACCATAAGTTTTCCTTGAAAGTAGTGTATATGTTGCTGATCGATGACTTGAGTAGGAGTACTTGGAGCAACTTACTTATGCATAATTATGCAAGGCCTAAGGCCAAATTTACTATTTGGCTTTTGTGTCATGGTAAGTTTCCTACAAAAGATAGACTATTGCGCTTTGGAATTGTTCATGAGAGCCTTTGCAGTTTGTGTGGTTCGGAGGAAGAAAATGCTAATCATATTTTCTTTAACTGCTCGAAAACTTCTACAGTTTGGATGGCCATCTTAACTTGGTTGGGGATCAACCATAATCCACTACATTGGTTGGATGAATTAAAGTGGATTTTGGCTAGTACTAGAGGCAAGGGTTGGCGAGCAATTGTGCTCAAAACGGCGTTTACTGAAGCAATTCATGAGACTTGGCTTCTTAGGAATGCTACAATTTTTGATAGTACTACTTATAGGAATAACTCGGTAGAGAAAATTATCGATTGTATAGTGTATAGATGTTGGGGAAATAGAAAGATTAGGCCTAATATTGCTAGATTAATGATTTAGCCTTTTTGTACATTTTGCTGGCTGAATCTGTTGAGATTGCCTTTTTGAATTAATATACAGTATCTTGGTTCAAAAAAATAAAATAAACTAGTTAAATTAATTTTTGATAAAAAATAAAACCTAAATTTAATTTGATGCAAATTTATTTTATGATTTTATAAAAAAAGAATTAATTTTGTGAGAAAAATAATTAATTAAAACAATTGAAAGAAAATATAAAAGAAAAAAATAAGAAAGATGGGCCTGATGGTCAGCAATTGAGGGGGGTGCCATTAGCAGCCTTTAGGCCCAAAGAACCTGATCCACGTTTTACTTCCATGCTCCAATGTTTGCATGTTGACTGGGGCCTTTGGTAGACCCTCAGAATATGGCCTTCAGATCTGGCCTTCTGGAGATCTAATGAATGCTAGCTGAAGGTCCATGATGGTCTTTATGCCTGTGCACGCGCTTGATCATGCAAGTAAAAATAATGTCAAATAATATGGGGGACTTGGGATTCGAACCCAGGTCCTATGGCCTTTTCATTCGCCTCAACACCAACTGAGCCAAGCGCGCTTATTGTATATCAAACAACAATTAATCATTATATTGAAAAAACAAAAAATAGGAATTATCAGCGCACGAAATTCAAATGGAGGAATTAGGGCTCGCCACGCCATCGTCTCTAACCTCTCTCTGTTGCTAAAAGTCTAATGACTTTTACCTATGGACAAGAAGCGTAGGTACAGACCCTCCATTTTCCAAAATCACCTATATGCATGATAAATGAAACCTAAAGCCATAGACCAATTCGCCTTGGCCTGGTAAGAATCATGTGCCTTTCTTTTGGGCCAATTTTACCTGTACAAGGAGATCCCAAAATGAGACAAAAACCCTAACAATGGCATGTCTCTATAGGGTTAGCAAAAACGCAATTAACTGTTACCAATAGCTTGCAAATGCTTCTAGGATTCAGAATATATACATGATTCACGCTACAAATGCATAAACAATGATATTCGATTTCAAGAATATGTCAAGTCCGTGAATCACTTACAGCGAGTTTTAGTGCACGAAAAGGCTTGCTTTTGATTGCTATGGACTCCCTGAATGCCCAGGAAACGAAAGGAATGCTTGGCAAGGCTTGAAAGTGCCTGGAACTGTGAAAACAGATTACACTTTTTCTTGATTTTTTTGCAAGTTGTTCTTCCTCTTACACGCCTCCAAACCTTGTTCTTTTAGTCTGCATTTGTCCAATATATATCAATGACTGAATTAGGTTTACAAATGTGCATCCAATCTTTTTCAATTATGGTCTTTGATCATGATTTGATTCCCATGAAGATCTTTCCAAAATAAGCCAAAAACCAATCTTTTTATGCACAAACATGCCTTGCACGATTTGATTTTGTTGCTAGCTATATAAGGGACCTGAAATATGCACCAAATCTCATGGCTTAAATGATTTTGATATTTCCATGATTTGTTTTGATTTTAATTTGATTTAATTGAAATAAAAATCAAAATAAATGGAAAAAATAAAATAAAGGCAAGTGGGAAGGATCATGACTTGTGGACCATGTTACAAACTCAAAACAAGTACAAAAAGTTGGGCCCATTTGACAAAAATTGCAATTTGAGGCACTTTTGATTTTTGGCAATTTTGCAAAAAAGGCCAACTTCACCAATGCATAACTTCTTCAATTTTGACTCTATGAAGGAGTTCTTTGACTTTTTAGAAAGCTTGAGATGTCCTCTAAGCAACCCTTTTGGTCTCATATCAATTGAATCTTCCATGTTCATGTATTAAGCTTTGACAAAGAAGGTGTTTTTGTTGACTTTTCAAAATGACCTATAATATCCAAATTCATAACTTCTTGTGAGTGCATATTTTGAACTTAGGAGATAAAGATAAATTGTAGGGAATTGCATCCTCTTCAAAATGGGCTTGGGATGGGTCATTCTTGATAAAGTATGAGAAAGTTATGCTTGGTCAAAGTTGAGTTGACTTTTCCTGCAAAACCCTAATTTAGCAACATTTGGGTTTTGATGAATTATGAGCAATCCTTGATGAATCATGATCAACCCTTGATCAAATGATGAAAAATAATTCAAAATGAGAATGTTGACCAAAAATCATGAAGTTTGACTGTATGTGGGCCACAGTTGACTTTTGCCCCAGTATAGTCGATTTTCAGGCCTTTGTGCAATTGACTGAGCAAATTTCCTCTGTAAGTCTTGAAACTTGACACAGATGATCTTGAGAACCTGTTAGGACAATAGTGAGCATTTGAGATCCTTTAGACTCAAGTATCTTGATGCAACATGAAACCCTAACTTGAGGTAGCCTGCCTTAGGAGAGAGTTTATCTGGTCAACCCTTAGACTTCCTTGAGAAATTTGAGGACCTCACTTGAAATTTATTGAGAAATATGGGAGGGAAAATTTTGAGGTACAACAACTGCCCCTGTTCAATCTTCTTAAACCTGAGGATGTAGATTGGCTTGTCTGCCTTTCGTGATCTGAAGGTTTAAGATGATTGAACACTAGAGTGTCCACGAAATTTGCACTCGCATGAAGTGGTATTTGTCTTGTGATGTTGGGAATGGGCTTATAGATGCCATTTGAAGATTGATGAAGGAAGATGGGCTTAAAGATTCCATCCGAAAGAGTGTCGATCGCATGAGAGATTCCTTAGCGAGAGCTTGTATACCTGTTGTTGAGTAAGATTCGGCTGGGGAATGTTGTTCTCTGTCCTGGTAAGAGTTGAATTTTAGGAGCTTCAGTTGTCCGTTATTCTACTGGGGAATCGTCTCTTGGTCGAAGAGGTGAAGACGAAATACTATCTGGTCGTGATCCAGGCTTCATAGTGATAAGATCGACTATTATCTGGTCGAGCTCCAGGATTTACAGTGACTTACTAGGGAGATGAGATTAAACTTGCTATCTGGCTGTAATCCAGGCTTTGCAATTTCTCAATTCTTATTTGGTCGTAATCCAGGCTTCGGAAGGAATTCAGTTGTTATCCGGTCGCATCCGAGCTTTAACTTGAATTTAGGGCACACTAATATTCGGTCGACTCCGGGCTTCTTAGTAATTGTCCAGGTAAACTGCTATTTGGTCGAAATCCAAGCTTCACAGTGTCTTGTCAGGCTTCACGATGTTTCATACCATTATTTGGTCGAATCCAGGCTTCATGGTGTCTTGTACTGCTATCTGGTCGATTCCAGGCTTCATAATACCTTACTTCTTATCTGGTCGAAATCCAGGCTTCAGAAGAAATCAAGTGGTTATCCAGTCGCATCCGGGCTTCCATTTGATTTTAAGGCCTACTAATATCCGGTCGACTCCGGGCTTCATAGTAATTTGCTGGGTAGACTGCTATTTGGTCGAAATCCAAGCTTCACAGTGTCCCTTACTGTTATCTGGTCGTAATCCCAAGCTTCAGTGTCTTTTACCGCTATCTGGTCGTAACCCAGGCTTCACGATGTATTATACCGCTATCTGGTCGTAATCCAGGCTTCATGATGTCTTATACCATTATCCGGTCGAATCCAAGCTTCATGGTGTTCGGGGAAATCAAGATATTATCCGGTCGAATCCGGGCTTCATAACTTGTATTAAAGATATACCACTATCTGGTCGACTCCAGGCTTCGTAGTATTCTTGGCTGCTATCTCGTCGTAATCCAGGCTTCATAATGTCTTGTACCATTATTTGGTCGAATCCAGGCTTCATGGTGTCTTGTATTGCTATCTGGTCGTAATCCAGGCTTCACAATAACTTGTTAAGCTGCTATCCGGTCGAATTCGGGCTTCACGACTTGTGTTTATGATATACCACTATCTGGTCGATTCCAGGCTTCATGGTGTCCTTTGTATTGCTATCTTGTCGTAATCCAGGCTTCACAATAACTTGCTGGGGATTAAACTATTATCCGATCGAATCTGGGCTTCATAGCGTGTTTTCAAGAGATACCACTATCTGGTCGTAATCCAGGTTTCGCGGTATTCTGATATTGTTATCCAGTTGTTCTCTGAGCTTCACAATATGATGGAGGAATCAAGATACTATCCGTTCGTACCCAGGCTTCATAGCTTGAACTTTGTGAGAATTTGATTATATCTTTTCCTGAAAGGTAAAGGGTTAGTCGTATGTAATGTCATGATGTATAAATGAGATTGTGCTGTTATGCTGCTTATGTACATGTCATTGTGTATGGATATATAATGCCATTATGATGTTCTCTAGTTAGGGAAAATAAATCCCGGACTGTTGCTGGAGAATATAAAGAGTTTCACTCGCTGGGGATAACAACCGAAGATGATTTGAGAATAACTTGGTAGGAGAATAATTCAGCTGGAGAATAAACTGGTGAAAGAATGACTATGTGGGGAAAAGATACTTTGCCAGAAGGTCAGCTGACTTGGAGAAATAACCTCGGTTGGGTATGAATTACCGTTGCTGGCGGTGATGAACTCTGTCGGGGATAAAATTTCTGTTTGTGGAAGAAATAAACTCCACTGGGGATGGTCTTCCATGGTTGGTGAAATATGAACTCTGCTTGGGAAGAATTAACACCACTGTATTCTAGTACCTCTTACTCTGTGGGGAGTGTATATACTTTTAGTCATTTTCTCAAGCTGGGTTTATCCCTGTACCTGGTGAATAGAGCAACTGTAAGATTTGGACATTTCTTGTTTTCCCCTGTTCCGGGAATTACGAATAATTATCTTTTGTTTCGCGTGTGTTGTACACCAAAATTTTCCCTCTCATTTATCTAGACTTCTCTCACAAGATCTCTTTGACTCAAGACAAGATTAGGGTTTGGTCAGCTCAAGACATCTCATCTTGCACTGACAACCCAAAATTAGGGTTTGAGTTTGCACAAGTATTTTTGGACTATCAATGCTTCATGTGACTTTCAAGCATCATTATGGAACCCGAAGTTTACTCATGTCAAGTTTCAAACCTTGGATCACACTTTTGCTCAGTCAATTGGACAATTGACCTAAAAATCAGCTGTATTGGGGAAAAAGTCAACCATAGCCAATTTACAGTCAAACTTTATAAAATTTTATCCAAATCAACATTTTAGACTCATATGTACCATTTGATCAAGTTTGGATTGCAACTCCTCAAAAAATTTGATCAAATCATCAAAAGGGCAAAATGGTCAAAATTAGGGTTTTGACTGAGGAAGGGCAATTTCTGATTTTTAACCTAGAAAATGACCAATTGAGTTCAATCATGATTTCAAGGATTCAATGGCATCATCTTGACTTAATTACATGGCTCAAAACATCTCAAATTCATTGGATTAACAGATGAAATTTGCAGTCAACTGATACAAAGTCAACTTTACACTGAAAAGTCAAACTTTGACTTTTTGGTCAAAATCAAGTACCAAGGGTCATAATTCATCAAGAAATGTCAAAATATGAAACTTGTTCATCAAGAAATCCAAATTTGAAAATTAAGGTTTGAATTTGAAAATTTTCATAAGTCAGAAATTTTCTAAGTATGAAAATTTTCTTATTTTTTCTCAACTTTAGGCCACTTTTTCACCATGATGCATATTGATTCAAGGAAATTTCCAAACATGAAAGTTGTAGAACTCCATGAAATCTACAACTTTGCTTCACAAACGTTTCCTTAAATATGCTTGGATCTAATGATATAAATTTGTGAATACATGTTCATGAACTTGTTAACTTAGTGAAATTTTGTCCTAATTTAGGCAGGTTTTGGACCCAACTTCATGGAAATTTTTCACCTAGTTCCAAGAGGTATCTCAAAATTAATTTCAAAAATTAATTATATAGCACATTTCAAGCATTCAAAAATGTCCAAGAACTCCTCAAGATCATTTTTGAGTAGGGAGAATCAAAGAGATGAAGTTGGCAATTTCTCACTTTTTGTCCAAGCCATTCCATGAAGAACAAAGTTGCAAATCAATCATATGCTGGCTAGTTCATGTTGTATAGGTCCTAAAATTGTTCCAAACTCCTTAATTAAATTTTTACTCAGTTGACAAAGCTTTTATCCATGCTTTTGAACCTTTATCCAACTTGTAATTCCATTTATGGCAAAAAGGTTCCATTGCCATTTTGAAAAAGAGCAACTTTTGCAAACTTTACAATTTTTAGCTTTGGACCTGTCCCCTTGGTGCATACAAGTCTCATAGGTCTCAAGTAAGTTGTACAAACTAATACCAACACTAAGGTAGCAAGTACAAGCATGGCAAGTATAGTCACTTCACTTTACTTCAAATGCAAGGAATGTTGCAAAAAGGATAGGGCTTGCAGATCTGTTGGAGAGCTGACCTAAAATCATTTCCATACTAATATATAAACATTATACAACATAAAGCACGTTTGAAAAGGACCTGAAACACTCCCAACCAGAAAAACACCAAAAATCTGTCCAAAATTGCAGATTTTGCATAAGCACATCCATCTTCCATTTGGCTCGTGCATTTTGTGTTTAGATCATTCAAACACCTTACATAATTGATATCAATCCCATCCAAACCATCATCCCTGTTATGTAATCACTTTTCCACCATCTGCCATTGTTGAGTTCAGAGCTTGGAGTTTGACTTGTCCAAGGAGTTCCAGCTACTTTCAGAGCAAGGCAAGGGTTGGAATACATTCATGGAAGCTCAAGGAAGCTCAAGCAAGCATCAGGTCTCCATTAAATTAACTCCATTTTCAAACACGATTCCAACTGAAGGAGGTAAAATCTCAAACTCTATCTCTTTGTACAGGCAACCTTAGGCCACGATTTGTGAATAAAAAATGTAGTCCTCATTGTGATACGTTGGGAAGAACTGACCATTTTTTGGTAATGCTGGTTTGCGTTTTGCGTTTGTGTTTGCAAAATGTCGCAGTAAGCAAGAGTCGCCACCGACTTTTATTTTAACCAACAAGGAAAGGAAAGAAGCACAGAAAAATTCCTTTTTCGAGATATTTCTCGGGTTCGGGGGGTAGATTATAGAAAGGGGAGGTGTTAGCACCCTTTCTATCCGTGGTTATCCACGGGCTCTTAGGTACTTGCTCATATTGTTTTCAAAATTGCTTACTTTGTGCTTGTGGTTTTGAAAAAGTTTTTATTTGAAACTTCGATTTAACTCTTGCTTCTGTCCTCAAGAGCGTATGAAGTGTTTTTGAAAACTTTGTTCGAAAAGTGTAAGTGCGAAATTTTTTTGTTTTTTTGAAAGAGCAAGTATATAAGAACCATCTACCTACTTGAAAAAGGAATCGTTCTATGCTAATTTCCTTTAGACAATGCTATCCTACTATTGATGAGCAGGTAACACCGTCGTTGGAATTTAAGGGTCAATTCGAATAAGGGACTTACGGTCACTAAAGCAATGTTAGGACGTCTTAGCAGTAATCCTAATTTCTTAGATCATTTGTTTGAGGCAATCATATCCGAGGCAACCGTTTCGAGGCGACTATGATCTTTAGACAAGAGGGCGACCTCTAAAGTGACCTATACTCAATGACCATGTACGAAGGCAACCAAGTGGGGCGTACCCTAAGAGTGCGCATGTGCGAGTGTTTCGTTTTAAGTTAATTTTATCTTTGTACATGTTGATGGTGATCTATGTTGATTTTAGGTTAAAACATTCAGTCTTGTCATGCAATCCTATTATCAAACATCTAACAGTTATAACTTGCGAAAAATAAATTGCGGAATTTAAATTACAAGGCGTCGGGTATTTACATCGCCAAAGACAATCCTTTTAAAAATAAATAAAGCGATAAAAAATTATAAAAGTCCTATTAAGCTATTATAATCCGGAAGCAAGTACAATAATATGATAAAAGAAAGTAAATCGCGTGCGGGAAATTAAATCGAGCGCAAAGTTCTAGGGTTTTGACCCTTTTTGTTAAAGAAAAGATTTTTTTGTTGTTTTTTATTTTATGAAAGAAATTAATCCTAAATTAATTACTAAATTAAATTAAATAAATTAATTAATAAAAATAAATTATTTTTGGGTTTTTTTGTTATTTTAAGAAAGAAAAATAAAATAATTGAATTAGTAAAACCTAATTAAGTCTAGTTAATTTTAATTATTTAAAAAAGGAATTAAAGTTATTCTAATTAAGAACCTAAATTAATTTAATTAGTATTTATTAATAAAATAAAAATTGAAATTTGATTAAATATAAAAATGTTTTTTTGTGATTTTATTTTATAAAGAAAATTTTTTAATTGGTTAGTTAATTAAGCAAAAATAATAAAACAAATAAAATAAACAAAATAAATAAAATAGAGAGAGAGATGGGGGTATGGGCCTGAAATTGGTGTTTGAGAAGCACACTGAAGGCCCATTAGAATTGGCCCTGGTTGACTTCGCCTGGATTTGGTGTGTGATTGTTGACTAGATCTATGATGGACCCTCAGCTCCTGGCCACTAGATTTGGCCTTTGGCCATTTGGCTGTTGGATGTGCGAGGGCGCATGGTGAGCTGCTGACTTGAATATGTACAAGATCACCTGAAAAATAAAATTATCAAAGAAGTGGAGGACCTGGGATTCGAACCCAGGTCCTGATGGTGATTGCCAGCTTGCCTTGCCACTACGCTGTTTTGCTTCATTTGTTAATATATTACATAACAATCAAAAAAGCAATTATTGGTTAGAAAATAAAAATGCGCGCAAAAACATTTGAACGGGCCAATCAGAGCATGCCAGCTCTTCGTACTGTCCTTCCACTACTGTATTTTTACCTGCGGATTTGGATCCGCAGCTAAATGCGCAAGCTTTCTCTAAAATCTTCCCTAGGCCTCATAAATCAATTCCAAAATCATGGCTGAATTCCCCTTGGCTCCCTGATCAACACTATTCCCTTCTTGAGTCCTGATTTTTCCTGAAAAAGAAAACCCCAAAATACAAACGAAGAACCCTAGCTATGGGGGTTCCTCATTTAGACCAGAAAAACGCAATTGGATATTGCCAAACGTTTGCAAATGTTGTGAGGAGTATAAATATGCCAATGATTTATTCAAATGATGCAAGAATGATGAATCACGAATTAAAGAACCGAGGTGATTATCGTGACACTTACATGGATTTTGAAGGCCTGAGGACGCGTGCTTTTGATCCAGGAAGGTTGTGTGATCACCCAAGAATCGATTGGGATTGGTCTCTGCTTCTGAAAAAGCCTCTAAGTATGATTTTGATTTCACACTTTTTAGTGAATTTTGCAACTTTTTTATTGCCTGTTCTTGCAGCCTCCAACCCCTGTCTCGATTTGTTTAGCTTCCTTATGTACTTCATAATGTGTTAGGGTAACAATTATGGTCCAAATCTTCTCCCATCATGGCATGCATATTTGATTTGATTCACCTCTTTACAACTTTCCAAATTTGCCAATTTTCAATCTTTTTGCACATGGTATGGTGAGATTCGAGTTTGATGATGATCATGACAATAATTAAGACCTGAAACAACCAAAAATATCTTAGGTAATCAAAGTTTGGATTTTATATGATTTAATTTGATTTAAAATGAATAAATTCAATAAAAAATCAAATTAAATAATAAAAATAGAATATGGGCTCATGGCTGAAGCTAGGACACGTGGACAATGATGCAAGCTCAAATCAAGTGGAAAAGAATGGGCCAATTTGACAAAATTTGAAGTTTTGAGGACAGTTGACTTTTGGCAATTTTGCAAAAATGTCCAAATTCAACAATGCATAACTTCTTCAATTTTGAACTTTTTGAAGTGTTCTGGGACTTTTTAGAAAGCTTGAGATGTACTATAACCAACTATTTTGTTTTCATATCATTTTTATATTCCATGCAAAAGTTATAAGCTTTGGCAAAAAAGGTGTTTTTGTTGACTTTCAAAAATCACCTATAATGTGCAAATTCATAACTTCTTGTGAGTGCATTTCTTGATATTGGGGTATGAAGATGGATTGTAGGAGATTTAATCCTCTTCAAAATGAGATTTGGATGGGTCATTTATCATAAAGTATTAGAAAGGTATGCTTGGTCAAAGTTGAGTTGACTTTTCCTACAAAACCCTAATTTAGAAACTTTTGAGTCTTGATGAATTTTGAGAAATCCTTGATGAATCATGATCAAACCTAGATCAAATGATTAAATATACTTCAAAATGAGAATGTTTACCAAAAATCATGAAGTTTAACTGTGTGTAGGTCACAGATGACTTTTGCCCTAACAAAGTCGATTTTTGGACCCTTTGAGTATTTGACTGAGCAAACTTCCTCTGCAAGGCTTGAAATTTGACATGGTTGATCTTGAGAACATATTAGGCCATTTGTGAGAATTTGAGGTCATTTGGACTCAAGGATATTGATGCAACACCAAACCCTAATTTGGGGTAGACTGCCTTAGGAGATAGCTTGTCTGTCCAATTCTTGAGCAAACTTGAGCAACTTGGAGATTTTTCTTGCAATGTCTTGAGGAATATGAGAGGGAAAATTTTGGGGTACAACAGCTGACCCTGTTCAATCTTCTTAAACACGAGGATGTAGATTGGCCTTCGTGCCTTTCGTGATCCGAAGGTGGAAGATGACTGAACACTAGAGTGCCCATAAATTTGCACTCGTATGAAGTAGTATCAGCCTTGTGATTTCGGGAATGGGCTTACAGATGCCATTTGGAGACTGCTGGCGGGAGGATGGGCTTAAAGATGCCATCTGGAGGAGTGTCGATTGCATAAGAGATTCCTTAGCGAGAACTTGCATACCTGCTGTTGTGGAAGATTCCGCTGGGGAAGTCTGATCTTTGTTTAGATTTAGGAACTCGCTTGTACTTCAACTGAGAGAATGCCTCTGCTGAGTTTCAAGAACTTTTCCGTAATTCAACTGGGGGAAATCTATCGAGATTTAGAACCTTATCTTATCTGTAATTCAACCGAGAATAATTCAGTTGAGATTTAAGAACTGGTCAGGTCTTCGACTGAGGGAAACATCTTCATCAAGATCTAGGACTGTCTGGTCTTCAACGGAGGATAATTCTGTTGAGATTTAAGAACTCGTCCACACTTCGACGGAGGAAAATTGTCGAGATTGAGAACCTTATTTGTAATTCAACTGAGAATAATTCAGTTGTGATTTAAGAACCGGTCAGGTCTTCGACTGAGGGAAACATCTTCATCAAGATCTAGGACTGTCTGGTCTTCAACGGAGGATAATTCTGTTGAGATTGTAGAACTCGTCCATACTTCGACGGAGGAAAATTGTTGAGATTGAGAACCTTATCTTATCTGTAATTCAACCGAGAATAATTCATTTGAGATTTAAGAACCGGTCAGGTCTTCGACTGAGGGAAACATCTTCATCAAGATCTAGGACTGTCTGGTCTTCAACGGAGGATAACTCTGTTGAGATTTTAGAACTCGTCCACACTTCGACGGAGGAAAATTGTCGAGATTGAGAACCTTATCTGTAATTTAACCGAGAATAATTCAGTTGAGATTTAAGAACCGGTCAGGTCTTCGACTGAGGGAAACATATTCATCAAGATCTAGGACTTTCTGGTCTTCAACGGAGGATAATTCTGTTGAGATTGTAGAACTCGTCCATACTTCGACGGAGGAAAATTGTCGAGATTTGAGAACCTTATCTGTAATTCAACCGAGAATAATTCAGTTGAGATTTAAGAACCGGTCAGGTCTTCGACTAAGGGAAACATCTTCATCAAGATCTAGGACTGTCTGGTCTTCAACGGAGGATAACTCTGTTGAGATTTTAGAACTCGTCCACACTTCGACAGAGGAAAATTGTTGAGATTGAGAACCTTATCTGTAATTCAACCGAGAATAATTCAGTTGAGATTTAAGAACCGGTTAGGTCTTCGACTGAGGGAAACATCTTCATCAAGATGTACGACTGTCTGGTCTTCAACGGAGGATAATTCTGTTGAGATTGTAGAACTCGTCCACACTTCGACGCAGGAAAATTGTCGAGATTGAGAACCTAATGTGTAATTCAACCGAGAATAATTCAGTTGAGATTTAAGAACCGGTCAGGTCTTCGACATAGCTTAGAACTTAACTGCATCCTTCCTGAAAGGTAAAGGTCAGTCGTATGCAATGCATGATATATATCAAGAAATGGTGTTCTCAAAATAAATGAGATTGTGTTATATGATGCGTATATGCATGTATCATGATGTATGGAAATGTAATGTTTTAGCTGGGGGAAATTAAATCTCGGATAGCTGTTGGAGAAAGGAGTTGAATTCTTCGTTTCTGCTGGGGATAGTGAACGAAGATGATTGCGAGAATAAACCTGCAGGAGAGTATAATTCCGTTGGGGAATAAGTTGATGAGGAGATTACTCTATGGAGAAGAGATGCTCTGCTGAGGATTCCACCGATAAATTCCGCCGGGGATGAATTACCGTTGCTGGTGATACTGAATCCTGTTGGGGATTTGAATTCTTGTTTGTGAAGGGAAAGAACTCCGTTGGGGATGATCTTCAGTTGCGACTTCACTGGGAATAACCTCTTAGACTCTAATAGGGATAATCCTTTAAGCTTTGCTGGGGACAATATTCCTTTGAACTCGGTTGGGGATATTTATTTTTATACTCCACCGGGGAAGAACTTCCAGAGTCTACTGGGGATGATTCTTCAACTCCACTGGGGAAGCTTTTTCAGACTGCGCTGGGAAAATTTTAACTCCATTGGGGATATCTTGTATTCTACCGGGGAATATTCTTATACTCCGCTGGGGAATATTAAAATTGCCGGGGATATTAAGCCTTTTCAGCGTTGAAGGTAGATAAACTCTGCCTGGGGGAGAATATTATCGATTCATTCATTCACAGTTGCAAGCCTCAGCTGGGGAGAGCTATAATTACTGTCTTACTCTGTGGGGAGTGAAAGTATTTTAGCCATATTCTTCAGCTGAATTTACCGTTGTACTTGGTGGATAGAGCAACTGTACAATTTGGACAATTTTATTGCCCCTGTTTCTGATATTACCAATAATCGTCTTTTGTTTCGCATGTAAATATTTATGAGCAGAAATTAATGTCAAATGCATATACCAAAATGAACATTGGACGTTCTTTGCAAAACAAAACAGATAAAGGAAAAATAGCTTGAATTTCTTTGAAAATGAATCGTATTGATTTTGATGTTTGGCCTGTAAATAGGCGTTTTTTGTACAAGAGGCTGACGTCCTAGTAAGAGAACGCCGATGAATAATAGAATTTACACAAAATAGTTATGTGAATAATCCCACTGGGTTCCAACTCTACTATTGCCCTTATGTCCTCGAGCATCTCATCACTTTGCTACTTGGTTGAAGGTAGATCAGATTGATTAGTGTCGTCCGAGCTTGATAGTCGATACTGAAGTCTGGTTGCAAGGTGATCCAATGAGACATAGTGTTACGCCTTAATCCCTAACTTTTGCCTGGACCACCCTTTCGGGTTTTCAGTCCACCAGGATACCCTTTTTTTTCCCAAGTCGCCTTTTCAGGTTTTCGACTTGCCGGGTGTATAGATTTTTCATTTTCATCCCTTATTTTTGCCCAAACCCTTTTGGTTCGCCAGGAAGCCCTTATTTTTTCCTAGGCCAGTTGACCTAGCGGGTCTTTGATTATGCGTAGTATCTTCTCACTATGTCTGCATTGACGGGGTAAGGAAGGTCGTCACCATCCATGGTGGTTAGAATCATAGCTCCTCCTGAGAAGATGTTCTTAACCACAAATGGCCCTTCGTAAGTAGGGGTCCATTTTCCCCTGGGATCACCTTGAGGTAGTATGATGCGCTTGATCACCAGATCCCCAACTTGATACTCTTGTCGTCTAACTTTCTTGTTAAATGCCTTGATCATCCGTTTTTGATATGTCTGACCATGACAAATAGAAGTAAGTCTCTTTTCGTCGATTAAGTTCAACTGATAAAGCCGGGTCTGAATCCAGTCATCTTCACTCAAACTTGCATCCTTCATGATCCGAAGAGAGGGTATCTGAACTTCAATGGGCAAGACTGCCTCCATACCATATACCAAGGAATAGGGTGTTGCCCCTGTTGACGTCTGTGCTGAGGTACGGTACCCATGGAGAGAAAATGGTAACATCTCGTGCCAGTCTTTGTACGTCACAGTCATCTTCTACACAATCTTCTTGATATTCTTATTAGCCGCTTCAACAGCCCCATTCATCTTCGGCCGGTAAGGAGAAGAGTTGGGGTGTTGTATCTTGAACTGCTTGTAGAGCTCAGTGATCATTTTATTGTTGATATTTGTACCATTGTCCATAATGATCCTTTCTGGTACACCGTATCGACAGATCAGGTTATGTCGAATGAACCGTGCCACGACGTTCTTGGTTACAGTAGCAAAGGAAGCTGCTTCCACCCACTTTGTAAAGTAATCAATTACCAACAGGATGAAATGATGCCTGTTGGATGATGTAGGTCTGATCTCGCCTATCATATCAATGCCCCACACTGCAAAAGGCCACGGAGCTGTCAAGACGTTCAGAGTTACTGGAGGTATGTGCACCTTATCAGCATAGACTTGGCACTTGTGACAGGTCCGAGAATGCTGATAACAGTTGGCTTCCATTGTGGACCAATAATATCCTGCCCGAAGGATTTTATTTGCCATGGTATGTCCACTGGAATGAGTTCCGAAGGTACCTTCATGTAACTCTGCCATTATCCTTTCTGCTTCATTCTTATCGACACATCACAGTAAGGTTGAATCATGGTTACGCTTGTAAAGAATGCCATTGCTGATGAATAACTTTGCCGCGAACCTTCTCAAATACTTATTGTCATTAACAGATGCACCCTCGGGGTATTCTTGAGCTTCAAGGTATCTCTTCACCTCATGAAACCAGGGTTTATCTGCTACCTCTTCAGTCTCAATATTACAGCAATGTGCAGGTTCGTCCAATCTTTCAATGATAATCCGGGGAGCCTCGTTGTCCCAATTGACTTTGAACATGGAAGACATCGTAGCTAGCGCGTCCACCAACTGATTCTCCTCTCTAGGGAAGTGTTCAAAGGTTATCTCTTCGAAGTGCGGAAGCAATGTCAACACATACTCCTTGTAAGGAATAAGATTTGGGTGTTTTGTATCCCACTCACCTTTGATCTGACTGATCACGAGAGCGGAATCTCTGAAGACACTTAAGAACTTAATCCTTAGGTCAATTGCGGCTCGAAGACCCATAATGCACGCTTCATACTCCGCCATGTTGTTGGTGTAGTTGAAACATAATCGGGCGGTGAACGGAGTATGAGAGCCCTTAGGAGATATAATCACGGCGCCAATGCCATTACCCAAAGCGTTCGAAGCTCCATCAAAGTACATAGACCATCTGGATCCTTCCTCAGGTCCTTCATCCGGTCCAGGTGTCTCACAGTCAGTTACCAACATGATACTTTCGTCCTGGAATTCAAAGTTCATAGAGTGGTAATCATCCACTGCCTGATGTGCCAAATGGTCTGCCAACACACTTCCCTTGATTGCCTTTTGGGTCGTGTACTGGATGTCATACTCAGTCAAAATCATTTGCCATCTTGCTATTCTTCCGGACAAGGCAGGCTTCTCGAAGATATACTTGATTGGATCCATCATTGATATCAACAGAGTTGTGTGAGTCATCATATACTATCTCAGCCGGCGAGCAGCCCATGCCAAAGCACAGCAAGTTTTCTCGAGCAACGAGTATCGAGTCTCAAAGTCGGTAAACTTTTTGATAAGGTAATAAATAGCATGCTCTTTTCGGCCAGACTCGTCATGCTGCCCTAGCACGCACCCCATTGAGTTATCGAGTACTTTCAAGTATAGGATCAGAGGTCTCCCTTCAAATGGAGGCATAAGAATAGGAGGTTCTTGGAGATACTCTTTGATTCTTTCGAAAGCGGCCTGAAATTCATCGTTCCATCTTACCACTTGATCTTTCTTCAGTAGCTTGAAGATTGGCTCACAAGAAGTAGTCAGGTGCAAGATAAATCAGGCAATATAGTTCAAACGTCCCAGGAAGCCTCTGACTTCTTTTTCTGTTCTGGGAGCTAGAATTTCCTGTATAGCCTTCACCTTTACAGGATCCACTTGAATACCTTTGTCACTTACGACGAAACCCAACAGCTTACCATATCTCACCCTGAAGGTGCACTTGTTCGGGTTTAACCTCAGCTTGTACAACTTCAACCTGTCAAACAGCTTCTGAAGATGGTCCATATGTTCTTCTTCAATTTTTGATCTTGCAATCATGTCATCGACGTATACCTCAATCTCATGATGGATCATGTTATGGAACAAAGCGACTATGGCACGCTGATACGTTGCCCCAGCATTTTTCAATCCAAAAGGCATGAACTTGTAGCAAAAGGTACCCCGTTGAGTAACAAAGGTTGTCTTCTCCATGTCTTCGGGACCCATTTTAATCTGATCATAATCGGAGAAACCATCCATGAAGGAGAAAACCTTATGTTGAGCAGTGTTGTCAACCAGAACGTTGATATGAGGCAGAGGGAAATCATCCTTGGGACTTGCCCTGTTCAGATCCCTATAGTCGACACACATTAGAACCTTACCATCCTTCTTCGGCACAGGAACCGCGTTGGCCACCCACTATGGGTAAGAAGTAACTGCTAGAAAACCGACGTCAAACTATTTCATCACTTCAGCCTTGATTTTCTCAGACATCTTTGGGCTCATTTGACAAACCTTCTGTTTCACTGGAGGACAGTCTTCCTTGGTAGGCAATCAGTGAACCACAATATCGGTATCCAACACAGGCATATCTTCATAAGACCAGGCAAAGATCTCCACATAGTCACGCAGCATCTGAATCAACCGTTGCTTCACACTAAGCTCCAGATTTGCACCGATCTTGACCTCTTTCTTGTTTACCTCTGTACCCAGATTCACTGATTCCACGGGCTCTTCATGTGACTGTATGGCCCTCTCTTCCTGAAGTAAGAGTCTAGCAAGTTCACCAGGCACTTCGCAATCAGCTTCACCTTCGTCTTCGGCTAAGTTGATCGGACTTTCAAAGTCATAACTGGCAGTAGAAGAGTCGTTACCGGTAGGATCCAGAGTGGATGTAGACCTGTATATGTGAGTGTGTGTAAAATAGTTGTTTTTCAATATATAAAAAGAAAAACAAGGAGCGCAAAATTTGTAATGCAAGAAACGTCCAATGCTTTTATTAATGATATATGTAGATGACACACATAAAGCCCTCACCAATGAAGCCACGGTGCCCCGGGTAAGACATCGGGCCGTAAAGTTTAAAACATTGTTTGTTACAAATTCAAAACAAAAAGTCTCATTACTGGGTAATAACAGAAACGGGCATAGAATCCTTCGTTGTCCAGTTGCTTAATCCACCATCGACAATTGTGTATATCCAGCTGTCAATATCAAACTCTTCATCATCGTCATCCCTGATAGCATTCGCTCCTGCATCCTGTTTGGGATTTTTTGGTGCTCCGAACTCGATCTCCTTGGCATCAATTAGGTCCTGTATCCTATTCTTCAAAACCCAACAATCATCTGTATCATGCCCCGGGCTATCAGAGTGAAAAGCACAGCGGGCATTAGGGTTGTACTTCGGTGATGTTGTATTTGGATTCTTTGGGGCCTCCCTTCGAATCACCAAGTTGGTTTTCAACAACTGCGGCAGAATTTGGGATAAAGTCATGTTGAGCTGAGTGAATTGTCTTCGTGGTCTTTCGGCCCTTGACTGATTGTTATGCTGAGGAGCAACAACAGGTCTTGAAATAAGCACCGCATTAATAGCTTGGCGGCGTTCAGGTCTATTCTGGCTTTTTGAACTATAAACAACACTGGACTCATTCTTAAAAGGCTTCTTCTCGGCGCCTGATGAAGCACCCTTCTGTATTTTTCCGGATTTGATACCAACCTCAATCCTTTCCCCAGTCATGATCAACTCTGTAAACCCGGACGAAGAACTTACAATCAAATGGTTGAAATATGGACCAGACAAGGTCCCCATAAACATATCCACTAGCTCCCTATCAGCCAAGGGTGGTTGCACTCTACCAGCAAGGTCCCTCCACTTCTGAGCATAATCTTTGAAACCTTTGCCCGCACCCATTGACATGCCCTGGAGTTGGGTACGCGTGGGAGAGAGGTCGGCATTGTATTGGTACTACTTGTAGAAAGTAGCAGCCAAGTCTTCCCAATTACGGATACTGGCTCCTTATAGCTGGTAGAACCATTCAAGCTGAGTCCCTGAGAGACTGTCTTGAAAGAAGTGGATCCATAGGTTCTTGTCAGCAGTTTGCGGCTGAATCTTCCTAACATACGAACGGAGGTGCAGTTTCGGACAAGAAACTTCGTCGTATTTAGCAAAGGCTGGTGCTATAAGCTTGTGGGGAATTACCACCCCAGATGACGGACCCAGATCACTAGAGTCTAGACCAGGAACTTTCTGAACTTCCATCGCACTCAAACGATCTTCTAATTGTTTGTACCTATCCTCAACAGGAGGATACTGGTCTTCGTCGAAGTCAGTCTCGTTGTCTGAAACCACAGGGCTAGGAGCCCTCCTTTCTTCCTGATTATCTTTCCCTCCATATGAGGGGGTCAAATCAACCTCTTCTCGCAAATCGTTTTCGAATCTGCGACCCATATTAAACAGGACCGTCTTCTTCTTCTTCTTCTTCTTCTTCTTCTTATCTTTCAGGATAAGGGCCTTCAGATCTTGCTGACCCTTAGCTAGGTTCATGAACAATTCTTGGAACTAGGCGTTTTGGGCTTGTAGAGCCTTGATTGCTTGTTTAGTTGATAGTTCAGAAGACATGATGCTGAAATAAACAGCGAAGAAGATGAGAAAACCTGTAAGGGTACCTGTTATGAGGTGCATGGGAATGATATGCGCATGATATCATTTCAAATACATCGAGAGATTCAAATTCGTAAACAAGAAATGAAACACACTTTTATTAGATAAACTTTGAAATTCAATTGTTCAACAGATTCCTTTAAGGCGTTACAGGAAAGAAAAACTGAAAAGTAAGTTAAAACTAGAAATAATCAAAAAAGACAACTAGTTCTCCCATGGTCGTTTCTTGTCGGTGCGGACATAGTCATTGAGGATCCGCTCATTCTCCAGCTGCCTAGTCAACTTTTGAATTTTCTGCTCTTTCTCGTGATACTTCTCTCAGTAAGTATCCCGCTCTTCCCTCAACTGCATCCAGGACCTCTTCAATACCCCAATGTCAGTAGGCATGTAAGGGTGTAAGATGGTAGGAGGAACCCCTTCTTCATCAACAACTTCAACAATTATAGCCAAAACGGCTTCATACGGCATTCCAAGCTTTTGGGCACGGATACGAACCCATCAGAGATATGGCTCCATTGGAAGAGAAGTCTTTGCACCCAGCTCGTGCGAATCAGACCTGTGCACTCTATCCCAAGCTCTTATGAATCTGCGGCGTTGCTCGTCACTATCCCCTTGGAAGTCAAAGACAATACTAGGCATTAGCAGCTCATGAGGTCCTTCTCTTCTAGCACATCCAAACTGACTTAAGGACAAGCACGGATTATAAGTGATCCCTCCATTGGTTCCTATCAGTGGAACATTGGGGTATTCCCCACATCGATCAATAATAGCCACCTCGTCCATACCCTTGATAGTCCAAATGATATCATTATGAGAGAGAGACATAATCCTATAAGCCTAGCCCATGCCTTCTTTATTCTTCAGAACTGATTTGGGGAGGTGATAAATAAACCACCTCGCCAGCAATGGAGCACAACACATAAGGGTTCCCCGCCTCTGAGCAGTACGGGCATAAAGAGAATGAAGAATGTCACCCAAGAGGGTGGGCACAGGATTATCGGATATGAAGATCTTTACCGCATTTACGTCAACAAAGGAATCGGAGTTAGGAAACAATACCAAACCGTAAGAAGAGCCATAATGTCTTCAAATGCCTGGAAGTCTAGAGTGTCCCATAATTGATTAGCCTTACCAACCAAAAATTTAGTCAAGAAACCCTTTGCTCCACTTCTAGTCTCCCAATTAGACATTATCTCAACCT
Source organism: Vicia faba (assembly GCA_948472305.1). Lineage (NCBI taxonomy): Eukaryota > Viridiplantae > Streptophyta > Magnoliopsida > Fabales > Fabaceae > Vicia > Vicia faba. Next base: position 730,029,784 of record OX451738.1, read on the forward strand.
TTGTCAGATGGAGGGCTGAAGTAATCTCTTCCGGCCTAAGGATCTTCTCCCAACCTGTAAACGGGGTTTGCTCCAGAATAGAGACACCCAGCAGATCAGAGAACTCTTCCAAGGTGGGGACCAACTGGTAGTCCGGAAAAGTAAAGAAATGGTATAATGGATCAAAGAACTGGACTAAGACTCTCATCATCTGTTCATCCATCTTGGAGGTGACCAAACCAAGAAGGTGCACATGTCTTCTGATGAAGGAAGTAGTATCTGGCATCTTTGCAACCAATTCTTTAAGTAGAGTGGGAACCTGGACAAAGTTGATCCGGATGGTGTTTCTACGCATGGGTGCCATGACCTACAAAACAGAACAAAGATGAATCCCTCATGTCCTTGAAATAGGTTAGTCCAATGCAAGATGCATGCAATGTCATGATGTCATGATGTTATGATAGAAAACACACCACAAGTATCCACAAATAGCAAACATGGTAAAGGCACACAATTCACACAGAGAGCCCTTGGATTTCAGGCTGGCAAGGAGTCTAGGTATTACCCTCTTTCAGTTCAGTTGGTTCAAACCTGTCCTAAAAATAGTAACCGAGTTTTAGACGATCTCAATATCACTGACTACCCTCAATCGGTTATAATTCCAGTTTAGCAACCTTTTCTTGCGGCCGAAATCATCGCGAGAGTTTAGTCTCAATGAGTGTCGCATATTGCTACTGTTCTATGGCCAAGTTGGTCAATTTAAAGGTTCTAAGGTCAGTTGGTGCTTAATGAACCCTTAGCAGACCCATATTCTCCTCGTTGCGCCACAAGGGATATCGGTACATACTAAAGTGCCACACCAAAGTAGCTACTGCTTCAACCGTATCGGTCTACGCCGTACAGTTCCCTCACAGTTTATTGCTACTTACCTAAAAGGTATCCTCCAGATCCGGGTTAGGATCTATAGTAACTCCGATTCAAACCCACAAAGATAAAGCATACAAATCAAGCAATTGAAAACATTATGATGAACTATTCCTAAGGTACACCCCACTTATAAGTCCCCAGCACAGTCGCCAGTTCTGTGATACGGTGGGAAGAACTGACCATTTTTTGGTAATGCTGGTTTGCGTTTTGCATTTGTGTTCGCAAAATGTCGCGGTAAGCAAGAGTCGCCACCGACTTTTATTTTATCCAACAAGGAAAGGAAAAAAGCACAAAAAAATTCCTTTTTCGAGATATTTCTCGGGTTTGGGGGGTAGATTATAGAAAGGGAAGGTGTTAGCACCCTTTCTATCCGTGGTTATCCATTGGCTCTTAGGTACTTGCTCATATTGTTTTCAAAATTGCTTACTTTGTGCTTGTGGGTTTGAAAAAGTTTTTATTTGAAACTTCGATTTAACTCTTGCTTCTTTCCTCAAGAGCGTATGAAGTGTTTTTGAAAACTTTGTTCGAAAAGTGTAAGTGCGAAAAGTTTTTGTTTTTTTGAAAGAGCAAGTATCTAAGAACCATCTACCTACTCGAAAAAGGAATCGTTCTATTCTAATTTCCTTTAGACAATGCTATCCTACTATTGATGAGTAGGTAGCACCATCATTAGAGTTTAAAGGTCAATTCGAATAAGGGACTTACGGTCACTAAAGCAATGTTAGGACGCCTTAGCGGTAACCCTAATGTATTAGATCATTTGTTTGAGGCAATCATATCTGAGGCAACCGTTTCGAGGCGACTATGATCTTTAGACAAGAGGGCGACCTCTAAAGTGACCTATACTCAATGACCGTGTACGAAGGCAACCAAGTGGAATGTACCCTAAGAGTGCGCATGTGCGAGTGTGTCGTTTTCAGTTAATTTTATCTTTGTACATGTTAATGGTGATCTATGTTGATTTTAGGTTAAAACATTCAGTCTTGTCATGCAATCCTATTATCAAACATCTAACAGTTATAAGTTGCGGAAAAAAAATTGCGGAATTTAAATTACAAGGCGTCGGGTATTTACATCGCCAAAGACAAACCCTTTAAAAATAAATAAAGCGATAAAAAATAATAAAAGTCCTATTAAGCTATTACAATCTGAAAGCAAGTACGATAATATGATAAAAGAAAGTAAATCGCATGCGGGAAATTAAATCGAGCGTAAAGTTCTAGGGTTTTGACCCTTTTTGTTAAAGAAAAGATTTTTTTGTTGTTTTTTATTTTATGAAAGAAATTAATCCTAAATTAATTACTAAATTAAATTAAATTAATTAATTAATAAAAATAAATTATTTTTGGGTTTTTTTGTTATTTTAAGAAAGAAAAATAAAATAATTGAATTAGTAAAACCTAATTAAGTCTAGTTAATTTTAATTATTTAAAAAGGAATTAAAGTTATTCTAATTAAGATAATAAATTAATTTAATTCGTATTTATTAATTAAATAAAAATTGAAATTTGATTAAATATAAAAATGTTTTTTTGTGATTTTATTTTATAAAGAAAAGAATTATAATTGGTTAGTTAATTAAGCAAAAATAATAAAACAAATAAAATAAACAAAATAAATAAAATAGAGAGAGAGAGAGAGAGAGAGAGAGAGAGAGAGAGAGAGAGAGAGAGAGAGAGAGAGAGAGAGAGATGGGTATGGGCCTGAAATTGGTGTTTGAGAAGCACACTGAAGGCCCATTAGAATTGGCCCTGGTTGACTTCGCCTGGATTTGGTGTGTGCTTGTTGACTGGATCTATGATGGACCCTCAGCTCATGGCCACTAGATTTGGCCTTTGGCCATCTGGCTGTTGGATGTAGGAGGGCATGGTGAGCTGCTGACTTGAACATGTACAAGATCACCTGGAAAAAATTTTTTATCAAAGAAGTGGAGGACCTGGGATTCGAACCCAGGTCCTGATGGTGATTGCCAGCTTGCCTTGCCACTACGCTGTTTTGCTTCATTTGTTAATATATTACATAACAATCAAAAAAGCAATTATTGGTCAGAAAATAAAAATGCGCGCAAAAACATTTGAACGGCCCAATCAGAGCATGCCATCTCTTCGTCCATGTCCTTCCACTACTGTATTTTTACTTGCAGATTTGGATCCGCAGGTAAATGCGCAAGATTTCTCTAAAATCTTCCCTAGGCCTCATAAATCAATTCCAAAATCATGGCTGAATTCGCCTTGGCTCCCTGATCAACACTATGCCCTTCTTGAGTCCTGATTTTTCCTGAAAAAGAAAACCCCAAAATACAAACGAAGAACCCTAGATATGGGGGTTCCTCATTTAGGCCAGAAAAATGCAATTGGATATTGCCAAACGTTTGCAAATGTCGTGAGGAGTATAAATATGCCAATGATTTATTCAAATGATGCAAGAATGATGAATCAAGAATTCAAGAACCGAGGTGATTATCGTGACACTTACAGTGCTTTTGAAGGCTTGAGGACGCGTGCTTTTGATCCAGGAAGGTTGTGTGATCACCCAAGAATCGATTGGGATTGGTCTCTGCTTCTGAAAACGCCTCTAAGTATGATTTTGATTTCACACTTTTTAGTGAATTTTGCAACTTTTGTATTGCCTGTTCTTGCAGCCTCCAACCCCTGTCTCGATTTGTTTAGCTTCCTTATGTACTGCATATTGTGTTAGGGTAACAATTATGGTCCAAATCTTCTCCCATCATAGCTTGCATATTTAATTTGATTCACCTCTTTACAACTTTCCAAATTTGCCAATTTTCAATCTTTTTGCACATGGTATGGTGAGATTCGAGTTTGATGATGATCATGAAAATAATTAAGACCTGAAACAAACAAAAATATCTTAGGTAATCAAAGTTTGGATTTTATATGATTTAATTTGATTTAAAATGAATAAACTCAATAAAAAATCAAATTAAATAATAAAAATAGAATATGGGCTCATGGCTGAAGCTAGAACACGTGGAAAATTATGCAAGCTCAAATAAAGTGGAAAAGAATGGGCGCATTTGACAAAATTTGAAGTTTTGAGGATAGTTGACTTTTGGCAATTTTGCAAAAATGTCCAACTTCAATAATACATAACTTTTTCAATTTTGATCTTTTGGAAGTGTTCTTGGACTTTTTAGGAAGCTTGAGATGTCCTATAACCAACCCTTTTTGTCTCATCTCATTTTGACATTCCATGCTCAAGTTATAAGCTTTGGCAAAAAAGGTGTTTTTGTTGACTTTCAAAAATGACCTATAATGTCCAAATTCATAACTTATTGTGAGTGCATTTCTTAATCTTGGGGTATGAATATGGATTGTAGGAGATTGCATCATCTCAAAAATGAGATTTGGATGGGTCATTTCTAATAAAGTATGAGAAAGTTATGCCTGGTCAAAGTTGAGTTGACTTTTCCTATAAAACCCTAATTTAGCAACTTTTGAGTCTTGATGAATTTTGAGCAATCATTGATGAATCCTGATCAACCCTTGATCAAATGATGAAATATCCTTAAAAATGAGAATGTTGATAAAAAATCTTGAAGTTTGACTGTGTGTAGGTCATAGTTGACTTTTGCCCTAGCACATTCGATTTTTGGACCCTTTGAGCATTTGACTGAGCAAACTTCCTCTGCAAGGCTTGAAATTTGACATGGATGATCTTGAGAACATATTAGGACATTGGTGAGAATTTTATTTCATTTGGACTCAAGGATCTTGATGCAACACAAAACCCTAATTTGGGGTTGACTGCCTTAGGAGATAGCTTATCTGTCCAATTCTTGAGCAAACTTGAGCAACTTGGAGATTTTTCTTGCAATGTCTTGAGGAATATGAGAGGGAAAATTTTGGGGTACAACACTCATCATAACAAAGTTGTACATACCATTATCTTGCAATGATTTTACTTGTGCTGAGAGAATTTGGAACTTGAAACTTTTGGAAATTTTAGGTCAAGATTTAGGGCTGTTAAAATTCTTTGTTCTTTGATTAATAGTTCACATAATTTATATGGTTGGAATCGTGTGCTCAAGTACTACAATTTTCATGTTATAAGCTTTTATTTTCATTGAAGTATGAGAGAGTTGCATGATGTCTGGCCAAAGCTTGAGGAAGAAGATGAAACAGGGCATAGGGCGCATTTTGTGTTATATTATTTTTGTTTTCCATAAAACAATGGAAGTATAGCCACCCTAGTGGCAAAGTAGCGCGCTGGTGCGACCCTTGTCCTGGGTTCGAACCTGCGCGCTACTTTTGTATTTTTCACATTTTTCCTTTTCAGTTTTTGTGACTTTTTGCAGGATTGGGCTTAGCTCCTTGGACCACGTTTTTTTTGCTTGCAGGCTACATCTAGTTTACTTGCAATACCCCCCTGACCCATGATTTCCATAATATTTTTATTTAATTTCATTTTTGTTTTCATTAATATTTTCTTTAATGAATAAAAATCCAAAAAAAATGTAAATTAATCATGTCTTATTTTTATTTTGTTTTAACTAATTTTTCACATAAAAAATATATTTTTATTTTAATAGGATATCTTTTATTTTCTTAATAAACTTGTAAATATAATTAAATATATTTAGTTTAATTTGTTTTTTCCATTTCATACTTATAAATACTTATTTTTGCATATATATAAATTTTTATATTTATATACAATATTATTTATTATTTTTATACAATAAAATACACAAAGTAATATCTATAAAAACTCTATTTTCTTTAAATAATAATTAGGGTTAAACCCCTTTTAAAAAAATTAATTCCTTTTCTTTATATTTTTTGGTTTAGATTAAATTTTCTTTTACATAAAAATAAGACACAAAAAATCTTTTCTCACATGTACATTGCATTGCATTTTAAATATTGTATTATACTTATTCTATTCGTACAAATTCAATTTGGTTATAATAATTTATTTAGGTTTATATTCTTGCAAATCCCCATTCAAAATTGTATTCCCCCCTCCCATAAATTGTTGTAATAGCTTAGAAATATTTACATTACGCAATTTATCGCTTTATATGCCATGATTAGTAATTAGGGTTTGTATGACAAGAACAAAACAAAGCAAAATAGAAAACCCTAAATACAAGACAAAACCAAAGCATGAAAATGATACACTTGCACACAAACACCCTTAGGGTTTCTCCACTTGGTTGCCTAAAACAAAAATAGCCATATTACGCACGCAAAGTATCTTGGCAAACAAAAACAAATATAAGATCATAGTCCCTCGATGACACTATTCAAAAAGTTGCCTTACAAAAATGATCTTGGTCCCTCAAAAATGCTAAGATACTTTGCAAACATTGCTAATCATGGTTATACGATGACCCACGCCCGTCCCGTTTACATCCAAAGATAGGGTTGCTTACCAAATCAATGGTAACACATTAATGTCAAAGGAATAGAAAATACATAAGAAAGACATTTGAGTAGGTAGATGGCTTCTAGTTACTTGCTCTATTTCAAACAAACAATCCTTGCTATTTTCAAAACAAACACACACACATTTCAAAAACATCTTACAAACATTGAAAACATTCTCAAAAGACAAACATCTTTGTATACATTCTTAAGAACGAGAATCATTACAAAGATTGCCTAAACGAATGACCTCTTTTACAAAATACTTTCAAAACCACACCAAACACAATTTCAAACAAACAAAAGCAAGTGATCTAAGCAAGTAACTAAGATCCCATGGAAAACCATGGATGAAAAGGGTGCTAACACCTTCCCTTTTCATAATCTACCCCCGGAACTCAGGAAAACATCTCAAAGGTCTTTCCTGTGCTTTTTCACCTTTCCTTTTGGATAAAAGAAAAGTCGGTGGCGACTCTTGCTAACCGCAACATTTGCTATAAAATGCAAAACCTCAAGTCAGTTCTCCCACCGTATCACAGCGTGTAAATATTTATGAGCAACAATTATTTTCAAAAGCATATATCAAAAACGAATCATTAGACGTTCTTGCAAAACAAAACAGGAAAGGAATTTTTTATTTGAAATTTGCTGTAAAATGAATTGTATTGATTTTTTTTAAGTTGGCCTGTAATAGGCATTTTGTACAAGAGGCTGACGTCCTAGTAAGAGAACACCGCCGAAAGATAGAAAATATACAATTTTTGAAAAACAAAGAAAAACAGCTAAGTGAACAATCCCATTGGGTTCAACCTCTACTATTGCCTTTATATCTTCGAGCGTCTAATCACTTTGCTACTTGGTTGAAGGTAGATCAGATTGATTGGCGCCGTCCGAGTTTGATAGTCGATACCGAAGTCTGGTTGCAAGATAATCCAATGAGACATAGTGTTACGCTTTAATCCCTAATTTTTTCCTGAACTGCCCTTTCGGGTTTTCAGTCCATCGGGATACCCTTTTTTTCCCAAGCCGCCTTTTTAGGTTTTCGACTTGCCGAGTGTATAATTTTTTTCATTTTCATCCCTTATTTTTTCCCGAACCCTTTTGGTTCGTCGGGAAGCCCTTATTTTTGCCTAGGCCAGTCAACCTAGCGGGTCTTTGATTATGCATAGTATTTTTTCACTATGTCTGCATTGACGGGGTGAGGAAGGTCGTCACCATACATGGTGGTTAGAATCATAGCTCCTCCCGAGAAAATGTTCTTAACCACAAATGGCCCTTCGTAAGTAAGGGTCCATTTTCCCCTGGGATCACCTTGCGGCAGTATGATGCGTTTGATCACCAGATCCCCGACTAGATATTCTTGTCGTCTGACTTTCTTGTTAAATGCCTTGATCATTCGCTTTTGATACCTCCATGCCATACACCAAAGAGTAAGGTGTTGCCCCTGTTGACGTCCGCGCTGAGGTACGGTACCCATGAAGAGCGAATGGTAGCATTTCGTGCCAGTCTTTGTATGTCATCGTCATCTTCTGCACAATTTTCTTGATGTTCTTATTAGCCGCTTCAACAGCCCCATTCATCTTTGGCTGGTAAGGAGAAGAGTTGTGATGTTGTATCTTGAATTGTTTGCAGAGCTTGGTGATCATCGTATTGTTGAGATTTATACTGTTGTCCGTAATGATCCTCTCAGGTGCACCGTATCGACATATCAGATTGTGTCGGATGAACCGCGCCACAAAGTTCTTGGTACTGTAGCAAAAGAAGCTGCCTCAACCCACTTCGTGAAATAATCAATAGCCACCAGAATGAAACGATGCCCATTAGACGCAGTAGGTCTGATCTCGCCAATCATATCGATGCCCCACATTGCAAAAGGCCAAGGAGCTATCTAGACGTTCAGAGGAACTGGAGGTACATGCACCTTATCAGCATAGACTTGGCACTTATGATAGGTCCGAGAATGCTGATAACAATCGGCTTCCATAGTAGACCAATAATATCCTGCCCGTAGGAATTTCTTTGCCATGGTATGTCCACTGGAATGAGTTCCAAAGGTACCTTCATGTAACTCTTCCATGATCCTTTCTTCCTCGCTCTTATCCACACATCACAGTAAGGTTGAATCATGGTTACGCTTGTACAGGATACCATTACTGATGAAGAACTTCGTAGAGAACCTCCTTAAGAACTTCCTATCATTAACAGATGCACCCTCGGGGTACTCTTGAGCCTCAAGATACCTCTTTACCTCGTGAAACCATGGTTTATCAGCTACCTCTTCAGTATCAATGTCACAGCAATGTGCGGGTTCGTCCAACCTCTCAATGGTAATCTGGGGAGCCTCATTGTCCCACCTGACCTTGAACGTAGAAGAAATGGTAGCTAGCGCGTCCGCTAACTGATTCTCTTCTCTCGGGAAGTGTTCAAAGGTTATCTCCACAAAGTGTGGTAGCAATGTCAATACATACTCCTTGTAAGGAATAATATTTGGGTGTTTCGCATCCCACTCGCCCTTGATATGACTGATCACTAGAGCAGAATCTCCGAATACACTCAAAAACTTAATCCGTAGGTCAATAGATGCTCGAAGGCCCATAATGCACGCTTCATACTCCACCATATTGTTGGTGCATTTAAAACATAATCGGGCGGTGAACGGAGTATGACAGCCTTCAGGAGATATAATCACAGTGCCAATGCCATTACCCAATGCGTTTAAGGCTCTGTCAAAATACATGTACCATCGGGATCCCTACTCAAGTCCTTCATCCGGTCCAGGTTTCTCACAGTCGGTCACCAACATGATGCTCTCATCCGGGAACTCGAAATTCATGGGTTGGTAATCATCCACGGAATGATGCGCCAAATGATCTGCCAACACACTCCCCTTGATTGCTTTCTAGGTTGTGTATTGGATGTCATACTCAGTTAAGATCATCTTCCATCTTGCTATTCTTCCGGACAAGGCAGGATTTTCAAAGATATATTTGATTGGGTCCATCTTTGATATCAACAGGGTAGTGTGAGTCAGCATATACTATCTCAGCCGGCGAGCAGCCCATGCCAAAGTGCAGCAAGTTTTCTCAAGCAACGAGTATCAGGTCTCGCAGTCGGTAAAATTTTTGCTAAGGTAGTAAATAACATGCTCTTTTTGGCCAGACTCATCATGCTGCCCCAGCACGCACCCTATTGAATTATCCAGTACTGTCAAGTATAAGATTAATAGTCTCCCTTCAACTGGAGGCATCAAAATAGGTGGCTCTTGGAGGTACTCCTTGATCCTTTCTAAAGTAGTTTGACATTCATCATTCCATTTTACCACTTGATCTTTCTTCAATAGCTTGAAGATCGGCTCATAAGTAGCGGTCAAATGTGAAATAAATCGGGAAATGTAATTCAAACGTCCCGAAAATCCTCTGACTTCCTTTTATGTTCGGGGAGCTGGCATCTCCTGTATAGACTTCACCTTTGCAGGATCCACTTGAATACCTTTATCACTAATGACAAAACCCAACAACTTACCAGACCTTACCCCGAAGGTGAACTTGTTCGGGTTTAACCTCAGCTTGTACATCTTCAACCTGTCGAACAATTTTTGGAGATGGTCAAGGTGTTCTTCTTCAGTCTGGGACCTTGCAATCATGTCATCAACGTAAACCTAAATCTCATGGTGAATCATGTCGTGGAACAAAGCGACCATGACGCGCTAATACGTTGCCCCAACATTCTTCAACCCGAAAGGCATTACTTTGTAACAGAAGGTGCCCCACTGTGTAACGAAAGTTGTCTTCTCCATGTCCTCGGGAGCCATCTAAATCTGATTGTAACCAGAAAAACCATCCATAAAGGAGAAGACCTTATGCTGCACGGTGTTGTCGACCAGAACATCGATGTATGGAAGAGGGAAATCATCCTTGGGGCTCGCCCTATTCAGATCTCTATAGTCCACACACATCCGTACCTTACAATCCTTCTTAGGCACCAGAACAACATTGGCAACCCACTGTGGGTAAGAAGTAACAGCTAGAAATCCGGCGTCAAACTATTTCATGACCTCAACTTTGATTTTCTTAGACATATCGGGGCGCATACGACGAACCTTCTGTTTTACCGGAGGATAGTCTTCTTTAGTTGGTAGGCGGTGAACCACAATATCAGTGTCTAAACCAGGCATATCTTCACAAGACCAAGCGAAGATCTCGACATAGTTCCGTAGCATCTATATCAACCGTTGTTTGACACTGGGCTCCAGATTAGCACCTATCTTGACCTCTTTCTTGTCTTCCTATGTACCCAAATTCACTGATTCCATTGGATCTTCATGCGGCTGTATGCCCCTCTCTATTTGTAGTAACAGTCTAGCAAGTTCCCCAGGCACTTCACAATCATCCTCACCTTCGTCCTTGGCTTGGTTGATCGGATTTTTGAAGTTATAACTGGCAGTAGCAGAGTCGTTATCAATGGGATCCAGAGTGGATTGCGACCTGTATTATGATACGTGAGTGTGTGTAAGACAATAGCTGTTTTGATAAAGTGTGAGATAGAAAGGAAAAGCAAGGAGCACAAAATTTGTAATGCAAGAAAACGTCCAATGCTTTATTGATGACATATGAAAATGACAAATAATAAGCCCTCACGAACAAAGCCAAGGTGCCTCGGGCAAGGCACCAGGCCATAAAGTTTCAAATTGTCTGTTACAAATCTCAAAATAAAAGTCAATTACTGTGTAATAAAAGAAAAGGGCACAAAGTCCTTTGTCGTCCAGTTGTTCAATCCACCGTTGATAGTCGGGTAGATCCAGCTGTCGATCTCTGACTCTTCTTCATCATCCTTAATTGCATTCACTCCCTGATTACTGATGTGCAAAGGAGGTCTTCCAATCTGCACGCGTTGAACGACCCTTTGAGCTTTTGCAGTAAAGCCCAAACCAAACTTGTTAGTCTTGTGTGCAAAGTCAGGGAGCTGACCCCAATTTCCACACCCACCTTTTTCAACTACAGCCCTGGCATCCTTGAGGGAAGCCATCTTCATCGGAGGTTTGTCAGCAACAACTTCAGTCGACGCTAGAGTCTGGGGGGACCTCTTCAAAGTTCTGACATGGGTTTTCGATGAACTCCCCATCCATCTCTACATAGCGAAAGGAATTAAGATGACTCACCATGTTTTCCTCCTCATCCTGTACTGTAACAATCTTCCCTTTTACTGGATATTTCAACATCTGATGGAGCGTAGAAGTCACTGCCCCAGCCTTATGAATCGAAGGGCGTCCCAACAAGCAATAATAAGATGGTCGGATATCCATCACATAGAACGTAGATGCAAAAGTCTGAGAAGCAACTTTAATAGGGACTTCCACCTCCCCGTGCACCATCCTTTTTTATCCGTCGAAGGCCCTAACTACAATATTACTCAGCTTCAGAATCAAGCCATCACAGTCCAGACGGTCTAATGCTTTCTTTGGCAAAACATTCAATGAGGACCCAGTATCCACCAGAACATGGGCCAAAGTAGTGCCCCTGCACTCGATCAAGACGTGCATAGCAGCATTGTGATTTCTTCCTTTAGCACTCAGATCTGCTTCTGAGAAACCCAACCCATTGTTGACAGTCAAACTAGCTATACAGTCCTTGAATTGATCAGCAGAAGTTTCCTGCGGCACATGCGTGGTTTTGAGGAAAGAAATTAAAGCCTTTGCATGGGCCTCCGAACACAATAACAAAGATAACATGGAGATTTTCGTTGGGGTTTGCCCCAGCTGCTCGACTATGTTGTAGTCGCTCTTCTTGATAATATTCAGAATTTCCTCTATCTCCTGCTTAGAAGTTTATACAATGATCTTCTTAGGCGCCTCCATCCGGGCAGGGCCCACCTGTAACTTCTTTTCCCCGAGTGTCAGATGACTCGGCGACAGGGGTCATAACTGGAGTAAGAATTGGAACAGTAACTGATGTACTGGCAGATGGAATGGCAACAGGATTTTGAATAGTCGGAGGGGAAATCTCGGGAGAAAAGAGTCTTCCACTTTGGGTGACCATGCTAGCCCCGACAATATTGCTGATATCAGCATCAGCTTCTTCAATCTTTAAGTCTTGCTTAACTCCATGGTAATACATATCGGCCCCATAATGCCAAGGGACAACTTTATCCGAAGTGTATGGGATAGGGCCAGGGGTAGTAATGATTAACGGAGCGATTCTCGGAACGGGTTGTAATCCTAACAGGCTTTCTTGAGGAAGCCTCAGAAGGATTGGCGGAAATGGTAATGATGGCAACATCTTCAACTGGAATTAACGGAATCAATGTCTTCTTGAATAGGATCTCTCTGCTATCCATTAGGCGTTGAACACCTGATTTCAACAAATGGTAACCAGCAGGCAGGATTGAACAGAGGTGTCAACCTTCGCCACATCCCAGAAATAAACCGGCCAATAATAGATTCTTCTTAACTGTCATCAAAGGAGTAGAAATTTTCTTCCACGAAGGTCACAAATACATCATCATCCACAACGTTTACTCCATGACCATGCTTGGGCATATGAGCAGTTATGACATTAGGTTTCTCTAGAGCTTCAAACTCAATCTCTTTAGCTTCAATCAAATCTTGTACTTTATTCTTCAAAGCCCAACAGTTGTTCGTATCATGACCTGGGCTATCGGAGTGATAGGCGCAACGGGGTGTTCAGATTATATAGCAGAGATGTGGTGCTGGGATTCTTTGGGGCTTCCCTCAGAGTTCACAGGTTGGTCTTCAACAATTGCGGTAGAATTTGAGACAAGTTCATATTAAGCCGAGTGTACTGTATCTGCGGTCTCTCCATTCTTTGCTGATTGTTGCATTGCGGGGCAATGGTGGGTCTTGATATTACTACCGCATTCACTGCTTGACGGCGTTCAGGTCTGCTTTGGCTCCTCGAGCCGTAGGCTGCACTAGGTTTTTTCTTACTGGTGAAAGGCTTCTACTCTGCACTTAATGAAGTACCTTTCTGTATCTTACCACTTCGGATACCAACTTCTACTCTCTCCCCTGTCAAAATCAATTCAGTAAACCTAGATGACAAACTGCCGATCAGATGATTAAAAAATGGACCAGACAATGTCCCCAAAAACATATCAATTAAATCCCTATCAGACAAAGGGCGTTGGACTCTTCCAGCCAAGTCTCTCCACTTCTGAGCATAGTCCTTAAATCCTTCACTTGCACCCATAGACATACCCTGAAGCTGAGTACGCGTGGGAGCAAGGTCGGCGTTATACTGGTACTGCTTGTAGAAAGCAGCAGCGAGGTCCTCCCAGTTTCGGACATTAGCTCCTTCAAATTGATAAAACCATTCAAGTTGATTCCCTGACAAACTATCTTGAAAGAAATGTACCCACAAATTTCTATCAGCAGTGTAAGGTTGGATTTTTCTGACGTACGAGCGGAGATGGAGTTTTGGACAGGTTACTCTATCTTACTTAGCAAAAACCGGAGCTTTAAATTTATGAGGGATCACCACCCCAGATGCTAGCCCCAGATCTCCGAAGTCTAAACTAGGAATCTTCTGAATCTCCATAGCACTTAGACGGTCTTCAAGTTGTTTGTACCTATCCTCAGCAGGAGGGTACTGTTCATCATCAAAATCAGTATCATTATCAGAGACCACAGGACTAGGACCCTTTTCTTCCTCTTGATTCTCTCCTCCTTTGGATGAATGAGACAGATCAACTTCCTGTCGCAACCTATTCCCAAATCTGTGACCCATATTCAGAAGAACCACCTTCTTCTTCTTCTTCTTCTTCTTCTTCTTCTCCTTCAGGATGAGAGTCTTCAAATCCTCTTGCCCTTTAGCCAAGTTCAAGAACATCTCTTGGAATTGGGCATTATGTGCCTGAAGAGCTTTGATGACTTGATCAGTAGGTATTTCAGAAGACATTTTGTGCTGAAATAAACAGCGAAGGAGATGATAAACCTGTAATGGTACCTGTAATGATGTGCATGATAATGGGATGCGTATGTAATGATTTCAAAGACTTTAGGAGATTTAAATTTGTAAAACAAAAATAACACAAACTTTATTAGATTAAACTTGTAAAAAATTTTAACAATGCCCTCAAGGCGTTACAAAAGAAATAAACTGAAAATAAATCTAAACTAGAAATAATAAAAGATATCAGAAATCCCATGGTCATTTCCCCTTCGTGATGACGTAATCATTGATTGTCCTTTCATTCTCAAGTTGCCTCGTGAGCTTCAAGATCTTCCTTTCTTGCTCATGATACTTCTCCCGGTAGGTATCCCTCTCCTCCTTCAACTGAATCCAGGATCTCTTCAATGCCCCAAGATCAGTAGGCATTTAGAGATAAAGGACTGTATAATGAACGCCCCTCTTCATTGGTAGGCTCCACAATTACAAGCAATACAGCTTCGTAAGGCATCCCAAGCTTCTGAGCTCGAGCTCGGACCCATTGGAGATAAGGTTGCATAGGGAGAGAAGTCTTTGGTCCTAGCTCGTGAGGGTCAGACCTGTTCACCATGCCCCAGGCTCGTATAAACCTTCAACGATGCTGGTCAACGTCCCCCTTGTAGTCAAAGACAATATCTGTAAGAAGTAGCTCATGAGGACCGTCTCTTCGAGCACGACCAAACTATCGCAAGGCCAAGCAAGGACTGTAGGTTATTCCCCCTATGATTCCAAGAAACGGAACATTAGGGTATCCCCCACATAGATCAATGACAATAGTGCCCTCCATAGCCTTAGAACTCCAAAGAATGTCTGTATGGGCAAGGGACATTATCATGTAAGCCCAACCTAAACCTTCCTCATTCTTCAAAACAGACTTGGGGAGGTGTGAAATAAACCACCTCTCCAGCAGCGGCACGCAACACATGAGGGTCCCTCATCTTCGCACAGTACGAGTATAGAGGGCATGTAGGATATCACCCAGAAGAGTAGGTACAGGATTGCGAGACAGGAAGATCTTAACTGCATTCACATCTATGAAGGAGTTTGGATTCGGGAAGAGAACCAAACCGTAGATGAGGAGAGCCAAGATGTCTTCAAAAGCCTGAAAATCCAACTTATCCCAGAACAGTTGAGCTTGATCCATCAGAAACTTGGCTAAGAAACCTTTAACCCTGCTTCGTATCTCCCAGTTTGATACTACATCAGCCCGTTTCAAATGTAGAGCTGAAGCAATGTCCTCTAGTCTAGGAACCTCTTCCAAACCTATGAAGGGTGTCTGCTCGAGGATGGATATGCCCAGTTAGTAAGAAAACTCCTCCAAAGTTGGAACTAGCTGATAATCCAGGAAAGTGAAACAATGATGCACCGGATCGAAGAACTGGAAAAGCACACTCATCATCTGCTCATCCAACTTTGAAGTGACCAAGTTGAGAATCTGACCATGTCTTCTAATGAATGAAGAAGTATCAGGAACCTTTGAGACTAACTCTTTGAGTTGAGCAGGTATTTGCACAAAGTTAACTCGAATGGTGTTTCTACGCATAAAAACCATAATCTGCAAAACAGAACAAAGATTAAATCCCCTCGGTCTTTGAAATGGTTAGTAAAATGAAGTATGCATGCTATGTTATGATGCATGATGTCATGGTAAAACAAACAGTAGGTATAGCAGATAACATACATGGTAAAGGCAAACAAGTCACACAAAAGCCCCTAAGTCTCAGGCTTGCATGGGGTCTAGGTACTACCCTCTTGAAGTTCAGTTGGTTTCAACCTGTCCTAATAATAGTAACCGGGTTCTATAGGTTCTTAATATCACTGACCATCCTCCATCGGTCATGGTTTCAGCTTACACAATCTTTTCTTGCGGCCGGAACTATCTCAAGAGTATGGTCTCAATGAGTGTAGTATCGAGTATCAACCAGTTCCCAGCTTTACACTGAGACCGGCTATCTCACTACTTCCTATGGCCAAGTTGGTCAATTATAGATTCTAAGGTTAGTTGATGCTTAACGACACACATATAAGCCCCGTATTCTCCTCGTTTCTCCACAAGGGATACCGGGTACCAACCAATGTGCCACATCAACGTAGCTACTGCTTCAACCGTATCGGTCTATTCCATACAGTTCCCTCACAGTTTATTGCTACTTACCTAAAAGGTGTCCCCCATATCCGGGTTAGGATCTATAGTAACTCCCAATACAAAGCCCTCAAAATTAAAGCAATCAAGTCAAACAATAGAAGCAAATATGATGAACTAATCCTAAGGTATACGCCACTTATTACTCCCCAGCAGAGTCGCCATTTCTGTGATACGGTGGCAGAACCACACTATTTTAGGAAAATGTTAGTTTGCATTTTGCGTTTGTGTTAGCAAAATGTCGTAGAAAGCAAGAGTCGCCACCGACTTTTATATTATCCAACTGGAAAGGAAAAAGCACAAAAAAATTCCTTTTTCAAGATTTTGAGTACGGGGGGGGGGGGGGGGGGGGGGGGGGGGGGGGGGGGGTAGATTATAGAAAGGGAAGGTATTAACACCCTTTCTATCTGTAGTTTTCTACGGGCTCTTAGGTACTTGTTCATCATTTTAGAATTGCTTCTGCGTTTGTGTGTTTTGAAAAGTTTGTTTTACTTCGTTTTAACCATTGCTTCTGTCTTCAAGAGTGTTACGAAGTGTTTTTGAAAACTTTGTTTGAAAAGTGTTTGGTGTGAAAAAGCTTGTTTTGAGCAAGTACCTACTAGCATCTACCTACTCGAAAAAAGATTGTTTCTATTCTTGTCTCCTTTAGACAGCGCTATCCTACTATTGAGAAGTAGGTAGCACCGTCGTTGGAGTTGTAAGGGTCAATTCGAAAGGGACGTACAATCACTAAAGCAATGTTAGGACATCTTAATAATAACCATAATGTCTTAAGATCATATTCGAGGCAACATACCCGAGGCAACCTTTCCGAGGCAACATTTCTGAATGGGACATTTGATCTTTGTTTAGACAAGAGGGTGTCCATTAAAATACCCTATACTTAATGACTATTTACCGAAGGCAATCGAAGTGAGAGTATGCCCTAGGAGTGCGCATGTGCGAGTGATTCAATTTCAATTATTATCTTTGCATATTTAGGGTTTGCTAACCATTTTAAAATTAACATACATTCTTGTGATGCAATCCCATCATCATACATCTAACAGTTAATATTTGCGATAATTAAAATGCGGAAAATAAAGCTACGATATTACAAGGCTTCGGGTGGGATTAATTACATAGCAAAAAACAAACCCGTCAAAACGATAAATAAACGAAAAATTCCTATTTAAACTATTACATTCCATGGGAAATTACATCAATATTGTAAAAATAAGTAAACGCGCGATGAATCGAGAACGAACGGAAATTAGGATTTTGACCCCGTCTAACCTAATTAAAAGAAAAATTATTTTTGTTGTTTTTGATTATTTTAAGAAAAAGAATAAGGTTTTAAATTAAATACAAACCTAATTACTAATTAATTTAAATTAATAAAAATAATTATTTGGCTTATTTTTCTATATTTGGTTATTTTGAGAAAAAGAAAATAAATGTTAAATCAAGTAAAACCTAATTTTCTCATTTGTTTTAATTTATTTACAAAGACAAATTAAAGTTATCCTAAAATTAAATAAACTAGTTAAATTAATTTTTGATAAAAAATAAAAGCTAAATTTAATTTGATGAAAATTGATTTTATGATTTTATAGAAAAGAATTAATTTTGTGAGAAAAATAATTAATTAAAACAATTGAAAGAAAATATAAAAGAAAAGAATAAGAAAGATGGGCCTGGTGGTCAGCAATTGAGGGGGGGTGCCATTAGCAGCCTTTAGGCCCAAAGAACTTGATCCACGTTTGACTTCCATGCTCCAATGTTTGCACGTTGACTGGGGCCTTTGGTAGACCCACAAAATATGGCCTTCAGATCTGGCCTTCTGGAGATCTAATGATTGCTAGCTGAAGGTCCATGATGGTCTTTATGCCTGTGCACGCGCCTGATCATGCAAGTAAAAATAATGTGAAATAACATGGGGGACCTGGTATTCGAACCCAGGTCCTATGGACTTTTCATTCGCCTCAACACCAACTGAGCCAAGCGCGCTTGTTGTATATCAAACAACAATTAATCATTATATTGAAAAAACACAAAATAAGAATTATCGGCGCGCGAAATTCAAATGGAGGAATCAGGGCTCGCCACGCCATCGTCTCTAACCTATCTCTGTTGCTAAAAGTCTAATGACTTTTACCTACGGACAAGAAGCGTAGGTACATACCCTGCAATTTTCCAAAATCACCTATATGTATGATAAATGAAACCTAAAGCCATAGACCAATTCGCCTTGGCATGGTGACCATCATGGTGCCTTTCTTTTGGGACAATTTTACCTGTACAAGGAGATCCCAAAACGAGACAAAAAACCCTAATAATGGCATATCTCTATAGGGTTAGCAAAAACGCAATTAACTGTTACCAATAGCTTGCAAATGCTTCTAGGATTCAGAATATATACATGATTCATGCTACAAATGCCTAAATAATGATATTCTATTTCAAGAATATGTCAAGTCAGTGAATAACTTACAACAAGTTTTAGTGCATGAAAAGGCTTGATTTTGATTACTATGGACTCCCTGAATGCCCAGGAAACGAAAGGAATGCTTGGCAAGGCTTGAAAGTGCCTGGAACTGTGAAAACAAATTGCACTTTTTCTTGATCTTTTTTCAAGTTGTTCTTCCTCTTACACGCCTCCAAACCTTGTTCTTTTGGTATGCATTTGTCCAATATATATCAATGACTAAATTAGGTTTACAAATGTGCATCCAATCTTTTTCAATTATGGTCTTTGATCATGATTTGATTCTCATGAAGATCTTTCCAAAATAAGCCAAAAACCAATCTTTTTATGCACAAACATGCCTTGCACGATTTGATTTTGTTGCTAGCTGTATAAGGGATCTGAAATATGCACCAAATCTCAAGGCTTAAATGATTTTGATATTTCCATGATTTATTTTGATTTTAATTTGATTTAATTGAAATAAAAATCAAAATAAATGGAAAAAATAAAATAAAGGCAAGTGGGAAGGATCATGACTCGTGGACCATGTTACAAACTCAAAACAAGTACAAAAAGTTGGGCCCATTTGACAAAAATTGCAATTTAAGGCACTTTTGACTTTTGGCAATTTTGCAAAAAAGGTCAACTTCACCAATGCATAACTTCTTCAATTTTGACTCTATGAAGGTGTTCTTGGACTTTTTAGAAAGCTTGAGATGTCCTCTAAGAAACAATTTTGTCTCATCTCAATTGAGTCTTCCATGTTCATGTATGAAGCTTTGACAAAAAAGGTGTTTTTGTTGACTTTTCAAAATGACCTATAATGTCCAAATTCATAACTTCTTGTGAGTGCATATTTTGAACTTTGGAGATTAAGATTAATTGTAGGGAACTGAATCCTATTAAAAATGGGCTTTGGATAGGTCATTCTTGATAAAGTATGAGAAAGTTATGCTTGGTCAAAGTTGAGTTGACTTTTCCTGCAAAACCCTAATTTAGCAACTTTTGGGTTTTGTTGAATTATGAGCAATCCTTGATGAATCATGATCAAACCTTGATAAAATGATGAATAATTCTTCAAAATGAGAATGTTGACCAAAAATCTTGAAGTTTGACTGTATGTGGGCCACAATTGACTTTTGCCCTAGCACCGTCGATTTTCAGGCCTTTGAGCAATTGACTGAGCAAATTTCCTCTGTAAGTCTTGAAACTTGACATGGATGATCTTGAGAACATATTAGGACAATAGTGAGCATTTGGGATCCTTTGGAATCAAGTATATTGATGCAACATGAAACCCTAACTTGAGGTAGACTGCCTTAGGAGAGAGTTTATCTGGTCAACCATTGGACTTCCTTGAGCAATTTGAGGACCTCACTTGAAATGTATTGGGAAATATGGGAGGGAAAATTTTGGGGTACAACACTCCTTTTTCAGCTTTAGTCAGCTTCAGATGTGTGGGAGCAGGGTTTATTTTTTTATTGGCATTCTCCATCCCAAACGTCTTCACTATATTCTTGGCATATTTGCTCTGGGATAGAAATATTGATTTGAGCAATATCATCAACATAGATTTAAGCAATCATAATCTTCCATTCTTCTTCTTTGACAAAGAGGTTTTTGTCTATGCCACATTTCCTATATCCATTCTCCCTGAGGAATTCTGCCAGTCTCTCATACCAAGCTCTTAGAGCTTGCTTCAATCCATATAGGGATTTCTTCAGTTTATAAACATGTTTAGGAAAACTTGGATCAACAAATCCTTTTGGTTGTTCAACAAAAACTTATTCATTCAGGTCCCCATTCAAAAAGGCACTCTTTACATCCATTTGAAACAATTTAAATTTCAAAATGCATGCAAATCCCAACAGTAGTCTGATTGATTCAACTCTAGCCACCAGAGCAAAGGTTTCATCAAAGTCCACTCCTTCAATTTGAGTGTATCCTTGTGCAACTAAGCTTTCCTTATTTCTAGTGACCAACCCTTTTTCATCAAATTTATTCTTATATACCCATTTAGTGCCAATCACATTTGTCCCTTCAAGTCTTGGAACCAGATCCCAAACTTCATTCCTACTGAATTGTTCCAGCTCCTCTTTCATAGCATTAATCCAGAACTCATCAGTTAGGGCCTCTTTGACATTATTATGCTCAATTTTTTATACAAAGCAAGAGTTTGAAATCCCTTCTCTTGATCTGGTAGTAACTCCCTTGTTTGCATCTCCAACGATAAGCTCCTTAGGATTATCTTTCTGAGTTCTAATTGAAGGTCCTTTGTTGAGGTGACTAGGCTGGGGATCTTCTTGAGGAGGATTAGAATCAATACTTGTGTCATTTGATTCATTTGTACTATCAGGCAAAGATGTTCCAACATCTTCTGAGACATCTTCTTCAACATTCCATCCTCTATCATCAATAGTAGCATTTATTGACTCCATCATAACTTTGGTTATGGAGTTAAAAACTTTGTATGCTCTGCTGCTTATAGAGTAACCCAAGAATATTCCTTTATCACTCTTGGGGTCCATCTTCCTCCTTTGTTCACGATCAGCTAAGATGTAACATTTACTTCCAAAGACATGAAATTATTTAACAGTTTGTTTTCTTCCCCTCCATATTTCGTATAAAGTAGCTGAAGTACCTTTCCTTAGAGTGACTCTATTATGAATATAGCATGCAGTATTCGTAGCTTCAGCCGAAAAATGGTAGGGTGGCTTCTTAGCATGAATCATGGCTCTTGCAGATTCTTGGAGAGTTCTACTCTTGCATTCTACAATCCCATTCTGTTGAGGAGTAATGGGAGAAGAGAGTTCATGGATGATTCCTTCAGAGGAGCAAAACTAATCAAATTTGTTGTTCTCAAATTATTTTCCATGACCACTTCTTATTCTTATGCCATGGCTTTCCCTTTCCCTTTGAATTTTTTAATAAAGATCTTTGAACACTTCAAAAGTTTCTGATTTTTCTCTAATAAATTTTATCCATGTGTATCTAGAAAAGTCATCTACAACAACATAGGCATACTTCTTACCACCAAGACTTTCAACTTGCATAGGTCCCATCAAGTCCATGTGGAGAAGTTCCAAAACTTTTGATGTAGTAAGTTGTTGAAACTTCTAATGTGACATCTTGTCAGAAGCAGTTTAGCGGCAAGCAACAAAAGTTTTGGAAATGTTTATCCGGGAATTTATCGTGTCCATAAAGATTGGTTATTGAATTGTCGTTCGACAAATCTCTTGTTAATGAGTTTGGGGTTGAATGGATTTTGGAAAGAAAATGTTATTAACAGAAAATAAATGTAAAAAAAAGTAAAAACTAAGGAAGAACTTATCAAGCCTGCATATAATCTACTCATCACAGACTTAAATCTGTTGACCAGTTACATTCAACCTAACAATACTCATCAATGTCACTACGTATCACTCACAACCAAAGTCATTTCTAACCTAAATTGAGAGACCGACTGTATCAATAAGGAAATGATCTCTCTACCTCCTCAACAACACAGAAGACAACTATGTAATCATACTGACGATCTCTCAGCACAACATAACCACAGAGGCATTAGGATCTGATACCCAAGTAGATGTCAGCTCTAAATCTATCTCTAGAGTTTAGAAACTAACAAATAATCATCCTATATAAGAATCTAAGCAGTATATGTCTATAACAACTCAAATCCCTAGCACAGAGAAAAAATCTATGATAATAATCGACAAAGATTTGTAAAGAAAGTTTAATATAACGCCATGGGCGACAAATATACATAAGTTCAAAGTAAAATACATGTACAAACCCAACAAAAGAGAAATACATAGAAAGGAGAAGAGATAAACCATAAATCTTCCGGTTTGTCAGCGCCGGTCAATGAGAAATCCACCTCCAATCATCCATAAGCAAAGCCCTAGTGTTGTTATCTAAGATAATCCACTACAAAAATGAGGTGGATGGAGTTGAGAAAACAAAAATCTCTCCCAAAACCAACACCCAACAAAAGAAACAAAAAGGAAAATATAAAGAAAATTTGATCCGTGAGAATCGCCCGGCAAAATAAAGCATCGCCCGGAGAAATCTCTTATATACAAGGCCCAGACTGCGCCACATCCTCAATATGAATAAAATATCCTCTTTCTCCCGACAACAGACTCACGTTACCCGGTGATACATCTTCTCCTCGCCCAGCGATCCAGCAGCGAAGCAAGGCAGGGACTTCAAAAAAATTGTCTCCAAAATTTTGCCCGGCGACACTCCCTTTCGCCCGACGATTCATGTCAGGAAAGAAACTTGTGTTGCTTTTTCTGCATAACTTCCAATAGCCTTCAATCTTGGCCTTATTCTTCATTGATCAAAAATGCATCTTGGAGCTTTATTCCTCTTGCTCCAATAATGCAACAAATACCTACAAAACATATACAAAACTAATCAACTGATACAATATATACTCAAAAAGCAATATACACAAAATAAATGTATTTACACAAAAGTCAGGATTATTCAACAATATTAACAACAAAAAGTCGATAAGTGCAACAAAAAGTATATACAAAAATAGCTACAATTTTCACTTATCACATCTTAGTCTGCTTTCCAATTTGACAATCACCATATACCCTTCCTTCTTCTATCTTGAGCTTCGGAATCCCTCTCACTACTTCTTCAGATATAATTCTCTTCATACCTTTCAGATGCAAGTGCTCAAATTTTTGGTTCAATAGTTTAACTTCAATCTCTTTGGCTAAAACACATGTTGAGGAGAGGTTTAACTCTTGAGGAACCCATAGATAACAGTTGTCTTTAGATCTGATTCCTTTCATGATAACTTCATTCTTTTCATTACACACAAGACATTATACCTTAGAGAAGTTAACTTTGAATCCTTGATCACATAGTTGGCTTATGCTTATCAGGTTATATGTTAACCCTTTTACAAGTAACACATTATCAAGCTTAGAAACTCCTGAAGAGTTAAGCTTTTCAACACCTTTGATTTCTCCTTTTGCTCCATCACAAAAAGTCACATAACTGGTGGAATGAGATTTAACATCCACCAACAGATTCTTGACACCTGTCATATGTCTAGAACAACCACTGCCAAAGTACCAATCATATTTGGTTGATACTCAGAGAGGTGTGAGCAATGAAACTACCAACCTTGTACTTGGGTACCCAATGTTTCTCCTTTTTGCTATTTTGGGGAATCTTATCAGTTTTGGGAAGAGGAGAATTTGTAGAGTATCCATACAACTTCAAAAAGAAGGGCCTTATATGTCCAATCCTTCCACAGTGATGACATCTCCAGGGCTGGGGATTCTCCCTGGTGTGATTAAGCATTTTCTTCCCATGATGTTTTCCATGATGTCCTTTCTTCACATGAGGTTTCCCAAAGATGTCCTTTCTTATCATGGTGTTGAGACATTTGATTCGACATTTTTGGTTTAGGCTTGGCATGAGTGGAAACAGATGAAGGTTGTTTTCCATGATGTATTTTTTTCACATGATGTTTGTCAATATCTCCTTTCTTACCATGATGTTTTCCCATATGTTAAGACATTTGATTTAACATCTT
This sequence comes from Vicia faba, assembly GCA_948472305.1. Classification (NCBI taxonomy): domain Eukaryota; kingdom Viridiplantae; phylum Streptophyta; class Magnoliopsida; order Fabales; family Fabaceae; genus Vicia; species Vicia faba. Next base: position 730,054,181 of record OX451738.1, read on the forward strand.
TGGTTTAGGCTTGGCATGAGTGGAAACAGATGAAGGCTCTTCTGAGTTAGGTTCCTTTTTCTCATTGAAACCTAAACCACTCTTATCTCCTGTCACTCTCCCTGCTTGGAGAATTTAATCTAATGAGTTAGACCCATTATTCAGTATCTTGAGAGATTTGACCATTCTATCAAGATTTGAATTTAGATAGGACACTTCACTTTCCAGATCAGAAATAGTTTTAAGATGCTCTTCCCTTTCCTCCTTCAGCTGAGTTATGATGGATTTCTTTTTCTCCCCTTCAAGACACACTCCTGTGCTTCTGAGACAAAATCATTTGTATGAAGCAGCTAACTCATAAAGGTCAGTTCCCCATCACTAGACTCTTCATCAGATACATATTTGTCTGTCAATGCTTTAACATATTTGGCAGATTCTTCAAGATCACTCTCTGAGTCCTCTTCAGACCAAGGAACAGATAGATTCTTCTTCTATTTCTTTAGATATGTAGGACATCCATCTCTAATGTGACCAAAGCCTTCACATTCATGAAATTGTATTCCCTTCTGTTGAGAAGATTTTTCTTCATCCCCTTTTTTCCCCACATCATTTGACTTATAGATGTCAGATGGGATCTTCTTGACATTTGATCTTTGGTTCCTGCCCATTCTTCTTATCACTTTATTAAATTTTCTTCCAAGCATAGATAAAGCATTTTATATTTCTCCATCTATATCCAGATCACAGTCCTCTTCTTCATCTCCAATATTAGATACAAAGGCTATTCTTTTTTTCTTCTTCTCAGATCTTTCATTTATGCTTAATTCAAATGTTAGAAGGGATCCAACAAGTTCATACACTTTCATTTTGTCATTGTCTTAGGCTTCTTCTATAGCAGTTACTTTCATATCAAATCTCTTGGGAAGAGACTTGAGCATCTTTCTCACCAATTTGTCTTCAGGTATTTTCTCTCCTATAGCACCGGAGGCATTAACAATTTCAAGGATGTTCATATGGAAGTCATTTATACTTTCATCATCTTTCATCCTCAGATTCTCAAATTTTGTGGTGAGTAACTGAAGTCTTGACATCTTAACTTTGGATGTTCCTTCATGAGTAGTTTGAAGAATCCCTCATGCATCCTTAGTAACTTCACATGTATTCACTAACCTAAAAATGTTCTTGTTAATTCCATTGAATATAGCATTCAAGGCTTTAGAATTTCCAAGAGCAATTTCATGTTCTTCCTTAGACCAATCTTCTTCAGGTTTTAATTCAGAAGTAGGTTCTCCATTTTCTCCCAATTTGACAGGGTGTTTCCATCCTCTTAAAACAGCTTTCCAAGCAATACTGTCTAAGGACTTTAGAAAGGCAACCATACGTGGTTTCCAGTAGTCATAATTGCTTCCATCCAGAATGGGTGGTCTGTTCACAAATCCTCCTTCCTTGTCCATAGTACCAGAAAGTATCTTCCTTGGATCTCACTCAGATAAAGAGCAGGATGCCTGCTCTGATACCAATTGAAATTCTGGTATCAAATATGTGATGTCGAATGAGATGTCACAACTCAAATATCTGTTTGCAAGTAAGGTGCAATAAAATCAAAAGTAGTAAAAACACAAGAGATTGTTCACCCAGTTCAGTGTACAACAACACCTACTCTGGGGGCTATCAAGCCAAGGACAAGTTCACTAAATAGTATTAATTCATATACCCTCAATAAACAACCATTTTACGATCTAATCACTTAATCACTACCCAAGCTAAACTTATACCTAAGACTCACCTAGGTATGAGGCCATCCTCAAATCCATTCAATCACTTACAATGAAGAACATAACAAAATTAATAAGTTTAAAACACTTCAATCATTCAATGCTTAAAAGCTTATGAATGATACACAATTAACAACCCAAATAACAACTAAAGTATTTTAAATAATACTTAGAGTGTATTACAAATTAAAAGCCTAGACTTCTAATCAGAAAGGAAGTATTCTTCTTCAAAAGTTGCTTGTCTTTGAATAAGCAAGCAAGTCCTTATATATGCGAAGCTTTGGGCTTGGGCTTAAAAAAATATTTAAATGTTTTTGAATATTTCCATAAAAACAGGCCAAGATAAAATTATGCAATTTGAAAAATATTCCTCCATATTTTTCACAGCATGTAGATTACAAATACTGAATTATGCCACACATGAAAACATGATACAAAAGACTTAACTAATTTTGGGCTGAGATCAGTTCAGTAGGCAGATGTCAAGACATCTTCTTTGACATCATTCAAAACAGTTTTCCTCCAAATGTTAAGTCATTTAGCAAAACATTAACAATTCATTGTTTTACCAAAATTGCTTCCAACAAACACTTACAAGATCCCCCACTCAGTGGAAGCCCCTTTGATTGTAGTATCGTTTACCGAGTAACCGGGAAGAAGTGCTGCTTTCGACCTGGGAGCCTGATGAAACTGAGGACGGTAGAACCTTTAACCCATCTTGGCCTTTTAGGTGTAGTGCACAAGCTATAACTGAGTAATGCTTAAATGGTTGTCACGCGATACTACACTCAAACAAGTTTTTCCTGAAAATATTACTAATTACCGAGTCAATCGGGACGTTGGTAATATCCGAAGGAAGGATGTAGACTCTGGGAACCTCCTAGAACCTTGTTCGGCAGGTGAAAAACTATTATATCATACTGTGATCGGTGGATCTGGAACTGACTGTTTAACGTTGGTTCACGAAATGTCGCGGAAGCAAGAGTCGCCACCGTCTTTTATTTTCTCCAACATGGAAAGGACAAAAGCACAGAAAAATTCCTTATTGAGATTGTCTCTCGGTTCGGGAGGTAGATTTATAGAAAGGGAAGGTGTTAGCACCCTTTCTATCCATGGTTGTCCATGGGCTCTTAGATACTTGCTCATTTGTGTTTTCAAAATGTTTGTTTGCTTTTCAAGGTGAGTGGGTTTGAAAAAGTTTCTTTGAAAGTTTCAGATCGACTCTTGTATTAGTCCTCAAGAGTGTTTGAAAAGTTGTTTTTGAAAGCTTTTTGCAAAGTGTCGGTGTGAAAAGAAGTTTTTTTTTTATTTGTTTTGAATTAGGGCAAGTATCTACGAGTCATCTACCTACCCTAAGGAATTAGTCTGTGTAAATGTCCTTAAGGTAGTGCCATCCCACCATTGAGAGGTAGGAGCACCACCGTTGGAGGTGTTCGGGTCAATTCGAGGGTTCAGGACATTGTGGTCACCAGAGCAATAGGAAGACACCTTAGAAGCTACCCTCATGCCATGTTCATGGACATGAGGACTTACTAAAACGTCCTCTACTCGACGACCACTTTTCGAGGGGCAAGGCAACAGTGAGACGTACCCTAGGGGTGGTGTGTGATTTGTGTGTCATTTTCAGTTATATTTGTCTTGTTCATGCATTGGTGATCTACGCTTTGTTTTTATTTTTGACATTCATTCTTTCATGTAAATTATTAGCAGTTAAAAGGTGCGGAATTAAAAGTCCTACGCTATTACAAAGGCGCGGGTCTACATCGCCAAATTAATCCAAGACCCGATTTGAAATAAATAAAGTGCGGAAAGTAAATACCCTAATTAATCTATTACAAGGCTTTGGGGCAAGTACATGAAATTTAAAAAAAAAGGAAATAAAAGTAAATGTGCGGAAAGAAATAAAATCGAGAATGCGAGGGCGTTGGACCCTTTTAAAGAAATTAAATCGAAATCGTAAATTAATTAAATCAAATAAAGGAAAAAAAACTTATTTTTTGATATTTTTTGTATTTTTATGGAATTAAGAAAATTAATTGGAATTAAAACCCTAATTCTAAGCATTTTTAATTATTAAAGAAATAAGTTCGAGTTTGACCTAATTTAACCTAATTATTTAATGACAAATTTATTTACAAAAATAATTAGATATTGATAATAATAAGAAGAAATTTTAATTATTGAAAAAAAATAATAAAAAGCTAGAAACCCTAATTCTTATGTTTTTAATTTATTTAAGAAAAGAAGTTAAAGTTAAAACCCTAATTTAAAGCTAAATTAATTATCAAATTTATTTACAACAAAAAACATTAATACATTAAATAGTAAATAAATATATTTTTATTTTTGACTTTCTGGTTTTTTTGTATTTTTATGTTATAAAACTTATTTTATAAATTAAAAGAAAAAAAATCATTAAATTAAAACAAACAAAAAGAAAAAGAATGAGAAAAGAAATACAAACATAGGGGGGTTTGTTGACCCTTTTGGAGGTATATTGCAGTAATGAGGCCCATTGAAATCTGGCCTTTTTTGACCTTCCCATGATCAAGTATGGATCATTGACCAAGGTGCATGGTGGAGGTCCTGTGTTGGCCTTTGGATTCATCTCCTGAGACATGTGGCAAGCTAAGGCATGGAGTTGTATGGTGGACCTTAGGATGCAAGCTGCGTAGAAACACATTACAAGAAAAAAATATGAAATATATATGGGGGACCTGGGAATCGAACCCAGGTCCCAAGGCTTGCCAATTAGATTCCCAACCACCACACCATTCAACGCGTTTGTATATATCATCAAAAATAAATATTATAAACAATAAATCACTCTAATGATATTAACACAAAAAAACGCGCGGAAAATTTAAATGGTCCAACCATGATAGGACACGCAGGCTTCTTCCTCGTTGTGCCTGTAAACAGAAAAGAGATAGCGGGGGTTTTAAACCCCCACTAAATGTACCCTGCGAAAAATAGCGATTAGAGCATCGTTGCTCATAAATTGGGCGCGATATGATGATTGGATTCGCCTGAAGGTCACGAGTTTAATGGTATAGGCCTTGCTGTCCAATTTTTCCAGAAGAAGAAAGCCCCAAATTTAAACCTCTGAAAACCTAGAAAACGTTAATGGCATCTTTCTATACAAGCGCTATTAATCCAATTCAATGGCACCATTAGCTTTATTGAGTTCATGTTAGTGCCAAACAATCATTAGAATGCATTAATATGGCATGAAAAGATAAATACGAATATGCAAATGTTCATGGACAGGGCGACTTCGTGCTACCGTTTCTTGAGGTTAGAGGCTGTGGTTTTGATTCAGAAAGCTTCCTTGATGCATCAGGAAGGTAATGGAATCGTTCTTTGGCTTGGAAAAGTGCTCTAGCTATGAAATCAGATTTGAACTTTTTGACAAAAAATGCAAAGTTTGTATCTTGTTCTGAGCGCAGCTTTCAGGTCCTGAGCATTAGGGTTGTGTTTGTGCTTATATGTGGAATGAATTAGGGTAAAAATACAAACCAAAAACCTTTGCATTCATGATCAAATATTTGGTTTTTAATGTAATCTTTTGTTAGAACAAAGTTTGAATCTACTACCCTATGTTTAAGTTTTGATGATAACAAAGTGAAAAGATATATTATTTATATGATTCATGTATGAACTATCTGCTTCCTAAATTATTAAGTTCTGATTTGCAGATACTCTGATTGGTATAAGCAAGATCACACCTAATCAGCATCAGAAATTGGTTCTTAACATCAGCATCAGAAGTTGCCATATCAGAATGTCAGAATCAGAAGATTAACTCACGTATATTCCGAAGCCTGATGAACAGAACTGCGCTCAACACTCTGATAAAGAAACACAACAGTTCATCAACAGCCAAGCAGAGTCAGAATGAGCCAAGCCAGAACTTGCATTAAGTAAGCAACGGTACTGTGCATTGAAAGCAAATTAATACCAACGGCCTCATTCCAGACAAGATCTGCTCGATAAGGAAAGTTTGTTATTAGCATTGAATCAAGAATATTGCTCCAACGTTCAACATCTCAGTGCTATTTAAACAAGACTTTGAAGATTGAATTGGCTAATGCTCTCCAAATCTTTACACGCCTAAAAGCTGATCATAATCTTCCTTCTCTCAGTTTGCTAAACACTACACATCCTCTTACTCAATCTTTGTTTTAGCAATCTTGTTTCTAAGCTTTAAGTTGTGTATACATCACAGTTGTGATACAGTTTTGTAGAAAACATTCACACACTTAGATTTATCTTCTTTGTAAGAAAGTGTTTCCTTGACAAACCGGGTTGTGGTTTTCATCAAGAAGGCTTTAGCAGTTGTTAAAGCAGTCTGTAATATTCAGTTGAATATAGTGGATTAAGACCTCGTTGGAGAGAGGCGAAATCACCTTGACGGGTGGACTGGAGTAGTTTGAGATCAAACGAACCAGGATACAAATATCGTATTCATTGCATTGATTTTCAGTTTTACAATTCAACCCCCCCTTCTTGTGTTTTTCACTACTTCAATTGGCATCAGAGCGCCTGGTTCTGAGCTAAAACACTTAACCGTGTCAGTACAAGATCCAGCGTCAGAAAAACACAAATGGCAGGAAACTACTCTCACACCAGCAATGACAACAATGAGGACAGAGACAGATTCAGCGGCAAACCTCCAGTCTTTGATGGAGAAAACTTTGATTACTGGAAAGACAGAATTGAAAGCTTCTTTCTGGCACATGATGCTGATCTGTGGGATATGGTGACAGATGGATACACGCACCCTGTGAATGCAAGCGGTCAGAAGATTGATAGAAAAACAATGTCTGACCAACAAAAGCGTGACTTCAAGAATCACCACAAGGCCAGAACCATCCTCCTCAGCGCCATCTCCTATACTGAATATGAAAAGATCTCTAACAGAGACACAGCAAAGAACATTTTTGACTCACTCAGAATGACGCATGAGGGCAACGTTCAGGTCAAAGAAACTAAAGCTCTGGCGCTCATTCAGAAGTATGAGGCGTTCAAAATGGAAGAATCTGAATCCATTGAAACAATGTTCTCAAGATTCCAGATTCTGGTAGCTGGTCTCAAGGTTCTGGACAAAGGATACTCTACTACTGACCATGTCAAGAAAATCATCAGAAGTTTACCCAAGCAGTGGAGACCAATGGTTACAGCTCTGAAGCTAGCTAAAGATCTCAACAAAATCACTCTGGAGGAACTTATCAGCTCCCTCAGAAGTCATGAGATAGAGCTAGAAGCTGACGAGCCTCAGAAGCAAGGTAAGCCTTTAGCATTAAAATCTAACAAAAAATTTGAGTCTAAAGTTTTGCAGGCAGTTGAAGAAACATCTGATGGATCCTCATCAGAAGAAGACGAACTCTCCCTCCTCTCCAGAAGAGTAAATCAACTGTGGAAGCAAAGACAAAGGAAGTTCAGGAATCCCAGAAGATCTGATCAGAACGAGTCTTCTTCCAGATACAGAAGGACAGATTCCTCCTCTGGATACAGAAGATCTGAAGGCTCATCTAGTAGCAAAAAGCCAAACACCAAGGACATCATCTGCTATGAGTGCAATGAGCAAGGACACTATAAGAGTGACTTCCCAAAGCTTCAGAGGGAAAAGCCCAAAAAGAAGTTTGGAAGAGAGAAGAAGAAAAGTCTCATGGCTACATGGGATGACTCTGACTCGTCTGAAGCTGACTCAGAATCAGATGATGAGAGGACAAACATAGCTCTCATGGCTAACATCTCAGAAGATAGTGAAGCTTCTGAATCAGACTCAGAATCAGATACTGAAGAGGTATTTCCTAATTTTGCTGTTAACTTTACCAAGGCTGAACTTGCTGAAAGCCTTAATGAGATTCTGGAACGGTATCAGCAAATTAGAGTTAAATTCAGAGACCTGAAAAGGAATCTTGAATCTGACTCTAATAAGACTGAGAGTCTCAAATTGGAGAATTCTGAGCTTAGAAATAAGATTTCAAAATTAGAAAACACTTTACAAAACTCTCAGAAGGAACCAATTTCTGAAACTCCCAGCAACGCTGATGAGATCATCAAGGAGTATGATCACAGTTTCCAGAAGTTCCTTGCTAAAAGCATAGATAGAAGCAAAATGGCTTCAATGATCTATGGAGTTAGTAGAAACGGCAGGAAAGGAATAGGATACCAAGGTAAGGTTCCTACACCAAAGAATGTCATGGACTTAACCATTAAACACACTCCTCTGAATTCACATTTTGTGTATGGTCACACACATGATATTAAATACACTAGCAGTAAGCACTCTATGAAACCAAAATTCAACCAGAGTTTTGGTAAAACTAACAAATCAGGACCCAAGAAAATCTGGGTACCTAAGGATAAAATAATACATGTTGCAGATATCTTTAGCAGCAAGTCAGAAACACCAGTCATGGTACCTGGACTCTGGCTGCTCGCGACACATGACTGGAAGAAGGCATATGTTCCAAAGCCTGGAACTTAAGCCTGGAGGCAATCAGAGGGGAAAGATAATTGGCTCTGGAATTGTAGGTAATGGAAATCTTCCCTCTATTAATAATGTTCTGCTAGTAGATGGATTGATGCATAATCTGTTATCCATAAGTCAATTAAGTGATAACGGTTATGATATAATCTTTAATCAAAAATCATGTAAAGCTGTTAGTCAGAAATATGGGACTATCCTGTTTAATGGTAAGAGGAAAAACAACATTTACAAAATCAAACTTTCTGAACTAAAGAGTCAGAATGTAAAATGCCTTCTGTCTGTTAACAACGAGCAGTGGATCTGGCACAGAAGATTGGGGCATGTTAGTATGAGAAGAATATCTCAGATTAACAAACTCAATCTGGTCAGAGGACTTCCTAATTTGAAGTTCAATTCAGATGCTCTGTGTGAAGCATGTCAGAAAGGCAAGTTTGCAAAACCTTCTTTTAAATCCAGAAATGTTGTTTCTACCTCTAAGCCATTAGAACTTCTGCACATTGACTTATTTGGACCAGTTAAAACTGCTTCAGTCAGTGGCAAGAAGTATGGGTTAGTAATCGTAGATGACTATAGCAGATGGACATGGGTAAAGTTCTTAAGACACAAGGACGAGTCACACTCTGTGTTTGTTACCTTCTGTAACCAAGTTCAGAATGAAAAGGATCTTAGAATTGTTAAAGTCAGAAGTGATCATGGTGGAGAATTTGAAAACAAAGATTTTGAGTCATTCTTTAATGACAGAGGCATTCTGCATGATTTCTCTTGTCCTAGAACTCCCCAACAAAATGGAGTTGTAGAACGAAAGAACAGAACATTGCAAGAAATGGCCAGAACCATGATCAATGAGACAAACGTTGCTAAGACCTTCTGGGCAGAGGCAATAAACACAGCGTGCTACATTCAGAATAGAATCTCAATAAGACCTATTATGGAAAAGACTCCATATGAATTGTGGAAGAACAGAAAGCCCAACATTTCATATTTTCATCCATTTGGATGTACTTGCTTTATATTAAATACAAAGAATTATTTGAACAAGTTTGACTCTAAAGCACAGAAGTGTATTATGTTAGGATACTCTGAACGCTCAAGAGGGTACAGAGTATACAATACAGAAACACAAATTGTGGAAGAATCAATCAGTGTTCGTTTTGATGATAAGCTTGACTCTGAAAAGTCAAAGCAGAATGAAGTTTTTGCAGGTATGGAAATTGAATTTACAGGTTCTGAAGACAAGTCATCAGAAGCTCTCAACACAGACACACCTTCAACGTCTGAAAGGAGCACTGCTAGAAATCCTACAACAGCTGCTGATCAACCTCAGAAGAGATTACCCAGAAGCAGCTTGGATCACCCAGAAGAGACTATCTTAGGAAGAAAGGAAGATCCAATCAGAACAAGAGCAAGCTTCAAAAACTCTGAAGAAACTCTCATGGGACTTGTGTCTCTGATTGAACCTTCTTCTATTGATGAAGCACTTCTGGATAATGACTGGATTCTGGCAATGCAAGAAGAGCTGAATCAATTCACCAGAAACGACGTATGGGATCTCGTTCCCAGACCAAAAGGATTCAACGTCATTGGAACAAGATGGGTGTTCAGAAACAAGCTAAATGAACAAGGTGAAGTCATCAGAAACAAGGCACGACTGGTTGCACAAGGTTATAGTCAGCAAGAGGGGATAGACTATACAGAAACCTTTGCCCCAGTCGCCAGGTTAGAATCTATCAGACTTTTAATTTCATTTGCTGTTAATAGAGGCATCACTCTGTATCAGATGGATGTCAAAAGTGCATTCTTAAATGGTTATATAGAAGAAGAAGTTTATGTACACCAACCCCCTGGTTTTGAAAATACAAAACATCCAGAACATGTTTTCAAACTAAAGAAGTCATTATATGGTCTGAAACAAGCTCCCAGAGCTTGGTATGAAAGGCTAAGTAACTTTCTATTAGAAAATGAATTCACCAGAGGGAAAGTGGACACTACTCTATTCTGTAAATCAGTTAAGAATGACATCTTAGTCTGTCAAATTTATGTTGATGATATTATTTTTGGTTCTACTAATCCTTCTCTTGGAAGAAAATTTGCTAAGTGTATGCAGGCAGAATTTGAGATGAGCCTCATGGGGGAACTGCAATTCTTTCTAGGAATTCAGATCAATCAAACTCCAGAGGGAACTTACATTCATCAGAGCAAATACATCAGAGATCTTCTGAAGAAATTTGACCTCTTAGAATGTAAGCCATCAAAGATTCCAATGCATCCCACGTGCATTCTGGAAAGAGAAGAGGTAAGCAAAAATGTAGAACAGAAAGTCTACAGAGGTATGATTGGTTCTCTCCTCTATCTGACTGCTTCAAGACCTGACATATTATTCAGTGTTTGTATTTGTGCTAGATTCCAATCAGATCCTAGAGAATCTCACTTAACAGCTGTTAAGAGAATTTTCAAGTATCTGAAAGGTACTACTAATCTGGGTTTGTTTTATAGAAAATCTAGTGATTACAGCTTAGTAGGCTACTGCGATGCTGATTTTGTTGGAGACAGAGTGGAGCGTAAAAGTACTTCTGGAAGCTTCCAGTTTCTGGGAGAAAATTTGATCTGTTGGTCCAGCAAAAGGCAATCAACAATTGCGCTATCAACAGCAGAAGCTGAGTACATAGCAACAGCATGATGTAGCACACAAATGCTCTGGATGAAAAGTCAGCTTGAAGACTTCCAGATTTTTGAGAGTAACATTCCTATACTCTGTGATAATACTTCTGCTATTTGCTTAAGTAAGAATCCCATTTTACATTCCAGAGCTAAGCATATAGAAATAAAACATCACTTCATTAGGGACTATATTCAGAAAGGAATTTTGAATTTAAAATTTATAGATACAGACCATCAATGGGCTGATATCTTTACTAAACCCCTTTCAGAAGATAGGTTTAATTTCATTCTGAAACATCTCAGCATGAAAGTCTGCCCAGAGTGAAAATGTTTTAATTCCATATATTTATCTTCAGAATGTAATTGTTTTACTGTGAACTTCTGATCAATCTTCTTTCAGAAAGATAGAACATGCAGATTGTATCAGATGCAAGTCTAAAGATCTGAGAGTCTAAGCTCAAAGACAGACGTGCTGATCACTACATCAAACAAGTGTCATCCAATCATCAGCAAATCTCTGAAGCAGAACGCGTGCACGCTTCTGAGAAGGCAAAATGCTGATTGGGTGCATTGAGACACATGTCTGGTAACCGTTTTTAAGTATCTTTCTCAAATCCCCCAAAATCAGCAAGCATTAAATGAAAAGTAATCATGCTTTTGAAACGTAATCATGACTTTAATTCTCTCTCTTAAAAACGTTTATTTTTTCAAAATATTCTGAACTCTATTTAAACACATTAACCTCTCATTCTAATTCTTTACAGTTTCTCACTAATTCTCAAGCATTCTCTGCATTTTTCTGTGTTCATCTCTTGCAAACCCTTTTTTCTCAGTTTCTTCTCAAAATCTCTTAGTGTGAACATGGCAACCTCCAGCAGTGCTTCTGCAGGTCCTCAGAAGAAAGCATCATCTGAACAGTATCAAGTGCCATTCAGAACACTCCTCACTCCTGTGAAGAATCTTGAAGTGTTATCTGAATTGATCATTGATTTTGGAAGCTTGAAGGAGAACGGTTTTGACCTAACAGAAGAAGTTAGGGAACAGAAATGGGAAAGGTATTTTGACAGGTTGGTTGGACCAACATTCCCTATGTTAGTCAAGGAGTTCTGGATTAATGCGAAGGCTTCAACGCATCTAGTCACCTCCTTCGTTATGGGGAAGAAGATTGTGATCACTGAGGATCACATAGCAAGGTTAATCGGTTACAGTGGCGGTGGCGTCCGCTGTATTGATATGGCTGAGAGATGTGCTGACGTGGGCGTGATAGCTGAAAGGATTTTCACCCATGGGGTGCCCAGCAGCAAGATCAAAGATCTGAAGGATCACCACAGAGTTTGGGCAAAGATAATTCTGGGGTGTTTCAACCATAGGAAGCCAACTAGTTCACCTGATTACATAAATGTGGATCAACAGTTTCTGATCTACTTTATTGATCAGAAGGTAAAAATCAACTTGGCTCATCTTCTGTTCAACCACCTCAAAACAAGTGTGAAGGAAACCAGGGAAGAAGAAAGAACAAAGAGGGATTGGATACCCTTTGGAAGGTTGATATCAGATATTCTGACAGAGAATAGGCTGATAGAGCATCTGATAGAAGCTCAAGAGTTAAGCACCATTGAACCAACAGTTGGGAAGCCTCTGAACGCGAAGAACTTGAAGAAAATGAAGTTGATAGAGAATATCAAAAATGAACCCAGAGCTACTCCTATTGCTGATATCACCAGCAGAAGAGTTCCACTGAGTGACTTTCCTTTATTTTCTGAGATAGAATATAAACCAGAGGTGGTTCTCAGATACTTAGACGCATGCAAGGCAGATGGTACAAATCCAAATCTGATTATCAAAGATCTACATCAACGTCAACCAGAAGTGACTCTGAAGAAGACGAAGAAGAGGAAGGCACCTTCAGAAGGATCATCCCAGCAGACACCCAAGAAAAGAGGTAATTTATCTGCTGCTTCTGTTTTAAATTCTTCTACTATTCCAGCATCTATTCCACCTCCAACCTCTCATAGAATCTCAATCCCCATCCCAACAATAGATGAAACTGAACCAGAAGATGACCCTTCTGAGGCATTAAAACTCAGAAGACCCAGAACCAAACATCCCAAACCAACAATCTCAACAACATCAGCAATTGACAAAGTGCTGTCTGACATTGATCAACACACTTCTGATCACTCCTCCAATCCAAACTCTGAACCACAAATTGTCCCTCCTCCACAACCAGAACAACAGCAATCTGCTGAAGAACCAGAACAACAACAACCTCTCTCATCAATTCCAGAAGAACCCCTTATCCCTGAACAACCAGAAATTCCAACAACTTCTCCTCAACCAGCAATTTCGTCTCCCTCTCCTCAACCAGAAATTCATCCACCATCACCTCAACCTGAGTTTCATCACTCTGAAACTCAAACTCCTCCACCTTCTAAACCTCATTCACCTCAATCATTTGAACCACAACCTCTAGCAATCCAGCTGCCATGTGGAACAACAGTCACCATGGCCCAGTTGCCATCCTCACCAGAATCTACACCACCCAATACTCCCAAAACACCAAACAGTCCAATCATAATTTCTAATTCTCCCACTCCATCTCCAAAACAAACAACTGCCAAGCAAACCACCGAAAACCCCAACAGGACCTTCATAGACTTAACCAGCCTTGACCGTCTTGCTGATCTGAAACACAAAATAGCCATCCCAAAACCAAAACAACCAGATGTTGGCTCTGGTATTATGAATTTTGAAACAGGTTTGAAGCAATGGATTGCTTCTCTGAAGCAAGTATGTCCTGGAATGATTGACCCAACTGCCTCTGACCAGCTCTGGTCACAATTCAGACTTTGGGTACGTGCTGAAGCCCTCAAGTTGCAGGATATCAACTATGAGCAGGCACAACAGAACTTTAGCAAGCTGCTGAAGGAAGTTGAAAGTCAGCTGCCTCAGGAAGCTGTGCTCCCTCTGGATAGTGAACCTTGGTCTGAGAAACAGCTAGCTTCAAAGGTGCAACCAGAAGAAGACAAGACCATTCAAGCTAAAGCAAGTCAAGCATAAGATGTTGCAGAAAGCTCTCAGAAGCTTCCTGCTTCTGATGTTTCTCAAGCTGCCTTGGACAGGCAGACTCTGGAAGAGCTGAAGCTGAATGACATGCGTCTGCAGCAGAGGATGGATGAAAACGACCAGAAGATGAAAGAAAGAATGGATGTGTAGGATAGCAAGATTGACACTGTTGTCAGCATGGTGCACAAGCAGAATGAGACTGCTGATCAGATCAAAGCCATGCTGGAGAACCTGTTCACACGCTTTCCTCCCCAACCTTAGTTTTTTCATTCATGTCATTTTCATGTTTTCTTTAATTTTCTGATGTACTGTTTGAATATGTTTTGTTTGATTCTGAACCCTTTTAATATGACAAGTTTTTCTGATCTTAATTGTTTTAGCACATCACCTACACTTTTTGATTGCTGACAAAAAGGGGGAGAACAAGAATGATATTTTAAACAATAACGGTTTACTAAGACAGAAATTCTCGAACATTCTAACTCTATTATACTTGAAAATGTTTTCTGTTTTGCTTAAAGTCTACAGGTACAAGGAAGCTCCTGGACACTCTGAAGACTAAAAGCTCTGATCCGCTCTGATACTCTGATCTAAAGCAAAGCTCTGACAAGAATAGCTCTGATACGCTGATCTGAAGTTCTGCTCTGATATGCTGATCTAAAGCTTCTGATAGTCAAAGACTCTGATACTCTGATGATCAAAGAAAGGCAAAAAGATCTGATCCTAAAGAACACTTGTAATCAAAAAGGGAAGTAATAAACTCAGGGGGAGTATCTCTCAACTCTGATATCTCTTTATCCCTTATCTTTGATAACCTCCTACTCTGATGCATCTCTCTGATACCTTTTCACGTTATTTTCATTTAAAAAATATCTAGTTTTTGTCATCATCAAAAAGGGGGAGATTGTTAGAACAAAGTTTGAATCTACTACCCTATGTTTAAGTTTTGATGATAACAAAGTGAAAAGATATATTATTTATATGATTCATGTATGAACTATCTGCTGCCTAAATTATTACGTTTTGATTTGCAGATACTCTGATTGGTATAAGCAAGATTACACCTAATCAGCATCAGAAATTGGTTCTTGACATCAGCATCAGAAGTTGCCATATCAGAATGTCAGAATCAGAAGATTAACTCACGTATATGTTGAAGCCTGATGAACAGAACTGCGCTCAACACTCTGATAAAGAAACACAACAGTTCATCAGCAGCCAAGCAGAGTCAGAATGAGCCAAGCCAGAACTTGCATTAAGTAAGCAACGGTACTGTGCATTGAAAGCAAATTAATACCAACGGCCTCATTCCAGACAAGATCTGCTCGATAAGGAAAGTTTGTTATTAGCATTGAATCAAGAATATTGCTCCAACGTTCAACATCTCAGTGCTATATAAACAAGACTTTGAAGATTGAATTGGCTAATGCTCTCCAAATCTTTACACGCCTAAAAGCTGATCATAATCTTCCTTCTCTCAGTTTGCTAAACACTACACATCCTCTTACTCAATCTTTGTTTTAGCAATCTTGTTTCTAAGCTTTAAGTTGTGTATACATCACAGTTGTGATACAGTTTTGTAGAAAACATTCACACACTTAGATTTATCTTCTTTGTAAGAAAGTGTTTCCTTGACAAACCGGGTTGTGGTTTGCATCAAGAAGGCTTTAGCAGTTGTTAAAGTAGTCTGTAATATTCAGTTGAATATAGTGGATTAAGACCTCGTTGGAGAGAGGCGAAATCACCTTGACGGGTGGACTGGAGTAGTTTGAGATCAAACGAACCAGGATAAAAATATCTTGTTCATTGCATTGATTTTCAGTTTTACAATTCAACCCCCCCTTCTTGTGTTTTTCACTACTTCATCTTTTCCAATCTTTTTTCACGTAAAACCATTGCCAATCATGAGAAATCTTGCCTTTTTAGTGGTGCACGAAATCTTGAGTGATTAAAGAGGGCATATGCTGCATAAAAAGATTTGGAAACATGTGTTTAGCATTTTTCTTATAATTAATTTTAATTAAATGAATTAAATAGATTAAATATTCAATTAACTAATTAAAAATAGGAAAATAACTCCCCTTTGGGTCAATGGGTCGTGCATAGCTTTTGGGTGATGATTCTTGGAAGAAATTGAGGCCCATTAGCAATTTTGAGGCATTTGAAGTAAAGTTGACTTTTCAAAATTCCCAAAAATTCCCAACTTCCACAAGGCATATCTTGCTCAATTTTTAAGATTTGATCATGTTCTTTGACATTTTGGAAAGGTCTTGAAGTCCTCTAACCAATGCCTTTGGTCCCATGTAATTTTGATTTACCAATCTCAAGTTATGGTCTTTGACTTAAAGTGCCTTTTTGTTGACTTTTGAAAATGACCTATAATGTTGAGATTAATAACTTTTTGTGAGAGCATTTATTGAACTTGAAGTGTGAAGATGAGTTGTAGGAAATGTCCGTCTCTTCAAAATGAGCTTTGGATGGAATTTTTCTGATAAACCATGTGGAAGTTATGCCTTGGTCAAGTTACAGTTGACTTTTTCAACTGTCCAAATATGGAAACTTTTGCATCTTGAGACTTTTTGAGCCATACCTTGAAAACCATGATCAAGAATTGATCAAATGATGTTTGTGGCTTCAAAATAAGATGTTGACCAAAAATTTGAACTTTTGACTGTCAAATGACCATTTTACCCCTACAGTTGACTGCTGAGCAATTAGGGCATTTGACTGTGCAATTTTGTGCTGTAAGTCTTGAAACTTGGCATGAGGATGCTTGACAATGTTTATAGGCATGTGGGACTTGATTGGACCCTTGGAAACTCCAGTTTCTTTGCTAGAATCAAAACCCTAATTTTTGACTGTTAGGAGGCCATTGAACTGTGCAACCTTTGGGAGATTTTGAAGCATGCTCTTTGCAAACCTTGAAGAATATGGGAGGGCAAATTTTGGGGTACAACAGTTGCCCCTGTTCAATCTTCTTAGACCTGAGGATGCAGATTGGCTGACAAGCCTTTCGTAATCCGAAGGTGGAAGATGATTGAACACTAGAGTGCCCAGAAATTTGCGCTCACATGTTAGCAGTGTGATGGTGGGAATGGACTTACAGATGCCATTTGGAGATTGATGGATAGGAATATGGGCTTATAGATACCATGTAGAGAGGTGACAGATAGGTGGATGGGCTTATAGATGCCATCTGGGTGTCGATCGCGTAAGAGATTCCTTAGCGAGAACTTGCGTACTTGAAGAAGAAAGATGATTACCTGACCTGTTACAGGAGCTGGTCTTCAAACCCTTTTGTATAGATGCGCCCTGACTGGTTACAGGAATTGAATCTGGCGCTTCAAAAGGTTATGAATGAACCAGGGATGGTTGCTACCTCAACGGGACGGTGAGAGAACCTTGGGCGATTACTACCTCAACAGTAACGATGAGAGTACCTTGGACGATTACTACCTCAACAGGAACGCTGAGAGAATCTTGGATGTCTTCTACTGGGATAAGAATCAGGGAGATCTTAGGGTCGATCTGACTGAACCAGAGAAGGCCTTTGACAGGATAAGAATCAGGAAAATCTTAGGGTCGATTTAACTGAACCGGACAAGGTCTTGGAATATCTTCAGCTGGATAAGAATCAGGGAGATCTTAGGGTCGATCTGACTGAACCAGAGAAGGCCTTTAGCTGGACAAGAATCAGGAAAATCTTAGGGTCGATTTAACTGAACTGGACAAGGTCTTGGAATAACTTCAACTGGATAAGAATCATGGAGATCTTAGGGTCGATCTGACTGAACCAGAGAAGGCCTTTGACTGGATAAGAATCAGGAAAATATTAGGGTCGATTTAACTGAACCGGACAAGGTCTTGGAATAACTTCAACTGGATAAGAATCAGGGAGATCTTAGGGTCGATCTGACTGAACCAGAGAAGGCCTTTGACTGGATAAGAATCAGGAAAATCTTAGGGTCGATTTAACTGAACCGGTCAAGGTCTTGGAATATCTTCAACTGGATAAGAATCAGGGAGATCTTAGGGTCGATCTGACTGAACCAGAGAAGGCCTTTGACTGGATAAGAATCAGGAAAATCTTAGGGTCGATTTAACTGAACCGGGCAAGGTCTTGGAATATCTTCAACTGGATAAGAATCAGGGAGATCTTAGGGTCGATCTGACTGAACCAGAGAAGGCCTTTGACTGGATAAGAATCAGGAAAATCTTAGGGTCGATTTAACTAAACCGGACAAGGTCTTGACATATCTTCAACTGGACAAGAATCAGGGAGATCTTAGGGTCGATCTGACTGAACCAGAGAAGGTCTAGGACATGGCTGAGAATTTAACTGGATCTTTCCTAAAAGGTAAAG
Source organism: Vicia faba (assembly GCA_948472305.1). Taxonomy (NCBI): domain Eukaryota; kingdom Viridiplantae; phylum Streptophyta; class Magnoliopsida; order Fabales; family Fabaceae; genus Vicia; species Vicia faba. The sequence goes on from OX451738.1 coordinate 730,072,521, forward strand.
GTCAGTTCATACGCAATGCATGATATGGATCAAGCAAATGATGTTCTCAACATAAATGAGATTGTAAGATATGATGCGTATATGCATGCTATAATGTATGAAAATGCGATGTTTATGAACGTATGTTTTTGTCTAGGAAAATAAATCCTTGACGGGTGCCGGGAAGTTAACTCCTGGGCTGATGTTTGAAGAAAAGAATATTTGTTTCCTCTGTGGATGATAGTTGCAAGAATACCGGTAGGAGTAGATAACTCCGTTGGGGAATAAACTTGGCGAAGAGATTACTCTGCGGGGAATAACTACTCTAGCGACCTTGCTGGGGAACAATACTCTGTGGGAAGAGAGGTACTTGCTGGGATGTTGATGATAATTTCGCTGGGGATACCATTGATGTTGGAAGTTTTGATAGACTCCGCTGGGAATAAGAAGACTTCGTTGGGGACGATCTTTCCGTGGCTTTTGGCTGAGGATAACCCAGTTATATCCTGGTAGGGAAATAACCTTTGAATAAATCCAGGGGACGTGTTCATGCTCTGTAGGGGGGGAAGCTTCCAGAATCTACTGGGGATAAGCTTTCTGCTGGGGAGATGATTCAAACTTTCCTGGGGAAACTTTGAACTGTATTGGACTCTCCTGGGGAGATCTTTGAGATATATTGGGGAAAAGGCTCCACTTAATGCCTGGTATACTGCCGGAGAACAGTCTTAGACCAAGACTGCCGGGGATGCTTGTTAATAATATTCGTATATTATGCTGGGGGATGTTGAGATCTGCTAGGGATACCCAACTTCCTTAAGGCTGATAATATAGCTTTGCTTGGGGAGAATGCACTGACTGGCTGACTCACTCTCTGGGGAATTAAGATATCTTGGTTACATTCTTCAGCTGAACCTACCTTGGTACCCTGGTTGACAGAGCAACTAGATCGCTTGGACAATTTGTATTGCCCCAGTTTCTGATGTGGGAGAAGGTACCTGTGGAGGTCTTGATAACTGCCGTGTTTGACAAATCTTCTTATGGTAGGCAAGTGACGAGATGACAGGACATGGTCGTACGCTTTGATCCCTAACTTTTACTTGGACCGCCCTTTCGGGTTTTCAGTCCGCCGGGATACCCATTTTTGCCCAAGCCGCCTTTTCAGGTTTTCGACTTGCCGGGTGTACGGATTTTTGATTTTCATCCCTTTTTTTTGCCCGAACCCTTTTGGTTCGCCGGGAGGCCCTTATTTTTGCCTAGGTGTGTCAACCTAGCGGGTCTTTGATTATGCGTAGTATTTTTTCGACTATGTCCATGCTCTTAGGATACAGGAAGTTGTCATTGTCAGTAGTGCAGTGTTACGATACCACCAGAAGATCTTCGTTTGATCGTCCAATGCCCCAAGTGATCCAGATGGAGATTTGCCCCAAGTTGGTTGGCCTTTTGAGAGATCCTCCGAATCTTGACTTAACTGCCCCAGATGATGGACAATGATCATGCCATGCCCCTTGATTGGATGTGTTTTTCCATTTGAGGTAACTCGTTTGTGGAGAAGACTTTTGTTCATAAGATATTCGTCGTGCGAACTTCTCTGTTGTTCAAACAAAAGGTCATATGCAAACAAGGTTATATCAAAAATGCAAAGCTTATGTCTGTTTCGAAGTTTTTTTTTTTGAAAATGCATTTTTTCGTAAAAACAAGTGCATTTTTTGTAAACTGTGATGTCAACTCAGTATTTACCGTAGGCCTTAAGGAGTCAGGATACCTTTCGTAACAGTATGCTTTCGAACTAACCCATGCTTCAGCTAGGACTTTTAAGGGTTATAACGTGGCCGGGTTCACGGTTTAAGAAACAAAGGATAAAGGCTCAAATTATTTGTACCCACCCGCTCTTCGTGATGTTCTTCAATCCTCAACTCAGCTGATCGTGCGTTAGACCTTTTTTGAGTTTTTGTCATGATATTCCCGTGATGGTTCGGATGTTGATAGTTTATTTTGAATAGGAAGTTATTCCTTTTTGTTATTGAGGGTTTGTAAGACCTATTTCTTTTTCTTTCATTATCCCTGTTTTTTTTTGCCTGAACTGTTTCTTTTTGGAATTACAGTCAGCGGGATGCCCCAGTTTTGTAAGTCTCCTTCATAGGTTTGGACTTAATGGGTTTTTATTTTGAGAAGTAATGACTGCCTGTCTTTATTATTGTTCGGAACCATCACTGTCTTTTGTTTTGTAAGGACCTCTTTGGTGCCATTTGTTGTGCACTTTGATCAACTGAGAGACTACCCTGCCCCAGGTTATGATTAAGGGTTTTAAATTTCGAAAAGAAAAACTCCTACTTCTTTGGCTCAGAGGGGTTGACGAGGGATTATCTTCCTTATAACTCCAATGTTTAGGAATTGAAACAATGTCTGTACCTCATCAGCGGGGTCTGTTCAAAAGCATACTATAGATTGTGGTATCGTTTTCGTCATCCTCCCTCAAGAGGCTTAGAATTATTAATTGAGAGTTGACATCAAAAAATGGAAGCAATTTTGAAAATAGCGAATGTGAATATATTGATTCAAAATAGACATAAGCGATGCATTAATGGAATAACAACGTTTAACATGAATAAATGTTTAAACAATCAAAGAACAACACAACTTGAACATTCGAATGAACAAAAGTTTTCTAGTCTCAGGGCTTGTCACTTCAAATGGTGAGCCTTGGAGGGATGGTAGAAAAACTCAGCCTGACCATCTTGTGTGAACTCCAATGCTCCTTCATCGATCAGGTCCTGGATCTTGTTCTTCAGAGCCCAACACTCATTTGTATCATGTCCTGGACTGGCAGAGTGGTAGGCACACCTTTTATTGGGATGATAGGTAGGAGATGATGTGTTGGGATTCCGGGGATGAGCCCTTAATGTGATCAGATTCAATCTCAACAGGCGTTGTAAAGCTTGAAACAATGACATGTTGAGCTGGGTGAATTGCCTCCTGGGCTTGTCTGGCTGAAGCTGGTGAGGTTGATGCTGAATTTGTGACACTAAAGCCATTTGAGGAGCTCTCTTATCCTCTTGCCTCAAAGGTGGTTGAATGATGACTGGCCCTTCAACCTTAGATGTTTGCCCCAGTTGGTTACCCCGAAGCAGTTGGTTGACGAGAACCCCAAGCTCATCTTGTCTTTGAGCTAAGTCTTGAATGATAATCACCTGCCCCAGTATCTGGGCTCTCATTGCATCCACCTCGGCTTGCAGATGTTTCAGCCGTTCGTCCTTATCATCCTCTGCACTGTTCCTGACCAAGGTCCCCATGAGAAGGGTTCTCAGCTCTTCCTGCCCCTTGGATAGATTCAGGAGGATTTCTTCGAACCGATTCTCTTGAGCATGAAGGTCTTGGTTGTCTTGTTGGAAAGCCATTGCTGAAATAAACAGCGGAGAAGGTAAGTGACCTGTAACAAGGATATCTGTAATGCAATGATATGTATGACATGTATGCAATGTTTTAAAGGACCTCGCGGGATAAACAAAGAAGCTTGTTAGAATTTGTATCCGGTGGCTTGATTGAAGGAACTGCATATTGTTGAGAGTCCTTTTTTCAAGAGTCAAGGCTCACCATATCGAGTGGGTCATAGCCCCTGACAACCTTGGCTAGAGGAAAATAAATCCCCTTTGCCCCTTTCTAAATGGTTTGATTCAATCATGACCTGCATCACAAACCCTTGAGATCCTTGAAATGGATTAGTCCTTATGTAGGATGTATACCATGGTATGATGTTATGCTATGCATGGGGTAATGTAAGTAACCCTGTTATGAGTCCCAATTAAGGACTGTAAATAAAACCTGCAAGAAATTCAGTAAACCCTGTTATGAGTCCCAATTAAGGACTATAAACAAAACCGACAAGAAACTTAGTAAACCCTGTTATGAGTCCCAATTAGGGACTATAAACAAAACCTGGAAGGAACTCAAGTGTCAGATAACAAGCATGCAAATAGTCAAGTTGGAAGGCACAATAGTCATACAAGAGAAACCCTTAGAGTTTAGGCCAGCATGGGGTCTAGGTATTACCCTCTTTCAGTTTGTTGGTTCATACCTGTCCTATCAAAAGTAACTGGGTTCTTAGAGGATCCCAATATCATTGACTACCCTCAATCGGTCATAACTCCAGCATCGCAACCTTTTCTTGCGGCCAGAACCATCACGAGAGTTTAGCCTCAATGGGCGTAGCATACTGCTACTGTTCTATTGGCCAAGTTGGGTCATTTAAGGTTCTAAGGTCCGTTGGTGCTTAATGACTCCTCAAAAGACCCATATTCTCCTCGTTGCGACACAAGGGATATCGGTATAGACTAAGGCGCCACACCAACGTAGCCACTGCTTCACCCATGTCGGTCTACGCCGGACAGGTCCCTCACAGCTTATGCTACCTAAACAGGGTATCCCCAGATCCGGGTTAGGATCTATGTAACTCCCAAGACAGTCCCACAATGATAAAGCAAACAAGTCAAAGCAATTGAAAACACAAGTGATCTTAGTCCTAAGGTACACCTCACTTTATAAGATTTCCCCAACAGAGTCGCCAGTTCTGTGATCGGTGGATCTGGAACTGACTGTTTAACGCTGGTTCGCGAAATGTCGCGGAAGCAAGAGTCGCCACCGTCTTTTATTTTCTCCAACATGGAAAGGACAAAAGCACAGAAAAATTCCTTATTGAGATTGTCTCTCGGTTCGGGAGGTAGATTTATAGAAAGGGAAGGTGTTAGCACCCTTTCTATCCATGGTTGTCCATGGGCTCTTAGATACTTGCTCATTTGTGTTTTCAAAATGTTTGTTTGCTTTTCAAGGTGAGTGGGTTTGAAAAAGTTTCTTTGAAAGTGTCAGATCGACTCTTGTATCAGTCCTCAAGAGTGTTTGAAAAGTTGTTTTTGAAAGCTTTTTGCAAAGTGTCGGTGTGAAAAGAAGTTTTTTTTTGATTTGTTTTGAATTAGAGAAAGTATCTACGAGTCATCTACCTACCCTAAGGAATTAGTCTGTGTAAATGTCCTTAAGGTAGTGCCATCCCACCATTGAGAGGTAGGTAGCACCACCGTTGGAGGTGTTCGGGTCAATTCGAGGGTTCGGGACATTGTGGTCACCAGAGCAATAGGAAGACACCTTAGAAGCTACCCTCATGCCATGTTCATGGACATGAGGACTTACTAAAACGTCCTCTACTCGACGACCAATTTTCGAGGGGCAAGGCAACAGTGAGACGTACCCTAGGGGTAGTGTGTGATTTGTGTGTCATTTTCAGTTATATTTGTCTTGTTCATGCATTGGTGATCTACGCTTTGTTTTTATTTTTGACATTCATTCTTTCATGTAAATTATTAGCAGTTAAAAGGTGCGGAATTAAAAGTCCTACGCTATTACAAAGGCGCGGGTCTACATCGCCAAATTAATCCAAGACCCGATTTGAAATAAATAAAGTGCGGAAAGTAAATACCCTAATTAATCTATTACAAGGCTTTGGGGCAAGTACATGAAATTTAAAAAAAAAGGAAATAAAAGTAAATGTGCGAAAAGAAATAATATCGAGAATGCGAGGGCGTTGGACCCTTTTAAAGAAATTCAATCGAAATTGTAAATTAATTAAATCAAATAAAGGAAAAAAAAACTTATTTTTTGATATTTTTTGTATTTTTATGAAATTAAGAAAATTAATTGGAATTAAAACCCTAATTCTAAGCATTTTTAATTATTAAAGAAATAAGTTCGAGTTTGACCTAATTTAACCTAATTATTTAATGACAAATTTATTTACAAAAATAATTAATTATTGATAATAATAAGAAGAAATTTTAATTATTGAAAAAAAATAATAAAAAGCTAGAAACCCTAATTCTTATGTTTTTAATTTATTTAAGAAAAGAAGTTAAAGTTAAAACCCTAATTTAAAGCTAAATTAATTATCAAATTTATTTACAACAAAAAACATTAATACATTAAATAGTAAATAAATATATTTTTATTTTTGACTTTCTGGTTTTTTTGTATTTTTATGTTATAAAACTTATTTTATGAATTAAAAGAAAAAAATCATTAAATTAAAACAAACAAAAAGAAAAAGAATGAGAAAAGAAATACAAACATAGGGGGGTTTGTTTACCCTTTTGGAGGTATATTGCAGTAATGAGGCCCATTGAAATCTGGCCTTTTTTGACCTTCCCATGATCACGTATGGATCATTGACCAAGGTGCATGGTGGAGGTCCTGTGTTGGCCTTTGGATTCATCTCCTGAGACATGTGGCAAGCTAAGGCATGGAGTTGTATGGTGGACCTTAGGATGCAAGCTGCGTAGAAACACATTACAAGAAAAAATATGAAATATATATGGGGGACCTGGGAATCGAACCCAGGTCCCAAGGCTTGCCAATCAGATTCCCAACCACCACACCATTCAACGCGTTTGTATATATCATCAAAAATAAATATTATAAACAATAAATCACGCTAATGATATTAACACAAAAAAACGCGCGGAAAATTTAAATGGTCCAACCATGATAGGATACGGAGGCTTCTTCCTCGTTGTGCCTGTAAACAGAAAAGAGATAGCGGGGGTTTTAAACCCCCACTAAATGTACCCTGCGAAAATAGCGATTAGAGCATCGTTGCTCATAAATTGGGCGCGATATGATGATTGGATTCGCCTGAAGGTCACGAGTTTAATGGTATAGGCCTTGCTGTCCAATTTTTCCAGAAGAAGAAAGCCCCAAATTTAAACCTCTGAAAACCTAGAAAACGTTAATGGCATCTTTCTATACAAGCGCTATTAATCCAATTCAATGGCACCATTAGCTTTATTGAGTTCATGTTAGTGCAAAACAATCATTAAAATGCATTAATATGGCATGAAAAGATAAATACGAATATGCAAATGTTCATGGACAGGGCGACTTCGTGCTACCGTTTCTTGAGGTTAGAGGCTGTGGTTTTGATTCAGAAAGCTTCCTTGATGCATCAGGAAGGTAATGGAATCGTTCTTTGGCTTGGAAAAGTGCTCTAGCTATGAAATCAGATTTGAACTTTTTGACAAAAAATGCAAAGTTTGTATCTTGTTCTGAGTGCAGCTTTCAGGTCCTGAGCATTAGGGTTGTGTTTGTGCTTATATGTGGAATGAATTAGGGTAAAAATCCAAACCAAAAACCTTTGCATTCATGAATCAAATATTTGGTTTTTAATGTAATCTTTTCCAATCTTTTTTCATGTAAAACCATTTCAAATCATGAGAAATCTTGCCTTTTTAGTGATGCAAGAAATCTTGAGTGATTAAAGAGGGCATATGATGCATAAAAAGATTTGGAAACATGTGTTTAGCATTTTTCTTATAATTAATTTTAATTAAATGAATTAAATAGATTAAATATTCAATTAACTAATTAAAAATAGGAAAATAACTCCCCTTCGGGTCAATGGGTCGTGCATAGCTTTTGGGTGATGATTCTTGGAAGAAATTGAGGCCCATTAGCAATTTTGAGGCATTTGAAGTAAAGTTGACTTTTCAAAATTCCCAAAAATTTCCCAACTTCCATAAGGCATATCTTGCTCAATTTTTAAGATTTGATCATGTTCTTGGACATTTTGGAAAGGTCTTGAGGTCCTCTAACCAATGCCTTTTGTCCCATGTCATTTTGATTTACCAATCTCAAGTTATGGTCTTTGACTTAAAGTGCCTTTTTGTTGACTTTTGAAAATGACCTATAATGTTGAGATTGATAACTTTTTGTGAGAGCATTTCTTGGACTTGAAGTGTGATTATGAGTTGTAGGAAATGTCACTCTCTTCAAAATGAGATTTGGATGGAATTTTTCTAATAAACCATGTGGAAGTTATGCCTTGGTCAAGTTACAGTTGACTTTTTCAACTGTCCAAATATGGAAACTTTTGCATCTTGAGACTTTTTGAGCCATACCTTGAAAACCATGATCAAGAATTGATCAAATGATGTTTGTGGCTTCAAAATAAGATGTTGACCAAAAATTTGAACTTTTGACTGTCAAATGACCATTTTACCCCTACAGTTGACTGCTGAGCAATTAGGGCATTTGACTGTGCAATTTTGTGCTGTAAGTCTTGAAACTTGGCATGAGGATGCTTGACAATGTTTATAGGCATGTGGGACTTGATTGGACCCTTGGAAACTTCAATTTCTTTGCTAGAATCAAAACCCTAATTTTTGACTGTTAGGAGGCCATTGAACTGTGCAACCTTTGGGAGATTTTGAAGCATGCTCTTTGCAAATCTTGAAGAATATGGGAGGGCAAATTTTGGGGTACAACACATACCTTGTGGGTAGTACCTTTGACTTCATGCTCGTGACATCGAACCTATGAACCCCCATGTTTGTGATCTTGTGTGTGATTGTTGCATCATGCACTCATGCACCCATAAGCATCCTTTAAAACATTTTTTTCAAGGGACTTAAAGTTGACTTTTTGCAAATAAATCAGGCACTTTTGACCATGGATTCTGGAAAAAGAAAGACTCAGAAGTACAGTTTCAAGGATCCCAAGATAGATGAATTGATGAGTTTATCTCCCGAGATCGACAATTCTGCAAATTTTCGAAAGAAATATGGATCCATCATATCTCTTATGAAGCTCAAGGTGATGGAGGGTACTCTCTCGACTTTGGTCCAGTTCTATGGTCTGATGTATCGATGTTTCACTTTCCCTGACTATCAATTGATGCCTACATTAGAGGCGTACTCTTACCTATTGGGTTTTCCTATTACTGATCGTGTTCCTTTCAACGGTTTAGAGGGAGAGCCTATGTCTCATGAGATTACTGTTATGGTTCATTTGGGTAAGTCTGAGATTGAGGTCCACATGACTACCATAGGAGGAATCAGAGGATTACCCGCTCAGTTTTTATTGGAGAAAGCTCGCTACTTGCTAGGATAAAGAGTATGGTTTCTTTTGAGGCCATCTTTGCTCTACTTGCCTATGGGTTGTTCTTATTTCCTAACGTCGACAAATTTGTGGATATCAACGCCATCAGGATATTTTTGATTGGGAATCCATTCCATACTTTATTAGGAGATGCTTATTGAGATGTCCTACCGAGCAGACTTGAAATAGAAAGATGACCTAATTGAGATTCTCGAGAGTCGTGCTATAGAGATGATGGAGAGGCAAGAGAATTTATTTTCCTCTAGAGCTCAATCAGTAATTCATTGTTCACTTCTTAACTCTAGTTATTAAAAAGAGGATGCCGACAGGTATGCAGAAGAGAACAAGCGGTTAAAGGATCAGATTGCAAGACTCACGGGAAAGCGTCAGTGTGTGGAGAAATCTTCATCAGCGTTGCCTTCTTAGGATTTTAGATTCTATTTTCTCTTGTACATTAGATTGTTGAAACTTTTACTAAAAGTTTGTAATCCATTTTAAAGTTATTATAATAAGATTTTTAGTGTTTCAAAATGTGTTAGTACTTTATTATTTGCAAATTTTCTGTAATTCTTTGAGTCCCTTGAAATATTAATAACAATAAATAAATCATTTGCATTGCATATCATGCATCATATTGCACATATTTCTTGCATTTATGTTCATACCAACGTGTCTTAATGCGCTTCTTTACTTTGTTCAACAAGGTGTCTCACCAGTATAATACTCGGCCTAATTCCAGGAAGAAAATGGAGAATCTTGAACAAGAGAATCGCGAGTTGCACGACGAAGTTACTACTTTGAAGGCCGGTATGGCCAATATGACTTCTTTAATGGATTCGTTGGTGGCTGCTCAGAATCATCCACCACTTGCTCAGCCTCAACAGACAACGGTCACTTCTGAAGCTCCATCAATTCCCGTTTATGCTACTCCAGTTACTGTTGCTCAGAATCGTATGCCTCAGGGTTATCCGTGGGGAATGCAAGAAAATTTCATGCCAGAAGGTTATAATCTTAATGCTCAAGTTGCTCCACCTTTTCAAGCTTCTGCGTCTCCTGCACCTCCTATGGTGCATGTTACTCCTGCTGCTAGAAATGAGATCCACTATACTGCACCTCCTTCAGTGAATGATGTGTCGTTTGGTAATGGTGAAGTTTATCAACTTGTTCCTCCACCGAGTGAAAGTAAGGGTTTCAATGACCGTTTGGATGATTCTCAAGACTAGTTCAATGAGATATAGAAGGAAATGAAGGCCCTTCGAGGAAAAGAATTATTTGGACAAAATGTTAGTGAACTCTTCCTAGTTCCTAATGTAAAGGTGCCAGCAAAGTTCAAAGTGCCAGAATTTGAGAGGTACAAGGGTAACTCTTGTCCTCGTGACCACCTACTGATGTATATCAGAAAAATGTCAACCCATACTGATGATCATCGTTTGCTCAATCATTTCTTCCAAGATAGTTTGATTGGTGTCGCTCTGAAGTGGTACATGAGTTTGGACAGTAGCAGTATCCACACCTTCAATGATCTGGGGGAAGCCTTTATCAAGCAGTATAAGTATAATATGTTCATGGTGGCTGACCATGACCAGTTGAGGGTAATGTCTTAGAGAGACAAAGAGTCATTCAAACAATATGCGCAGCGTTGGCATGAGATAACTACCCAGGTGGTGCCACCTATAGGAGAACAAGAAATGACCAAGGTCTTCCTGAAAACCCTTGGATAATTTTATCATGAAAGGATGGTCGCTAGTGCACCAAGTGATTTTACCGAAATGGTGAGCATGGGTGTTCGTTTGTAAGAAGCTGTCAGAGAAGGGCGCTTGACAAAAGATGAATGGACAAAGAAGTCGTCATACAGGTCCTCTGGAAAGAAGGAAAGTGAAACGAATGTTGTTATTGGGGAAAGGAAGATTAGGCCACCTAGAAGACATCATCGATACCAGCAACAAGTCGTATCTATGACTCCATTCGTTAATGTAGATCCAACCACAATTACCTATCAGAGACCATCTCCTCAGGGGAATCAAGGGCAAAGTTAGAAGAGAGAAGCCTTTGACTCAATTCCAATGAGCTATGCAAAGTTACTTCTGGCTTTAATTTAGAAGAAGTTGGTTCAGACCAGACATCCCCCTGTTATACCTTCACCACTTCCCTAGCATTATAAGGCAGACCAAACAAGTGCTTTTCATTAGGGAGCACCAGGGCACAGTATTTAGAACTATTATCCTTTGAAATATGAAGTACAAAAGATGGTGAGATCTGGCCTTTTATCCTTTAAAGATGTTGGCCCTAACGTGAAAGATAATCCTTTGCCAAAGCATGGAGGAGCAAATGATGTAAACATGGTTGCTGGTTATCCGTGGGACTTCCATATTTTATATATCAACTTGGTTAGAGGGGATCTGGTGAAGATGCGTGTTGATCTCTAGGAGTATAGTTATTATACGTACGACCATACTGGTTGTAGTATTTCCAGCACAAACATCCAGGGATGTGATAAGATAAAAGTTGATATTTAGGAAATGGACGAAGGCATCATTCATATAATTAGGCCAGGGGTAGAGTACGAAGAAGATGTAAATATGGTTTTTGGATGTCCGGGAGAATTCTAGATTTTTGACGTAAATCATATGAATGAGGATTTGGTGCAGTTACACGCTACCTTCTGTCACATGGATGGCCAAGAGAAACACCATTATGGGTCTTTCCAGGTTTTCTGCAGAGATTCTCGTGGTTGTTCCATTGTGCGAAGGGGTGTTCAGTTTTTATTTGATAATGGTATTATCAAAGTCTCGGGAAATAGAGATGATTACAACGAGATTAACATGGTTGAAGGTTGCTTTGTCGAGACTGTGTCGGATGATGAGTATGCTTCTGCATATGAATTCTTTTCCTCTAAGTAAGATATATTCTCCAGCAATGATTATGTGATGTCTAAGTATTCTGAAGAAGCGGTGAATGTTATTGTGCCTTGTTTCGGTGTTCCTGCCCCCAGAGAAGTTTAATACCATAGCAAACCAGTTATTGCTCCGGTGGTGATCTGCTTGCCAGGTCATTTTCCTTACGAATCGGACAAGGATGTGCCATATAAATACAACACTACAATCCTTGAGGATGGTGTGGAAGTTTCCATCCAACCTTTGTCTGATATCAAGAATATTGCTGAAGTCAGCTGAGTGACCCGCAGTGGCCGTGTTTTCGCACCTGTCATTCGAGGATATGTTAATGTTAATAAAAAGGTTGTTGAAAGTATTGAACCTAAGAAAGCAGTGGGGGATCTAGTTTTACTACTCTGGAAAAAGATGTGGATGATATATTAAAGATTATCAAAATGAGCGACTATAGGATCGTAGATCAATTGTTGCAGACTCCATCAAAGATATTTATTCTAGCTTTGTTAATGAACTCTTCTGCTCACAGGGAATATTTAATGAGAGTATTGGATCAAGCTTCCGTAGAAAGTGATATGCATTTGGACCAATTCAATAGTGTCATAGGGAATATTACATCCTGTAATAACCAGAGTTTCTGTGATGACGAGATGCCTGATGAAGGAAGGAATCATAACTTGGCTCTCCATATCTCCATGAATTGTAAGAATGGTTCATTGTCCAACATGATTATTGACATTGGGTTTGCTTTAAACGTCATACCGAGGAGCACACTCATGAATTAAAAATACCAAGGAACTCCCATACGCCTGAGTGGCATAATTGTAAAAGCTTTTGTTGGATCGAGGAAGTCTGTCATCAGGGAAGTAAATTCTCCTATTCATATAGGCCTACAATTATTTCAGATTACTTTCCAGGTTATGAATATTGTGCCCGCTTACAGCTTTTTACTGGGGAGAACATGGATCCACGAGGCAGGGGCTGTCACTTAAACTTTGCACAAGAAGCTGAAGTTTGTTCGTGAAGGAAAGTTGGTCATCAAAAATGGAGAGCAGACTTTTTTAATATCTCATTTGTCCTCTTTCAGTGTTGTGGAAGCGGATGAAGTTGTTGTTGGAACTTAGTTCTAAGATTTATCCATTGATAATGTGAGGAAAATGAGGATTCTATAGCCTCATTTAAGGATGCTCAAGAAGTAGTGCATAATGGCCCTAGCAAGGCGTGGGGGGAGATTGGTCATCCGCCCGTGAATAAGAATATAGTTGGTTTGGGATTCTCTGTGAAGAATAATAAAAGTGATATTATGAAGCCGAAGTCTGCTTTGGGAAAATATCAAGACATTTTTCATAGCAGAGGTTATCTTCATCCAACTGTTCCTAGGATAAATGCAATTCTGGAAGGTGAATCAGAGCAAGAGATGCCGAATTACGTGACGCATGGAGTCAGAGTTCAAAACTGGATCACTATTGATGTTCCCTCTTGCATTCATATTTCAAAGTAATTTTTTTTGTTAATCTTTTCAAAAATCTTTCACTCTGCTCAAGGTGAAAGTATTTATATTGTATGGGCATAACTGTTGTTTTGATCTTTAAAATCTTTAGAAAAGTTGTTTTTTATTCCCAAAATTATGTCTTTATTCTTTGCTTTTTTCTTGGAAATTGGTAATTAGAAAAATCATTTAAAAATAAATAATATATGTAAATAGATCTGCATAATCACTTGCTATATGTGTCAGTTTCTAAAAGAAATCTTAAATCATATGTGCAGATTAATTAAAGAACAGGTTTAGTACAATGACCCTGCACCCTTTCCCAACTTTGAATATCCTGCGTATGTGGCCGAAGAAGAAGAATATGATGAAATCCCAGAAGAGGTTTCACGGTTGCTTGAGCGCGAGGAAAGTACCATTCAGTCGTATAAAGAGCCGTTGGAGACGATTAATTTGGGTTCAGAGGAGGATCTAAAAGAAGTTAAGATTGGAGCATTGCTTCATCCCGACGTGAAGAGCAGATTGATTGAATTACTGAAAGAGTATGTGGATATATTTTCTTGGTCATACCAAGACATGCCCGGATTAGATACTGATATTGTGGAACATCGTTTGGCGCTAAAGCCAGAATGCTCACCAATCAAGCATAAGCTGGGAAGAACTCACCCTGATATGGCAGTGAAAATTAAAGAAGAAGTCCTAAAATAGATTAATGCCAGTTTTCTTGTAACATCAGTGTACCCTCAGTGGATTGCCAATATTATCCCAGTACCAAAGAAAGACAGAAAAGTTCGCATATGCGTTGATTATAGAGATTTAAATAAAGCTAGTCCAAAAGATAACTTTCCATTGCCACACATTGATATGTTGGTTGATAGTACAGCAAAATTCAAAATATTCTCGTTCATGGATGGATTTTCCGGATATAATCAAATCAGAATGGCTCCTGAGGACATGGAAACAACAACAATTATCACTCCCTGGGGAACATTCTATTACAGAGTGACGCCCTTCGGGTTGAAGAACACTGGTGCAACGTACCAGAGGGCTATGACAACCCTAATCCATGATATGATGCACAAGGAAATTGAGGTATATGTTAATGATATGATTTCAAAATCTCAGACTGAAGAAGGGCATATAGAAGATTTTTTGAAATTGTTTCAGCATTTGAGAAAGTATTGTCACCATTTGAATCTAAATAAATGAACCTTTGTTGTTCGATCAGGAAAATTTTTCGGTTTCATTATCAGCCAAAAAGGAATTGAAGTTGGTCCTGATAAAGTTAAGGTAATTCAAGAAATGCTTGCACCAAGAACTAAAAAGCAAGTTAGAGGCTTCCTTGGGCGTTTGAATTATATTTCCATATTTATTTCCGATATGACTTCAATATTTGATTTGATCTTCAAGTTTTTAAAGAAAGATAAAGGTTGTGTATGGAAAGATGATTTCCAAAGGGCATTTGAAAGAATTAAAGAGTATCTGCTTGAACCTCCTATCTTGCTCCCGCCTGTTGAAGGAAGACCATTGATTATGTATCTGACAATATTAGATAATTCTATGGGCTCTATTTTGGGACAACAAGATGGAACAAGGAGAAAAGAATATGCCATTTTTTATCTCAGCAAGAGGTTTATTGACTGTGAGTCACCATATTTTATGCTAGAAAAGATATGTTGTGCTTTAGCTTGGGCGGCAAAGCGGTTGCGAAAATATATGTTGAATCATATTACATGGTTGATTTCCAAAATGGATCTAATTAAGTATATTTTTTAAAAGCCTACTCTTACTAGAAAAATTTCTCGATGGCAGATGTTGTTGTCTGAATATGATATTGAATACCATATTGAGAAGGCTATAAAAAGCAGTGTGTTGGCAGATTATCTTTCTTACCAACCGGTTGATGATTATCAGTCTATTAAATATGATTTCCCTAATGAGGATGTTATGTTTTTGAAGATAAAATATTGTGTTGAAACTTTGCCTAGGGAACGTCCTGATTCTGAATCCCGGTGGGATGTGGTGTTTGATGGAGCTGTGAATGCTTATCGGAAAGTAATTGGTTCTGTGATTATCAATCCTCATGGGTCACATATCCCTTTTACTGCAACGTTTCCATTTGATTGTACCAACAATATGGCAGAGTATGAAGCTTGTATCATGGGTCTCGAAGAGGCTATAGATCTCAGAATCAAAATTCTAGATGTATATGGAGATTCAGCTTTGGTAATAAATCAGATTAAAGGAGAATGGGATAATCGTCACATTGTCTTGATTCCCTATAAAGTCTATGCTAGAAGATTATTACCATTCTTTAATAAAGTTGAATTCCATCATATTCCCAGAGATGAGAACCAGATGGCAGATGCTTTGGCCACTTTAGCTTCTATGTATCAAGTAAATACTTGGAACAATGTGCCTCATATCATAGTGCAATGTCTGGATAGGTCGGCTCATGTGTTTGCAACAGAAGGAACGTTAGATGAAAAACCTTGGTATTATGATATCAATCATTTTCTCCAAACTCGGGAATACACGGCTGGCGCGTCAAACAAAGATAAAAAGACATTGAAAAGGTTGGCAGGCAACTTTTTCCTCAATGAAGATGTGCTATACAAAATAAATTATGACATGGTCTTGCTCAAATGCATGGATAGACATGAAGCAGACATGTTGATGCATTAAATCCCTGAAGGTTCCTTTGGTACTCATGCCAATGAACATTCGATGGCAAAGATGATACTTAGGGTAGGTTACTATTGGCTGACAATGGAATCCGACTATTGTAAATTTACAAAGAAGTTCCATAAGTTCCATATTTACGTTGAAAAAATTCATGTTCCTCCAACGCTTCTCAATGTTATTTCTTCCTCATGGCCTGTCTCTATGTGGGGTATTGACATGATTGGAATGATTGAACCCTATGTGTCGAATGAACATCGTTTTATCTCGGTGGCAATTGACTACTTCATCAAATGGGTGGAAGCAGATTCTTATGCTAATGTCACCAAGTTGGTCGTAGTACGTTTTATCAAGAACAATCATATATGTCGGTATGGTGTGCCATGCAGGATTATCACTGAAAATGGCTCGAATTTGTAATAACAAGATGATGATAGAACTTTGTGAAGAATTCAAGATTGTTTATCACAATTCATCTCCCTATAGGCCAAAGATGAATAGGGCTGTTGAAGCTGTTAATAAAAATATCAAGAAGATCATCCAGAAGATGGTTGTTACCTATAAAGATTGGCATGGGATAGTCCCTTTTGCTCTGCATGGATATCATACATCCGTTCTTACTTCAGTAGGGGAAACCCCATTCTCTCTTGTGTATGGTATGGAAGAAGTGCTCCCCGTTGAGTTTTAAATTCCCTATTTACGTGTGATAATGGAAACCATGTTTTCATAGGATGAATGGGTTCAGAAAAGGGTTGACCAATTGAATTTGATTGAAGAAAATAGAATGACAGCCTTGTGTCATGACCAATTATACCATAAGAGAATGAAGAAAGCTTTTTATAAGAAGGTCAAGCCTCGTGAATTCAGAGAAGGCGACCTCGTGCTCAAGAAGATCATGTTTTTTAATGTTGATTCTAGGGGCAAGTGGACTCCCAATTATGAAGGCCCATATGTTGTCAAGAAAGCCTTCTCTGGCGGTGCATTGATTCTTGAAACTATGGATGGCGAGAGTTCCCACGTCCTATGAATGCCAATACAGTCAAGAAATACTTCGCCTAAAGAAATAAAATAATAACTCGCTAAGTCGAAAAACCGAAAGGGAGGCTTAGGCAAAAAAAGAGTGTCTCGGTAGGTTGAAAACCTGAAAGGGCGGTCTAGGCAAAAATAAGAGACACAAACATAATAAATGTTCCCGCTAGGTTGAAAACCTGCAAGGGAAACCTAGGCAAAAGTTAGGGATTTCTTGGCAAGTAACTGCGTCAAATAATATTTGATCATTGAAGCACCAATCTTCTTGGATTCTCACCACACTTCAAGAGAAGTCGCTGCTCAGGAATTCAAAGTTGTTAGGGAGAATAATGGGCATTGCAGTTCAATGTATATTTTCCAATATACTACAATATTCCAAACATTGTAATCATCTATGGGGTCTCGCCATTCGTAGACTACCATTCTATTAATAATGTTTGAGCTTTTCTCCAATTCTTTGTAATTCTTATTTTATTCTTCTTGCAAAGATTCCATTTATTATTGATAATAATTTTAAAAATAAAGAAATTAAACAACAAAGTTGTTTTTGAAAATAATTTACAAATTACTTTTTACCTTAGATTTTGTGACTCAAGAAAAACAAAACTAGTGATTCCCAGGACGGACGAACTCTAAAATTTTGAAAGTATATATTCCCCAGGAAAGTTCTCTCAGGTCAATCTTGCTGGTATGCGCGTGATCTCTTTTTTTCCTAGATAGTTGGAGATGTTACCAATTTATGTATAATGTGGTGTTAGGTTTGTGATCCCATTTTCCCCAGTCAAGTCTTGGTTCATTTGTTTTCCTCCAGGGTGAGTATTTTGATTTTGGGTTTTGTATGGTCTGAAGCCTCTATCCTGGATTCCCCGAGGAGGTCTTCACTCATATGACGGGAGATCCTTCTCCCTTTATGCATTGAGGTGGAATCATTTGCAAAACATCACCCTTTTACATTTATGACATTATTGTTGTTGTTTGTTTCCCATGTAACTAGACGAAGGCACTATCTTCTCTAAGAAGTGTTAAAACAATTGTTAACTTTTTGGGTTTTCTCCCACCAAGTGATGGGTTTGATTTAAAACCCCCATAAATTTGATTTCTTAATGTATTGTTTAACTTCTTAAATCCCCAGGTAAATTTGAGATAATATTTCTCTCTGAAAGTTGTTATCCCCGTGTGGTTTTAGAATTTCTCCCTAGGGAAGTTTGTGTAATCATCACTTTTGGTATTGAAGAATGTATTTTGGGCTCGCCTGACGATATGGTATTGAACTCCCCAATGAAGTCAACACAAGATCCGCAATTGATATCTCGACAATGTGGTTTTCATCTTCCCTAGTGAAGTCAGTATTCTAATCACCACTGGAAATCTAGACTTTGAAACATTATTTTCCCCATTGAAGTCTGAATGATATTCCTAGGTGAAGCCTGGAGGAGGATGCGATATCCTTGAATCTAAACTGGTTTATTATTATGATTATTTTCTAATTATGTTTGTTCCCAGAGGAGTTAAGCCACGAAAATAGGAATCTGTTTCCTCAGTTGGTGCTTACTTTCTTATGAAATTTTCATCCTGGACGTGATTTAGCCGAGTATTGACGTTACCCAAGCTGGTTTTGTCTGGTTATTCTCAGTGATGTATGTCTGTTTTATGAGCATATACATGATAAAATTCATACATTCATACATACATCAAGTATAACTGAATTAAAATTCATTGCTCATTTGCACTCATTGTTATTTTTGATGGCATATTACCCTATTTGTAGAGTTATGTTACCCTCTATCCAATTAATTGTCAACCTTATGCAGAAAGTGTATATCCTTTCAATTTACCCACTGAGTTATCTCTCGTGGAAGAATTTTTTTTAACCTTCTTATTCGGCTCATTATCTGGTTAGATCCATTTTTCCCTTTTGAGTTTATTTCTCATCGAGTGCTATCTTGGTTGACTGTTTCACTCTGGTTTATTTCTGGTTTGAATTTGTGATTCCTGGCAATGTTATTATTCTATTTTCTGCAGGCTTTGGGCCCTGGTTTGAGAATGTGCATTTATTTTAGCACGAGAAGACTTTATCTCCTCAGCGTGAATATATTAGCATTTCTCCAGAAAAGTCATATTTCTTTTCCCAACAGGCTTCTTAAAATAGCAGATGGCAGGTCTCTTTATTTGAGCAACCTGTACTTCCCCAGTAAGTTTGTTAGTCCCTAGAAAAGATTCATGTTTGTTTACTCCAATGAATGATAGTCTCGTCATTATGGGAGATAGTTTGTTGTTGAGGTTTGTTACTCTGATGAATGGTAGTCTCGTCATTATGGGAGATATTTCGTTGTTGAGATTTGTTACTCCAATGGATGGTAGTCTCGTCATTATCGGAGATAGTTCGTTGTTGAGATTTGTTACTCTAATGGATGGTAGTCTTGTCATTATGGGCGATGGTTCGTTGTTGAGATTTGTTACTCCAATGGATGATTGTCTCGTCATTATGGGAGATAGTTTGTTATTGAGATTGGTTACTCCAATGAATGGTAGTCTCGTCATTATGGGAGATAGTTTGTTGTTAAGATTTTGTTACTTCGATGAATGGTAGTCTCGTCATTATGGGAGATAGTTCGTCATTGAGACTCACTTTGCTCTGAAGAATTCGTATGTTTCCAGTCATAAGTACTGAAGCTGGTCGTTTGTGACCCACCCTAATATTGGTACTTTCTGGTACTATCCTACCATTTCTTTCCCCCTGTGGGTCGACGTTACCTTTTTTTCTATCTTCTCAGTGAGTGGATAGTTTACAGTTATTTGTCGATCACTATTATCCTTTACATTCTCTCCTAAATATTTGAGTTGATGTTTCTTTATATCCTCCTTGGGCTTTACCCCCAATAGAATCGAGTCTTCTGTTCACCAATAATTTATTTTCCTTGTCGAATTTTCTTTTGATCCTTTATTTTATTTTCTATTTCCCCAGCGGTGTCCCGTGTCACCTTTGGATCTGTTTGTTTGCATGCACAATCATAAGCATTGTGTGGCCTCTTAGGGCCAAAAATAGGGTTGTTATATATTTAAGTGTATTCAATCGCGCCGACACGAAGATTTTAACCTTTGTAAATCCGGATAGAAGACACTTAAATAAGGGCACCTGTTGTACCCAAATTTCTGCCTCTAAGATTCCTCTGTCATCTATTATTAATTCAATCATGTCAAGATCACACTAGGGTTTGATTCTTCTCCCTATCTTTAGGTTTTCTCATGAGGGATCACCAAGAACTTTGACCTGTATATTGTTATCATATAGGTTTTGTCTTGATTAACTTTTAACTAACAAATACAATGAATGTTTTCTCTAATTGATGATATTATAGGTGAGGGCCCAACACATTTCATCAGGTTGATTTATAGATTCATGAGTTTATTTACATGCCTTCTTCAACAAAGGTCTACTATGATTTATCATGCCTCAATTTGTCAAAGAAAGTCAAAGATGCAAGGATTGGTTGAAGAAGTTTGACCTAATTGGATAAGTTCTTGATTTCTTGATCACAAGTGCATAGCTCTCTCAATTCTTAACATTTGGAAGTGGTTATTATTTCTATGGTTTCTTATTATCATCCGTAATAACTTCTATTCACATAGAAAAATTGATTGTGCAAGAAATATTGTCAAAATTGAAAGGGGTTTCCAAGTTACTTTTGTGCTTTAGGCGCAAGGGTTTTGAACTTCTAAGGGCTATATCTTGTTCACATTTTGAAATTTTTGAGTGATTCCAAAGATATGCTTATGTGATACGGTGGCAGAATCGACTGTTATACTGGTTTTGCATTTGTGTTTGCAAATGTGCGGTAAGCAAGAGTCGCCACCGACTTTTCTTTTATCCAACAAAGGAAAGGGTGAACAGAACAGAAAAATACCTTTTTCGAGAGTTTCTGAGTAAGGGGGTAGATTATGGAAAGGGATTGTGTTATCACCCTTTCCAGTTATGGTTTTCCATGGGCTCTTAGGTATTTTCTCATTTTGAAAATTTCTTTCATGTTTGTGTGTTTTGAAAAGTTTGTTTGCTTTATGCTAACTCTTGTATCAGTCCTCAAGAGTGTTGATAAAGCATTTTTTTTTAAATATTTCGAAAGTGTAGTGTGAAAAATATTATTTTTGAGCAAGTACCTAACAGTTATCTACCTACTCGAAAAAGGTGTTCTTTTCCTCCATTCCTTTAGATAGTGCTATCCTACTATTAGTGAGTAGGTAGCCCTATCATTGGATGTTGAGGGACTATCAAAGGGAAGTTTACGGTCACTAAGACAATTGGGCAAGAACACTTAGTAATTGTCCTAAAGTTCTAAGATCACTTTTTAACCAAGGCGACGTCGAAAGGGTTATCGAGGGAGTTGTGATCTCTTGAACTAAAGGACAGCCACTAAAAATTCTCACGTTTCGAGAATTGTGACCATTTTTGAAGGCAACCAAAGTGGGAGATACCATAGGGGTGAGCATGTGCAAGTGTACTGATTCAGTTCATTTATCTTGCGCATTTAGGGTTATCTAATTGTTTTCTTTTCAGTCTTTTTCATGCACACCTAATTACTAGCAGTTAATAGTGCGGAAAGTAAATTGTAGAAAATAAAATTCCTACACTATTACAAAGCCTTGGGGAGGGGGATACATAACCAAAACTTGGGGATAAAGACACTAAATAAGCCCTAGTTTAAACTATTACAAACCAATCAGTTACAATAAATTGAAAAAAACAATAAAACAGGAAAATAATAAATGCGCGAAGATTAAAACAGAAATGAGTTGAAAGAAAAACCTAAAAATCTAATTGATTTAGAAAAAATATTTTTGGTATTTTATTGAGAAAAATATTTGAATTTTTAAACTAATTCTATTTGTTTACTTTAAAGTAAAAAATAGGTTAAAGTAATTAAATTAAATTAATTTACAAGAATCAACTTTAATTGGAAAAAAAACCTAAATATATTTTTTTTGTGATTTTTTATTGATTTTATGATGAAAATAAAAATTATTTTAAAACTATTAAAATAAAAATAAAGAAATTGAAAAAAAAAAATAAGAGAATGGGCCTGATGGTGTTAGGTAAATTATGGAGGTGTATTTGTTGAATTCACTGGTCCCATATCACACAAGCCCAATTCCTGCCTGAGATTCAGTGGTGCTAGCTCCTGGGGGTTCACCGTGGAGGGTTGATTGTTGGGTGTTGAATCTGATCTTGTAGTGATCTGATGGATGAGATCTGGATATGCATGGTGGACGTATTAGGATGCAATCCACTGGATCCTGCAAGAAACGATAACAAAATAGAAAATGGTTGGACCTGGGATCGAACCCAGGTCCCTTCCTTCACACGCTTGCACCCTTACCATATGCGCTTCCAATTCATTAATAATTATAACCACTTAATAATATTATATGTGAAAAAAAGATCAAATCAAGGTCATCAAAAAAACACACGAGTTCAGTGGCCCCACGGGGTTTTAAACAAACCAATAAGATCATATGAAAATGCCATGCATGCCTTCGCCTGGATCAGAGGAGTCAAAGACGTCAGAGCTGTACTCCGATCGTCTTCTCCGGCTAAGCAAATCTTCAAACCTGCAAAAACGTAGGATTAACATGCACAAAGGACCTTACTCCCCTTGAAATTTTCCCAGGAATCCAAATATGGGGTTAGTTTGGTCTGAAGGTCCCTAAATAAGGAGTTTCGCAACCTTCAAATCGTGATGCCCTAACAATGGTATCACATGATGTAAGCCTCAAAGCATTCATGCGAAATGTCCAACATGCCCTAACGGATGTCCTGAACACAGATCAAATCATTAAAACCATCAACAATACATAAATTTCTAGTTTTAATTTTGTCAAACCTTGTTAACTGGTGGTACTTGATCGCGATGATTTGAGATGTTGTGAGCTTTGAGGATGACATGAATGGACTCCTAAGACCTCCAGGAGGATGATAGAGTGCTTAGATCTGGGGAGGACTGATTGAATCGTTGAAACAACTTTCACTTCTTTGGAAACTTCTTTTTGAAACTTTTCTAGGGTTTTAGGAGGCAGCTGCGCATATCCTTTCTCTTCTAACATTGTTGTATATATATGAGGGAAAGATTACGTCAACAAATGTGGTTCCAATATTTGTACATTATAATTAAAAGATATGATCTCAATCTTGCATAAAACTTTCCATATTTGATCCAATCTCATGCCAATCTATTTTGTGAATTTTTTCCAGCTATCCACAAGCTCGTTGGGCCTCCAACATGATCAAATCTCCAGCCTTACACGCCTCATACATTAATCTTGCATTTATTTAATTTATTTTGATTTTATTTAAATAAAAATAAAAAAATAAATAAAATAAAAAACAAACTCAAGCATAATATCAAGCATAAAAAGATAAGCCCATTTAGAAAAAATCCAAGTTCGTTAAATATTGGCTTCATGCACTTTTCCTCTAAGGATGTCCTCTAAACAACCTTTTTGGTTTCATCTTAATTGTATTTTCCATGTTCATGTACCAAGCTTTGGACCAAAAGGTGTTTTTGTTGACTTTTTGAAAGGACCCATAATATCTGAGCTTGTATCTTTCAATTGGTGCATTTATTGAACTTGAGGGCTGAAGAGAAGTTATAGGTAAATGGAACCTCTTCAAAATGAGCTTTGGTTTAAAAATTTCTGATAAAGTATGAGAATGTTATGCCTGGTCAAAGTTTGGTTGACTTTTCCTATAGAAATCCTAATTAGCAATTCTTGACTTTTGATGAATTAGGAGCATTTCTTGAGGAATCATGATCAATCCTAGATCAAATAATGGATATCACTTAAAAATGTTGATGTTGACCAAATATATTGAAGTTTGACTATATATAGGCCACAATTAACTTTTGACCTAATAAAGTTGGTTTTCAAGCATTTAAGCAATTGATTGAGCAAACTTGTAGTGCAGAGCATGAAATTTGTCATGGATAATCTTGACTGCATATTAGGACCATGGAAATCATTTGAGACCATTTGAGCTCACACATCTTGATTAAAATTGAAACTCTAGTCAGTGGTTCATTGCCTTAGGAGGAGAATTTGGCTAGTCAATTCTTAGTCATATTTGGGCAAGTCAGGGACCTCACTGGGCATGTGTTGAGTAAAAAGGGAGGGCAAATTTTGGGGTACAACAGCTTCCCCTATTCAAACTTCTTAAACCTGAGGATGTAGATTAGCTTGTCTGCCTTTCGGGATCTGAAGGTGGAAGATGATTGAACACTAGAGTGCCCAGATATTTGCACTCGTCTGAAGTGATACTGCTGGTGGATAATATCGGGAATGGGATTACAGATGCCATTTGGAAAATATGACAGAAGACTATCGAAGATGAGCTTAAAGATGCCATCCAAAGAATATGATGGAGAGTCGTCAGAGATGGGCTTAAAGATTCCATCCAAGGAATATGAAGGAGAGTCGTCGGAGATGGGCTTAGAGGTGTCATCTAAAGAACATGACAGAGAGTCTTTGGAGATGGGCATAGAGATGCCATCCAAAGTAGATGCTTACTTCATAAGGAGTCTCTTCATGGGGACTCATGTTCTTGCTGTCTGAGGAGGAGTCCGTTGGGAAATGTTTTAGGGGAATAAAGTCTAGGAGCTTCGGTTGTCCATTACTCTAATAGGGAGTTATCTCTTGACTGGAGAGACGAAAGCGAGATGTTATCTGGTCGGGGTCCAGGCTTCATAGCAACTTGTTGAGGATAATAAGGCTGACTGTTATTTGGTCGTATTCCAGGTTTCACAGCGACTTATCAGGGAATATGAAATTAACTGCTATCTAGTTGATCCCAGGATTCGCAGTAATTGTAGACATTAAACTGTTATGTGGTTGTATCCAGGTGTTGTACCCCAAAAGTTTCCCTCTAATTTGTCATGAAAGATACTATCCTAGGGTTTCTCGAATATCTAATTTGCCTCAAAAGTTTATCAGACAGATTCTCTTCCTAGGTAGTAAGTCAACAATTAGGGTTTGGTATTTCCCAAAGAAAATTGAGTCTCCAAGGTTTCAAATGGTCTTCATAGATCTTCATGTCTCCTCAAGGATGTTCGTTCCAAGTTTCAAATCTCGCATTGCAAGTTTGCTCAGTCAAGGGTTCAGATGACTGAAAATGACTCCATTGACCCAAAAGTCGACCTTTTGCGAGACCAAGTTCAAGCGATTGTAACTTCTTCATTATTCGATATTTTTGAGCGGTTCTTCTTGCGTATGAATTTCCTTAACGTCATCTCCAATTTCTCTTCACAAATCAAGAGCTGATAATGTGTGGAGGATCACCAAAATTTGAATACTTTAGAGGTCACTTCATGGACTTTGACCTAATCTTAAGTAACCGTCGTCTGATTTCTAAGAAATGTGATTTCCTCAAATTAAAAGATCTTGAGACGATTATTTCTGCATATGGTCATAAGTGATGTCTCTTAAGAGTTTATCTTCAAAGAACGAAGGAAAATTGTGTTTGGAAGACTTTGAAAGTTATCGAATCATCGCAAGTCATTTGTTTGATTTAGAATGTTCTTAACCACAATTTTTTTCTCAGGACTATGATTCTCACGTTCAAGTTTGTAAATTTTACAAGATTAATGAATGTTCTTAAACCATGTTTGTTTTGGAAATAAAGTTCCATTTTAATCGAGCATGGCATGCGAGTTCATTTTGAATGCAAGTTTGATTTAGACATGATATGAAGATTAAGATTTTGATTTAAATGACCATGGTTTTGGGTTCGAGTTAACCAAGTGGAATTGAATTCTCAAACATTTATTTTGTTTAGAAATTTGATTGGAGTACAAGGTGCATAGTTTACTTGAAATACAAGTTACAAAAAGTCATTTGTGATTGCTTGAAGTTCAAGTTACAAAATCAAGATATATTATTCAAACTATTCAATTGAGAATTTCAAAGTTCTAACAAAATCCAAGATTTGTACAACAAATTTCATCACTCACAAATTTATTCAAGCTTTGTGTTCATTACATTACAAGTAAAATATAAATTACAATGCTTGGTTTACAAAAAGAAATTTTGTTTCTTCAAATCTTCCCTTGCTTCATCTTCAAGAAATTCATCCACACCTCGCCATGGTTTTCTCTTCATTTTACCTCGCTTGCCATCCACTCCTCGTGTTCATGAAACAAGAAAAGGGAAATTAGCAAGCAATCAATATATGGAAATTCAAGCAAGAATGATTTGCAAGAAAAAAAGGAAAACTCATCATTAGGGTTTGTAGTTAGAAATCAGATTTAAAGGTTGTTTGTTTTTAATCATAACCCCTCTTCTCCTATTTTGCATATCACAAGGTTTGGGCCTTGGTTCATAAAAAAGAAAAAGAAAAATTGCAAACATAGCATAAAGCCCAAGGCTGTCTAACAAGCAATAAAATATTGCACCAAGCCAAAACAGCAACCCAAAGGAAGGCTTCTAAAACAGCAGAAACATAGCAACAACTACAAGTCAAACAGCAGCTAGGCTGCCAAATACACAAACAAATAAAACAGGCTGCAATACAGCAGGGTCCAAGCAAAAGCAAGCAGCAAACCTGCAACAAATATTGCAGTAAAACAGCAGTTGCTGTAAACATAACAAGCAAGCTGCCCAAATGCTGCCAAACACACAAGCCAACAAAGCACAACAAATGCAGAATAAAGATAACAGTAACAATAAGTGAAAAAAAACATAACAAGGAAAAACAACAAGGTAGCTTGCTCATCAATCTCAACTACATCATCATTTTTCTAACCTATGCAAACCCTTCAGAAAATTTTGTGAAAAAAAGCAAAATGGCTTTATATTTCATTGAAAGATAAAAGAGGAAAGACACGGGTTTGAAAGATATCATCTAGCTCAAACAACATGCCAAAGTCAGCTCTGTCAAACCTACTATTGCCCTGTCCAAACAGCCCAAGGTTTGCATACAAATAACATTATGAAAACTGCACTTAAAAGGTAGCAAGTCAGCATACCACAAATATTAAAAACCTCAAATCACCCCCCCCCCCCCCCCCCACTTTTCACCTTGATTTTCAATATAATAACAATGACTATTCCACAAGAAGAGAAGAAGGGTAAGGAGGCAAATCAATCAAAAAAAGCATATAAACCAAAAGAGCACAAAAAAGTCCAGAAAACCAAACAAAAGAGAGAACATAATCAATAGCAACTGTTATCCATCACCACAACCTGTATCAAACATAGAGATTGAATCGACTTCAACTCAAATACACAACCCTTTCCAACTGATTTTTCTTCCTCACTCACCCTCAGACACAACTGAACACCATCTTCTATCTCATCTCTCCATCCAGCAAACTCAAAACAACTAGCTTCCAACAGGGAATCGTAAGAAAAGAAGCCAACAAAACTAACAAGAGAGAAAAAAACCAGCAAACGAAGGAGGAAGCCATACCAGAAAGAAAAGCTTCAACAGGTATGATTTCTTTCCCTTATTCTCACACCTCTATTTGCATGCTTTCTGCATCAATTATGGCATGGTTCCTATTTGTAACTGCATTAGAAAAGGGGTAATAAATTAGTAAAAAAAACAAAAAAAAATCATTAGACAGAAAACTACAAAATGCACAAGGGCAAGCCTCCAACCTTCTCCAATCCATCACTGATTCCCCTTCATAAACATTATAATATAAGAAGTTTATGGTTGTAGAGAGGTTTGGACTTAAATCGATAAAAGGGTAGCATCGCTAGGTTGAATCGGTGAGGATGAGAGAGATGAGAGAGATAAGTTCAGGTTACAGAGTTGTTGAAAGGTAAGGATAAGTTAACGATTGAAGTCTCGGTTTAACAAAGGGTTATAGAGATAGAGAGAGAGGGGAGAAGAGAATGATATATTAGGAAGGGAGAAAAGTGTTCAACGCCATTTTGTTTTTCCCTTTCCCAAACATCAACAAACGGCATTTCTGTTTCTAGCGTTTCAAACCCTTTTCCATTTACTTCCCAGAACCGGGTTTAGGCTTTGTTAATTTTTCCCAACCCATTATTTAAGCCTTAATTTATATATTGACAAAGGTAATTAATTAAACGAATTAACAATGGGTGTGGTGGTCAAGGCGTTGGTGTTTGGAGGAGAAGTCTCGGGTTTGAGATCCCTAAGGGACATTTTTTCCGTTTTTCTATTTGTTTGCTTCATTTTTTTCTTTTTTTTTTAAATAAAAACTCCTTGGGCTTTAACCTCTAAAGCCCATGCTTCAAAAAAACATCATAACCCCCCCTTCAGTTTAACACCACCCTTCCATTTTATTTTGTTTTAATATTTAGTTTGGTTTTATTTGTTTTTACTAATTTAATAACTCATGAAATTTTGTAAATAAGTTTACTAATTAATTTTTGTATTTAGTCCTAAATTTGTTTATTTAATTTCTTAATAACCAAAAAACCCTAAAAGACAAAAATATATATACATTTGATTTAATTTCTTTAAACTAATTATTTTCTTTAATAGAATAGATTTTTTAATTCTCTTTCCAAACTTTTCAAACAAATACCAAGAATTTTTATTTCCTTATCTTTACTTTGTTAATTAATTTTACTTTATAAATTTGTTGTAATTTCGATTAATTTCCCAATTCGATTTGGTTGTATTGTTTGCCTATTTGGACTTTTAATCACATTAATCCATCCCCATTTGTAAATTTTTACCCCCATTCCCGAAAACTCTAATAGCGTAGAATTTTAATTTTCGCAATTTACTATTTTGCTTATACTGTATAGTAATTAGGTGTGCATGGAAAGATCTAAAATCAATCGCTAGATAACCTAATTTCAAAGAACAAATTAACTTGAATCAAACACACTTTTCACACGCGCACCTCTAGGGTAACCTCGCTTGTTGCCTCAGAAATACAGTCATGTCCCTCGAATATGGGACACTTTAGCAAAGACCCTTCGATAAAAAAAGATCATAGTCCCTCGATTTCCCTTGATGTTGCCTTCGGTAAAGCGATCTAGTCCGTTGCAAAAATTGCTAAAGTGTCTCACAAGTTACCTTCTATGACTGTACGGTTGACCCGCGCCTGTCCCTTCACATCCAACGATGGGGCTTCTTACCAAATCAATGGTAAGATAGCAACGCCTAAAGGATGAGGAAAAGAACATTAAATACCTTTTGAGTAGGTAGATTCTCTCTTAGTTGCTCGCTTGCTCACAACAAAAAAACATTTTATACACCAACACTTTCATCTTGAAACATTTTCCAAAGACAAGCACTTTGTACGCGTTCTTATAGAAACGAGAGCCATTACAAAGAAGACACATTTTCAAAATCACTTTCAAAAACACATTCCACAAACACATCTTTGAACTATCTTCCAAACAACACTTTGTACGCGTTCTTATAGAAACGAGAACCATTACAAATACATTTTCAAAATACATTCAAAACCCACACCACAAGAACACTTTTAAACAAAGCAAGTGATCTGGCAAGCAACTAAGAGCCCGTAGATAACTATGGATGAAAAGGGTGTTGTTGTACCCCAAAATTTGCCCTCCCATATTCTTCAAGATTTGGCAAGATCAAGCTTCAAAATCTCTCAAGGGTTGCACAGTCCAATTGCCTCCTAATACAATCAAAATTAGGGTTTTGGTTCTTGCAAAGAAATTGAGGTTTTCAAGGGTCCAATCAAGTCCTATATGCCTACATACATTGTCAAGCATCCATATGTCAAGTTTCAAGACTCACAGCATCAAATTGCACAGTCAAAAACCCTAATTGCTCCACAGTCAACTGCAGGGGAAAAATGGTCATTTGACAGTCAAAAGTCAGAATTTTTGGTCAACATCTTATTTTGAAGCCACAATCATCATTTGATCAATTCTTGATCATGATTCCACAAGCATGGCTCAAAAGGCCTCAAGATGCAAAAGTTTCTATTTTTGGACAGCTGAAAAGTCAACTGCAAATTGACCAAGGCATAACTTCTTCATGGTTCATCAAAAAAATCCAATACAAATCTCATTTTGAAGGGGATGACATTTCCTACAACTCTTCTTCACATTCCAAATCCAAGAAATGCTCTCACAAAAAGTTATCAATTTCAACATTATAGGTCATTTTCAAAAGTCAACAAAAAGGCACTTTAAGTCAAAGACCATAACTTGAAATTGGTAAATCAAAATGACATGGGACTAAAGGCATTGGTTAGAGGACTTCAAGACCTTTCCAAAATGTCCAAGAACATGATCATAGCTTCAAAATTGAGCAAGATATGCATTGGAGAAGTTGGGAAATTTTTGGGAATTTTCAAAAGTCAACTTTGCCTAAAAAGCTTCAAATTTGCTAATGGGCCTCAAATTCTTTCTTGAATCATTACCCAAAGCCTATGCACGACCCATTGAGCTCAAAATAATTTATTTTCTTATTTTTAATTAATTAATTGGATTTATATTTATATTAATTCATTTAATTGGTTTTAATTATAAGAAAACTCAAAGATATGCTTTTTTAGATCTTTTTGTGCAGCAAATGTGACTAAGGCAAGCTGGCAATTCGTTTCTCAATCAACAAGACAAGATCTTCCATAATTGGCAAAGTTTCCATGGAAAAAGATTGAAAAAAGATATGATTAGCAATCAAATATTCAAGTCATTAATCCATGGACTTGTGGGCTTATTTTTGACCTAGAATCATTCACATACATATGCATAAGGAAACCCTACTGAGACATACACAAAAGAGCTGCTGCAACCAAATAACCAATTTGCAAATTTTCAAGAGATACTTGAAAACTGAAATCATACTTGCAGTGCAACTCCAGGCCTAAAAATGTTTCCATTACATTACTGACATTGCTAGGAGTCTATTAGCATCAAGAACCAGTCCAAACGCGCAAGGAATCGAAGAACATAAGCCATACGGGTTTCAAGGTTGGAAAATTAGGGCTTTGCATATACCGTAAAATTGGACTTCCAAACCTATATGGATGAACTCGTTGCAACAAGCCTGATTCATTAAGATACTCGCGCTCAATTTATATAAGTTGTGCACGTAATCGCTATTTTCAGGACTTTCAGTTTGTGGGGGTTTAAAACCCCCGCTATCTCATTCATACTTTGCAGGTAAACAAAGAAGAAGACAGGCGTGTCATCACATGGTTGGATAGTTCAAAATCTGGCGCGTTTTTTTGTTTTATACCACTAACATTTGTTTTCTTACATAATAATTGTTGTCTATCATATGTACAAACGCGTTGCCTAGCTCAGTTGGTGGAGGACGTGCCTTGCAAACATTGGGACCTGGGTTCGATTCCCAGGTCCCCCCATATAATTCTTGATTTTTGTCTTAATGCTTTCACATGCAGCACTCCTTCAACGCTCCACCATGCATCCTCAAGCTTAAGACTGCCACGCGCTCATGATGATCAATCCAAGGGCCACTGAATGAATTCCATGGTATGCTCCGGTCAACCAATGTGCACGCAATCCTGGAAAGTCAAACGAGCTTTGTCTTAGTGGGCCAGGATTTCTCAAACAAACCTCCATTTGGGCCTGACACCCCCCTTGGTTTGCATCCTTTTTAATTTTATTTTCTTTTCTTTTCTAATTTTTTTTAATTGTTTTAATTGTTTTTTTTATATAAAATAATTTTCCATAATAAAAACAGAAAAATCAAATTGTAAAAAAAATATTTATTTATTAATTTCATCACTAACATATTTTTGTAAATAAATGACTAACAATTAATTTAGTTTAATTTAGGTTTTAAACTTTAATCTTTTTTTTAATAAATAAAAAAATATATAGAATTAGGTTTTTTGACATTTTCATCTTTTTCTTAATTAATTATTTTCCTCATTATTTATTATTATTAATTACTATTTATTTTTGTAAATAAACATGTAAATTAATTAACTAGTAAATTAGGTTAACTTTAGTATTTTCTTAATAATTAAAATTAACTTAGAATTAGGGTTTTCTCTTGATTTTATTTTCTTTATTTCAATAAATACAAAAACATAAAAACATTTTCTTTTCTTTAATTAAATAATAATTAGGCTTTAATTTAATTTAATTTCTCAAAAGGGTCCAACACCCTCGGATGTTCCAATTTATTCTTTTCGCGCTTTATTTTCTTATTGATCATTATGTAACTGCTTTCCGGATGTAATAGTAATTAGGTTTACCGCTTTTTTTACTTTCCGCGTCATTTATCAAAAACGGGTCTTTGTATTTTTGCGATGTATAGACCCGCGCCTTGTAATAGCGTAGCTTTTATCTTTCCGTCTTTTAATTTTCCGCACTCCTAAATTCTAAATTGCATGAAAGAATGTATGGTAATTAAAAATAACTCGTAGCTCACAATGCCATGATCAAAGATAACTGTTAACATGAAAACAACACACAAATACACACACCACTTCTAGGGTACGCCTCACTCGTTGCCTTCGAAACGTGGTCGTCATGTATAGGATGTTTTAGCGGTCCTTATGTCCATGATCCAGTTGCCTCGAAACAGTTGCCTCGAAACAGTTTCCTCGAAACGGTTGCCTCGGATTAAAAAAAGGATCTAGGACATAAGGGTAGCTTCTAAGGTGTCCTACTGTTGCTTCGGTGACCACACTGTCCCTACAATCGAATTGACCCGAACACCTCCAACGGTGGTGCTACCTACCTCTCCATGGTGGGATGGTACTACCTTAGGGACTTCTACACAGCTTAATTCCTTAGGGTAGGTAGATGACTCATGGATACTTGCTCTCTAAAAAACAATCAAGAATATTTTCACACCGACACTTTCAAAAAAGCTTTCAAAACAAAATTTTCAAACACTCTTGAGGACAGATACAAGAGTTATTCAGAAATCTTTCAAAGAAACTTTTTTTCAAACCCACTCACATTTTGAAAAGCAAACATTTTGAAAACATAAGAGCAAGTATCTAAGAGCCCGTGTATAACCACAGATAGAAAGGGTGCTAACACCTTCCCTTTCTATAAATCTACCTCCCGAACCGAGAAACGTTCTCATAAGGAATTTTGCTGTGATTTTGTCCTGTCCATGTTGGAGAAAATAAAAGATGGTGGTGACTCTTGCTTCCGCGACATTTCGCGAACCAGCTTTAAACAGTCAGTTCTAAATCCACCGATCACAGAACTGGCGACTCTTCTAGGGACACTTAAAGTGAGGTGTACCTTAGGATAGCTCATACTTGTGTTTTCAATTGCTGTGTTTTGTTTGCTTTATTATTATGGGCATTGTCTTGGAGTTTCATAGATCCTAACCCGGATATGGGGATACCCTGTTAGGTAACATAAGCTGTGAGGGACCTGTCCGGCGTAGACCGACATGGGTGAAACAGTGGCTACGTTGGTGTGGCACCTTGGTCTGTACCGATATCCCTTGTGTCGCAACGAGGAGAATATGGGTCTTCTGAGGAGTCATTAAGCACCAACCGACCTTAGAACCCTAATTGACCCAACTTGTCCATAGAACAGTAGCAGTATGCTACACCCATTGAGGCTAAACTCTCGCGATGGTTCTGGCCGCAAGAAAAGATTGCGATGCTGGAGTTATGACCGATTGAGGGTAGTCAGTGATATTGGGATCCTCTAGAACCCGGTTACTTTTGATAGGACAGGTTTTGAGCCCACCAACTTCAAGAGGGTAGTACCCCCAAACTTCATGCTGGCCTAAAATTTAAGGGCTCTCGTGTGTGACTTGTGTGCCTTAAAACTTGAACTACTTGCATCTTCTTATCTGACACATGAGTTTCTTGCAGGTTGTTTACAGTCCTTAATAGGGACTCATTACAGGGCCTACTTACATCACTCCATGCATAGCATAACATCATACCATTGCATACATCCTGCATAAGGACTAATCCATTTCAAGGATCTCAAGGGCTTGTGATGCAGGTCATGATGAATCAAAATGTCTAGCAAGGGGCAAAGGGGATTTATTTTCCTCTAGCCAAGATTGTTCAGAGATCAAACATGATAACTCAAGTCAGGGGCTATGACCCACTGGATATGGTGAGCCTTTGACCCTTGAAGAAGGACTCTCAACAATATGAAGTGCCTTCAATCAAGCCACCAGTTACCAGATTCTAATAATTTTTCTTGTTTACCCCGCGGGATCCTTGAAAACATTGCATGCATATCATACATAACATTGCATTACATGTACCCTTTTACAGGTCTCTTACCTTCTTCGCTATTTATTTCAGCAATGGCTTCCCGATAAGATAACCAAGGTCTTCATGCTCAAGAGACTCAGTTCAGGGAGATCTTCCTAAGCCTATCCAAGGGGCAGGAAGAATTGAGGACACTCCTCATGGGGAATTTGGCCAAGAAAAGTCCCGAGGATGACAAGGACGAACGGTTGAAACATTTGCAAGCCGAGGTGGATACAATGAGAACCCAGATGCTGGGGCAAATGGCTCTCATCCAAGGCTTAGCTCGGGAGCAAGAAGAGTTGAGGACCATGATCAGTCAACTTCATCAAGACAGATGCAACATGAAGCAACCAGTCCAAGTCAGGGACCAGGTCATTGATCAACTTCCAAGAGGACAAGAGTCAGGCATGGTGAAGAATAGACCTCTCCAAATTCTAACCACTTCACAGGTCCAACCACAACCCCGCCCAGAGCAACAGGTTGATCAGAGTAAGCCAAGCAGGTCCATGAGGCAATTCACCCAGCTCAATGTGTCGTTGTTTCAAGCTTTACAACACCTGTTGAGTTTGAATCTGATTACACTAAGAGCTCCTCCCCGGAACCCCAACATCTCTGTCCTAACTATTATCCCAACAAAAGATGTGCATACCACTCTGATAGTCCTGGACATGACACTGCCGACTGCTGGGCTCTGAAGAACAAGGTCCATGACCTGATTAATGAAGGAGCAGTGGATTTCACACAAGAGGGTCAAGTTGGGTTCTTCTACCATCCCCACGGGATTCACCATTTGAAGTAACAAGTCCTGAGATGAGAAGACTTTTGTCCATTAGAATTTTCAAGTTGTAATTTTCTTTTGATTGTTCAAACAATTATCATGTCAAACGCTGTTATTTCATTGATGCATCGCATATGTCTGTTTTGAATCAATATATTCGCATTCGCTATATTCAACTGCTTTCATTTTTTTTTGATGACAACTCTCAATTAACAATTCTAAGCCTCTTGAGGGAGGATTACGAAAACGATACCACAATCCACAGTATGCTTCTGAACAGACCCCGCTGATGAGGCACAAGCATTGTTTCAATTCCTAAACACTGGAGTTATAAGGAAGATAATCCCTCGTCAACCCCTTCGAGCCAAAGAAGTAGGAGTTTTTCTTTTCGAAAATTAAAACCCTTAATCATAACCTGGGGCAGGGTAGTTCTCTCAGTTGATCCGAGTGCATAATGAATAGCACCAAAGAGGTCCTCACAAAATAAAAGACAATGATGGTTCCAAATAATCATAAAAGATAGGCAGTCATTATTTCCCCAAAAAAAATAAAAATAAAGGCCCAATAAGTCAAAACCTATGAAGGAGACTTACAAAAACTGGGGCATCCCGCTGACTGTAATTCCAAAAAGAGGAAACAGTTCAGGAAAAAAAGATATGGATAACGAAATCAAAAAGAAAGAGGTCCTACAAACCCTCAACAAAGGAGAAATGACTGCTTGTTCAAAATAAATTGTCAACATCCGAACCATCACTGGTATATCAACACAAAGACTCAAACAAGGTCTAATGCACGATCAGCTGAGTTTAGGTTTGAAGAACATCACGAAGAACGGGTGGGTATAAATAATTTGAGCCTTTATCCTTTGTTTCTTAAAACCGTGAACCAGGCCACGTTATAACCCTCAAAAAGTCCTAGCTGAAGCATGGGTTAGTTCGAAAGCATACTGTTACGAAAGGTATCCTGACTCCTTAAGGCTTGCGGTAAAATAACGAGTTGACATCACAGTCTACAAAAAATTCACTTGTTTTATGAAAAAATGCATTTTCAAAAACTTCAAGACAGACATAAGCTTTGCATTTTTAATATAACATTGTTTGCATATGACTTTTTTCGAACAGCAGAGAAATTCGCACAAAGAATATCTAGTGAACAAAAAGCACCTCCAACCAAGGGGCATACGTGATCACTGTCCATCATATGGGGCAGTCAGGTCAAGATTCAAAGAATCTCTCAAATGCCAAATACCAGGGGCAAATCTCCATCTGAGTCACTTGGGGCAGTGGACATGAATTCCAGCGACAAATCTGGTATGATCAAACATCTTCTGGTAGTAAGGCAATACAACATTACCAACAGTGACAACTCCCTGCATTCTGAGCACGGACATAGTCGAAAAAATACTACGCACAATCAAAGACCCGCTAGGTTGACACACCTAGGCAAAAATAAGGGCTTCCCGGCGAACCAAAAGGGTTCGAGCAAAAATACGGGATGAAATGAAAAATCTGTATACCCGGCTAGTCGAAAACCTGAAAAGGCGGCTTGGGCAAAAATGGGTATCCCGGTGGACTGAAAACCCGAAAGGGCGGTCCAGGTAAAAATTAGGGATCAAAAGCGTACGACTATGTTCCGTCATCTCGTCACTTGCCTACCAGAAGAAAATTTGTTAATCGACGGTTACCAACACCTCCACAGGTATCTTCTCCCACAGAAACAGGGGCAATAATGAGTTGTCTAAGCGATCTAACTGCTCTACCCACCAAGGTACCAAGGTAAGTTCGGCTGAAGAACGTAACCCAGATACCTTCGCTCCCCGCCGAGTAAGACAAGATTCAACAATTCTCTCCCAAGCAGTTGGTCTCCCGTCAGCCCTACAAGGCACAATATCTCCAGTAAGTCAGTGACACTCTCCCCGAGCAGAGTTAGCCTACAGTCAGCCTCAAGGAAGTTGGATTATCCCCCGAAGATCTCAGTATTCCCCAGTGGAGTATATAAACATTCCTAACAAGCATCCCCGGAAGTCTTGATCTAAGATTGTTCCCCGGCGGTATACCAGACATCCAGTGGAGCCATTCCCTAGTACAGTCCAAAGTCTCCCCAGAAGAGTTGAATCAATCTCCCCAGTAGATTTCTGGAAGCTTATCCCCAGTAGATTTTGGAAGCTTATCCTCTGCAGAGTACATACGTCTCTCCCCGACCATGTTCAAAGGTTATTCCCCACCAGGATATAACTGGGTTATCCTCAGCCAGTTGCCACGGAAAGATCGTCCCCGGCGAAGTCTTCCTATCCCCAGCGGAGTTCATCAAATCTGCCAATAGAGCTCAACAAGGGTATCCCCAGCAGAGTTATCATCAACCTCAGCAAAGTACCTCTCTCTTCCCACAGAATAATTCCCCGCAGAGTAATCTATTCGCCAAGTTTATTCCCCAACGGAGTCATCTTATCCTACTGGTATTCTTGCAACCATCACCCCAGCGGAAACGAAGAACTCTACTCTTCAACATCAGCCCAGGGTTCAAGCTCTCGGCATTCGTCAAGGATTTATTTTCCTAGACAAAAACACATTCATAAACATCACATCTTCATACATTATAGCATGCACATACGCATCATGGACCTACAATCTCATTTATTTCGATAACGTCATGCATTTCATACATCATGGCATTGCATATAACTAACGTTTTGTCTTTTCAGGACAAAGGTCAATACAAAGATGATTACTATCAACTGTCGCAATTCCAGATTCGATACCTGTATCTTGCCAGGGCACGTCTGAAGAGTTTGAAGATCCGATTCCTGTATCTTGCCAGGGTGTATCTGTTGACGACTAATTCCAGACTCGATTCCTGTATCTTGCCAGGGCACGTCTGAAGAGTTTGAAGATCCGATTCCTGTATCTTGCCAGGGTGTATTTCTTGACGACTAATTCCAGACTCGATTCCTGTATCTTGCCAGGGCACGTCTGAAGAGTTTGAAGATCCGATTCCTGTATCTTGCCAGGGAGTATCTGTTGACGACTAATTCCAGACTCGATTCTTGTATCTTGCCAGGGCACGTATGAAGAGTTTGAAGATCTGATTCCTGTATCTTTCCAGGGTGTATCTGTTGACGACTAATTCAAGACTCGATTCCTGTATCTTGCCAGGGCACGTCTGAAGAGTTTGAAGATCCGATTCCTGTATCTTTCCAGGGTGTATCTGTTGACGACTAATTCCTTACTCGATTCCTGTATCCTGCCAGGGCATGTCTGAAGAGTTTAAGGATCTGATTCCTGTATCTTGCCAGGGTGTATCTGTTGATGACTAATTCCAGACTCGATTCCTGTATCTTGCCAGGGCACGTCTGAAGAGTTTGAAGATCCGATTCCTGTATCTTGCCAGGGTGTATCTGTTGACGACTAATTCATGACTCGATTCCTGTATCCTGCCAGGGCACGTCTGAAGTGTTTGAGGATCCGATTCCTATATCTTGCCAGGGTGTATCTGTTGATGACGAATTCCAGACTCGATTCCTGTATCTTGCCAGGGCACGTCTGAAGAGTTTGAAGATCCGATTCCTGTATCTTGCCAGGGTGTATCTGTTGACGACTAATTCCAGACTCGATTCCTGTATCTTGCCAGGGCACGTCTGAAGAGTTTGAAGATCCGATTCCTGTATCTTGCCAGGGTGTATCTGTTGACGACTAATTCCAGACTCGATTCCTGTATCCTGCCAGGGCACGTCTGAAGAGTTTGAAGATCCGATTCCTGTATCTTGCCAGGGTGTATCTGTTGACGACTAATCCCAGACTCGACTCCTGTATCTTTCCAGGGAACGTCTGAATAGTTTGAGGATCTGATTCCTGTATCTTGCCAGGGTGTATCTGTTGACGACTAATTCCAGACTCGATTCCTGTATCTTGCCAGGGAACGTCTGAAGAGTTTGAAGATCCGATTCCTGTATCTTGCCAGGGTGTATCTGTTGACGACTAATTCCAGACTCGATTCCTGTATCCTGCCAGGCCACGTCTGAAGAGTTTGAAGATCCGATTCCTGTATCTTGCCAGGGTGTATCTGTTGACGACTAATTCCAGACTCGATTCCTGTATCCTGCCAGGGCACGTCTGAAGAGTTTGAAGATCTGATTCCTGTATCTTACTAGGGTGTATCTGTTGACGACTAATCCCAGACTCAATTCCTGTATCTTGCCAGGGCATGTCTGAAGAGTTTGAAGATCTGATTCCTGTATCTTGCCAGGGTGTATCTGTTGACGACTAATTCCAGACTCGATTCCTGTATCTTGCCAGGGCACGTCTGAAGAGTTTGAAGATCCGATTTCTGTATCTTGCCAAGGTGTATCTGTTGACGACTAATTCCAGACTCGATTCCTGTATCCTGCCAGGGCACGTCTGAAGAGTTTGAAGATCCGATTCCTGTATCTTGCCAGGGTTTATCTGTTGACGACTAATTCCAGACTCGATTCCTGTATCCTGCCAGGGCACGTCTGAAGAGTTTGAAGATCCGATTCCTGTATCTTGCCAGGGTGTATCTGTTGATGACTAATCCCAGACTCGATTCCTGTATCTTTCCAGGGCACGTCTGAAGAGTTTGAAGATCCGATTCCTGTATCTTGCCAGGGTGTATCTGTTGACGACTAATTCCAGAATCGATTCCTGTATCCTGCCAGGGCACGTCTGAAGAGTTTGAAGATCCGATTCCTGTATCTTGCCAGGGTGTATCTGTTGACGACTAATTCCAGACTCGATTCCTGTATCCCGCCAGGGCACGTCTGAAGAGTTTGAAGATCCGATTCCTGTTTCCTGCCAGGGTGCATCTGTTGACGACTAATTCCATATTCGATTCTTGTATCTAGCTAGGGCACATTTGTGAGTAACTGATTGAAGATTCAATACCTGTATCCAGCCAGGGCACATCCACATGAAGAGTTTAAAGATCAACCCCTGTAACAGGCCAGGTAATTATCTTCCTTTCTCAGGTACGCAAGTTTCTCGCTAAGGAATCTCTTACGCGATCGACACCTAGATGGCATCTATAAGCCCATCCTCCCATCCACATACCAACATCTCCAGATGGCATCTATAATCCCATCCTCCTATCCATCATCTCTCCAAATGGCATCTGTAAGCCCATTCCCACCATCACCTTGCTGACACTCTACTATGAGAGTGCAAATTTATGGGCACTCTAGTGTTCAATCATCTTCCACCTTCGGATTACGAAAGGCACGCCAGCCAATCTACATTCTCAGGTCGAAGAAGATTGAACAGGGGCAACTGTTGTACCCCAAAATTTTCCCTCCCATATTCTTCAAGATTTGGCAAGATCAAGTTTCAAAATCTCTCAAGGGTTGCACAATCCAATTGCCTCCTAATACAGTCAAAATTAGGGTTTTGGTTCTTGCAAAGAAATTGAGGTTTTCAAGGGTCCAATCAAGTCCTATATGCCTACAAACATTTTCAAGCATCCATATGTCAAGTTTCAAGACTCATAGCATCAAATTGCACAGTCAAAAACCCTAATTGCTCCACAGTCAACTGCAGGGGCAAAATGGTCATTTGACAGTCAAAAGTCATAATTTTTGGTCAACATCTTATTTTGAAGCCATAATCATCATTTGATCAATTCTTGATCATGATTCCACAAGCATGGCTCAAAAGGCCTCAAGATGCAAAAGTTTCTATTTTTGGACAGTTGAAAAGTCAACTGCAAATTGACCAAGGCATAACTTCTTCATGGTTCATCAGAAAAATCCCATCCAAAGCTCATTTTTAAGGGGATGACATTTCCTACAACTCTTCTTCACATTCCAAATCCAAGAAATGCTCTCACAAAAAGTTATCAATTTCAACATTATAGGTCATTTTCAAAAGTCAACAAAAAGGCACTTTAAGTCAAAGACCATAACTTGAGATTGGTAAATCAAAATGACATGGGACCAAAGACATTGGTTAGAGGACTTCAAGAACTTTCCAAAATGTCCAAGAACATGATCATAGCTTCAAAATTAAGCAAGATATGCATTGGAGAAGTTGGGAAATATTTGGGAATTTTCAAAAGTCAACTTTGCCTAAAAAGCATCAAATTTGCTAATGGGCCTCAAATTCTTTCTTGAATCATTACCCAAAGCCTATGCACGACTCATTGAGCTCAAAATAATTTATTTTCTTATTTTTAATTAATTAATTGGATTTATATTTATATTAATTCATTTAATTGGTTTTAATTATAAGAAAATTCAAAGATATGCTTTTTTAGATCTTTTTGTGCAGCAAATGTGACTAGGGCAAGCTGGAAATTCGTTTCTCAATCAACAAGACAAGATCTTCCATAATTGGCAAAGTTTCCATGGAAAAAGATTGAAAAAAGATATGATTAGCAATCAAATATTCAAGTCATTAATCCATGGACTTGTGGGCTTATTTTTGACCTAGAATCATTCACATACATATGCATAAGGAAACCCTACTGAGACATACACAAAAGAGTTGCTGCAACCACATAACCAATTTTCAAATTTTCAAGAGAAACTTGAAAACTGAAATCATACTTGCAGTGCAACTCCAGGCCTAAAAACGTTTCCATTACATTACTGACATTGCTAGGAGTCTATTAGCATCAAGAACCAGTCCAAACGCGCAAGGAATCGAAGAACATAAGCCATACGGGTTTCAAGGTTGGAAAATTAGGGCTTTGCGTATATCGTAAAATTGGACTTCCAAACCTATATGGATGAACTCGTTGCAACAAGCCTGATTCATTAAGATACTCGCGCTCAATTTATATAAGTTGTGCACGTAATCACTATTTTCAGGACTTTCAGTTTTGGGGGTTTAAAACCCCCGCTATCTCATTCATACTTTGCAGGTAAACGAAGAAGAAGACAGGCGTGTCATCACATGGTTGGATAGTTCAAAAGCTGGCGCGTTTTTTTTGTTTTATACCACTAACATTTGTTTTCTTACATAATAATTGTTGTCTATCATATGTACAAACGCGTTGCCTAGCTCAGTTGGTGGAGGACGTGCCTTGCAAACATTGGGACCTGGGTTCGATTCCCAGGTCCCCCCATATAATTCTTGATTTTTGTCTTAATGCTTTCACATGCAGCACTCCTTCAACGCTCCACCATGCATCCTCACGCTTAAGACTGCCACGCGCTCATGATGATCAATCCAAGGGCCACTGAATGAATTCCATGGTATGCTCCGGTCAACCAATGTGCACGGAATCCTGGAAAGTCAAACGAGCTTTGTCTTAGTGGGCCAGGATTTCTCAAACAAACCTCCTTTTGGGCCTGACACCCCCCTTGGTTTGCATCCTTTTTAATTTTATTTTCTTTTCTTTTCTAATTTTTTTTAATTGTTTTAATTGTATTTTTTATATAAAATAATTTTCCATAATAAAAACAGAAAAATCAAATTGTAAAAAAATATTTATTTATTAATTTCACCACTAACATATTTTTGTAAATAAATGACTAACAATTAATTTAGTTTAATTTAGGTTTTAAACTTTAATCTTTTTTTTAATAAATAAAAAAATATATAGAATTAGGTTTTTTGACATTTTCATCTTTTTCTTAATTAATTATTTTCCTCATTATTTATTATTATTAATTACTATTTATTTTTGTAAATAAACATGTAAATTAATTAACTAGTAAATTAGGTTAACTTTAGTATTTTCTTAATAATTAAAATTAACTTAGAATTAGGGTTTTCTCTTGATTTTATTTTCTTTATTTCAATAAATACAAAAACATAAAAACATTTTCTTTTCTTTAATTAAATAATAATTAGGCTTTAATTTAATTTAATTTCTCAAAAGGGTCCAACACCCTCGGACGTTCCAATTTATTCTTTTCGCGCTTTATTTTCTTATTGATCATTATGTAACTGCTTTCCGGATGTAATAGTAATTAGGTTTACCGCTTTTTTTTACTTTCCGCATCGTTTATCAAAAACGGGTCTTTGTATTTTGGCGATGTATAGACCCGCGCCTTGTAATAGCGTAGCTTTTATCTTTCCGTGTTTTAATTTTCCGCACTCCTAAATTCTAAATTGCATGAAAGAATGTATGGTAATTAAAAATAACTCGTAGCTCACAATGCTATGATCAAAGATAACTGTTAACATGAAAACAACACACAAATACACACACCACTTCTAGGGTACGCCTCACTCGTTGCCTTCGAAACGTGGTCGTCAAGTATAGGACGTTTTAGAGGTCTTTATGTCCATGATCCAGTTGCCTCGAAACAGTTGCCTTGAAACAGTTGCCTCGAAATGGTTGCCTCGGATTAAAAAAAGGATCTAGGACATAAGGGTAGCTTCTAAGGTGTCCTACTGTTTCTTCGGTGACCACACTGTCCCTACAATCGAATTGACCCGAACACCTCCAACGGTGGTGCTACCTACCTCTCCATGGTGGGATGGCACTACCTTAGGGACTTCTACACAACTTA
Organism: Vicia faba; assembly: GCA_948472305.1. Classification (NCBI taxonomy): domain Eukaryota; kingdom Viridiplantae; phylum Streptophyta; class Magnoliopsida; order Fabales; family Fabaceae; genus Vicia; species Vicia faba. The sequence goes on from OX451738.1 coordinate 730,115,920, forward strand.
ATTCCTTAGGGTAGGTATATGACTCATGGATACTTGCTCTCTAAAAAACAATCAAGAATCTTTTTACACCGACACTTTCAAAAAAGCTTTCAAAACAAATTTTTCAAACACTCTTGAGGACAGATACAAGAGTTATTCAGAAATCTTTCAAAGAAACTTTTTTTCAAACCCACTCACATTTTGAAAAGAAAACATTTTGAAAACATAAGAGCAAGTATCTAAGAGCCCGTGGATAACCACGGATAGAAAGGGTGCTAACACCTTCCCTTTCTATAAATCTACCTCCCGAACCGAGAAACGTTCTCATAAGGAATTTTGCTGTGCTTTTGTCCTGTCCATGTTGGAGAAAATAAAAGACGGTGGCGACTCTTGCTTCCGCGACATTTCGTGAACCAGCTTTAAACAGTCAGTTCTAAATCCACCGATCACAGGTGCTAATACCTTCCCTTTTCATAATCTACCCCCGAACTCAAGAAAGCATCTATAAAGGTATTTCTTGTTCTTTTCAGCCTTTCCTTTTGGATAAAAGAAAAGTTGGTGGCGACTCTTTCTATCCGCACAATTGAGATCCAACGCAAAACCACCAAGTCAATTTTCCCACCGTGTTACACCAGGTTTCAATGATTTGAAGAAATTAAGCTGTTATTTGGTTGGGTCCAGGCTTCAACTTGAATCTGAGGTATATAGTTATCTGGTCGGGTCCAGGCTTCAGTGATTTGAAGAAGTTAAGTTGTTATCTAGTTGGGTCTAGGCTTTAACTTGAATCTGAGGTATACCGTTATCTGGTCGGGTCCAGGCTCTGGTGATTTTAAAAAATTAAACTGTTATCTGGTCGGGTCCAGGCTTTACAAAAAATGAAGTTAAACTGTTATCTGGTTGTTTTCCAGGCTTTGCAGCAACCAAAACTATTATTTGGTCGAAATCCAGGCTTCACAGTAATTGAACAAGTTAATTGTTATTTGGTCGTATTCTAGGATTCGCAGCAACTTAAACTGTTATCTGGTCAAAATCCAGGCTTTACACTAATTCAAGAAGTTAATTGTTATCTGGTCGTATTCCAGGCTTTGCAGCGACATAAACTATTATCTTGTCGAAATCCAGGCTTTACAGTATCTTTAACTGGATAAGAATCAGAAAATATTAGGGTCGATTTAACTGAACCAGAGAAAGTATCTACTAGAGAAGAATCAGAATAAATCATGGGTCAATTTAGACTGAACTAGCAAAGGTCTTGAATATGATCTTTTGAAGAAAATGCTGGAATAGCCCTTTGTCAGAGGTAACCTTTGAAAATATTGTCAGGTCATAAAAGTAGTTTACGATGTTTGTTTATTGATCTTTCCTGAAAAGGTAAAGAGTTAGTCATATGCAATGTCATGCTGTATGAAATGAATTGTGTAATGATGTTCTCAAATTAAATGAGATTGTGATGTATGCAGTATGTGTGCGCATGCGACGATGTATGAACATGGAATGCTATTGCGACAATTCTTAGTCTGGGAAAATAAATTCTCGACTGCTACTGGAGTGTATTGGGAAGTTGAACCCTGGACTGCCGTTTGGTAGATCAGGAAAGTGGTTCTTTAATTTTCGTTGGGGATGATGAATGGAGATGACTTTTCGGGGATTTCCTCTTTCCGTTTGAGGGTACTCTATCGGGGATCTTTGAATTTTGCTTGAGAATGCTCCGCCGTGGAGAAGATGCTCTGTTGGAAGATCTTACAAATGTATAGAAATAAACTCAGTTGGGGGATGAACTTCCACAGCTAGAGAAATACACTCTACCGGGGATGAAGCTTTATAAACTGTTTGAGATTATGAAACTTAGCTGGGGAACATGGATTTCAACTCTCTGAGGGAACTTTGTTGGAGGAGGTAATTCCTGCTTGGGGAAGAAGAGGTTATAACTTCAGTTGTTTTGATTCTGCAGGGACATAGACATCACAAGGATGTATGCCGAAGATGTAGCGGTAAATTTGCGGTAGAACGTCTCTGCCCCTGTACCTGCTGGAGAAAGTAACTACAGGGACTGCAAATGGCTTTTTAGACTTTGTCTCGTTTCTTAAAGTCATTAGAAACTGTCTTTCTGTTTTTTATGCAAGTATTTGTAAACAGTAACCATATTCAAATGCATTTGTCAAAAATAATCATTGGACATTTTTTGCAATACAAAAGAGAAAAATTAAAAACGAAAAGTTTTGTACTTTCAAAGAAATGATTTGTATTGACTTTGAAGTTTTCCTATAATAGGTGTTTTTTGTACAAAGAGAGTGACATATAATAGGAGAATTCCGTCGTGAAAATGAAAACTAAACAAAATAGTGTACAAAGAGAAAACAGCTATGTGTAATAATCCCATTGAGTTTCAATTCTGCTATTGCCCTTATGTCCTTGAGAATCTCATCACTTTGCTACTTGTCTGAAGTTGACTGGATTGATTTGTACCGTTTGAGCTTGATAGTTGATACTGAAGTCTGGTTGTAAGTTAATCCAACGGGACATAGTTATATGCTTTAAATCCTTAACTTTTCCCTGGACCTCCCTTTCGGTTTTTCAGTCCACCGAGATACCCTTTTTTGCCCAAGCCGCCTTTTCAGGTTTTCGACTTGCCGGGTGTACAGATCTTTCACGTATATCCCTAATTTTTTCCCGAACCTTTTTGGTTCATCGGGATCCCCTTATTTTTGCCTAGGCCAGTCAACCTAGCGGGTCTTTATTCATGCGTAGTATCTTTTAACTATTTCTACATTTACAGGGTGAGGAAGGTCGTCACCGTCCATAATGGTTAAGATCATGGCTCTACCAGAAATTATGTTCTTGATTAAAAATGGCCCTTCGTATGTGGGAGTCCATTTTCCCCTGGGATCACCTTGTGGCAGAATGATGCGTTTGATTACCAGATCACCAACTTGATATACCTGATGTCTGGCCTTCTTGTTAAAAGCCTTGATCATACGCTTTTGATATATCTGACAATGACAAACAACCGCGAGCCTTTTTTCATCAATCAAGTTCAGTTTGTCAAGTCGGGTCTGGATCCAATCATCTTTATTCAAACCTACATCCTTCATGATTCTTAAAGAAGGGATCTGGACCTTAATAGGTAGGACAGCCTCCATACCATACACCAGAGAGAAATTTGTTGCTCCTGTTGACGTACGTGCTGAGGTGTGGTAACCATGAAGAGAAAATGGTAACATCTCATGCCAATCTTTATATGTCACCTTCATCTTTTGGATGATCTTCTTGATATTCTTATTAGCATCCTCCACAACGCCATTCATATTCGACTTGTAAGGAGAAGAGTTATGATGCTGGATCTTGAATTGCTTACAGAGCTCGATGATCATAGTGTTGTTGAGATTTGTACCATTATCTGTAATGATTCTTTTGGGGATACCATACTGTGATACGGTGGGATAACTGACTTGAGGTTTTTGTGTTTTATTGCAAATGTTGCAGTTAGCAAGAGTCGCCACCGACTTTTCTTTTATCCAAAAGGAAAGGTGAAAAATCACAGGAAAGACCTTTGAGATTGTTTCTTGAGTTCGGGGGGTAGGTTATGAAAAGGGAAGGTATTAGCACCCTTTTCATCCATGGTTTTCCATGGGCTCTTAGTTACTTGCTAGATCACTTGCTTTTTGTTTTTAAATTGTGCTTTATGTGGTTTTGAAAGTATTTTGTAAAAGAGGCCATTGTTTAGGCAATCTTTGTAATGATTCTCGTTCGTAAGAATGTATACAAAGATGTTTGTCTTTTTTGAAAATGTTTTCAATGTTTGTAAGATGTTTTTGAAATGTGTGTGTTTGTTTTGGAAAATAGCAAGGATGGTTGTTTTCAAATGGAGCAAGTAACTAGAAGTAATCTACCTACTCAAATGTCTTATTCATTTTCTATTCCTTTGACATTGTTGTCTTACCATTGATTTGGTAAGCAACCATATCCTTGGATGTAAACAGGACGGGCGTGGGTCATCTTATAACCATGATTAGCAATGTTGCAAAGTATGTTAGCATTTTTGAGGGACCAAGGTCATTTTGTAAGGCAACTTAGAATAGCGTCATCGAGGGACTATGATCTTATATTTGTTTGTTTTACCAAGATACTTCGCTTGCGTAATATGGCTATTTTTTGTATAAGGAAACCAAGTGGAGAAACCCTAAGGATGCTTGTGTGCAAGTGTGTTATTTTCATGCTTGATTTTGTCTTGGATTTAGGGTATTTCTATTTGATTTGTTTTGATCTTGTCATACAAGCCCTAATTACTAGCATGGTATATAAAAGCGGTAAATTATGTAATTTAAAGGTTACTACGCTATTACAATATTTTATGGGAGGGGGCAATACAAATTATGAATGGGGATTTGCAATAATGTAAATTTAATTAATCTATTACAACTAAATCAAATTTGCACGAATATTTGAATAAATAACATACAATATAAATATGAATTGGTATGAATGCAAGAAAAAGATTTTTGTTTTGTTTTTCATATGCAAAGAATTTTGACCTAATTCTAATATCTTAAGAAAAGGAAATTAATTCTTCAAAATGTGGTTAACCCTAATTTCTAATTTAAAAGAAAATAAAGTTCCTCAAGTATTATTTTTTGTGTATTTTTGGTATTAAAAATAATAAATAATATTTTATGAAAATATTTAGTCATTTTATATGTCAAAATAAATATTTACAAGTATAAAGGAAAAGGAATAAAATATATTTAAGTTTATTTTATATTATAAGTTTGTTTAAGAAAAATAATTAGTATATAATTAAATAAAAATATATATTTTTTATGTGAAAATAAATAAAATCCAATATTTATCATGTTCTTATATTTTTTTAGGATTTTCTATGTTAAAGAAAATATTTAATAAAATAAAAATGAAACTAAAAACAAATAAATAAATGTATGGGCCAGGGGGTATCCTGAGTAAACAGGATGTAAGCATTAGAAGAAGAAAAAATGAAGCCCAATAGTTGAGCCCATGCTGCAAAAATGAGAGAAATGGCCAAAAGTGAGAAAATGTGCAAAAAGGCAGGCACCAAGGCTCGAACCCATGACCTTGGCATTCTCAGCGCGCTGCCTTGCCACTGGGGTGGCTGTACATCCGTTAGTTCAAATGAAACAAGAAAAATATAACACATAATGCCTCCTTGCCCTGTACTTCATCTTCTTCCTCAAGCTGGCCAGAACCCCTGTATCTTTCTCATTTCTCCATGAAAATGGAAACTTCCAACATGAAAATAATAGTAATCATTCCCACGATTTCAACCATGTAAGTCATGTAAACTAACAATCAAAGATCAAAGGGAATTTTAAAGCCCCTAATTTTAAACCTAAATTTTACAGAAATTTGAACTCTAAAATTCTCTATACACAATGAATATAAATGAATTCTATGCACATGGTTGGCTTTAGCACAATAATATCTACATGTTCCTTTCACAAATCGTGGCTAATGGATGCCTGTATGAAGAGATAAAAGTTGGAGTTCTTGTAATTGCAAGATTCTCAAGTCATATTTAAAGCATTTGTTTTGATGAAGACAACATGGATATCAACATTCAAAGGATGTGCAAAAAATCTTATCAATATCATATACAAAGTCTTGAAGATTAGAAGAAGAATTATTGAAAGAATCAACAAATGTCAAATGGTATAAATAATTCTTAAACTTGAATATACATGTTCACAAATATGCATTCATAATCATATACATATCCCACATTTTAATGTTAAGAAAAACCTTGTTTGAAATCTTTTTCAAAAAGAATTTTTGAAAATAAACTTTCAGGAACCGGTTCCTCCCTAACAGGGAACCGGGTTCCAAACTTGTTCAAAAAACACCTCCCTGGAATTTGTACCAGGAACCGGGTTGTACCAATAGGGGAACCGGTTCCTGCGTAATGTAACACCCCAGTTTCAATTATTTGATTTATTTAAATTGGGAAATTATTTTATTAGAATTAATAAAATAAAAAGGAATTATTTATTTTGGAATATTTGAAGAAAATAAAAGAAATAAGAAAACATTGGGTTTTTAAGTTATTGGGCTTGGATGTCGTTAGTAAAGAGTGGGGGTGCAAAAGAAATAAGGATATGTTTTGGAACTCAAGTTATTTTCTCATTATTCACGATAACACAGAATTTGGGAAATTTGGGAAGCTGAGCTCTGAAGGTGCGAAGAACGAAGAACATCGCTCAAAGAACTCAAGCTGCAATTTGATAAGGTAAGGGGGGCTACTACTCAATTTACATTTGCTTATGGGTTTAGATGCAATTGGTTGGGTAATCGTAGGATAATCCCATTTTCTCTGATATTCTTAGTGATCGATAACTTTAGGGTCGAATTTCGTTAGAAAGGATTAGGTTCCCTAAAGGTTGTGAATCGATTAAGAAATTAATCCCCATTGTTGATTTAGATCGAAATTGTATGATCGTGAGTTTACCTTAGGTGTTCTAGGGATAACCTCAATGTTGTTAGGATTTCCCTAAAGGACGGGTAATATGTAACTTAAGGTCAATTTTAATAAAACTTGTTGTTGATGAAAGAATTGTTGATAAAATAGGATGTTTTAAAAATGAAAATTCTGAGTTTTGATTGATTTTGGAAAATGAGACCTTAAGTGAAATAATGTTGTCCTTAAGATTGGAAATTGGCTAACATAGAAGGGAATTGTGTTCCAATTGATGTGTTGCCTTGAGTTATGCATAATTGATGTTGTTATGTACCGAAATGCACGTTTTGGCTGGTATTTTTCGTGTTTGGCTGCTGTTCTGAGCTGCTGCAGGTACAGGAAATTTTGGGTTCGCGCTCATCAACACGGGCCGTGTTGATTCACACGGGCACCCGTGTTGATCTACTGGATGGGTAAAGAAAATGTGTTTCCAGACACATTTCAACACGGGCCGTGTTGATTCACACGGGCACCCGTGTTGATCCCCTGTATTGGCAAAATAACGTGTTTCTGGACACATTTCCACACGGGCAGTGTTTATTCACACGGGTACCCGTGTTGAACCTCCTGTGTTGGTTTCTGAATTTTGTTTTCTGTGCATGCTGTTATGTACGGGATTGATCCTGTTTTGATGTGCAGTGTTTGATATGTTTTGAATGTGCTGTTTATTGATTTCCTAGTGTTGATTGATGCTTGTATCGAATAACGTTTGTATGTTATGATACCAACACTACGTAGATTTTATTGTCATGCTTTGAGATGATGTTAACAAGCATGAATTGTGATATAACTTGATATGATGGGTTGATGTTTAATAGTATGTTGAGTGATTACATGCTATCCATATCCTGTTATGATTGACGTTGTTGATGTTGCATGATATGTTTTATTGATGTTAATAGTATGCTAAGTGTTACATACTTTACATATCATGTTGCATTTGTTAATTCCCATTGTGTGGAATTAACATGGTGGCCAATATACGTGTCCGCGATTTAATGGAACGTTGAGGTGGTAGCCGTGTCCGCGATATAATGGAACGGTGAGTTATCCGTGACCCGAGATTTAATGGGGCGGTAAAATGGTACCACATGCATGGGTGTGTTGCATTATATTGAATATAACATGAATGGATGGTTTTCCAATGTTGTATTTAATTGATTGTATGCATGTGTTGTTGCTGAATTGTTAATGATGTTTGACGCTAATTATAAGTATGAAAAGTAATGTATTATGAATATATGAGTTGTAAAGGTTTTCGTAAACTATGAAACATGCTAACTGTTTGGGTGATGCTTATGGTTTTCTGAATTGATTGTTATGAACGTATAATCAAATGTATAGTTGAGATGCTCACCCTCACTGTTGAATATTTCAGATTGAGGAGCTTCGTTCAGGTGCTTGGCGAAGGCTTGTTGTTTCTAGTTTATTTCCGTTTAAGTATTGTCCGGGTCATGCTCTGATAGTTGTAACTCCGGGAACGTTTGTTTGTCGAGATGCTTTAGTCAGACTCGTTTATTTCCTTATGTTTGTTATAATATGATGTTGATATATTCCAGGTGTTAATCCCTGATAATTGAAAATATTATAACCTTGGTTTTATTAAATATAATAGTCCGCTGTGTAAACATGTATGAGTTGCTTTTATGTTATGCATTACAGGAACTTATTTTTATTAAAAGAGAATTGTGACATCCTCGTTAATACATGTACTCTGAAAATATGATTTTAATTATTTGCGAAATTTTGTTCGGGGTTTAGAGGGTGTTACAATAGTGGTATCAGAGCATAGTCGGTCGTTGCGACCAGAGTCTTGAGTCATTCATTCCTTTTGTATGCGATTAGTGTAAGGCAACACTGTCGATACTGTATTCTGATGAGGAGTATGTTTTAATTCTCAGGAATATGGCTGGAAGAGGTAACGGACGAAATGATGCTGCACTCGCTGAGGCTTTGGGGATGTTAGCTGGTGTACTTGCTGGAAATCCAAATGGAGGCGTGATTGGTGCTGATAGGCAATTGGGGAACTTCCAAAGGAACAATCCTCCGTTGTTCAAAGGTACACATGACCCTGAAGGTGCTCAGAAGTGGCTGAAGGAAATCGAAAGGATTTTCCGTGTGATTGATTGTGCGGAAGATCTGAAAGTCAGATATGGTACGCATATGTTGGCAGAAGAGGCCGACGACTGGTGGGTTGCAACAAGGACTAAAATGGTTCAGGATGGAGAGGCACTGACTTGGGCTAACTTCAGAAGGGCTTTTCTGAGGAGGTACTTTCCTGAAGATGTTCGGGGAAGAAAGGAAATTGAGTTTTTGGAGCTTAAGCAGGGCAATCTGACTGTTAGTAAGTATGCTACTAAGTTCACTGAGCTGGCAAAGTATTATGCACACTACAACAATGATGAGGCTGGAGAATTCTCTAAATGTATCAAATTTGAGAATGGTCTCCGAGATGAGATTAAGCAGGGAATCAGGTACCAGCGTATTCGTAGATTTTCTGATCTGGTGGATTGTAGCAGGATCTTGGAAGAAGATATTACCAGGACTAGGTCGTCTCACTCTCGTGGGGCTGTTGATAAAAGAGGAAAGCAACATATGGACCGTGGCAAGCCATATGGTAGAGGTAACCAGAAATCAGGTGGATGGAAAAGGCCTAGTGGGGGAGATTCTAAGGCTCCTATTAGATGCTACAGGTGTGGTGAGTTGGGTCATCATATTCGAGATTGCAAGAGCGATGAGAAGAAGTGCTATAAATGTGGAAAGACTGGTCATTTGTCTATTTATTGCAAAGGGAAGTCTATCACTTGTTATTATTGTGGCAAAGAAGGTCACATTCGTCCGCAGTGTCCTAAGCCTAAGAAGGATCAGTCAGGTGGAAAAGTGTTCGCTTTGTCTGGATCTGAGACTACTCCAGAGGATCGATTGATTAAAGGTACGTGTTTTATTCATGGCACACCTTTAGTTGCAATTATTGATACTGGTGCAACTCATTCTTTCATTTCCTTGGATTGTGCTGAGAGGTTGAAACTGGACATATCTGGTATGCGAGGTAGCATGGTTGTTGATACTCCTGCATCGGGTTCAGTGACAACTTCACTTGTATGTAGGAATTGTCCTATTGAGATTTTTGGTAGAGGTTTCGGTATGGATTTAGTGTGCCTACCGCTTGAGCAAATTGATATTATCCTTGGAATGAACTGGTTGGAATTCAACCGGGTTCATCTGAACTGTTTTGCTAAGACGGTGCTAATGTGTTTATGTTACTTGCTTCGTTAGATGCAACAGGAAAGGCCAGGAGTGGAGAATTGCCAGTGGTGTGTGATTTTCCAGAAGTATTTCCTGATGATGTTGGTGAGTTACCTCCTGAGAGAGAAGTGGAATTTTCTATAGATTTGATTCCTGGTACGAGACCGGTGTCGATGGCACCATATCGTATGTCTGCGTCTGAGTTGGCTGAATTGAAGAGTCAGTTGGAAGATTTGCGGGAGAAGAAGTTTATTCGTCCAAGTGTTTCGCCTTGGGGTGCTCCGGTATTGTTGGTTAAGAAGAAAGAAGGTTCTATGAGATTGTGTGTTGATTACAGGCAATTGAACAAGGTAACCATTAAGAATCGGTATCCACTACCGAGGATTGATGATTTAATGGATCAGCTAATTGGAGCCAGTGTATTCAGTAAGATTGACTTGAGATCTGGATATCATCAGATTCGTGTGAAAACGGAAGATATTCAAAAGACTGCTTTTCGAACGAGGTATGGGCATTATGAATATTCTGTTATGCCGTTCGGAGTTACTAATGCACCTGGTGTTTTCATGGAATATAGGAACAGGATTTTTCATCCGTATCTGGATAAGTTTGTTGTGGTTTTTATTGATGACATTCTGATTTATTCCAAGAATGACGAAGAGCATGCGGAACATCTCCGAATTGTGTTAGAGTTGTTGAAAGATAAGAAGTTGTATGCAAAGTTGTCCAAATGTGAGTTCTGGCTGAATGAAGTTAGTTTTCTTGGACATGTGATTTCTAAGAATGGTATTGCAGTGGATCCTACAAAAGTAGAAGCAGTATCTCAGTGGGAAGCGCCGAAGACTGTTTCTGAAATCAGAAGTTTTCTTGGTCTTGCAGGTTATTACAGAATGTTTATCGAAGGATTCTCAGAGTTAGCATTGCCGTTGACAAAGTTGACTCGTAAAGGACAAGCGTTTATTTGGGATTCTGAATGTGAGAAAGGTTTCCAAGAATTGAAGCGGAGATTGACTAGTGCTCCTATTCTGATTTTGCCGAATCCGGTGGAATCTTTTGTGGTTTATTGTGATGCATCTCTGATGGGTTTAGGTGGTGTTTTAATGCAGAATCAACAGGTTGTTGCGTATGCTTCGAGACAGTTGAAGGTTCATGAAAGGAACTATCCTACTCATGACTTAGAGTTGGCAGCAGTTGTGTTTGTCTTGAAATTGTGGAGACATTATCTGTATGGTTCGAGATTTGAAGTGTATAGTGATCATAAGAGTTTGAAGTATCTTTTCGATCAGAAAGAGCTCAATATGAGGCAAAGAAGGTGGTTGGAATTTCTCAAAGATTATGATTTTTGTTTGAATTACCATCCTGGTAAGGCAAATGTGGTTGCAGATGCTTTGAGCAGGAAATCCTTGCATATGTCTATGATGATGGTTCGTGAATTGGATTTAATTGAACAATTCCGAGATTTGAGTTTACTTTGTGAAAGTACTCCAAAGTGTGTTCGTTTGGGTATGTTGAAACTTACTAGTGGTATTCTAGAAGAGATCAGGATCGGGCAGAAATCCGATGTTAATTTAGTTGATAAATTGACATTGATCAACCAAGGTCAAGGTGGTGAGTTTAGAATTGATGAAAATGATGTTATGAGATTTGGCGATAGAGTTTGTGTTCCTGATGTTGCAGAAATCAAGAAGAGTATATTAGAGGAAGGACATCGCAGTGGGATGAGTATTCATCCGGGTGCCACGAAAATGTATCATGATTTGAAGAAATTGTTTTGGTGGCCGGGAATGAAAAAGGAAATAGCTGAATTTGTGTATGCATGTTTAATCTGTCAGAAATCAAAGATTGAACATCAGAAGCCGTCTGGATTTATGCAACTGATGTTTATTCCAGAATGGAAGTGGGATAGTATTTCTATGGATTTTGTATCCGGGTTACCGAGGACTCCTAAGAATTGTGAAGCGATATGGGTTGTGGTGGATAGACTGACTAAGTCTGCTCATTTTATACCGGTGAGAATGGATTACTCAATGGAGAGATTGGCACAGTTGTACATTGAGAAAATAGTGAGTTTGCATGGAGTTCCTTCTAGTATTGTGTCAGATAGAGATCTGAGGTTCACTTCGAAATTTTGGGAAGGATTGCAGAAGGCTTTGGGTACTAAATTGAGGTTGAGTTCAGCTTACCATCCTCAGACTGATGGACAGACGGAGAGGACGATTCAATCGTTAGAAGATTTATTGCGTGCTTGTGTTTTAGAGAAGGGTGGAGCTTGGGATAGCTATTTGCCATTGATTGAATTTACTTATAACAATAGTTACCATTCGAGTATTGGTATGGCTCCGTTTGAGGCATTGTATGGTAGACGGTGTAGAACGCCTTTGTGTTGGTATGAATCTGGAGAGAGTTCAATAATTAGGCCAGAGATTGTTCAGCAGACTACTGAAAAGATCAAATTGATTCAATAGAAGATGAGAGCTTCTCAGAGTCGTCAGAAAAGTTATCATGATAAGAGGAGAAAGAATTTAGAATTCAGTGCTGGAGATCATGTGTTTATGAGAGTTACTCCGATGACGGGTATTGGTCGAGCGTTGAAATCTAAGAAGTTGACTCCGCGTTTTATTGGTCCGTTTCAGAATTACGGAAAGAATTAGAGAAGTTGCTTATCGTATTGCTTTACCTCCGAGACTTGCGAATTTGCACGATGTTTTTCATGTTTCTCAGTTGAGGAGATACATTCCAGACCCATCTCCTGTAATCCAAATAGATGATGTACAGGTGAGAGATAACCTGACAGTAGAAACATTGCCTATGAGGATAGAAGATCGGGAAGTGAAACAGTTAAGGGGTAAAGAGATAGCATTAGTGAAGGTTGCTTGGGGAGGTCCAGCAGATGGAAATATCACTTGGGAACTGGAGAGCCAGATGAAAGAGGCTTATCCGGAACTGTTCGTCTAAGGTATGTTTTCGAGGACGGAAACTCTTTTAGTGGGGGAGAGTTGTAACACCCCAGTTTCAATTATTTGATTTATTTAAATTGGGAAATTATTTTATTAGAATTAATAAAATAAAAAGGAATTATTTATTTTGGAATATTTGAAGAAAATAAAAGAAATAAGAAAACATTGGGTTTTTAAGTTATTGGGCTTGGATGTCGTTAGTAAAGAGTGGGGGTGCAAAAGAAATAAGGATATGTTTTGGAACTCAAGTTATTTTCTCATTATTCACGATAACACAGAATTTGGGAAATTTGGGAAGCTGAGCTCTGAAGGTGCGAAGAACGAAGAACATCGCTCAAAGAACTCAAGCTGCAATTTGATAAGGTAAGGGGGGCTACTACTCAATTTACATTTGCTTAGGGGTTTAGATGCAATTGGTTGGGTAATCGTAGGATAATCCCATTTTCTCTGATATTCTTAGTGATCGATAACTTTAGGGTCGAATTTCGTTAGAAAGGATTAGGTTCCCTAAAGGTTGTGAATCGATTAAGAAATTAATCCCCATTGTTGATTTAGATCGAAATTGTATGATCGTGAGTTTACCTTAGGTGTTCTAGGGATAACCTCAATGTTGTTAGGATTTCCCTAAAGGACGGGTAATATGTAACTTAAGGTCAATTTTAATAAAACTTGTTGTTGATGAATGAATTGTTGATAAAATAGGATGTTTTAAAAATGAAAATTCTGAGTTTTGATTGATTTTGGAAAATGAGACCTTAAGTGAAATAATGTTGTCCTTAAGATTGGAAATTGGCTAACATAGAAGGGAATTGTGTTCCAATTGATGTGTTGCCTTGAGTTATGCATAATTCATGTTGTTATGTACCGAAATGCACGTTTTGGCTGGTATTTTTCGTGTTTGGCTGCTGTTCTGAGCTGCTGCAGGTACAGGAAATTTTGGGTTCGCGCTCATCAACACGGGCCGTGTTGATTCACACGGGCACCCGTGTTGATCTACTGGATGGGTAAAGAAAATGTGTTTCCAGACACATTTCAACACGGGCCGTGTTGATTCACACGGGCACCCGTGTTGATCCCCTGTATTGGCAAAATAACGTGTTTCTGGACACATTTCCACACGGGCAGTGTTGATTCACACGGGTACCCGTGTTGAACCTCCTGTGTTGGTTTCTGAATTTTGTTTTCTGTGCATGCTGTTATGTACGGGATTGATTCTGTTTTGATGTGCAGTGTTTGATATGTTTTGAATGTGCTGTTTATTGATTTCCTAGTGTTGATTGATGCTTGTATCGAATAACGTTTGTATGTTATGATACCAACACTACGTAGATTTTATTGTCATGCTTTGAGATGATGTTAACAAGCATGAATTGTGATATAACTTGATATGATGGGTTGATGTTTAATAGTATGCTGAGTGATTACATGCTATCCATATCCTGTTATGATTGACGTTGTTGATGTTGCATGATATGTTTTATTGATGTTAATAGTATGCTGAGTGTTACATACTTTACATATCATGTTGCATTTGTTAATTCCCATTGTGTGGAATTAACATGGTGGCCAATATACGTGTCCGCGATTTAATGGAACGTTGAGGTGGTAGCCGTGTCCGTGATATAATGGAACGGTGAGTTATCCGTGACCCGAGATTTAATGGGGCGGTAAAATGGTACCACATGCATGGGTGTGTTGCATTATATTGAATATAACATGAATGGATGGTTTTCCAATGTTGTATTTAATTGATTGTATGCATGTGTTGTTGCTGAATTGTTAATGATGTTTGACGCTAATTATAAGTATGAAAAGTAATGTATTATGAATATATGAGTTGTAAAGGTTTTCGTAAACTATGAAACATGCTAACTGTTTGGGTGATGCTTATGGTTTTCTGAATTGATTGTTATGAATGTATAATCAAATGTATAGTTGAGATGCTCACCCTTAATGTTGAATATTTCAGATTGAGGAGCTTCGTTCAGGTGCTTGGTGAAGGCTTGTTGTTTCTAGTTTATTTCCGTTTAAGTATTGTCCGGGTCATGCTCTGATAGTTGTAACTCCGGGAACGTTTGTTTGTCGAGCTGCTTTAGTCAGACTCGTTTATTTCCTTATGTTTGTTATAATATGATGTTGATATATTCCAGGTGTTAATCCCTGATAATTGAAAATATTATAACCTTGGTTTTATTAAATATAATATTCCGCTGTGTAAACATGTATGAGTTGCTTCTATGTTATGCATGACAGGAACTTATTTTTATTAAAAGAGAATTGTGACATCCTCGTTAATACATGTACTCTGAAAATATGATTTTAATTATTTGCGAAATTTTGTTCGGGGTTTAGAGGGTGTTACACGTAATATTTTTGAATTCTGACTTATAACGTTCACTAAGAACCGGGTTCTGCCTGTGTCGGAACCGGTTCCCAGTGAACTAGTACAACTTTTCTTTTGGTTTTTGAACATATTTCAAATGGTATTCTTTCATGAATGCATTGCATCTTTTCATATGAAATGACATGAATGAAGAGGTTTTTGTGACTTTATAAAATGTGCAGTTTTTCAGATTTCAAATAACATTCTTCAATTTTCAAATCAACAAATATACTTCTTCAATAAACAATTTTCATCAATTCACATTTGCATACAAACTTTCAAGTGTTCATAAATTTTGTGAAACTTGCCATATACACTTTCATTAAATCATTACAAGTTTCATACATTGTGAACATTTATAATCATTGCTTGAGAATTGTTTCTATCTTGAAGAAGAAGATCAATTGAAGATTGATAGTGCTCTCCATCTATTTCAAATAAATCATTGTATTACATTAAAGAAAGTATTCCCTTACTATCCAGGATTGTTGGAAGTAAGTGTTGTGATTTGAAGAGGATTGTTCTTCATTCACATTAGTGTTTGTTTGATCTTAAAGGTGTTAAGAACCTTTGGTCACCCTATAGGTTAGATAGTAAGCATAGGCTGTACAATCATTCTAACTATAGTGAAATCTCTTTCGTGTTGGAAAGGGGACTGGAGTACTCTCGGATTGTGAGGGGAACCCGGATATATCACCGTGTTCTTTACTTTTCCGCATTTATCGCTTTCATCACCATTATCAGGAAAAGATAAGATATAAACAAAACCTTCAAACACTTAACAAAATTACTTCAAGTATTCTCATAAAACCGAATAAATTTTTATATACCTAATTCAGCCCCCCCTCTTAGGCACTCTTAGACTTACAATTGGCATCAGAGGAAGTTATAGGTAACTTGTTCCTAAAGATCCAGAATGGCTTCCGCAAATCCAAATCCGGTTTTCAAAGATGGTGGTAGTAACAACAAGCCTCCATTGTTTTGTGGTGAATACTTTGACTTTTGGAAAATTCGCATGAAGGCTCATCTTGAAGCGCAAGGAGAAGAAATATGGAATGTTGTTGAGAATGGTCCATTTACTCCCGTGTGTGTTGTCAATGGTGTTGGGTCATCAAAGCCTAAAGCATCATGGGATGACGATGACAAGAAAAAAGTTCTCTTTGACAAAAAGGCAATCAATATTCTCCAAAGTGCTCTTAGTATGGATGAATTTTCCGAGTATCGGCATGTACAACGGCAAAGGAAATTTGGGATACTCTTGTAGAAACTCATGAAGGAACCGCCGAAGTCAAAAGGTCTAGATTGAACACTTTGAGTCAAGAATATGAATTATTCAGAATGCTGCCCAGAGAATCCATCCTTGACTTGCAAAAGAGATTCGTTCACTTGACAAACCATTTGAAGGCACTTGGTAAGACTTTAAATAACGATGAATTAAATCTTAAAGTGCTTAGGTCTTTAACTAGGGAATGGCAACCAAAAGTGACGGTAATATCCGAAAAGAAAAGCCTAGCAACTATGACTTCCGCAACACTTTTCGGAAAGCTTCAAGAATATGAGACGGAACTTGGAAGACTTGAAAAACATGAGAATCATGAGAAGAAATCCAAAGGCATTGCTTTGAAAGTTGATTCAAAAGAAAGTCAAGATAAAGATGCATCGGAGGAAGACGAAAATCTCTTGCTTCTTGTAAAAAGGTTAGGAAATTATATTGGTCATAAAAATAATCTTCATAATGTTAACTTTGTCAAAAGAAAGAAATTCTATAAGCATAAAGATAAAGAAGCCTCCACATCAACACAAGATGTCACATGTTATGAATGTGGAAAGCAAGGTCACATAAAGCCGGATTGTCCAAAACTCTCCAAGAAAAATGGATTCAAAGGCAAAAAGGAGTTCAAGAACAAAAAGGCTTATGTTGCATGGGAAGATAATGAGATAAGTTCTTCATCTGATTCGGAAAGCGACGAATGTGCAAACTTAGCCTTAATGGCATCGCATCACTCCGACGATGAAGAAGAGGTTAGTAATGAATTTAATCTTTTTGATGATGATGTTCAAGGTGCTATTTATGAACTCTTGAAAGAATGCAAAAGTTTATACAAAAAGGTGTCAAATCAAGAAAAAGAACTTCTAATTTGTCTAGAAAAAATTGACACCATGACTAAAGATTTTGATCTTCAAAAACAGAATTTTATTAAAGAAAAGGAAAACTTTGCATGCTCCAAGTGTGAATCAAATGTCTTTCAAATTGTTCAATTGAAAAGATTCATTGAACGATATGAAAAAGGACAAATAGGATTGGAAGGATTACTAAGCCAACAACGTTATCCAAATGATAAAAGAGGTCTTGGTTATGTGAATACTAAGAAACCAAGTAAAAAATCCCACTGTTTTTGTAAAGGCTAGTAATATTTCCAATCCCAAGAAAGTAGAAAAGAAGCAAGTTGTTCATAATCATCAAAAGAAAAAGGCTAATTTATCAAAAAAGAAAACATTTCCTAAGAAGAAATCTTATCCTTCTAGATATAGAAGTAACTTTGAACCTACTTGTTTTTATTGTGGTATTAAAGGCCATACACCTAATGCTTGCTATGTTAGAAACTTTAGTATGGCAAGTGGGAATTATGTGTGGGTGAAAAAGGGAACTAAATATTAAGGACCCAAGGCAACTTGGGTACCTAACGAGAAATAATTTGTTTTTGTAGGTATGCTTGAAATCCACATCAAATGTTTGGTATCTTGATAGTGGATGTTCAAAGCATATGACAGGAGAGGTACACCAATTTTCATATCTAGTACATAAAGCCAAAGGGTATGTCACCTATGGAGACAACACCAAAGGAAAGATACTTGGCGTTGGAATAGTTGGCACACCTCCATCCATTCAAATTGAGGATGTTCTCTATGTTGAAGGATTAAAGCACAACCTTCTTAGCCTTAGTCAACTTTGCGATAGAGGGTTCAAGATCAAATTCAACAAAGAAGAATGCCTTATTATAGATGAGGCAACCAATGAGGTAAAACTCAAAGGTATAAGAACTAACAATATTTTTATGATTACTTTAGATGATTTGTCTATGAAGGTACAATGTTTTATGGTAAACAATAATGACGCTTGGTTATGGCACAAGAGGATTGCTCACATTCACATGGAGCACTTGAACAAATTGGTTAAGCATTACTTAGTTATTGGTCTACCAAAGATAAAGTTCATCAAAGACAAATTATGTAGCGCATGCCAAAAGGGCAAACAGATCAAATCAACTTTCAAATCTAAGAATGTGGTGTCTACTACAAGACCACTACAATTGTTACACATGGATCTCTTTGGTCCATCAAGAACAAAAAGCTTCGGAGGTAATGTATACGCTTTGGTTATTATTGATGATTTTTCTAGATATTCTTGGACTTTGTTTCTTGTGCAGAAAAGTGATGCTTTTAGAGCTTTTAAGAAGTATGCTAAGCAAATCCAAAATGAAAAATCACTAAAGATTGTATCCATAAGAAGTGATCATGGTGGAGAATTCCAAAATGCACAATTTGAAGAATTTTGTGAAGAACATGGTATCTCTCATAATTTTTCAGCACCTAGAACTCCACAACAAAATGGAGTAGTTGAAAGAAAGAATAGGTTTCTAGTGGAACTTGCAAGAACAATGCTTAGTGATGCAAATCTTCCTAAATATTTTTGGGCGGATGCGGTTAGTACGGCATGTTATGTTGGAAATCGAGTTATCATTAGACCTATAATAAAGAAGACTCCATATGAACTCTTCAAAGGAAGAAATCCAAATATTGCTCACTTCCACATTTTTGGATGCAAGTGTTTTGTTCTTAACAATGACAAAGACAATCTCGGTAAGTTTGACGAGAAATCCGAAGAAGGTTGTAAAACTGATCGTAAAAGCACAAGTGGTACTTGTCACATTATTGGAAATGCATTAGTGTCATGGGCTTGTAAAAAACAAGCATGTGTTGCTCTTAGCACGGCCGAAGCAGAATACATAGCAGCGGGTATTTGTTGTGCACAAATTCTTTGGCTCAAGCAACAACTCAGTGATTACGGACTTGATCTCGGATGCATTCCTCTTTGATGCGACAATACAAGTGCTATCAATATTACAAAGAATCCGGTCATGCATTCAAGAACCAAACATATAGATATTCGACATCACTTTCTCCGTGATCATGTACTTCAAGGAGATGTCGAAGTCACTTTTGTGGATACTCATAACCAACTCGCAAATATCTTCACAAAACCACTTGCTCGAGAACCATTCTTCAAAATCCTAAGAGAACTTGGTATTTTGGATGAAGGTGATCTCTAAAATGTTTCTCATAAGTTGCACGTCTTAATCTTTCTTCAACAAAAATTTTATGTTTCAGTACACTCTGCTTCTACTCCTTCTTTTATATGTTTTTACGTCTTAATTTTTAAATGTATTTGTTTCACTCTTTTTCCCCATCCTTTTTGATGTTAACAAAGGGGGAGAAGAATATGCATATGTGTTGTTTTGTTTCAAAGAAATTGCAGGCACTCACTCCAAAATTCAAAGAATCATGGACTTAGGGGGAGCATACAATTTAGGGGGAGCCTTGCATTTGCTCAACATTTTTTTTTACACAAAACAACATAACCATTTCAAGAATCGTTTTCAAGACTTGGTTGTCATCATCAAAAAGGGGGAGAATGTAATTGCAAGCTTCTCAAGTCATATTTAAAGCATTTGTTTTGATGAAGACAACATGGATATCAACATTCAAAGGATGTGCAAAAAAGCTTATCAATATCATATACAAAGTCTTGAAGATTAGAAGAAGAATTATTGAAAGAATACACAAATGTCAAATGGTATAAATAATTCTTAAAATTGAATATAAATGTTCACAAATATGCATTCATAATCATATACATATCCCACATTTTTAATGTTAAGAAAAACCTTGTTTGAAATCTTTTTTAAAAAGAATTTTTGAAAATAAACTTTCAGGAACCGGTTCCTCCCTAACAGGGAACCGGGTTCCAAACTTGTTCAAAAAACACCTCCCTGGAATTTGTACCAGGAACCGGGTTGTACCAATAGGGGAACCGGTTCCTGCGTGATATTTTTGAATTCTGACTTATAACGTTCACTAAGAACCGGGTTCTGCCTGTGTCGGAACCGGTTCCCAGCGAACCAGTACAACTTTTCTTTTGGTTTTTGAACATATTTCAAATGGTATTCTTTCATGAATGCATTGCATCTTTTCATATGAAATGACATGAATGAAGAGGTTTTTGTGACTTTATAAAATGTGCAGTTTTTCAGATTTCAAATAACATTCTTCAATTTTCAAATCAACAAATATACTTCTTCAATAAACAATTTTCATCAATTCACATTTGCATACAAACTTTCAAGTGTTCATAAATTTTGTGAAACTTGCCATATACACTTTCATTAAATCATTACAAGTTTCATACATTGTGAATATTTATAATCATTGCTTGAGAATTGTTTCTATCTTGAATAAGAAGATCAATTGAAGATTGATAGTGCTCTCCATCTATTTCAAATAAATCATTGTATTACATTAAATAAAGTATTCCCTTACTATCCAGGATTGTTGGAAGTAAGTGTTGTGATTTGAAGAGGATTGTTCTTCATTCACATTAGTGTTTGTTTGATCTTAAAGGTGTTAAGAACCTTTGGTCACCCTATAGGTTAGATAGTAAGCATAGGTTGTACAATCATTCTAACTATAGTGAAATCTCTTTCGTGTTGGAAAGGGGACTGGAGTACTCTCGGATTGTGAGGGGAACCAGGATATATCACCGTGTTCTTTACTTTTCCGCATTTATTGCTTTCATCACCATTATCAGGAAAAGATAAGTTATAAACAAAACCTTCAAACACTTAACAAAATTACTTCAAGTATTCTCATAAAATCGAATAAATTTTTATATACCTAATTCACCCCCCCCCCCCTCTTAGGCACTCTTAGACTTACAGTTCTTACCTCTTTCAGGTGAGATCATGAATGGAGTTTGAGTGAGATTTATGAAGGCCTGAAGATTCCTTTAGCTTGCTTGAACCTCCCTGAGTGTGTTCCAATCCTTACCTTGCTTTGAAAGTTCCTGGATCTCTCTGTCCAAGTCAACCTGCAAGCTTGAAAAACAAAAATGTCAGATGGAGAAAGAGGTGTTACAGTCAAGGGGTGAGGGTCTGGAACACTTAGATATGAGGTAGGTAAAGTGTTTGAATTATTAGAACTTTAAACGCACGAGCAAATTTCTGGATTGCTATGCTTGGTTTATAACTGCAAGTTTTTGACAGGTTTTTGGTGATAGGGAGTTTTGGAGTGTTTCTGGCCTTGAGCAATCGTGTTTTAAGTTGTAATATGTTTGTGTATTAATATAAAGAAGGTTTCTAATCCACTCCACAACAAAGTTTTCAGTTGTAACCTTTTTGCACTCTTGTTTGCTTTTTAAGAAAGGTGAAGAGACCATTCCATACATGCTTGTACAGGCCTGCTTGGAGTTGGTATAAGTTCTAGCCAACTTGCTTTTGGTTTATAGGACTTGTGTGTGCAGAGAAAACAGGTCCAATGCTCAAGAAATGAATAGTGGCAAAAGTTATGCTTTTCCAAAATGGCAATGGCAACTTTGTGCCATTTATGGAATTAAAACTTGGACAAAGACTCTTGTGCTTGGATTAAGGCTTTATCAACTGAGTAAGCATTAAATTATGAAGTGAGAAACAAGTTTGATACTTGTAAAGCAAGAATTAGGCAGCATAGGATCAGATTTGAATTTTGTTCTTCATGAAATGGCTTGAAATTAAAGTGAGAAATTGCCAACTTCATCTCTTCGATTCTCCCTACTCAAGAATGATCTCAAGGAGTTCTTGGACATTTTGGAAAGCTTGAAATGTGATATATAACTCATCTTTGAAATGAATTTCCAGATTCCTCTTAGAACTAGGTGAAAGATTTCCATGAAGTTAGGTCAAAAACCTGCCTAAATTAGGGCAAAATTTCAAAAAGTTATTTTAGTTCATGGGCATGTATTCACAAAATTATATCTTGAGATCCAAGTATCTTTAGGGGAAAATGTGTGAATCAAAGTTGTAGATTTCATGGAGATATACAACTTTCATGTTGGTAATTTCCTTTGAATCATCTTGTAACATGGTGAAAATTTGGCTTAAAGTTGAGAAAAAATAAGAAATTTTCTATACTTAGAAAAATTTCTAAGTTAAGAAAATTCCAAATTTCAAAACCAAATCTTCAATCTTTGATTTCTTGATGAAAAAGTTTCACATTTTGACATGTTCTGATGAATTGTGATCCTTGGCATTTGATTTTGACCAAAAAGTCAAAGTTTAACTTTTCAGTATACAGTTGACTTTTGATCTGTTGACTGCAAATTTCATTTGTCAATCCAATGGATTTGCAATATTTTGAACCATGTTATCAGGTCATGATGATACAATTGAACCCTTGAAATCATGATTCAAATCAATTGGTCATATTCTAGGTCAAAAATCAGAAATTGCCCTTTCTCAATCAAAACCCTAATTTTGACCATTTTGCCCTTTTGATGATTTGATCAAATTTCCTGAGGAATTGTGGTCCAAACTTGATCAAATGATACATATGAGTCTAAAATGTTTATGTTGATAAAAAATTATGAATTTTGACTGTAAATTGGCCATGGTTGACTTTTCCCCAATATAATTGATTTTTAGGTCAGTTGTCCAATTGACTGATCAAAAATGTGATTCAAGGCTTGAAACTTGTCATGAGTAAACTTAGGGGTCCATAATGATGTTTTAAAGTCATATGAAGCATTGATAGTCCAAAAATCCTTGTGCAATCTCAAACCCTAATTTTGGGTCATCAATGCTTAATGAGATGTCTTGAGCTGATCAAACCCTAATCCAGTCTTGAGTCAAAGAGATCTTGTGAGAAAAGTCTTGATAAATGAGAGGGAAAATTTTGGGGTACAACAGCTTCCCATGTTCAATCTTCTTAAACTTGAAGAGTTAGATTGGCGAGTTTTGCCATTCGTGACTCGAAGGTGAAAGATGATTGGACACTAGAGTGCCCAGAAATTTGCACTCAACAATGTGTAGTTGAGGGAATGGGCTTAAAGATTCCATTTGGAGAAGTGATAGAATCTTGTTGGAGATAGGCTTGTAGATGCCATCCAAGAATGTTTGTTGAATTATAAGTTGTAAGCTGAAAGAATGACTATCAGAATGGCGTCCGTGTCTGGAGCGTATCCGTACTGTATTTGAAAGTTGAATCTGAATGAGTATCAGAATGGCATCCGTGTCTAGAGTGTATCCGTACTGTATCTGAAAGTTAAATCTGAATGAGTATCAGAATGGCATCCGTGTCTAGAGTGTATTTATACTGTATCTGAAAGGTTGTATCTGAATGAATATCAGAATGGCACCTGTGTCTGGAGCGTATCCGTACTGTATCGTATCTGAAGACTGAATATGAATATGTATTAGAATGGAATCCGTGTTTGGAGCGTATATGTACTGTATCTGAAAGTTGAATCTGAATGAGTATCAGAATGGCATCCGCGTCTGGAGCGTATCCGCACTGTATTTGAAAGTTGAATCTGAATGAGTATCAGAATGGCATCCGTGTCTATAGCGTATCCGTACTGTATCTGAAAGGTTGTATCTGAATGAGTATCAGAATGGCGTCCATGTGTGGAGCGTATCTGAACTGTATCTGAAAGGTTGTATCTGAATGAATATCAAAATAGCACCCGTGTCTGGAGTGTATCCATACTATATCGTATCTGAAGACTAAATTTGAATGAGTATTAGAATGGCATCCGTGTTTGGAGCGTATTCGTACTATATCTGAAAGTTGAATCTGAATGGGTATTAGAATGGCATCCGTGTTTGGAGTGTATCTGTACTGTATTTGAAAGTATGAATCTTAATGAGTATCAGAATGGCATCCATGTTTGGAGCGTATATGTACTGTATCTGAAAGTACGAATCTGAATGAGTATCAGAATGACATCCGTGTTTGGAGCATATCTGAACCGTATCATGAAAGTTGAATCTAAATGAGTATCAAAATGACATCTGTGTCTGGAGCGTATCTGAATTGTATCTGAAAGTATATTTGTCAATGGTAACTACTAATCTTATCCTGAAAAGGGTAAAATGTTAGCTAAAACACAAAGTTATGTTACATGAAATGTATGATACAATGTATTTGCTTTTATCAATGTTTATGATATATGGATGCAATGTATGCGCATGTGAGTTGATTTTCTGTATTGCTATTTGATTGAGGAAAATAAATCCCTGAATGCTGCGAAGGATATGTTGAATTTTCATGTCTTGAAGTTGAAGTACTGATGAACTCTTGTTGAGAGAAATAAATTTGTTGTGGGGGCCATGCCATGTACTGTTTGTAAGACCTGCTTGGGGAATCCTGAGAAATTTGACGATTTCTACTGGGGATTAGTAATTTAAAATTTTGTTCCGCTGGGGATTTAAATGGCGTACTATAGGGATTTCTTGGATAATAGCCTAGAGACATTTCCCTATTCTTTCAACCTATCAGTAATCTTTTTTTTTATTTGTAAACAATAATTATGTTCAAATGCATATGTTCATCGATGAATCATTGGACTTTTTTTTTTGCAAACAAAACACAAGCGTAAAGAAAAATACATATAGCTTTTTGTACTTTCAAAGGGATATCTTTGTATTGATTTTGAATAAATATTTGTACAAAGGAGATGAACATTCTAGTAAGAGAATACTGTCGTAAAACAAGAAAACTTTGATATAAAGAAAGATGACTATGTGTAATAATCCCATGGGGTTCCCATTCTTCTATAGCCTTCATATCTCCGAGCATCTTGTCTATTTTCTTTGTCCGAATATGATTGAATTGATCAGAAACTCTGAGTTTGTCAGTTGAAGTCAAAGGTTTTCCGTTAAGTGACCCGAAGGGACATAGTCATACGCTTTAATTCCCTAAATTTTGCCTGGACCTCCCTTTCGGGTTTTCGGTCCACCAGGGAACCCTTTTTTTCCCAAGTCTCCCTTTCGGGTTTTCAACTTGCCGGGTGTACATATTTTTTCCTTTTATCCCTAATTTTTGCCCGAACCTTTTTGGTTCACCGCGATGCCCTTGTTTTTCCTAGGTGTGTCAACCTAACAGGTCTCTTATGCGTAGTATTTTTTGACTATGTCCGCGTTCGCATGGTGTGGCAGGTCGTCTCCATCCATGGTAGTCAAGATCATTGCCCCATCGGAGAATATGTTCTTGATTACAAATGGTCCTTCATAGGTAGGAGTCCATTTTCCCTTGGGATCACTTTGTGGCAAGATGATACATTTGATCACTAGTTCTTCAACTTGATATACTTGGCGCCTGACTTTCTTGTTGAAAGCCTTGATCATCCGTTTTTGATACATTTGACCATGGCAAACAGCAGTAAGTCTCTTCTCATCAATCAAATTCAGTTTATCATGTCGAGTCTGGATCCAATCGTCTTCATTCAAACCAATATTTTTTCACAATTTATTTTTGTGTTTTGGGATTTTTTATGAAATTTACACTTATTTGATTTGTTTAAAATGTTTAAAAATCCTTTTGCACATTTTTTAATTCTGAAAAAATTATGGAATGATCCAATGACATTGTGACAAATATTGGTGACTTTATTTTGTTTTTGTTTCTGACTTTACTATTTTTTACAATTTTTGTCTATTTTACCCATTTATTTTAATTTTTAAAAATAGTTTCTGACTTTTAAAAATTTCCAAAATTTTTATAAAAATATTTGAACACATTTCTGATTTTTCTATGGTTTTATTTTTTATTTCTTGATTAATTTGAACATAATTGATATTTTTCTCATTATTTTCTATTTTAAACTTTCTTTTTTAACCCTTTAAATGTATATATTAAATATATTATTATTTTGTGAACATTTTCTGGCCGTCTTGAGTTGATCTTTTGATCATGACATTATTAACATCATTGGATCTTGGGTGTTGAGTTCAACTCCACCAAAATGGATGAATGATTTTAATAATAGTTTGATTAAATTTTTAATTCAAAGGTTGTTTATTCATCTTTTTACCCTAATCCCTCTTCATCTCATCCCCTTCTTCTTGCACTAAATGTTGTTGGAGCATGATCCCTATATCATGTATCAAAATAAATGGTGCATAGATTTCTATTGACCGACCTCAAAATAGGTGCGACTTCTATATATGTCCACTTACGATTGCTTAACATAGCGCTAAATTTTGTCCCGATCAAATAAATGATCATTCGTGGCTCAAACTTATGATTACAAGACCAAGTATGTTAATTTGATCTCTTTGATCCAATAACCATGAGATTCATTGTATGGAGGCTTTGATTCTAACAATCCTCTAATGGATCTACAACACCTTTGGTCAACGCGGATCACTTAAACATCGTTGATCATTAAATTGTACTTATGAGAATTCCAAAATGGATGATATAATTGACAAAAAGCAAATGCAACTTATTGTGTGGAGGCTTTGTTTCTACCAATCCTCTAATGAGTTCCAAATGCAAGTTTCAAGATGATCATCCAACTAACCACTAATTATTAAGTTGTTTTTTTTTTATGCTTCTTATTATTTTATGCTTTATGCACTATACTTTTGGCATTTTACATTTCATGTCATTTTAATCTTTGCTCACTTGAGCATTTATTTTCTTGTCATTTTCACTTTGCTCACCTCAGCTTTTCTTTTTCCTTTTTCCTAAGATACTTAATAACCAACTTAAACCCTAAAAAATTCTTAATGGCACTTGGATTATTTGGTTACTATCCTTGGCATGATGGAGCAGTGGACTTTTTCTTGGACTTAGGATTAGAAACCTTGTCCTAGCTTGGATACCTTGTGATCCTATTTGACTATTTTGTCTGGAGCTCTTGAGATTTACCTCAATACATTGGGTTGCTTGTTTGTTTTTGTGTGCAGGTTTTTTGTGATTACACTCTTGGTTTTGTAATCTGGAATTCACCCATATACAGTTGTTACTCTGCCCAATTTTTGAGAAGACTTAATACACTTGAAGAGGTCTAGTATCTTTGCTTGCTTGGTTTCAATCCAAAGAATGGGAATTCTATCTTGGCTCATAATGTCAAGTTTTGGCTTCTTGTTGGTTAGATGGTCCTTATCCTTAGATTTTACTTTATGCTTTAGGATAGCCTCTTCTTCTCCTCCCATTTTCTTTAATTTCAAAAATCTTCTCCCTCCTTTTGAAAACCCTTCTTATTTCTAAACTTGAACCACTTTCATAATAAACTTGGACCTAGGTCCATGCATTTTCAAAACATTTCCATCAATAAACTTCAATCAATTTAATAATACCTTGACATTTTTGTGAGAATACTAAAAGTCAATTAATCTCATTTCAAATCATTTTTCCACTTTGGGTTTTATCTTTAATCTTTTTCTCAAAAAAAAAGATTAGACTCTTGTCAATCCTTGTAGTGATGAAAATAAACTATACTTCTACATTATGTAGTGAAGAGAGATATTTTCCACTTGGGTGTTGAGTGAGGCATTGTTGATTTTAAAATCCAAGCCATATCCTCCACTTTGAGATGATGCAAATTCTCCATTCTCATTATTGTGGGTAGTAAGTATGTTTTCCACACGGACAATGACGATGATGTCTTATCTCTTAAAATTAACCAAAACACTTGTGTTTCAAACTTTTAAAAGAGGAACTACGTATACCCTGATCCCCTATTGCATAAAAGGTGGTACGTAGGCATTAAAGGTTCGCAACCGCGGCGGGTGCAAAAATCATAAAATAATATATTTCTCTTCTCACCTCCACCATCCATTTTATATATAACACATTTTTTTATAGCCAAAATATACAGATTTTACAAAGAGGCTCCTGCGGAGTACCATAGATATTTAGGGTGCTAATACCTTCTCTTTGCATAACCAACCCCCTTACCTTGAATCTTTCCCCCTTTTTTTGGGTTATTCGCTCTTTTCCCATACCTTTGGAAACAATAAAGCACGGTGGCAATTTTTATTTTGATTTGTAAAAAGTCTAGTCAATTCAATGGCTTAGTCTTAAACATTTCTACCGCTATAGAAAAATGGCGACTTCACTGGGGAAAGAATGACCTCTTGCTGGTCCATCCCTAAGTGGGTTAAGCCTATCTTTGTTTATATCTGTATATGTGCTATTGTTGTTTATGTGTTATAATTTGTATATATGTTTGTCTGGATTTTTCCTAGTTTTCATGGTTCTTGGTGATTACTCATAAGTCCTATACCCAGACTTGGGAAAACTTTAAGATAGGACGGGTGGTATAGTCATGTTAACTTTGAGGGAGTAATCCCAAAAAAGGAGGCATGAGATCCCCCACTCACTGGAGGCCCCTTTGACTGTAGTGTCGTTTACCGAGTAATCGGGAAGACGTACTGCTTTCGACCTGGGAGCCTGCTGAAACTGAGGACCGTAGAATACCAAACCCATCTTAGCCTTTTAGGTGTAGTGCGGAAGCTATGACGGAGTAATCCGAAAATAGTTGTCACGCGATACTACGCTCGGATGAGTCTTTCTTGATAATATTACTAATTACTAAGTTAATTAGGAAGTTGGTAATATCCGAAGGAAGGATGTAGACTCTGGGAACTTCTTGAACCTTGTTCGACAGGTGATAAATTTTTAGACCAACACCTTATGGGTATTACCTTCGACCTCTTGCTCGTGACGTTGAACCTATGAACCCTATATGTGTGATCTTGTGTGTGATTGTTGCATCATGCATCCATGCACTCATAAGCATCTTTTGAAAGAAAACAATATTTCAAGGGATTTAAAGGTTAACTATTTGTGAATATCTCAGGTACTTTTGACCATGGATTCTGGAAAGAGAAAGACCGGGAAATACAGTTTCAAGGATCCCAAGATAGATGAGCTGATCAGTCTGATTCCAGAGATTGAGTGTCCTGCAGACTTTCGGAAGAAGTATGGATCCATTATTCCTCTCATGAAGCTGAAGATGAAGGAGGGTATTCTTTCGACCTTGGTCCAGTTTTATGATCCGGTGTTTCACTTCTTTACTTTTCCCGATTATCAACTGATGCCTACACTAGAGGAGTATTCTTATCTATTGGATTTACCTATTACCGATCGTGTTCCTTTTACTGGTTTGGAGGGTGAGCCAAAACCACATGAGATTTCTGCTTTGATTCATCTAGGGAAGTCTGAGGTGGAAGCCCATATGACTACTAAAGGAGGGATTATAGGATTATCAACTCAGTTCTTATTGGAGAAAGCTCGTTACTTTGCCATAATGAAGAGTACGGTTGCTTTTGAGGCCATCTTTGCTTTACTTGCTTATGGATTATTCTTATTTCCTAATGTGGACAAGTTTGTCGACATTAACGCTATCAGGATTTTCATGATTGGAAACCCAGTTCCTACACTGTTGGGTGATGCTTATTACTCTGTTCATCTTCGGAGTTCTTATCATGGAGGAATGATTATCTGTTGCACGCCTTTGTTGCACCGTTGGTTCATCTCTCATATACCTCAGTCTGATGCTTTTTGGGATATCAAGAAGGAACCTCGTTGGGCTCCTAAGATCATGGAACTTACTCACTCGGATATTGATTGGTATCATGGAGCTTATCAGGATGTAGATATTATTGACAGTTGTGGTAGTTTCCCTAATGTACCTCTTCTTGGTACAAAGGGAGGAATTAACTATAACCCTGTTCTTGCACGGTGCCAGCTTGGTTATCCGATGAGGGATAAACCGAACAATATTCATTTTAGTAGTTTCTTTATGAAGGAAGGAGAGGACCACGGGGAAGCTAGGGAGCAGATTACGAAGGCCTGGAGTCACATTCATAAGAAGAGTAGGAAGGATTTGGGACCTAGAGGTGCTGTCTCTTTGGAGCCATATCTTCAGTGGGTCTGATCGAGAGCCATTCAGTTGAAGATTCTGTATACTTGGGAGACACCCATGCATGATTTGTTTGTGAAGACCACTCCTCCTTTATTAGATGATCTGGAAGATCTACAGCTCGCTTTGGTTAGGATGCAACAGGAAAGGGATGCTAGGAAGAACAAGTTCCAGACTTTAGAGAGTTCGTATAGAGAAGACTTGAAGGAGAAAGATGATTTGATCGAGATCCTTGAGAGTCGAGCGGTGGAGTCTATGGAGAGGCAAGGGGATTTATTTTCCCCTAAGCCTCAAACAGGTATTGGTCGTTCACTTCCTGGTTCAGATGATTGGATGGAGGTTACCGTCAGACATGTGGAAGAAAACCAGAGGTTGAGAGCTCAAATTGCCATGCTCAAAGGGAAGCGCCAGAGTACAGATTGATCTTCATCAGTACTTTCTCTCTGGATTTTTAGATTGTATCTTCATCTTGTACTTGGGATCATTAAAACTTGTAATCCATTTTTGGGTTATTATAATAAAAAAAATTTCAGTATTTCAAAAGCTTTGTTATTTTGATGTTTTCCATATGTCTATAAATCTTAAATCCATTGAAATATTAAAATGATGGATTAAAAATAATCATGTGCATTGCATGACATGCATCATATTGCACATATTTCTTGCATTTATTATGCATACCGAGGTGTCTTACCCAACTTTTTGCTTCGTTCAGCAAGCTGACTCATCACTACAACACTCGGGCTAACTTCAAAAAGAATATGGACAATTTAGAACAAGAGAATCGCGAGCTGTGCGAAGAAGTTTCTACTCTGAAGGCTGGCTTGGCCAATTTGTCTACTCTGATGGAAGCTCTGGTGGCTGCTCAGAATCAGCCATCGAGTGTTCAACCTCAACCTACAAGGGGAAATGCTGAAGTTCCTATGGTTCTAGTATCCGCTACTCCGACTATTGTTCAAAACCGTATGCCTCAGGGTTATCCATGGGGAATGCCGGAAAATTATGCACCTGAAGGTTTCAATTTGGGCCCCTATGATGCTCCAGTGGTTCCAAATGTTGTTACTCCAGCGCCTCCTGTGGTGCATATTGTTCCTGCTGCACCTCCTTCGGTGAATTTAGTTCCGTTTGTTAACGAAGATGTGTGTCTTCCTTTCCCACCGCCAAGTGAAGACTTGGGTCTTTATGATAGAATGGATGATTTCCTAGAGCAATTTGATAGGATGCAAAGAGAGATGAACGCTCTTAGGGGAAAAGAGTTATTTGGGCAGAACGTGAATGAGTTGTGTTTGGTCCCGAATGTCAAAGTGCCTGCTAAGTTCAAGGTCCCTGAGTTTGAGAAGTACAAGGGCAACACTTGCCCTCGTGCTCACTTGGTGATGTATGTAAGGAGAATGTCTACCCACACCGATGATCAGCGTCTACTGATTCACTTTTTCCAGCATAGTCTGACCGGCGCAGCATTGAAATGGTACATGAGTTTAGATAGCGCCAACATCCATACCTTTAATGATTTGGGAGAAGAATTCATAAAACAATACAAGTACAATGTGTACATGGCACCCGGTCGTGACCAGCTTAGGTCCATGGTTATGAAAGACAGAGAATCGTTCAAAGAGTATGCGCAGAGATGGCGCGAAGTGGCAGCACAAGTGATTCCTCCTATGGAGGAGAAGGAAATGACTAAAAAATTTCTGAAGACGCTGAGCGCTTTCTACTACGAAATAATGGTAGCAAGTGCTCCGAGTGATTTTACAGAGATGGTAGGAATGGGTGTCCTCCTAGAAGAGGCAGTAAGAGAAGGTCGTTTGACAAAGGGTGAAGGATCTGGAGGTGTGAAAAATCCATCTTATGGGTTTACCAAGAAGAAAGAGGGGGATACCAATGCTGTCATACAAGAGAAGAACGTGAAAGCTCCCAGAAGGAATTATCAGTATCACCAGCAAGTTGCTTCAGTCATTCCTGTTATGAATGTCGTTCTAACTACCGTTGCTTATTAGAGACAGTCCCAGCAGGGGAATAATCAGAGAAGGGAGAACTATGACCCTATTCCCATGAGTTATGCAGAGCTACTACCAGTATTGATCCAGAAGGAGTTGGTCCAGACACGACCACCTCCAGCAATACCATCTCCATTGCCTTGGTATTACAAAGCAGACCAGACGTGTTCCTTTAATCAGGGAGCACCAGGGCATAGTGTTGAAAATTGTTATCCTTTGAAAACTGAAGTGCAAAGGTTGGTGAAGTCTGGAATTTCATCTTTCAAGGACATGGGACCTAATGTGAAAGATAATCCTCTACCCAAGCACAGGGAAGTAAATGTTATAAATATGGTGGCCGGTTGTCCAGGTGACTTCCGGATTTTTGACATTAATCTGGTTAGAGGAGATCTGGTGAAAATGCACAAAGACCTCTGTGAATTCAGTTATTATATGCATGACCATGTTGGTTGTGCTATTTGCAGTACAAACATACAGGGTTACGAGAAGATAAAGGCTGATTTACAGGAGATGATGGATGAAGGTTTAATCCATATAATCAGGCCTAGGGAAGAGTATGAAGAGGAAGTGAATATGGTTCCTAGATGTCCTGGTGAATTCATAATTTTCGATGTGGAATATTTGAATGAAGATCTCGTGCAGTTGCATGCTACCTTTTACCGTACTGCTGGTCAGGATGAACACCAATATGGATCTTGCATAGTTTGTTGTTAAAACCCTCGAGGATGTTCTATTGTGAGAGAGGGTGTTCAATTTCTGTTAGACAATGGAACTATCAAGATCACAGGTCAGAGAGATGATTATCACGAGATTTATATGGTTGAAGTTTGTTTGATGGGAGAAGAGTCAGAGGAAGAATATGCCTCCACGGATGAGTATTTTTCTTCATACGAAGATTTGTTTGCCGGAAATGACCTTTTGAGGGCTGATTATGTTGAGTAAGGTGTAAACATCATTGTACCTTGTTTTGGTGCACCCACTCATCTTGAGGTGGAGTACCATAGCAAACCAGTTGTTACCCCATTGATAATTAGTTTGCCAGGTCCTGTTCCCTATAAATCGGATAAGGCGGTGCCTTACAAATACAACTCTACAATCTTGGAAGATGGGGTGGAAGTTCCCATCTAGCCAATGCCAGATGTTGGAAATATAGCTGATAGTAACAAGGTGACCCGTAGTGGTCGTATGTTTGCGCCAGTTATTCTAAAAGACGTTGTTGCTGGAAAGAAAATTGCTGAGAACTATGAGCCTAAGAAGGCTGCAGGAGAGACTAGTTGAGCCACATTAGAGAAATAAGTGGATGATATCCTAAAGGTAATTCAGATGAGTGACTACAAAATTGTAGATCAGCTATTGCAAACTCCTTCAAAGATATCCATCCTGGCATTACTGATGAACTCCTCCGCTCATAGGGAATCCTTGATGAGAGTACTAGACCAAGCTTTTGTAGAGAATGACATGCCGTTAGATCAATTCAGCAGCGTAATTGGAAACATTACGTCATGTAACAACTTGAGTTTCTGCGATAATGAGTTACCAGACTAAGGGAGGAATCACAACCTGGCCCTCCACATATCCATGAACTGCAAGAATGACTCGCTATCTAATGTGCTAATTGATAACGGATCTGCATTGAATGTTATATCGAGAAGTACCCTCATGAAGTTAAAGTATCAGGGAATACCTATGCGCCCGAGTGGTATCATTGTGAAGGCTTTTGATGGGTCGAGAAAATCTGTCATCGGTGAAGTGGACTTGCCCATCCTTATAGGACCGCACTTATTCTTGATAACTTTCCAAGTAATGGACATTATCCTCTTTCAGTATTGTAGAAGCGGGTGAGGCTGCTGTTGGAACCCAGTTCCAAGCCCTATCCATTGACAATGTAAGGAACAATGAGAATTTTGTGGTCTCACTGAAGGATGTGCAGCAGGTTGTGCGCAATGGTCATAATGCAGTTTGGGGATGACTTGTGGATCCACCCGTAAACAAAAACAGAGCTGGTTTAGGTTTCTCTTCGAGGAATGGCAAAAGAGAAAGTTTGAAGTCAAAGTCTTCTGTGAACAGTTATCAAGATGTTTTCCGCATTCTCCATCCGATTGGTTCTGGAGTTAATGTTGTTGAAGAGGATGAAGCAGAGCAGGAAGCACTGAATTATGTAACGCATGGAGTCCGAGTTCAAAACTGGGTCACCATTGATATCCCTTCTTGCATACATGTTTCAAAGTAATTTGTTTTTTTAATCTATTTATTTCTTTTGAAAAGCTTTCACTCTGCCCAAGGTCGAAGTATTGATGTTGTAGGGCTTATCTGTTTGCTATAATTGTTAAGATCATTAATAAAAGTTGTCTTTGCTTCCAAATTATGTCTTTTATTTTCTGCCTTTTTCTTGAGAAATGGTAATAAATAAAAAATACCTTTCAAAATAAATAATAACTGAAATTTAATCTGCATGATCACTTGTTATATGTGTCAGTTTCTAAAAGCAATCATAAATCATATGTGCAGATTAATTAAAAAAATTGTTGAATACAATGACCTTGCACCCTCTCCCAACTTTGATTGCCCTGTGTTTGGGGCTGATGAAGAAGATTATGATGAGATTCCAGAAGAGGTCTCACGGTTTCTTGAGCACGAGGAGAATACCATTCAGCCATATAAGGACCCTTTGGAAGTGGTTAATTTGGGTTCAGAGGAAGATCCGAAGGAAGTCAAGATTGGAGCATCGTTGCATCCTGATGTAAAAAGTGGGTAGTTTGAGCTATTGAAAGAGTATGTGGATATTTTTGCTTGGTCTTATCAAGATATGCCTGGTCTAGATACAGACATTGTTGAGCATCGTTTGCCGTTGAAGCCAGAGTGTCCACCAGTTAAACAAAAGTTGAGAAGAACCCACCCAGATATGGCAGTAAAGATCAAGGAGGAGGTCCTAAAGCAGATTAATGTTGGTTTTCTTGTGACGTCAGTGTATCCTCAATGGATTTCCAATATTTTCCCAGTACCGAAAAAAGACGGAAAAGTACGCATGTGCGTAGATTACAGAGATTTAAATAAAGCTAGTCCAAAAGATGATTTTCCATTGCCACACATTGATATGTTAGTGGATAGCACAACAAAATTCAAGGTATTCTCATTCATGGATGGATTTTCCGGGTATAATCAAATAAGAATGGCTCCAGAGGACATGGAAAAAACAATGTTTATCACACCTTGGGGAACATTCTGTTACAGAGTGATGCCCTTCAGGTTGAAGAACGCTTGTGCAACGTACCAGAGGGCTATGACAACCCTATTCCTTGATCTGATGCACAAAGAAATCGAAGTATATGTTGATGATATGATTGCCAAATCCAAAACTGAAGAAGGGCATATAGAAGATTTGTTGAAGTTGTTTCGGCGTTTGAGGAAGTATCGTCTCTGCCTGAATCCAAATAAATGCACCTTCAGAGTGAGATCAAGGAAATTATTGGGTTTTATTGTTATCCAGAAAGGAATTGAAGTTGACCCTGACAAAGTTAAAGCAATTCAAGAAATGCCAGCGCCAAGAACTGAAAAGAAAGTCAGGGGTTTCCTCGGGCGTTTGAATTATATCTCCAGATTTATTTCCCACATGACTGCAACGTGTGAACCGATCTTTAAGTTGTTAAAGAAAGATCAAGGTTGTGTGTGGACAGATGACTGCCAAAGGGCATTTGAAAGTATTAAAGAGTATCTGCTTGAACCTCCTATCTTGCTACCTCCTGTAGAAGGAAGACCATTGATTATGTATCTGACAGTGTTAGATAAATCCATGGGTTGTATTTTGGGGCAAAGGATGAAACAAGAAAGAAAGAGTTCTCCATTTATTATCTCCGCAAAAAGTTCACTGATTGTGAGTCGCGGTATTCTATGCTAGAAAAAACATATTGTGCTTTGGCCTGGGCGGAAAAGCGTTTGCGGCAATATATGTTGAATCATACTACTTGGTTGATCTCCAAAATGGATCCAATCAAGTATATTTTTGAAAAGCGTTCTCTTACCGGGAGAATTTCCCACTGGCAGATGCTGTTATCTGAATATGATATTGAATACCGCACTGAAAAAGCTATCAAAAGTAGTGTGTTGGCAGATTATCTTGCTCACCAGACAGTGGAAGATCATCAGTCTGCAGAATATGAATTCCCCGATGAAGATGTGATGTTCTTGAAAGTGAAAGATTGTGATGAAAGATTGGATGAGGAGGGCCCCGACCCTGAATCTCGTTGGAGTGTGGTATTTGATGGAGCTGTGAATTCTTATGGTAAAGGAATTGGTGTCGTGATTGTCACTCCTCATGGATCGCATATTCCATTTACCGCGAGGTTAAAATTTGATTGCAATAATAATATGGCGGAATATGAGGCTTGCATCATGGGTCTTGAGGAAGCTATTGATCTCAGAATCAAGATTCTAGATGTCTATGTTGATTCATCCTTGGTAATAAATCAGATTAACAGAGAATGGGACACTCGTCACCCTGGCTTGATCCCTTACAAAGATTATGCTAGAAGACTACTACCCTTCTTCAATAAAGTTGAATTCCATCACATTCCTAGAGATGAAAACCAGATGGTGGATGCTCTAGAAACCCTGGCTTCCATGTACCAAGTGAATACTTGGAATGACATACCTCGAATTACAAATCAACGGCTAGATAGGCCCGCTCATGTGTTTGCGACAGAGGAGGTAGCAGATGAAAAACGTTGGTATTATGATATCAAACATTTTCTTCAGACTCAGGAATACCCATTTGATGTGTCAATGAAAGATAGAAAGACACTGAGAAGATTGGCAGACAGTTTCTTCCTCAGTGAAAATGTGTTATACAAGAGAAATTTTGACATGGTCTTGCTCAGATGCATGGATAGACACGAAGCATACATGTTGATGCATGAGATTCATGAAGGTTAATTTGGCACTCATGCTAATGGACATTCAATGGCTAAAAAGATGCTAAGGGCAGGATATTATTGGTTGACAATGGAATCCGATTGTTACAAATTTGCAAATAATTTCCATAAATGCCAGATTTATGCAGATAAGATCCATGTGCCTCTGACACTTCTCAATGTGATTTCCTCCTCATGGCCTTTCTCTATGTGGAGTACTGACATGATCGGGATGATAGAACCCAAGGCTTCGAATGGACACCATTTCATCTTGGTAGCAATTGACTACTTTACCAAATGGGTGGAGGCTGCTTCATATGCCAATGTTACCAAACAGGTGGTGGTGCGTTTCATCAAAAACAATCTTATATTCCGATACGGTGTGCCAAGCAGAATCATCACTGACAATGGCTCAAATTTGAACAACAAGATGACGACGGAACTCTGTGAAGAATTCAAGATTGTCCATCATAATTCATCTCCATACAGGCCAAAGATGAATGGGGCTGTTGAAGCTGCTAATAAGAATATAAAGAGAATTATCCAGAAAATGGTTATCACTTATAAGGATTGGCATGAAATGCTCCCTTTTGCTCTGCATGGACATCGAACATCTATTCGCACTTCAACAGGAGCGACCCCGTTTTCCCTAGTGTATGGAATGGAAGTTGTACTCCCAGTCGAGGTAGAGATTCCTCGCTGCGTGTGATAATGGAAGCCAAATTGACAGAGGTTGAATGGGTCCAGAACAGGTTTGACCAATTGAATTTGATTGAAGAGAAGAGAATGACAACTTTGTGTCATGGGCAGTTATATCAGAAAAGAATGAAGAAAGCATTTGATAAAAGGGTCAAACCTATTAAATGAGAGAAGGTGACCTCGTGCTCAGAAATATCATGTCTTTCAACGCTGATTCTAGGGGCAAGTGGACTCCCAATTTCGAAGGCCCGTATGTTATCAAGAAAGCCTTCTCTGGTGGTGCATTAATTCTTGAAACTATGGATGGTGAGGAGTTCCCACATCCCATGAATGTTGACGCAATCAAGAAATACTTCGCCTAAATAAATAAAAGAACATCTCACTAAGTTGAAAACCCGAAAGGGCGGCTTAGGCAAAAAGGACCGTCTCGGTAGGCCGAAAACCCGAAAGGGCGGTCTAAGCAAAAATTAGAGACATAAACAGAATAAATTTTCCACTAAGTTGAAAACCCGCAAGGGCAGCTTAGGCAAAAGTTAGGGATTTTCTTGGCAAGTAACTACGTCAGACGAAACTTGATCACCGAAGCAACAATCTTCTCAGATCCTGACCATACTTCAACGGAGGCTGCTACTCAGGATTTCAAAAATTGTTAGGGGGGATAGTGGTCATTGTATCTCAATGTATCTTTTCCATTTTGTATTACAATTTCCCAAACTTTGTAATCATCCATGGAGTCTCGCCATTCGCATACTACCATTCTATTAATTAAATTCGAGCTTTTGCCCAATTCTTTGTATTCTTAATTTTATTTAGCTTGCAAAGACTTCATTTATTACTGATAATAACTTTTAAAGCAAAGAGATTAAAAAGAAAAACTGACTTTTCAAAAAAAAGAGATCTTTATAATTCAATTTACTTTGGAATTTGTGATGAAACAATGACAACAAGATTGGTGATCCCAGGAATGAACAAACTCCGGTTGTTTTAAGGAAGGTTACTCCCTTCATGAAAGTATTTCTCAGGTCATTTTGCTGGTAGATGCACAATCCTTGTGTGCCTCTCGGATGATTAAGGACGATATCAGTGGGTGCAAGGTGCAGTATTGGATATGTGACCCCACTATCCCCAATTGTTTTCTTGATTTCCCAGGAAGGTTATCCCAGGGCATCTCTTGTTGATAATGAGTATTCGTGATGAAAGGTTTCTCCAGTGAGTTAGGCTTGAATTCCCCAGTGAGGTTTGGTTGTTTCGACGTCAGTATGCTTTATTTAAGGTTGATCTTGCAATCTCCAATAGGCATGTTGCTTTTGGAAGACTGTTTCTCCGATGAAAACGGAAGCAGGGTTTTCTATCCTGGTGTATGTTTGATTTAAGCTACAGTCGGATTATGTTCTCCTCAGTGAAGTTAATGCAATAAGTTTGGTTTCCGCAGTCGCTTTCACCTTTCCTGGATTGATCTTTCTAATTGAGGCTTAGCCCAATGTTGTTAGTAACTGAGGCGGTTTCGTTTGTCTGCACTGATTATGTATCCTTTTTATCAGCGTATGCACAATAGCACTCGTACATTCATACATGCATCATACATTGCTAAAATCATCATTCATGGACATTATGTTTCTGACCTTTACTGTAGCGCTCTTTGTTTGGTTGAATTTGGTCTTCCCTCTTGAGTTTATTTCTCAAAGGATGAATCTGCTTTGGCCGTCATGCTCCGGTATTTTTTTGAATTAAATTTGCGGTTGCATGGCGATGTCGTGTATTATGGATTTCTGAAAACTTTGAATTTTTTCTTGTGCATTTATTTTGCACAAAGAGACTTTATCCCCCCAGTGGGAATATCATGGCATTTCTCTGGGAAGTCATATTTTCTATCCCTAGAAAGTCATATCTCTTGGCACTTCCCCTTTGACAATAAGTGGAAGTTTCTTTATTTGAGACAGGTTACATATTACCCTTTCCAGGCAGATCTCCTTGGTTAAAGAAGAAGTTGAGACCAGTTCTTGGTAGAACACTAGAATTCTGGGAAAGCATGATATATTTTCTCTTTCTACCTTCAGTGAACGTTGGTAGTACATCGGCAGTGAACATAGGTGTTTGTTATCTTTTTGCTATCTTCAGTGAACGTTGATAGTTCATCGTCAGTGAACAGAGGTGGTATGATATTTTCTCTTTCTACCTTCAGTGAACGTTGGTAGTACATCGGCAGTGAACGTTGGTGTTTCTTCTCTTTTTTCTATCTTTAGTGAACGTTGATAGTTCATCGTCAGTGAACGGCGGTGGTATGATATTTTCTCTTTCTACCTTCAGTGAACGTTGGTAGTACATTTGCAGTGAACGTCGGTGTTTCTTATCTTTTTGCTATCTTCAGTGAACGTTTATAGTTCATCATCAGTGAACGGCGGTGGTATGATATTTTCTCTTTCTACCTTCAGTGAACGTTGGTAGTACATCGGTAGTGAATTTAGGTGTTTCTTATCTTTTTTCTATCTTCACTGAACGTTGATAGTCCATCGTCAGTGAACGGCGGTGGTATGATATATATTCTCTTTCTACCTTCAGTGAATGTTGGTAGACCATCGGCAGTGAACGTTGGTGTTTGTTATCTTTTTGCTATCTTCAGTGAACATTGATAGTTTATCTTCAGTGAACGGCGGTGGTATGATATTTTCTCTTTCTACCTTCAGTGAACGTTGGCAGTACATCGGCAATGAACGTCGGTGTTTCTTATCTTTTTTCTATCTTCAATGAACGTTGATAGTTCATCGCCAGTGAATAGCGGTGGTATGATATTTTCTCTTTCTATCTTCAGTGAACATTGGTAGTACATCGGTAGTGAACGTCCGTGTTTCTTATCTTTTTGCTATCTTCAGTGGACGTGGATAGTTCATCGTCAGTTAACGGCGGTCGTATGATATTTTCTCTTTCTACCTTCAGTGAATGTTGGTAGTACATTGGCAGTGAACGTCGGTGTTTCTTATCTTTTTGCTATCTTCAGTGAACGTTGATAGTTCATCATCAGTGAACGGTGGTGGTATGATATATTCAGAGAACGTCGATGCTTGTTATCCTCCTCTCTGATTCTATTCTGTTGGTTTATCGGTGATTTATTTTCCTGGTGGGATTTCTCTTTTGCTTCTGCATTTTGTGTTGCCTCCCCAATGCTACTTTGTGTCTCTTCTATTCATATGCATTCACATGCATAAACATTTGCATGGCATCTTAGGGCCAAAACATGGTTTGTTTTATATTTAAGTGTCTTCGATCACGTCGACACGAAGATATTTAACCTTCATATCTCCGAATAGAAGAAACTTAAATAAGGGAAGTTGTTATACCCCAATTTTTGCCCCTAAGATCCCTTCATCATACCACATTGTTTCAATCACTACAAAATCACATTAGGAACTTTGGTTCTTCTCCCTATCTTTAGCTTTGCTCTTTGAGAAGTTACCAAGCACCTTGATTTGTTTGCTTTTGTGATCATAGATACTATACTCTGATTTTTCTCTCTAATTAACAAAATGCAATATTAGTTTGTCTTACTTGTTGATAATGTAGGTAAAGGAAATGAGGTCTAGCAAGTTGCATCAAGGGTTCATGAGTTTATTTCCATGCCCTAGTCAAAGCTTGAGAGATTCAAACCTAACCCATGAAGTTGTTTTGAAGTTGGTATGGAAGTGGTTTTTGTGGCCATGAGTCCTCATCATCATCCTCAACAATTTTTATTCACAAAGGAAGAGTATTGGCACAAAAAGTTTGTTCAAACTTGGCAAGGTTCCACCAAGCTTTCTCTTGATTTAGAGGCTAGGGTTTTGGACTTCAAAGGGGCATATCTTGCTCATATTTTGGTATTTTTGAGTGATTCCAAAAACATTCTTCTCCTCAAAGAGTTACCAACAAATCACTTCAAAAGTCCCAAGGAGTTTTCATGTGAAAGGAACTTGTTGAAGAAGAAAGATTACAAGTCATCCAGTTGAATCCCTAATTTTCCATATGTAACTTCAAATTGTCATAACTTGGTAAATTTTTATCACCTTGAGCCCATTCTTTTTCCATGATGATCTTAAGGATGTTTACTTAATGCTTTCTTTTATGTGCAAAGTAAGAAAATGGATGGAAGTTGCCTTAAGAATGCAAAAGATTATAGGTCATTTCATGATTTTTGGCCAACTTCAACAAGTCATAACTTGCTCAATTTTTGGATATTTTGAGTGGTTCAAATTGAAAAATGTCATTCAAGAGGTCTAATTCATTCCATATTTTTGGGTCAAGAGCAAATTCTAGGTGCAAGGCCATGTTTGGAAGCAAGATATTATAGGTCATTTTTAAAGAAGATTTTGAAATATTTCTAAGTATGGAAAGTCAACTCTTTTTCTCCCACTTTGACTCCATGTAATTTTCAGCTCAAGCTTCCAATTGATTCCATTCTTTTTCCATTGCAAAGTTTATTACCTCATCTTTCCAAAGCATCAAGAATCATGCCTTAAGACTCCCTGAGGTGGAAATGCCATTGTTTCAAAAGTGGTAACTTGGAATTGAAGTTTCCCTGCAAGTCAGAATTTGAATTTCATGTTACAACCTCTAAACATGGTTAGCCAACTTTCCCAAGTGGATTAGTGCATCAAAACGCAAGAATTGGATGAGTTTTGGTGAAGTTTAGATCACACCTTGCTCATGTATCAGGTTCACACGATTTACCTCCAATTTGCATCATTCCACACGCTTGAGCATTCCATTTGATTACTTATAAATAGAGGGTCATCCCCCATTCAATTTCTCAAGCTTAGATAGCCAGAATCACCCTGCCAAACTTGCTTCACAACTCAGAATTCAGCTACTTCGAATTCTATTCTCAAGCCTTTTTCAATCCATTTTCTCCATCAATTCACCTTCCTTGATCTTCCTTGAACCTAACCATGCCATTACATTCAAGAACCGTGCCCTACATTGCTCCATAGAAGTCCAGTTTCAGAGCTCTGCAACTCAACTTCAATAGGTAGATTCCTTCATCAATTCTTCAAAACTTTGGTATCATTGTGTTGCTCTCATTGCCCTGGTTCTAGTCGTAATAGTTACTTCCTTCTGGAAACACGTTTGGACCATGTATTTTCAAATCCCCTTTCAAAATTTTCTTTCCAAATTGCTTGAGTTACAATTTATATAAAAATGGCGCGAGGGTATGGTTGTCTTCGTCTTGAAGAGACGAAACGAATGGCATAGGTGAGAGCTTCTGATTTTACAGTTTGAGAGACCTGTAATTCGTGAAGCTGGAGTTTGAAGATGGCCAACGTGTCACCTTCTAACCAATGAAAGTGTGCCATTTGTATTTTTTGAATTTCTGATTTTACATTTGATTCAGTGCTTTATTCAGTAAAGACCATGATTTGCACATCACGCCAGATCCCTTGGATTTGATTACTAACGTGTTTTGACTCTCATCCAATGGTCCGCATCTTTTTATTTTATTTTCTTTTTCTGATTTTTATATTTTAATTGTTTTAAATTTCAAAAAATCATAGAAAATTCATTTTTAGTCCAAAAAATCTGAAAAAATTATGAAAAATATTTTTGATTATTCTCTTTAAGATTTTTATTTTTTAAAAATTTATTTTGGTGTTTTGGTATTTTTTTATGAAATTTACACTTATTTGATTTGTTTAAAATGTTTAAAAATACTTTTGCACATTTTTTAATTATGAAAAAATTATGGAATGATCTAATGACATTGTGACAAATATTGGTGACTTTATTTTATTTTTGTTTCTGACTTTACTATTTTTTACCATTTTTGTCTATTTTACCCATTTATTTTAATTTTTAAAAATAGTTTCTGACTTTTAAATATTCCCAAAATTTTTATAAAAATATTTGAACACATTTCTGATTTTTCTATGATTTTTATTTTTTATTTATTGATTAATTTGAACATAATTGATATTTTTCTCATTATTTTCTATTTTAAACTTTCTTTTTTAACCCTTTAAATGTATATATTAAATATATTATTATTTTGTGATTATTTTCTGGCTGTCTTGAGTTGATCTTTTGATCATGACTTTATTAACATCATTGGATCTTAGGAGTTGAGTTCAACTCCACCAAAATGGATGAATGATTTTAATAAT
Organism: Vicia faba; assembly: GCA_948472305.1. Lineage (NCBI taxonomy): Eukaryota > Viridiplantae > Streptophyta > Magnoliopsida > Fabales > Fabaceae > Vicia > Vicia faba. The sequence goes on from OX451738.1 coordinate 730,159,662, forward strand.
AGTTTGATTAAATTTTTAATTCAAAGGTGGTTTATCCATCTTTTTACCCTAACCCCTCTTCATCTCATCCCCTTCTTCTTGCACTAAATGTTGTTGGAGCATGATTCCTATATCAGGTATCAAAATAAATGGTGCATATATTGCTATTGACCGGCCTCAAAATAGGTGCGACTTCTATATAAGTCCACTTACGATTGCTTAACATAGCGCTAAATTTTGTCCCGATCGAATAAATGATCATTCGTGGCCCAAACTTATGATTGCAAGCCCAAGTATGTTAATTTGATCTCTTTGATCCAATAACCTTGAGATTCATTCTGTGAAGGCTTTGGTTCTACCAATCCTCTAATGGATCTACAACACCTTTGGTCAACGCGGATCACTTAAACATCGTTGATCATTAAATGGTACTTATGAGAATTCCAAAATGGATGATATACTTGACAAAAAGCAAATGCAACCTATTGTGTGGAGCCTTTGGTTCTACCAATCCTCTAATGAGTTCCAAATGCAAGTTTCAAGATGATCATCCAACTAACCACTAATTATTAACTTGTTTTGTTTTTTTATGCTTCTTATTCTTTTATGCTTTATGCACTATTTACTTTTGGCATTTTACATTTCATGTGATTTTCATCTTTGCTTACTTGAGCATTTATTTTCTTGTCATTTTCACTTTTCTCACTTGAGCTTTTCTTTTTCCTTTTTCTTAAGGTACTTAATAACCAACTTAAACCCTAAAAAACTCCTAATGGCACTTGGACTATTTGGTTACTATCCTTGGCATGATGGAGCAGTGGACTTTTTCTTGGACTTAGGATTTGAAACCTTGTCCTAGCTTGGATACCTTGTGATCCTATCTGATTATTTTGTCTGGAGCTCTTGAGATTTACCTCAAGACATTGGTTTGCTTGTTTTTTTTGTGTGCAGGTTTATTGTGATTACACTCTTGGTTTTGTAATCTGGAATTCACCCGTATACAGTGGTTACTCTGCCCAATTTTTGAGAAGACTTAATACACTTGAAGAGGTCTAGTATCTTTGCTTGCTTGGTTTAAATCCAAAGAATGGGAATTCTATCTTGGCTCATAATGTCAAGTTTTGGCTTCTTGTTGGTTAGATGGTCCTTATCCTTAGCTTTTACCTTATGCTTTAGGATAGCCTCTTCTCCTCCTCCCATTTTCTTTAATTTCAAAAATCTTCTCCCTCCTTTTGAAAACCCTTCTTATTTCTAAACTTGAACCACTTTCATAATAAACTTGGACCTAGGTCCATGCATTTTCAAAACATTTTTCATTAATAAACTTCAATCAATTTAATAATACCTTGACATTTTTGTGAGAAGACTAAAAGTCAATTAATCTCATTTCAAATCATTTTGCCACTTTGGCTTTTATCTTTAAACTTTTTCTCAAAAAAAAAAGATTAGACTCTTGTCAATCCTTGTAGTGATGCAAATAAACTATACTTCTACATTATGTAGTGAAGAGAGATATTTTCCACTTGGGTGTTGAGTGAGGCATTGTTGATTTTAAAATCCAAGCCATATCCTCTACTTTGAGATAATGCAAATTCTCCTTTCTCATTATTGTGGGTAGTAAGTATGTTTTCCACACGGACAATGACGATGATGTCTTATCTCTTAAAATTAACTAACACACTTGTGTTTCAAACTTTTAAAAGAGGAACTACGTGTACCCTGATCCCATATTGCACAAAAGGTGGTACATAAGCACTAATGGTTCGCAACCGCGGTGGGTGCAAAAATCATAAAATAATATATTTCTCTTCTCACCTCCACCATCCATTTTATATATAACACATTTTTTATAGCCAAAATATACAGATTTTACAAATAGGCTCCTGCGGAGTATCGTATATGTTTAGGGTGTTAATACCTTCCCTTTGCATAACCAACCCCCTTACCTTGAATCTTTCCCCCTTTTTTTGGGTTATTCGCTCTTTTCCCTTTCCTTTGGAAACAATAAAGCGCGGTGGCGATTTTGATTTTGATTTGTATAAAGTCTAGTCAATTCAATGGCTTAGTCTTAAACATTTCTACCGCTACAGAAAAATGGCGAATTCACTGGGGAAAGATTGACCTCTTGCTGGTCCATCCCTAAGTGGGTTAAGCCTATCTTTGTTTATATCTGTATATGTGCTATTGTTGTTTATGTGTTATAATTTGTATATATGTTTGTCTGGATTTTTCCTGGTTTTCATGGTGCTTGGTGATTACTCATAAGTCCTATACCCGGACTTGGGCAAACTTTAAGATAGGACGGGTGGTATAGTCATGTTAACTTTGAGGGAGTAATCCCAGAAAAGGAGGCATGAGATCCCCCACTCAGTGGAGGCCCCTTTGACTGTAGTGTTGTTTACCGAGTAATCGGGAAGACGTACTGCTTTCGAACTGGGAGCCTGCTGAAACTGAGGACCGTAGAATACCAAACCCATCTTGGCCTTTTAGGTGTAGTGCATAAGCTATGACGGAGTAATCCGGAAATAGTTATCACGCGATACTACGCTCGGACGAGTCTTTCTTGAGAATATTACTAATTACCAAGTTAATCAAGAAGTTGGTAATATCTGAAGGAAGGATGTAGACTCTGGGAACCTCTAGAACCTTGTTCGGCAGGTGATAACTTTTTAGACCAACACCTTATGGGTAGTACCTTAGACCTCATGCTCGTGACGTTGAACCTATGAACCCTATATGTGTGATCTTGTGTGTGATTGTTGCATCATGCATCCATGCACTCATAAGCATCTTTTGAAAGAAAACAATATTTCAAGGGATTTAAAGGTTGACTATTTGTGAATATCTGAAGTACTTTTGACCATGGATTCTGGAAAGAGAAAGACCGGTAAATACAGTTTCAAGGATGCCAAGATAGATGAGCTGATCAGTCTGATTCCAGAGATTGAGTGTCCTGCAGACTTTCATAAGAAGTATGGATCCATTATTTCTCTCATGAAGTTGAAGATGAAGGAGGGTATTCTCTCGACCTTGGTCCAGTTCTATGATCCGGTGTATCACTTCTTTACTTTTCCCGATTATCAGCTGATGCCTACACTGGAGGAGTATTCTTATCTATTGGATTTACAAGTTACCGATCATGTTCCTTTTACTGGTTTGGAGCGTGAGCCAAAACCACATGAGATTTCTGCTTTGATTCATCTAGGGAAGTCTGAGGTGGAAGCCCATATGACTACTAAAGGAGGGATTATAGGATTATCAGCTCAGTTCTTATTGGAGAAAGCTCGTTACTTTGCCATAATGAAGAGTACGGTTGCTTTTGAGGCCATCTTTGCTTTACTTTCTTATGGATTATTCTTATTTCCTAATGTGGACAAGTTTGTCGACATTAACGCTATCAGGATTTTCATGATTGGAAACCCAGTTCCTACACTGTTGGGTGATGCTTATTACTTTGTTGCACCGTTGGTTCATCTCTCATATGCCTCCGTCTGATGCTTTTTGGGATATCCAGAAGGAACCTCGTTGGGCTCCTAAGATCGTGGCACTTACTCACTCGGATATTGATTGGTATCATCGAGCTTATCAGGATGTAGAGATTATTGAAAGTTGGGGTAGTTTCCCTAATGTACCTCTTCTTGGTACAAAGGGAGGAATTAATTATAACCTTGTTCTTGCACGGTGCCACTTGGTTATCCGATGAGGGATAAACCGAACAATATTCATTTGAGTTGTTTCTTTCTGAAGGAAGGAGAGGACCACGGGGAAGCTAGGGAGAAGATTGCGAAGGCTTGGAGTCACATTCATAAGAAGAGTATGAAGGATTTGGGACCTAGAGGTGCTGTCTCTTTGGAGCCATATCTTCAGTGGGTCCGATCGAGAGTCATTCAGTTGAAGATGCCGTATACTCGGGAGACACCCATGCATGATTTGTTTGTGAAGACCACTCCTCCTTTATTAGATGATCTGGAAAATCTACAACTCTCTTTGGTTAGGATGCAACAGGAAAGGGATGCTAGGAAGAACAAGTTCCAGACTTTAGAGAGTTCCTATAGAGCAGACTTAAAGGAGAAAGATGATTTGATCGAGATCCTTGAGAGTCGAGCGGTGGAGTCTATGGAGAGGCAAGGGGATTTAATTTCCCCTGAGCCTCAAACAAGTACTGGTCGTTCACTTCCTAATTCAGATGATTGGAAGGAGGTTACCGTCAGACATATGGAAGAAAACTAGAGGTTGAGAGCTAAGATTTCCAGGCTCACAGGGAAGCGCCAGCGTACAGATTGATCTCCATCAGTTCTTTCTCTCAGGATTTTTAGATTGTATCTTCATCTTGTACTTGGGATCATTAAAACTTGTAATCCATTTTGGGGTTATTATAATATAAAAAATTCAGTATTTCAAAAGCTTTGTTATTTTGATGTTTGCGATATGTCTATAAATCCTAAATCCCTTGAAATATTAAAATGATGGAATAAAAATAATCATGTTCATTGCATGACATGCATCATATTGCACATATTTCTTGCTTTTATTATGCATACCCAGGTGTCTTACCCAGCTTTTTACTTCGTTCAGCAAGCTGACTCATCACTACAACACTCGGGCTAACTTCAAAAAGAATATGGACAATTTGAAACAAGAGAATCATGAGCTGCACGAAGAAGTTTCTACTCTGAAGGCTGGCTTGGCCAATTTGTCTACTCTGATGGAAGCTCTGGTGGCTGCTCAGAATCAGCCATCGAGTGTTTTGCCTCAACCAACAAGGGCAAATGCTGAAGTTCCTATGGTACCAGTATCCGCTACTCCGACTGTTGTTTAAAACCGTATGCCTCAGGGTTATCCATGGGGAATGCCGGAAAATTATGCACCTGAAGGTTTCAATTTGGGCCTCGAAGATGCTCCAGTGGTTCCAAATGTTGTTACTCCAATGCCTCATGTGGTGCATACTGCTCCTGCTGCACCTCCTTCGGTGAATTTGGTTTCGTTTGTTAAAGAAGATGTGTGTCTTCCTTTCCCTCCGCCAAGTGAAGACTTGGGTCTTTATGACAGAATGGATGATTTCCAAGAGAAATTTGATAGAATGTAAAGAGAGATGAAGACTCTTAGGGGAAAAGAGTTATTTGGGCAGAACGTGAATGAGCTGTGTTTGGTCCTGAATGTCAAAGTTCCTGCTAAGTTCAAGGTCCCTGAGTTTGAGAAGTACAAGGGCAACACTTGCCCTCATGCTCACTTTGTGATGTTTGTAAGCAGAATGTCTACCCACACCGATGATCAGCGTCTATTGATTCACTTTTTCTAGGATAGTCTGACCTGCGCAGCATTGAAATGGTACATGAGTTTAGATAGCGCCAACATCCATACCTTTAATGATTTGGGAGAAGCATTCATAAAACAATACAAGTACAATGTGGACATGGCACCCGATCGTGACCAGCTTAGGGACATTGTTCTGAAAGACAGAGAATCGTTCAAAGAGTATGCGCGGAGATGGCGCAAAGTGGCAGCACAAGTGATTCCTCCTATGGAGGAGAAGGAAATGACTAAAAAATTTATGAAGACGCTGAGCGCTTTCTACTATGAAAGAATGGTAGAAGTGTTCAGAGAGATTTTACAGAGATGGTAGGAATGGGTGTCCGCCTAGAAGAGGCGGTAAGAGAAGGTCGTTTGACAAAGGGTGAAGGATCCGGAGGTGTGAAAAAGCCATCTTTTGGGTTTACCAAGAAGAAAGAGGGGGATACCAATGTTGTCATACAAGAGAAGAGGGTGAACGCTCCCAGAAGGAATTATCAGTATCACCAGCAAGTTACTTCAGTCACTCCCGTTATGAATGCCGTTCCAACTACCGTTGCTTATTAGAGACAGTCCCAGCAGGGGAATAATCAGATAAGGGAGAACTATGACCCTATTCCCATGAGTTATGCAGAGCTACTACTAGCATCGATCCAGAAGAAGTTGGTCCAGACACGACCACCTCCGACAATACCATCTCCATTTCCTTGGTATTACAAAGCAGACTAGACGTGTGCCTTTAATCAGGGAGCACCACGACATAGTGTTGAAAATTGTTATCCTTTGAAGACTGAATTGAAAAGGTTGGTGAAGTCTGGAATTTTATCTTTCAAGGACATGGGACCTAATGTGAAAGATAATCCTCTACCCAAGCACAGGGAAGTAAATGCTATAAATATGGTGGCCGGTTGTCCAGGTGACTTCCGTATTTTTGACATTAATCTGGTTCAAGGAGATCTGGTGAAAATGCACACAGACCTCTGTGAATTCATTTATTATACGCATGACCACGCCGGTTGTGCTATTTGCAGTACAAACATACAGGGTTGCGAGAAGATAAAGGTTGATTTATTGGAGATGATGGATGAAGGTTTAATCCATATAATCAGGCCTAGGGAAGAGTATGAAGAGGAAGTGAATATGGTTTCTAGATGTCCTGTTGAATTCAGAATTTTCGATGTGGAATATTTGAATGAAGATCTCGTGCAGTTGCATGCTACCTTTTGTCGTACTGGTGGTCAGGATGAACACCAATATGGATCTTACATAGTTTGTTGTCAAAACCCCCGAGGATGTTCTATTGTGAGAGAGGGTGTTCAATTGCTGTTATACAATGGAACTATCAAGATCACGGGTCAGAGAGATGATTATCACGAGATTTATATGGTTGAAGTTTGTTTGATGGGAGAAGAGTCAGAGGAAGAATATGCCTCCGCGGATGAGTATTTTTCTTCAGACGAAGATTTGTTTGCCGGAAATGACCTTTTGAGGGCTGATTATGGTGAGGAAGGTGTAAACGTCATTGTACCTTGTTTTGGTGCACCCGCTCATCTTGAGGTGGAGTACCATAGCAAACCAGTTGTTACCCCATTGATAATTAGTCTTCCAGGTCCTGTTCCCTATAAATCGGATAAGGCGGTGCCTTACAAATACAACTCTACAATCTTGGAAGATGGGGTGGAAGATCCCATCCAGCCAACGCCAGATGTTTGAAATATAGCTGATAGTAGCAAGGTAACCCGTACTGGTCGTATGTTTGCGCCAGTTATTCGAAAAGATGTTGTTGCTGGAAAGAAAATTACTGAGAACTATGAGCCTAAGAAGGCTGCAGGAGAGACTAGTTGAGACACATTAGAGAAAGAAGTGGATGATATCCTGAAGGTAATTAAGATGAGTGACTACAAAATTGTAGATCAGCTATTGTAAACTCCTTCAAAGATATCCATCCTGGCATTACTGATGAACTCCTCCGTTCATAGGGAATCATTGATGAGAGTACTAGACCAAGGTTTTGTAGAGAATGACATGTCTTTAGATCAATTCAGCAGCGTAATTGGAAACATTACATCATGTAACAACTAGAGTTTCTGAGATGATTAGTTACCAGACGAAAGGAGGAATCACAACCTGGCCCTCCATATATCCATGAACTGCAAGAATGACTCCCTATCTAATGTGCTAATTGATAACAGATCTGCGTTGAATGTTATACCGAGAAGTACCCTCATGAAGTTAAAGTATCAGGGAATACCTATGCGCCCGAGTGGCATCATTGTGAAGGCTTTTGATGGGTCGAGAAAATCTGTCATCAGTGAAGTGGACTTGCCCATCCATATAGGACTGCACTTATTCTTGATAACTTTCCAGGTAATGGACATTATTCCCGCGTATAGTTGTTTTCTAGGATGGACATGGATACACGAAGCAGGGGATGTCACTTTAACTCTGCATTAGAAGCTAATGTTTGTGCATGAAGGAAAGGTAGTGATCATAAATGGGGAGCAGGCGTTGTTGATATCCCATCTATCCTCTCTCAGTATTGTAGAAACGGATGAGGCTGCTGTTAGAACCCAGTTTCAAGCCCTATCCATTGACAACATAAGGAAGAATGAGAATTTTGTGGTCTCACTGAATGATGCGCAACAGGTTGTGCGCAATGGTCATAATGCAGTTTGGGGACGACTTGTGGATCCACCCGTAAACAAAAATAGAGCTGGTTTAGGTTTCTATTCGAGGAATGGCAAAAGCAAAAGTTTGAAGTCAAAGTCTTCTGTGAACATTTATCAAGATGTTTTCCGCATTCTCCATCCGATTGGTTCTGGAGTTAATGTTGTTGAAGAGGATGAAGCAGAGCAGGAAGCACTGAATTATGTAACGCATGGAGTCCGAGTTCAAAACCGGGTCACCATTGATATCCCTTCTTACATACATGTTTCAAAGTAATTTGTTTTGTTAATCTATTTCTTTCTTTTGAAAAGCTTTCACTCTGCCCAAGGTCGAAGTATTGATGTTGTAGGGCTTATCTGTTTGCTATAATTGTTAAGATCATTAATAAAAGTTGTCTTTGCTTCCAAATTATGTCTTTTATTTTCTTCCATTTTCTTGGGAAATGGTAATAAATAAATAAAACCTTTCAAAATAAATAATAACTGAAATTTAATCTGCATGATCACTTGTTATATGTGTCAGTTTCTAAAAGCAATCATAAATCATATGTGCAGTATGATTAAAAAACTCGTTGAATACAATGAACCTGCACCCTCTCCCAACTTTGATTGTCATGTGTTTGGTGCTGAAGAAGAAGATTATGATGAGATTCCAGAAGAGGTCTCACGGTTGCTTGAGCACGAGGAAAATACCATTCAGCCATATAAGGAGCCTTTGGAAGTGGTTAATTTGGGTTCAGAGGAAGATCCGAAGGAAGTCAAGATTGGAGCATCGTTGCATCCTGATGTAAAAAGTGGGTTGATTGAGTCTCTTCTCATCAATCAAATTCAGTTGATCAAGTCGAGTCTGGATCTAATCGTCTTCATTCAAACCAATATTTTTTCACAATTTATTTTTGTGTTTTGGTATTTTTTATGAAATTTACACTTATTTGATTTGTTTAAATTATTTAAAAATACTTTTGCACATTTTTTAATTCTGAAAAAATTATGGAATGATCCAATGACATTGTGACAAATATTGGTGAATTTATTTTATTTTTGTTTCTGACTTTACTATTTTTTACCATTTTTGTCTATTTTACCCATTTATTTTAATTTTTAAAAATAGTTTCTGACTTTTAAAAATTCCCAAAATTTTTATAAAAATATTTGAACACATTTCTGATTTTTCTATTGTTTTATTTTTTATTTCTTGATTAATTTGAACATAATTGATATTTTTCTCATTATTTTCTATTTTAAACTTTCTTTTTTAACCCTTTAAATGTATATATTAAATATATTATTATTTTGTGATTATTTTCTGGCTGTCTTGAGTTGATCTTTTGATCATGACTTTATTAACATCATTGGATCTTGGGTGTTGAGTTCAACTCCACCAAAATTGATGAATGATTTTAATAATAGTTTGATTAAATTTTTAATTCAAAGGTGGTTTATTCATCTTTTTACCCTAATCCCTCTTCATCTCATCCCCTTCTTCTTGCACTAAATATTGTTGGAGCATGATCCCTATATAATTTATCAAAACAAATGGTGCATAGATTGCTATTGACCGGCCTCAAAATAGGTGCGACTTCAAAAAATTTTATCAACATTCTCATTTTGAAGTATATTTCATCATTTTATCAAGGGTTGATCATGATTCATCAAGGATTGCTCAAAATTCATCAAGACTCAAAAGTTGCTAAATTAGGGTTTTGCCGGAAAAGTCAACTCAACTTTGACCAAGCATACCTTTCTCATACTTTATGAGAAATGACCCATCCAAAGCTCATTTTGAAGAAGATGCAATTCCCTACAATCCATCTTCATACCCCAAGTTCCAAAAATGCACTCACAAATAGTTATGAATTTTGACATTATAGGTCATTTTTGAAAGTCAGCAAAAACACCTTTTTTTGCCAAAGCTTATAACTTGAGAATGGAATATCAAATTGAGATGAGACAAAAAGGGTTGGTTATAGTACCTCTCAAGCTTTCTAGAAAGTCCAAGAACATCACCAAAAGTTCAAAATTGAGGAAGTTATGCATTGTTGAAGTTGGACTTTTTTGCAAAATTGCTGAAAGTCAACTATCCCCAAAACTTCAAATTTTGTCAAATGGGCCCATTCTTTTTCACTTGATTTGAGTTTTCATAATTGCCCACGTGTCCTAGCTTCATCCATGAGCCCATATTTCATTTTTATTATTTAATTTGATTTTTAAATGAATTTATTTATTTTAAATCAAATAAAATCATAGAAAATCCAAAGCATTGATAATTCATGATCTCTTGGCTATTTCAGGCTCCACATTCAATCATTATCATCATCAAATTCGAATCAAACCAAATCATGTGCAAAAATATTGAAATGAACCAAATTTGGAAGGTTTTTCATGGAGAATCAAATCAAATTTGCAATCATTATTGGAGAAAGATTTGAACCAAATTTGTTACCCTAATACACTGAGCATTACATAAGCAAGGAGGGGGGACGAAAATAAGGGTTAGAAGCTGTGGAGAGAGGCAGAACCAAAGGGAAAAAATTCACAAAAAAGTGAGAGATCAAAGTCCAAGTTAGAGGCCGTTTTAGGACACGAGACTTGTCCCAATCGCTTCTTGGGCATTCACACAAGCTATCTGGATTAAAAGCAAGCATTTTCAGGCCTCTACAAGCGCTGTAAGTCTCACGAAACATACCCCTGTTCTTGAATTTGTGATCACCACGCCATTTGCTAACCTTCTGTAACAACCAATTCCATTTATATGCTATGTAGCACAAACCACCATTGTTAGGGTTTTGCTTCATGGTTTAGGGATTTTCGTTTTAGGTAAAATCAACCTTAGTAATGGCTATAGGTGTGACCGGAAGAGGAAGGCGAGTTTAACCATGGCATCAAAAGGCATTTTTATGGCCTATGGAGGATTTTGGAGTATGACAAGCTTGTAGCGACGGACCTCCGTCCGTAGGTATAGCTTCTTTGGTTTTTAGCAACGGATGGAGGACAGGGGTGATGAGTTGTCATCCACTCATTCGCCTATTCAAATAAATGGCGCGTTTTTTATTTGGATGTCCATTGATTTCTATTTTTTATATTATATTATACTTATATTATCATAACAAATGAAGCAGCATGGTGTAGTGGCAAATGTGCAATGCATTATCCTTCAGGACCTGGGTTCGAATCCCAGGTCCTCCACTTTCTCAATATTTTTTCTCTTCAGATATTCCTATGCGCGCATAAGCTTGCAGTTTACCATGGTCCTTCATCCACTCAAGCGCCAGATGGCCAAAGACCAGATCTGGTGGTTCAAAGTTGAAGGTTCATCAAGAGGCCAGTCAACATGCTTGTACCAGATCCAAAAAGTCAAAGAAGGCCAACACAATTGGGCTTATGGAATTGCTATCAACACCACATAATCAGGCCCATACTCTTCTCTTCTTATTTATTTTTGTTTTATTTATTTTAATTGTATTATTTTATTTTTACTAATTTCTAACCAATCATAAATTTTTCTTTTAAACAAAATCACAAAAAAATGTTTTTTTATTTCAAATCAAATTTTAATCTTTTATTTTTATTAATAAATTTATTAATTAATTAGGTTTTGATTAGAGAACTTTAATTCCTTTTGAAAACAATAAATAAAATTAATTAGATTTAACTAGTTATTAATCACCAATTTAATTAATTTTATTTTTCTTTCCTAAATAATCAAAAACTCAAAAAATAATTTATTTTTATTAATTAATTAATTTAATTTAATTTAGTGATTAATTTAGGTCATTTCTTTCTTAAAATAAAAAAACAACAAAAAAGCAATTTTCTTTCAAAAGGGTCAAAACCCTAATTCGCACTCGATTCAATCTCCCGCGCGCTTTATTTATTTTTATCCAATTATGTATCTGCTTACGGATTGTAATAGTTAAATAGGACATTTAATTATTTTTATTCGATTTATTTTATTTTTCAAATGGGTTTGTCTTTGGCGATGTAAATACCCGACGCCTTGTAATTTAAATTCCGCATTTTATTTCCGCAAAATTATAACTGTTAGATGTTTGATAATAGGGTTGCATGACAAGACCGAATGCTAATCTCAAAATCAAATTAGATCACCTTTAACATGTACAAAGATAAAAAATAACTGAAAATGACACACTCGCACATGCGCACTCTTAGGGTACACCCCACTTAGTTGCCTTCGTACACAGTCATTGAGTATAGGTCGTTTTAGAGGTCACCCTGTTGTCTAAAAGATCATAGTCGCCTCGAAATGGTTGCCTCAGATATTATTGCCTCAAACAAATGATCTAAGACATTAGGGTTACCGCTAAGACATCCTAACATTACTTTAGTGACCGTAAGTCCCGCATTCGAATTGACCCTTAAACTCCAACGACGGTGCTACCTACTCATCAATAGTAGGATAGAATTGTCTAAAGGAAATTAGAATAGAACGATTCCTTTTTTGAGTAGGTAGATGGTTCTTAGATACTTGCTCTTTCAAAAACAAAAACTTTTCACACTTACACTTTTCGAACAAAATTTTCAAAAACACTTCATACGCTCTTGAGGACAGAAGCAAGAGTTAAATCGAAGTTTCAAATAAAAACTTTTTCAAACCCACAAGCACAAAGAAAACAATTTTGAAAACAATTGAGAAAGTACCTAAGAGCCCGTAGATAACTACGGATAGAAAGGGTGATAATACCTTCCCTTTCTATAATCTACCCCCTGAACCCGAGAAATATCTCGAAAAAGGAATTTTTCTGTGCTTTTTTCCTTTTCCTTGTTGGATAAAATAAAAGTCGGTGGAGACTCTTGCTTACCGCGACATTTTGCAAAAACAAACGCAAAACACAAACCAGCATTTCAAAAATAGTCTGTTCTTCCCACCGCACCATACAACGCATCATTGTGTTTTCTTCCTCTGGGTGTCAAATCAGCATCAGAAAAACCCAGTCCATTGTTAGACGTCAAACTAGCCACACAATCTTTGAATTGATGAGCGGAGGTTTCGTGGGCACATGAGTTGACTTGAGGAATTTTACCAAAGTCTTTGCATGGGCTCTGGAGCAAAATAGTAGGGCCATCATTGAGATCTTGGAAGGAGTCTTCCCCAGTTGCTCAACCATATTGTAGTCGCTCTTTTTAATTATTTTCAGGATTTCTTCCATTTCCTTCTTAGAAACCTCAAGAATGGATTCTAAATGCGCCTTTGTCTGGACAGGATCAACCAATATCTCTTTACCCCGAGTCTCGGCCGACTTGGTGACAGGGGTCACAACAGGGCTAATTGCAGAAGCAGTAGTGGTAGTATTAGCAAGAGCAGAAGCAGGAATGATCACAGGAGTAGTAATGGTTTTAGGACGAGAGATCTCGGGACATAACACTCTTCTGCTTCTTGTTATTTTATTGGTCCCAACGATATTGTCGATGTCAGGATCAGTACTTCCAGTAACTTTGTCTTCAGCAACCAACAGGTCTTGCTTGACGCCATGGTAATAGACGTCAGCCCTATAATTCTGGGGAACAACTTTGTCCGAGGAATATGGTATTGGCCCTGGCATAGTGATGATCAGGGGAGCCAACTTTGGAGCAGATGTAATCCTAACGGGTCTTTTCGTGGAGACCCTGGGAGGATTGGCGGAAATGGTGATAATAGAAATGACTTTACATGAAAGAGTTTGGATGGGAGTCTTCTCAAATAAAATTTCTTTATCATTTATCAGGCGTCGAACACCTTCTATCAACCAATGGAAACAAGTTGGTAGGGACAAATATAAGTGGCAACCTTCACCACAGCCCAGAAATAAACCGGCTTGGAACAAATTCCTTTTAACAGTCATGAGAGGAGTAACAAGTTCCTCAACAGAAGCAACAAACATATCATTGTCAGCGGCATTAACACCATGGTCGTGCTTGGGAATGGGGGTAGTTATAACATTAGGAGTTTCTGGAGCATCGAATTCAATCTCCTTTGCCTCGATCATATCCTGCACCTTGTTCTTTAAAGCCCAGCAGTCGTTTGTGTCATGGCCTAGACTTTCAGAATGGTAGGTGCACCGAGCCTTTGGATTATAGTGAGGAGATATAGTGTTGGGATATTTGGGAGCTTCCCTCAAAGTTACCAGATTGGATTTCAGTAAGTGTTGTAAATCTTGAGACAAAGTCATATTAATATGGGTAAACTATCTCATAGGCCTTTCTGCTCTAGGCTGATTGTTCCGCTGTTGAGTAGCTGCAGGCTTGAATGTCATTAGAGCCCTCACTGTTGCATGGCGTTCGGTTCTGCCCTGATTTATTTGACTGTAAGCAGCACTAACTTCTTTCTTTCCCATAAAAGGTATATTTCCTTCACTTGAAGAGGTATCTTTTTTAATCTTGCCACTTCTAATACCACCTTCCACTCTTTCTCCAATTAAAATCAGCTCGGTAAAACTAGCTGAGGAGCTTCCAATCAGATGGTTGAAAAATGGACCAGATAGAGTACCCAAAAACATGTCTACCAACTCCCTATCAGACAGAGGGGTTGGACTCTTCCTACTAGGTCTCTCCACTTCTGGGCTAGTCTTTAAAACCCTCGCTAGAACCCATAGACATACTTTGGAGTTGTGTACGAGTCAAAGCGAGGTCTGCATTATACTGCTTATAGAAAGCAACAACCAGGTCTTCCCAGTTACGAATATTGGCTCCCTCAAGCTGATAGAACCACTCTAGCTGAGTCCCAGATAGAATGTCTTGAAAGAAGTGGATCCAAAAATCCCTATCAGCGGTGTGACGCTGAATCTTCCTCACATAAGATCATGGATGCATCTTGGGACATGAGACCCCATCATACTTAGAAAACACCGAAACCTTAAACTTTTGCAGGATAACAACCCTAGAAACCAAACCCAGCTCTTCAAAATCTAGCCAAGTACCCTCTGGATTTCCATTGCATTCATATGATCCTCCAGCTATATGTATTTATCATCAACGGGAGGATACTGCTCCTCATTATAGTCAGATTCATTATTAGATTCCTTCGGGCTGAGGTCTTCCTCTCTTGTGCTGCTCATTATAGTTCTGAAGCTCGTCGCACTGGTCCTTAGATCCTTCTTCCCAAATTCACTACAACAGCTGGTTTCTTTGCTTCTTGGTCTTTTATTTGACGATCAGGGCTTTCAAATCTTCTTTCCCCTTTGCCAGAGCCATGATCATTTGTTGAAACTGAGCACTTTGAGTTTGGAGATCCTTCACTGTTTATTCGAGAGACATTTCTTTACTTGCTGAAATAAACAGCGAAGAAGATGAGAAACCTGCTCTGAAACCTGTTTAATGCAATGCCATATATGATATGTGTATGCAATGTTTTCAAGGATTTCTTAAGACTTAAATATGCATAACCAAATGGAAACACATGTTAATTGCATTAAGTAATTTAAACGGTTACAACAATGCCTCTTGGGCTTACAAAGGAAGTAACAAAAGAACAAAATCTCAGAGCAAAGAAAGACCCAAGCTTCCAATAGGCGCATCCTCTTTGGTGCAACGTAGGCATCTATACTCTTCCCTTCATGAAGTAACCTGGTGATCTCTAGAACCTTCTTCTCGCTGGCGTAGAACTGTGTTTCAAAAGTATCTCGCTCCTCTTTGAGTTGAATCCGGGATTTTTGTAGGTCCTCGATATCAGTTGGCATGTTAGGATGAAGAACAATGTAAGGAGTGTATCCCTCAACAATTGTCTCCATAATCACAGGTAGGATGGCGGGGTAAGGCATCATAAGACTTTGAGCACGAGCTTACACCCGTTTGAAGTAGGGCTCAATAGGGATGGAATTCTTATGCCCCAGTGTCTTGCTATTAACTATATTTACCATACCCCAAGCTTGAATGAACCTCTTACGATAACCCTGAACATCATTCGCATAGTCAAATACGATTCCTTGGACGAGCGCATCATGAGGACCATCCCTTCTAGCATAACCAAACTATCGCAACGCCAAACGAGGATTATAAGTGATTCCTCCTGTAATGCCTAAGAGAAGGACATTAGGGAATTTCCCACACTGATCAATGATAGTAACATTCTCTAAGGACTGAGGACACCAATGAATACCTGAATATGTAAGGGACATCAACCTATGAGACCATCATATACCCTGCTCATTCTTTAAAATAGACGGAGCTAGGTGCGAAATAAACCACCTAGCCAACAAAGGATAAAACACAGAAGGGTCCCTCTTCTCTTTAGAGTGTGAGTATTCAGAGAGTGTAGAATATCTCCAAGTAAAGTAGGCACCGGATTATGAGACAAAAAAACCTTGACCGTATTCACATCTATGAGTTGGTCCGGATTAGGAAATAGTACCATCCCATAGATGAGAAGGGCCAACACTTCTTCAAAAGCTTGTAAATCCAGGGTATCCGAAAAATGGTGAGCTTTCTAAAATAGAAACTTAGCTAGAAACCCTTTGATGCCTCTTCTACTCTCCCAATTCGCCACTACATCTGACTGTTGTAATGGCAGAGCTTGAGAAATATCTTCACGTTTTGGGTCTCTTTCCATACTGTTGAATGGTAACTGATTAAGGGTAGGTACCCCCAATAACTGAGAAAACTCCTCCATAGTAGGTACTAACTGGTAATCAGGAAAAGTGAGGCAGTGATGTAAAGGGTCAAAGAACTGAAAGAGCACCTTTATCATTTCTTCATCAGGGTTTGAAGTGACCAGGTTGAGAAGTCGACCATGTCTTTCAGTGAAGGGAGAGCTTTCAGGAATCCTTGATGCTAATTACTTGAGTTAAGTAGGTACCATTACAAGGTTGACTTGGATAGTGTTCCTGCAAGCGGATGCCATGTCCTACAAAACAAGACAAAGATAAGCCCTAAAAAAATCCTTGAAATGGATAGTATGATATGCCATGTTATGATGTCATGATTATGCTAAGAAATTACAAATATAGTAAGCACAAGAAAATCACACAAAGACCATAGGTTTAAGGCTTGCATGGGTTTTAAGGTAATACCCTCTTGAGGTTTGATTGGTTCAACTTGTCCTATAAATAGTAATTGGGTTCTAAATAGTAACAGGGTTCTAAGGGATCTCAATATCACTGATCTTTCCCAAAAGTTTCGTTCTGATAGACAACTGACTTTCCACCAAACAAAACTCGGGAGTCAAATCTCAAAGAGTGTAGTATTGAGTATCAACCGACTTTGGGGATACACCAAAGACGGCTATCTCACTGCGTCCTAATGGCCAAGTTATTCAATTAAGGTTCTAAGGTCAGTTGATGCTTCATGACACCATGCAGCAGCCTCGTATTCTCCTTGATTAACTCAAAGGCTACCGGTACCCACCAAAGTGTCACATCAACATAGCTATCACTTCAACCGTGTCAGTATACCCCGCACAGTTTCCATGATCTATTGCTACTTACCTAAAAGGTTTCCCCAGATCCGGGTGTAGGATCTATAATAACCCAAACAAAACCCTTAAAAGTAAAGCAATCAAAACAAACAAAGAAAGACATATTAGAAATGAACTAGACCCTAAGGTAAACCCCACTTTTACATGATCCCCATCAGAGTCGCCAGTTCTATAATACGGTGGCAGAACCGACTACTATACTGGTTTTGCGTTTGTGCTCGCAAATATGCAGTAAGCAAGAGTCGCCAGCGACTTTTCTTTTATCCAACAAAGAAAACGGTGAAAAGTACAGAAAAAGACCTTTTTCTAGAGTTTCTGAGTAAGGGGGTAGATTATGGAAAGGGAAGGTGTTAGCACCCTTTCCATCTGTGGTTTTCCATGGGCTCTTAAGTATTTGCTCATTTTGAAAATTGCTTCCGTGTTTGTGTGTTTTGAAAAGTTTGTTTGCTTTATGCTAACTCTTGTATCAGTCCTCAAGAGTGTTGATAAAGCATTTTTTTTATAAATATTTTGAAAGTGTAGTGTGAAAAAGATTATTTTTGAGCAAGTACCTAACAATTATCTACCTACTCGAAAAAGGTGTTCTTTTCCTCCTTTCTTTTAGATAGTGATATCCTACTATTAGTGAGTAGGTAGCCCTATCATTGGATGTTGAGGGACTATCGAAGGGGCGTTTACGATCGCTAAGGCAACCGGGAAAGAACTCTTAGTAATTGTCCTAAAGTTCTAAGATCACTTTTTAATCGAGGCGGTGTCGAAAGGCTCATTGAGGGACTTGTGATCTCTTGAACTAAAGGACAGCCACTAAAAATTATCACGTTTCGAGAATTGTGACCGTTTTCGAAGGCAACTGAAGTGGGTGATAGCCTAGGGGTGAGCATGTGTAAGTGTACTGATTCAGTTCATTTATATTGCGCATTTAGGGTTATCTAATCGTTTTCTTTTCAGTCTTTTTTTATGCACACCTAATTACTAGCAGTTAATAGTGCGGAAAGTAAATTGCAGAAAATAAAATTCCTACACTATTACAAGGCCTTGGGGAAGGGGATACATAACCAAAACTTAGGGATAAAGACAATAAATAAGACCTAGCTTAAACTATTACAAACCATTATCAGTTACAATAAATTAAAGAAAACAATAAAATGGAAAATAATAAACGCGCGAAGATTAAAACGGGAATGAGTTGAAAGAAAACCCTAAAAATCTAATTGATTTAGAAAATTATTTTTGGTATTTTATTGAGAAAAATATTTGAAGTTTTAAACTAATTCTCTTTTTTTAGTTTAAAGAAAAAAAACAGGTTAAAGTAATTAAATTAAATTAATTTACAAGAATTCACTTTAATTGGAAAAAAAAACATAAATCTATTTTTTTTGTGATTTTTTATTGATTTTATGATTAAAATAAATATGAATTTAAAATAATTAAAATAAAAATAAAGAAATTGAAAACAAAAATAAGAGAATGGGCCTGATGGTGTTAGGAAATTTGGGAGGTGTATTTGTTGAATTCGCTGGGCCCAGATCACACAAGCCCAATTCATGCCTGAGATCCAGTGGTGCTAACTCCCGGGGGTTCACCGTGGAGGGTTGATTGCTGAACGCTGAATCTGATCTTGTAGTGATCTGATGGATGATATTTGGAGATGCATGGTGGACGTATTAGGATGCAATTCACTGGATCCTGCAAGAAACATTAACAAAGTAGAAAATGGCTGGACCTGGGATCGAACCCAGGTCCCTTCCTTCACACGCTTGCACCCTTACAACATGCGCTTCCAATTCATTCGTGATTATAACCACTTAATTATATTATATGTGAAACAAAGATTAAATCTAGGTCATCAAAAAAAAACACACGTTCAGTGGCCCCACAGGGTTTTAAACAAACCAATCAGATCATATGAAAATTCCACGCATGCCTTCTCTTGGGTCAGAGGATTCAACGATGCCGGAGTTGTACTCCGGTCGTCTTCTCCGACCAAGAAAATCTTCAAACCTGCAAAAATGTGAGGATTAACATACATAAATGACCCTACTCCCCTTGAAATTTCCCCAGGAATCCAAATATGGGGTTAGTTTGGTCTGAAGGTCCCTAAATCAGGAGTTTCGCAAGCTTCAGTTCATGAGGCCCTAACAATGTCATCACATGATTTAAGCCTCGAAGCTTTCATACGAAACGTCCAACCTGTCCTAACTGATGTCCTAAACACAAATCAAATCATTAAAACCATCAATTATGCATAAATTTCCAGTTTTAATTTTGCCAAACCTTGTTAACTGGTGGCACTAGATCGTGATGATTTGGGATTTTGTGAGCTTTGAGAATGATAGGAATGGACTCCTAAGACCTCCAGGAGGCTGATAGAGTGCTTAGATCTGGGGAGGACTGGCTGAATCGTTGAAAGAACTTGCACTTCTTTGGAAACTTTTTTTTGAAACTTTTCTAGGGCTTTAGGAGGCAGCTACGCATGTCCTTTCTCTTCTGACTTTGTTTTATATATATCAGGGCAAGATTAGGTTAACAAATGTGGTTCCAATATTTGTACATTATGATGAAAAGATATGATCTCAATCTTGCATAAAACTTTCCATATTTGATCCAATCTCATGCCAATCTATTTTGGGCATTTTTCCAGCTATCCAGGAGCTCTTTGGGCCTCCAACATGATCAAATATCCAGCCTTACACGCCTCATACATTAATCTTGCATTTATTTAATTTATTTTGATTTTATTTAGATAAAAATGAAAAAATAAATAAAATAAAAATCAAACTCATGCATGGGTGAGTTTATTGGTTGTGGACCATGTTAGAACCATGTTTCAAGCATAAAAAGATAGGCCCATTTGGAAAAAAATCCAAGTTTGTTCAATATTGGCTTCATGCACTTTTCCAAAAATTGGTCAACTTTAGTAATGCATATTTCTCTAAATTTTAACCTTATTAGGGTGTTCTTGGACTTTTATAGAGCTTAGGATGTCCTCAAAACAATCTTTTTGGTTTCATCTTAATTGGATTTCCCATGTTCATGTACCAAGCTTTGGCCCAAAAGGTTTTTTTGTTGACTTTTTTAAAGGACCCGTAATGTCTGAGCTTGTATCTTTCAATTGGTGCATTTATTGAACTTTAGGGCTGATGAGAAGTTGTAGGTAACTAGATTCTCTTCAAAATGAGCTTTGGTGGAAAATTTTCTGATAAAGTATGAGAAAGTTATGCCTAGTCAAAGTTTGGTTGATTTTTCCTATAGAAACCCTAATTAGCAATTCTTGACTTTTGATGAATTAGGAGCATTTCTTGAGGAATCATGATCAACCCTTGATTAAATGATGGATATCACTTCAAAATGTTAACGTTGACCAAAAATCTTTAAGTTTGACTGTATATAGGCCACATTTGACTTTTGACCTAATACAATTAGTTTTCAGGAATTTTTCATAGTGCAAAGCATGAAATTTGTCATGGACAATCTTAAATACATATTAGGACCATGGAAAACATTTGAGACCATTGGAGCTCAGACATCTTGATGAAAATTGAAACCCTAGTCAGAGGTTCATTTCCTTAGGAGGAGAATTTGGTTGGTCAATTCTTAGTCATCTTTGGGCAAGTTAGGGACCTCAATGGGCATGTGTTGAGTAAAAAGGGAGGGCTAATTTTTGGGTACGACAACTTCTCTTTAAAGGGTTATCAACAAATTAATTCAAAAGTTTCAAGCAAACTTTGTGTGGAAGATTCCTAATGATTAAGAAATATTATATGTCCTCTAAATAGGCCATCAAATTCCCTTATGTGACCTCAAAATATCATAACTTGGTCAATTTTTATCTCCTTGAGCCCATTTTCAACAATGATCTTAAGGATGTGAACTTAAACTCTTCTTTTATGTGCAAGACTTGAAAATGGTTGGAAGATGCCCTAAGAACTCAAAATATTATAGGTCACCTCATGGATTTACACCAATTTCATAAGGCCATAACTTTTTTAATACTAAATATTTTTTAGTGGTTCAAGTTTCACAATTCTCTTTGGGAAGTCTACTTCAAGCTAGCATCAATGATCAAAGCTCAATTTTAGAGTAAGGCCTTGTTTGAACTCAAAACATTATAGGTCACTTTTGAAGAAAAACTTAGAATTTTTCCAAGTACAAAAAGTTAGCATCTTTTTCTGAACTTTGACTCATCACAACTCTTAGCTAAAACATCCATTTGATCTCACTCTTGGAACATTTCAATTATGGTGACCTTATCTTTTAAATTCTTCAAGAATTATGCCCTAAGACCACTTAAGTTGTGAGTACCATTGGTTCAAAGTTGGTACCTTGGAATTGAAGTTTCACTTCGAGTCCGAATTTGAAATCCATAATCCAGATTCTAAACACCAAATTAGCACGTGTTTTTTATTTAAACATGTTTAACCAAGTTCCCAAAGTTGAATTAAGGATTAGAAAGCAAGAGTTAGTTGAGTTTTGAGCCATTTCAAGTCACACTTTTCTCACTTTCGGGCTTCCTTTGTTTTCCCTCCAAACTTCTTTATTGCTTCCAATTATTTTCACCATTCACTCTTCTTTAAATAGATGGACATATTGCATTCATTTTCTCAAGCTTGAATAGCCAAAATCACCCTGCCAAACTCTCTCCCTAACCCACATTTCTATAACTTTGAATTTTCTTTTACAGCCTTCTTCAATCCATTTTCTTTGCTAATTTTTCATCCTTTAACTTCACTAAAGCTAACAGAAGAAGAACCAAGCCTTGAAGAATCCTAAATCATGCTAGCAAAGTCAAGTTTCAGAGCTCTGAATTTGAACTTCCATAGGTAGATTCCTTCACCAATTCTCTCAAAATTTGCTACTACAATGAAGCTCTCATCATTCTGATACTCATCGCATCATTTGTTTTCAACTGGAAGTGAGTTTTGGCTATGAATTTTCAAATCCCTATTCAACTTTTTCCTTCTGGTTTTTTGCAAGTCGACTGAGCTACACTTTAAATAAATTTTTCGCGAGGGTATGGTTGTTTTCATCTTGATGAGCCGAAGCGAATGGCATTGGTCTGATCTCTTGATTTTACAGTTTGAGAGACCTGCAATTTGCATGGCTGGAGGTTGAAGATGACCAGCGTGTCATCTCTCAACCAATGACAAGGCGCCACTTTTTTTTTTCAAAAATCTTATTTAATATTTGATCCAATGGTTTATTCACTAATGACCATGATATGCACAACGCACCAGATCCCTTGGATTTGATTACTAACGTGTTTAGACATTGATCCAATGGTATATATCTTTTTGGTTTTATTTTTATTTTCTGATTTTATATTTTAATTGATTTAAACTTCAAAAATTCATAAAAAAATCATTTCTAACTTAAAAAATCTGGAAAAAAATTCTTAAAAATATTTTGGATTTTTTTCTTTTTGATTTTTATTTTTTCACAATTTTATTTTATGATTTTATATTTTTTATAATTTTTTTCACTTTAATTAACTTGTTTTAATTGATTACAAATATTTTTCTTAATTTTTAAATTCTGAAAAAATTATGGAAGGATCCAATGAGCTCTTGACAAATATTGGTGACCTCATTTTATATTTATTTTTGATTTTACTATTTTTCACAAGTTTAGGTTTATTTTTCTTATTTTCTTCAATTTTAAAAAATAGTTTATGACTTTAAACTATTCTGAAAAAATTTGTCAACCTTTATTAAATCATGTTTGACCTCTGACTTTTTTTTAGGATATTGATTTGGTGTTTTAATATGCTTTGCGTATTTTACCATTCATTTTCCTTTTATTAACCATTTAAACATTGTTTTATTTTAAAAAAGAAAATATTTTGGTTCTGAGTTGGACTTCATTTGGTGACAAATTCTTCAACCTCATTGGATTTTAGGTGTTGATAGGTTGAGAAACCAAATCCACCAAAATGGATGAATGATGTTGATGATATTTCAAACCCTAATTTCATACAATGCATCCCCTCCCTCTTCATCTTATCCCTTTCTAATTGGTGTTACATGATGTTAGAAGATGATCTACATATCATCTCTCCAAACATATGGCACATGGATTTCTATTGACTAACCTAAAAATAGGTGCAACTTCTATATAAGTCCACTTACGAATGCTTAACATAACACTAAATTTTGTCCTGATTCGAGAAATGATCATTCGTGGCCCAAACCTATGTTTGCAAGCCCAAGTATGTTTAATTTGAAACCTTTGATCCAACAACCTTGAGTTTCATTGTTAGGAGGCTTTGGTCTTATCAATTCTCTAATGAATCTTCATAGATTTTGGACCAAGTGAATCATTTAAACATCGTTGATCATTTGTTGTTGCCTCTAGATTTTTGAAATGAATGATATACTTGACAAAAAGCAAATGAAACTTCTTGTTGAGAGGCTTTGGTTTTATCAATCTTCTAATGAGTTTTCAAATGCAAGATTCAAGATGGTCATTTAACTAACCTCTAATTTCTAACTCATTAACAATATACTTTTATTTTCGTGCTTTTACTTAACGCCTTTACTTTTACAAACCATTTATTTTAGCATTTAGATTTCATGCTACTTTCATCTTTGCTCACTTGAGCATTTATCTTTATGTCTTTTTGTTTTGCTCACTTAAGCTTTCCATTTCCTTTTTGAAGACACTTAATAACCAATTTGAACAATAAAAAAAAACTTTAAGGTTACTTGGACTATTTGGTTACTATCCTTGGCATTTTCGAGTTATGGACTTATTGGACTTAGGATTAGAAGCCTTGACTATCCTTCAGACTTGGTGACTTCTGTTGTTATTTTGTATGGAGTTCTTGGGGTTTACCCCGAGACATTTGGTTGCATTTTCTTCGTGTGCAGGTTATTCTAATTATATACTTTGTCTGTGATTGAGAATTCAACTGTATACAACCGTTACTCTGCCTAATTTTTGTGAAGACTTAATGCATTTGAAGTTTGATTTTCTTAAGAGGTTTATTATCTTTGTTTGTTTGATTTCAATCCAAAGGATGGGAATTCTACATTTACTCATTGTGTCAAGTGTTGGCTTCTTGTTGGTTAGACGATTCTTTTCCCTAGCTTTTTACCTTATGCTTTGAACTCTTCTTGTTTAATTTCAAAAATATTCTCCCTCCTTTTGAAAACTCTTCTTGTTTTTAAACTTGAATCGCTTTCACAATAAACTTGGACTTAGGTCCATACATTTTCAAAAACATTTTCTTAATCAAATTTTAACCAATTTAATAATACTTTGACTTTTTTTGTTAGAAGACTAAAAGTCAATCAATCTCATTCAAACCATTTTTCCACTTTGGCTCTTTTACTTTAAAATTTTCTCAAAAAAGATTAGACTTTTGTCAATCCTGTAGTGATGTGAGCTACTATACTTCTACGTTATGTAGTGAAGTGAGATATTTTCCTCTTTTTTGTTGAACAATGCTTTGTTGATTTTAAAAATCCAAGATATATGCTCCACTTTGAGATGATGCAAATTCTCCTCTCTCATAATTGTGGGTAGTAAGTATGTTCTTCCACTCAGATACGATGATGATGTCTCGTCTCTTAAAATTAACCAATACACTTGCGTTTTAAAATTTGTAAATGTAAACTACAAGTACCCTGATCCCCTATTGCACGAAAGGTGGTATGTAGGCACTAAAGGTTCGCAGCCGCGGGGGCGCAAAAATTGTTAAAAAAATACTTATTTTCTCATCCATATAATCTCTTTTTGTATAGAACATTTATATCCAAAATACACAAATTTTTAAAGAGGTTCCTACGGAGTACCATAGATGTTTAGGGAGCTAATACCTTACCTTTGCGTAACCAACCCCCGAACTTAGATTCTCTCCCCCCTTTTTTGGGTTATTCGCTCTTTTCCCATTCCTTTGGAAACACTAAAGCGCGGTGGCGATTTTTATTTGATTTTTGTGAGTTAAGTCAATCCAATGGCTTAGTCTCAACATTTCTACCGCTACAGTTACCAAATCATAAAATCTGGAAGATACGCTTCCTACCATCTTATCATAGTACAACCCTTGTAAAGCACCCATAAGCATATCGACCAATTATTTCTCCTGGAGTGGTGGTTATACACGGGCTGGTATTTCTCTCCACTCCTGAGCATATACTATGAAGAACTCATCCTTCTTTTGAGATATGTTTTGGAGCTTTATGCGATTAGGAGCCGTGCCAAAATTGTACTTGTACTGTGTAAGGAATGTGTTGGCAAGATCTGCCCACGTCTGGATATGAACCCGTTCCAATTGCATATACCAATCTAGGGATGCCCCATTCAAACTGTCTTAGAAATAATGGATCATCAACTTATGATCTTGATCATAGGCATGAATCTTTCTACAATACATGTGTAGATGGTCCCTCGGACATGTGATCCCCTTGTATTATCCAAATTCAAGTACTTTGAATTATGGAGGGAACACACATCTCGAACTAGACCCATTTCAAGAGCATCGACGTCGAAAGCATCATAACCCTCCACAACCTTCAACCTTTATTCAAGATCTTTATACCGATTGAGCACCAAGGGAATCTCAACTATCTTGGGTTGGTTTTCATGAGTAGCATCTTCTAAATCAAGGTCTCCATATTGTAAGTCTAGGTAATTGTCTGCAATGTTGACCAGAATCTGCAAAGTATGGGATGCCCCTACCTTTAGAGGAGGTAGGACAAACCCTTAAGTATCAACTTATCTGACCTCTTGTTGAGCTACAGTTAACTTTAGAGGTCTTAATTCTGGCTCTTTTCTTGGTTGGTGATTGCTCGATGCGCCAATAATTTGGTATACTTCTTCATAGGTTTCCCTAGGAATCTATTCTTGCCTTTCGATGATGTTCTTCAAGGCTAGAAGAATTTGGCTCATATCTCCCTTCATCGAGGCGATGTTGCCTTTCACCTGCTCCAAATATTCCTTGAAGGAAGCTTGGTTATCTTCGATTTGTTCCCATGGTTTTCTACCAATGGTTTAACTGGAGAATGTTTTTTTGAAAAAATAATAAGTTTTCGTATGAATATATGAAATGTAATTTATGCGAATGCATGGATGCATATGAGTATGCTAAGAGTTTCATTTTTTGAATGTATTACTCACTTGAATTTCATATATATTTTTTATATATCTATTTTTTAGGTTTTTCTTTTTACTAGTGAACATCTCAAAGACAAATACACAAACGAGATATAGAAACAAAACTTTTATTGAAATAATAATTGTCCTTAAAATGGGAATACAATTCAGATATTGAAAAATATTTGAACCAAAATATCAAAGTTAACTTGCTAAAAGAAATAACAAAGGGAAACAAAATATTCTAAGTGCGTTTCCGGATATCTGCTCTGAAACCATCAACCATAGTCCTACAAAGTTTGAGAAAGTCTTCAACATATTTTGGAAGTGGGACCATCACACTTTTCGCATCTCTCAAATTTATAGGGACGCGTTTACCTCTGGATTTGGTAAACAACAATGGTCTATTAAAAACAAATTTACTAGCGAGATCGACCATGGAATCTCATAGCAGTGCTTCAGTTCGCGTGCATAGTCAAAGTGTTTTCAAAAAGGGTGCATTCGACTGAGAGCCAAATGTTTTAAATTGTAAAAGATAATGACAAAAAGACAAAGTAAGCATTTTAAGTTGTAAAAGATAATCACATAACATTAAAGAAAGGTTGAAAATAGGTTGGTTCATACATACATTGCCTTTTCCTGACTCATTTCACTCATTCACTTGGTTACTCTGAGTGACTAGCGTGCAGGAATGTGAAAAGTTTTACCTCTTACAATGTGCACTAAGTGCTTTATTTATAATACACGGAAATAACTACTTTCTAAGCGGGCTTCATTTCCTTTCCTACCACGTGTTTTTCGTAACTTCCCTTCATGAAACCACGTTCTCTATTGTAACTTCTTATTATGAACCCACGTTATCCATTCTTGCGCTCGACCCGCAGTCTATATTGTAACTGTTAAACCCATGTTCTCCCTCGATAACGTTTTGCCTTTTCATTTTAGGTTCTTATGAGCCTTTTAACCCTTTTGAGCTTCTCACCTCTCCTAAGCCCAGTCCATTCATCATGAACCCTTCTCTGGTCGATTGCTCTTACGAAAACTTGGTTGACTTCCTGTGAAATCATCCATGGTCGACATGCTTATGTAGTCGACTCCTCATAATTTAATGCTCTTTAATGCTCTTAAAAGAACCTTTTTTGACTTTTGTTTTCAATTTCTCTCTTTATGAAAATCCCACCCAACAGGATATCACCGATGAGGTTGTTGGCTAAGAAGGTGAGTCTTGCATGCTTGTCTTTATAGAACAGATATTTCGGATAGACGTCCGAAATTATCTTATGCTTATCCTTTCCTACTTTGGCGATCTTTGCATACCATTCTTCCAAATATAACTTTTCAGCCCCCATCTTTGTATAGAGTCTTCTTTGTATGAGGAAATTCTTTCAAAGGTCTTCTAACTCATGATAAACTTGCTCATATTCATCAGTCTGTTGGCCGAGAAATCTTTCTGCCCTCATCCTCTTGAGTTGTTCCCTTATGTACGATTCTTGGCTATCTTGGAGTCTGGTAGTAAGATACTTCATTTTCTCTTCTTGATCTAAAGAAGCTTGTGCCAAATTTTGAATTTGAGCCCTCAAATTTTCATCCATCTCCTTTTTGTCTTGTATCGCCTTTTTGTACCACCTACTTAGCCTCCCGATTTCACTAGCAGAATCTTCCAAATGTTTGTTGTGAGAGTCCAACTTGAAGGTAGCACTCAACAACCCTTTGGTCGAACGTTTCCGCTTAAGAATCTCATTTTCAAATGCTTCACGGTCTTTCTGAATCTGTTGATCTTTGGATTCAAGCTCATATTGCATCTGTCTTTTATCCTTAGCTAAGTTATGGAAGTTAAGCTCTAATTCCTCTTTCTTCTTTTGAGCTTGACTCAAGGCTTTCTTCAAGTTGTCAATTTCTTCTAAGGCCATAGACAAAGGATCTGGGACATCTGGCTTGTACTTAGGATCAATGTCAAATGGTAACTTAATGACTTGCACCCTATCCAAAACCCATCAAGTGTAAGGTTCTTTCACCATAACATTATTTTTTTCGGCCTTTCTTTTATTTACCCTATTCCAAGCTCGGATCATCTTGTTGAGCAACTTTCGATCATTTTTTCCCATGTCTTGAATAATTTATTGTTCAAGTTGTTCATCAGAGGGTTTATCCTATAAAGGGTACCCAAGTTATTGCAAAGCTAAGGTAGGTTTGTAATGTATGCAACCATGTGATCTAATCAACGGAACATTCGGAAAATCTCTGCAACTGTAAATGATATCTCCAATATTTAGCTTTCTTGCATACCACAACATAGAGTCAGCAGTAAGAGACCTT
Organism: Vicia faba; assembly: GCA_948472305.1. Taxonomy (NCBI): domain Eukaryota; kingdom Viridiplantae; phylum Streptophyta; class Magnoliopsida; order Fabales; family Fabaceae; genus Vicia; species Vicia faba. The sequence goes on from OX451738.1 coordinate 730,188,411, forward strand.
AATTTTTGAGACCCATGTCAGAGTTTTAATCATATAGTCTTCTTTGTAGAGATGAGACATAAGCCAATAATATAAAAGCAGGATACAATAGTTCAGCGTACCCCTCTCCTTTTCATAATGAGTGTGTAAAGCATAATAAATATCAACAAGCAGAGCAGGAGTTGGGTCTGTATTCAAAGCTTTTGTGCCCCAAAACACACTAATAGTTGCAGGGTCAATATAGTCCAAAGTTCTTGGAAACAAAATTACACCAAAGACTAGTAGTCCTAAACAATCAACGCAAGACTCCCATTCTTTGTTATTGGCAATAGAAAAGGCTTTAGCCTCGAAATATTGTCTTTTAATACCTTGTACATCACCTTCTTTTTTATAATAATGTGAAAACTCATAATAAGAGATCCCTAAACCTTTTGTTAAGTCCTTAACATCAATAGTTTGTCCAATTCCCACATATTATTTTCCTTTAGAAAAATTCAAAAGTCTATTAAATTCTTCCAAAGTTGGCGCTAGATGAAAGTCTTGAAAGGTGAAACAGCTTAACAAAGGATCGTAGAACTGAACCAAGGCAGAAATAGCATCCAATTATACATCCACTTTTGTCAACTCAAAGGTATCCCCATAACAGCGACTAAACATGTTTAAATATTTTTCAGATCGTTTCCCTTTGATGGTCTTGATCTTCGTCATATCTGGCTTGACGGCACTAACACAAACAAGTGGTTTCCCTCTAGCATTCATTTTTGAGACACTTCACCAAAAACCTTTGATTATTTTTTTTAATCCTATGAATAAGACAGACAAAAAGAATGGAGAATAATGAATATGTGAAATGCAAGATGTATGAATGTATGATTGTGTGGCATAGTAACGGGATTTCATGAAAGTTATCCTTAGTTGGTAGGCTCCTAGCTTTGCCCTATGCATATTCTACCCTCCCCATAAGGTGGATTCCTTAAAATTATCATGGATTACGCTAGAGGGAAAGTCACAAGGGCCACCCTTAAGTGGAGCCTCTTTACAGACCGAAACATCCGTCTCTAAGGTCGTGAAAGGTCTCACCATGAGATTTTGGTTTAAGGGTTACACAAAAAGTCATAGATTTAATTCCAAAGTCCTACCCCCCAAGAGGATACCCCTTGATACATATTTATTTTTTTGAATTCCATCGACTCTAGGCAAAGTCGACACAAAAACTCATAGGGATGATGTATCTTGTTGGCCAATAGACAAACCTTCCTTCTAAGGTTTTAGAAAATAAAAATTTTTGAAATAAACTTCCACCATAAATAAATATAATATGACAAAGAAAATGTAAATAATAATAAAAAATCAAAATAATAAATAAATGTAAAGAAATAAAAAAAATAAAATCTCTAAAAACCCTAAATCTAAAGAAAGGCTTCTAACCCTAGGGTTGAGTCCCCACCAGAGTCGCCAGCTGTAATAACCAGTTTAAAAATACATAGTCGCCACCATTAATTTTTATCCTAGGGAAGGGAATATAATGGATAACCCTAATTTTATCAGAGATTCTAAGTTGTTGACTCGTTTTAGACAAAGGGAAGGTGTTAGGCACCCCTCATTTATCTACCTTGTTCACAAGGATACTAGGGTTTAGGTTTATGGTTTAGGAATACGGTTTTAATTTCAATTAGGGGAACTCGCCAAGATTTTAAGTTGTATGCCTATGTATCCTCTTATGAGGAATCAGAGTCCTAATCCGTAGTTCGTAGTTATTTGGTCAGTTTTTTTTATGGAATATGGAAACATCTTGAATTCTCCTTGAACCAAATCTAGGTGTGTGAATAGAAGAATTTGTAGACGAAGTTCGCAGTCGATAGAAGATATTTCCATAATCCTTTTTTAAAATAATATCTTGAGTTTGTTAAGTTAGTAAAAAAGGGTTAGTATTTGATTGGTTAGACGTTTTCAAATATAATATGTAATATGAGAAAAATATTTTTAAAGCATGAGAAAAAAGAATTTAATGCAATTAAAATATTAAAAAATGATTTATTATTTAAAAAAATGAATTTGAATTAAAAAATAAACAATTTTAGAATTTATTAAAATAAATATATTAAATATTAAAAATATTAATTATAGTATAAAATAAAATAAGTAAATGAAATATAAAATATAAAAATAAAATTAATTTTAACAAAAACACAGGGGGTGCATTTTATTTGAGCTTAGTAATTCTTGGGGGTGTAAATAACAGGGCCCTAAATCCAGATACTGGACTTAGGCCCAAAATCAAGGAGGCGCCTTTTGATCTGAATGAGTAAATGTGTCATGCAGATATCATGGGCTCAAGTTCAGAAGTTGAAACTTGGCCAAAAACACAGGAGGATGTGTATCATGTTGTAGGGTAGTAATTATGGGAGGTTTGAGTAGCACGGGCCTAGCCCAAAAGTTTTTATAAGAGGCTCGGAACAAATTTGGGTTCACTAAAATCAAGTGTGGCGAGGTATGGGCATATGGGGGGCTAGCGTTATTACCATCTTTTGATGGTGATCGTGTGGTCCCCTGAGGTTAACTCAGAGGCATTGGATCAAAAGTAATTGAAATGGACCGATGACATCCAAAGTTGACTAAGGTGCACGTAGGGAGACGCGTAGGATCATTGTACAACGTCCCAATCACGCGGTCAGTAAACGGCCACGTGTTACGTGATGATTCAATGCACGGAGGGAGTATATTTTATTTTACTTCATTTTTCATTTCATTCATTCCATCACTCATCTCTTCTCTCTCTCTCTCTCTCTCTCTCTCTCTCTCTCTCTCTCTCTCTCTCTCTCTTCTCTCTGACCTAACAATAATAACAACCAAACCCAAAAACCCCAGCAACCCAAAACCCTAAACGACCTTGGCCAGAAGCGAGGGCGACCTCAAATACCCCCAACAGTAAACCCAATTTCAGAATCACAACAACAACCATAATGATCAAAACAAAACAAAAACCTAAGCTAAGTATTTGAGGGTTATCGTCCGTGTCGTGAATCTTGTAGCTTCCTTCTGATTCCTCCCATTGGCCCTTCTAATCCCCTTCTTCTCCTTTCTTCGTAGGTATCATGAGATGTTTGAAGATGATGAACACAACAATAATTCAAAGATTTAGGGTTTCAGTTTTGAAACCCAGATCTTGCTCGAAGAGACGTTGATGTAGATCTTCACGGTGGAAGATTTGCCTTCTACTCCTTCTCCTTCTTTTGATTTTTTCCTAGAATTTTCCCGGTCTTTATTCAATAGCTTTTTAAGGTTTTTATAGGCATTAGAGTAGAATAGATTAGGAAAATTATTGTTGATTTTCGATTATTACCAAGATTGATTGAAGCTTTTGATTCAAATTAGTTTGTAATTTTATGGATTCGATTAGATTCTATTATAAATCAGATTTGGGTTTTGATTTGATTTTGCTGTAGATTAGAACTGATTTGTAGTTCGTATCAATGATCACAATCAATAAAGACTTGATTTTGTAATATTGTATTTGATTTCGTTTGATTTTTGTAACGCTTGATTTCCACAGTAACCGTTCATTTAGATTTTTTAGGCTTGGGTTCGTTTAGTCTAACGAAGATGAAGACGACACCGCAGACGAGTTAAGGTTTCTACCCCTTGTAGACTTTTGGTTAACACTTTTTAAAATAATAAGTATAGACGATAATAATAATAATAACATAATTATATTGATAATACTAGAATAATTATTATATTAATAATTATTTAATAAAAAATAATAATAATAATAATAGTATAAGACCATAAATCTTACCAATGTTGACTTCGGTCAATTCTTATAAACATAACTAAAAAATAAAAGTAATAATTGAATAATAATATGCAATATATTAATATATATATATATATATATATATATATATATATATATATATATATATATATATATATATATATATATATATATATATATATATATATATATATATATATATATATATATATATATATATATATATATATATATATATATATATATATATATATATATATATATATATATATATATATATATATATATATATATATATATATATATATATATATATATATATATATATATATATATATATATATATATTTAACAATTAAAATGATCAAAAAAACTTCTGAGAAAACCAAAGGTTGACTTCAGTCAGCGAAACCAACATCATTCGCTCCATGGCCCAAAAACCAAATGGGCCATTCTGATTAAACACCCATGAGCCCTTACTAAAAACACACACCCCTTATATTATTTGGACCCTCTTATACTACACAAAAAGTAATATAACACATAATTTTAAAATTATAATTCTAAACCATATGATAGAACAAATGATTTTAAAAACAAAATTGTTATTAACTTTAGTAGGGTGAATTTGGAGTATGGCAACGTGTTGCAGTCATATGAGAAATAAAATGGAAATGTAATTCAAACGTCCAAGGAAGCCTCTAACTTTCTTTTTAGATCTTGGTGCAGGCATTTCATTAATTGTCTTAACTTTATCAAGATCAACCTCAATACCTTTTTGGATGACAATGAAACCTAGCAAGTTTCCTGAATGAACGCCAAAATTACACTTATTTAGATTCAAGCGGAGACGATACTTCCTCAAATGCTGAAACAACTTCAACAAATCTTCTATATGCCCTTCCTCAGTCTGAGATTTGGCGATCATATCATCAACATATACCTCAATTTCCTTAAGCGCCAGATCATGGAATAGGGTTTTCATAACCCTCTGGTATGTTGCACCAACGTTCTTCAACCTGAAGGGCATCACTCTGTAACAGAATGTTCCCCAAGGTGTGATAAATATTGTTTTTTCCATGTCCTCAAGAGCCATCCTAATTTGATTGTATTTGGAAAATCGGTCCATGAATGAGAACACTTTGTATTTTGTTGTGCTATTAATCAACATGTCAATGTGGGGTAATGGGAAACCATCTTCCAAAATTGATTTATTTAAATCTCTATAATCAACGCACATATGGAATTTTATGTCTTTCTTTGGTACTGGAACAATATTGGAAATCCACTGAGGGTACACCGATGTCACAAGAAAACCAACATCAATCTTCTTTATCACCTCTTATTTAATCTTTACTGCCATGTCAGGGAGAGTTCTTCGCAGCTTCTGCTTGATTGGTGGAAATTCTATCTTTAGTGGCAAATAATGTTCCACAATATCGGTGTCCAAACCAGGCATGTCTTGGTAAGACCAAGCAAAGATATCCACATACCCTTTCAGCAACTCAATCAACCTGCTCTTCACATTGGGGTGAAGCATTGTTCCAATCTTGACTTCTTTTGGATCTTCCTATTAACCAAAGTCAATTGTCTCCGATGACCCTTTATATGGATGAATGGCATTTTCCTCGTGCTCGAGAATTTGTGAAACCTCTTCTGGGATTTCATCATATTCTACTTTTTCAACCACATACACAAGTTATTCAAAGTTGGGAGAGGGTGCAGGGTCATTGCACTCAACGAGTTTTTTTAATTAATTTGCACATATGATTTATGATTGATTTTAGAAACTGAAACATGTAACAAGTGATTATGTAGATTTATTTAAAGTTATTATTTATTTTGAAAGGTTTTTTTTTATTACCATTTTCCAAGAAAAAATAGAAAATAAAGACACAAATTAGAAATCAAAAACAACTTTATTAATGATCTTAAAAATTAAATCAACACGCACGCCCATACATCCCCACTTTAACCTTGAGCAAAGTTAAAGACTTTTGAAAAGATAAACAAAAACTAAATTACTCTGAAATGTGAATGCAAGAAGGAACATCAACAGTGGTCCAATTCCGGATTCTGACTCTATGTGTCAAAAAGTTTGACATCTCTTGCTCTGAATCATCTTCGAGAATAACATTGATCTTTGGAGTAGTCGAATGAAGATATACTGCACTATGAAAAATGTCTTGATATTTACTCAAAGCGGACTTTGGTTTCACAACTTCATTCTTCATGGAGAAACCCAAACTAGTCCCATTCATGTTCACAGGTGGATTAATAAAGTGCCCCCACACCTTGCTAGGGCCCTTCTGCACTACCTGTTGCGCATCCTTAAATGAGGTGATAAAATCTTCATTCTTCCTTATATTATAAATAGACAAAGCTTGGAACTTAGTTCAAATAATGGCTTCTTTAGCTTCTATAATACTAAAGGAAGACAAATGAGATATCAACAGATCTTGCTCACCATTCACAATGACTACCTTTCCTTCACGGACAAATTTCAACTTCTGATACAAGGTTGAAGTAATAGTTCCTGCATCATAGATCCATGGTCCTCCTAATAAAAAGCTATAGGTTGGGACAATATCCATAACCTAAAAGGTGATTTGGAATAAGTGTTGACCTATGTGAATAGGTAAATCCACCTCTCCAATGAAAAATTTTCTCGAACCATTAAAAGTTTTTACTATAATGCCACTAGGGTGCATAGGAGTTCCCTGGTATTTAAGATTCATGAGAGTGCTTCTTGGTATGACATTCAAAGCAGATCTATTATCTATCAACACATTGGACAAAGAGTCATTCTTACAATTCATAGATATATGCAGAGCCAAGTTATGGTTTTTTCCTTCATCAGGCAACTCGTCATCACAAAAGCTCAAATTGTTACTAGATGTAATATTCCCCACAACACCATTGAACTTATCCAGAGACATATCCATTTCAACAAAAGCATGATCCAACACCCTCATCGGAGATTACCGATGAGCAGAGGAGTTCAACAATAAGGCTAAAATGTAAATATTAAATGGAGTTTGCAACAACTGATCCACAATTTTGTAATCACTCATCTTGATGATTTTTAACAGATCATCAACATCCTTCTCCAAGGCGGAGCCACTAGATTCTCCCACCACTTTCTTAGGTTCAACATTCTCAACCACTTTCTTACCAGAATTAATATATCTTCGAAAGGTAGGGACGAAGACACGACCACTACGAGTTACCCGACTAGCTTCAGCAATATTCTCAACATGGGGCAAAGGTTAGATAGGAATTTCTATACCATCTTCCAGGATAGTTGCATTTTACTTATAAGGCATAACATTATCTGATTCATATGGGATAGGACCAGGAAGACAAATAACCACGGGAGCAACAACATGTTTACTGTGATATGTAATATCTACAGGAGCGGGAACACCAAAATATGGCACAATGACATTCACCCCTGCTTCTTCAGAATATTCAGGAATCACAAAATTTCCATAAAACATACTTTCATCAGTGGAAAAGAATTCATCAGCAAAAACATACTCATCATCAGACATGACCCCAATAGAGTAGTCTTCAATCATGTTAACTCCATTATAATTATCTATATATCATGTGACTTTGATAGCACCTCTATCTAAAAGAAATTGAACACCTATTCTTACAATAAAACAATCACGAGATTCCCTACAGCAGATCTGACAGGACCCAAATGATGTACCTCCTGGCAATCCATATGACAAAAATGTGGCCTACAGTTGTACCAGATCATCATCCATATAGCTTACATCAAAAATCTGGAATTCTCTAGGGAAACCATAAACCATATTCACCTCTTCTTCATATTCAGCCATTGGTCTGATTATGTGGATAAGACCTTCATCCATCATCTCTTGAAGATCGGCTCTCACTTTATCACATCCATGAACATCCATACTATAAACACGACAAGCATCATGGTCATGTGTATAATATCTAAACTCACAGAGATTAGCATGCATCTTCACTAAATCACCTCTGACTAGATTGATATAAAAAAATTTGAAGTCCTCAGGACAACCAGCAACCATATTTACAACACTTCCACCTCCATATTTAGGTAGTGGATTATCCTTCACAATGGGACAAACATATTTAAAAGACAGGAGACTAAGTATTACCATCTTATTCACTTCAGACTTCAATGGATAACAATTTTCAATGTTGTGCCTAGGGACTCCTTGATGAAAAGCACAAGTCTGATTAGCTTTATAGTAATATGGAAAAGTTGAAGGTATAGCATGGGGAGGCCTAGTCTGTACCAATTTCTTTTGAATCAAAGTTGGAAATAATTCTACATAACTCAAAGGAATGGGATCAAAATCTTCTCTCTTCTAACCTTGCCCTTGATTACCTTGTTGAGGTTCTCTCTAATAGGCAATAGCAGTCAAAGTTACATTGACAATCGGAGTTACAGAGGTTACCTTTTGTTGATGTTGATGACATCTTCTTGGAGGTCTAACCCTTATTTCTTCAGCAACATCATTTGTTTCACTTTCTTTATTCTTATAAAACCCATATGATTATTTCTTTGTACCACTAGAACCTTCATCTTTTGTCAATCGTCCTTCCGTGACAGCTTTTTCTAGACGGAGACCCATAATTACCCTCTCAGTGAAATCACTTGGTGCACTTGCAACCATTCTTTCATAGTAAAATGAACCAAAGGTTTTCAGGAAGACCTTAGTCATCTCTTGCTCTCCCATTGGGGGTACCACTTGGGAAGAAACCTCGCACCAACACTGTGCATACTCCTTAAATGACTCCTTATCTTTCTGAGCCATTGCTCTCAATTGGTCACGGTCAGGTGCCATAAACATGTTGTACTTATACTGTTTCATGAAAGGTTCACCCAAGTCATTGAATGTGCATATGTTTCTACTGTCCAATCCCATATACCATTTCAAAGAAATACCAGTTTAACCATCCTAGAAGAAATCAATAAGAAATAATTGGTCATCAGTATGTGTGGACATCCTTCTAATATACATCACCAGGTGGTCACGAGGACAAGAGTTGCCATTGTACTTCTCAAACTCTGGAACATTAAACTTTGTTGGCACTTTCAGATTAGGAACCAAGCAAAGGTCACTAACATTTTGTCCGAAAAACTCTTTCCCTCGGAGAGCCTTCACTTCTTTATGCATTAAATTAATCCTGAAAGTCATCCTTTCGGTCATAAATGCCCAAATTTTCACTTGGTGGAGGAGCAGGACGATAAACTTCATCATTAATAACAGACATAGCATTCACTGTAAGTGGTGCAACATGATGAATCTCATTGTTAGCAACATGAATAGCATGAACCATAAGAGGTGCAGAAGAAGCAACAGTTCGAACAAATGGAGCAACTTGAGCAGCAGGACTGTAACCTTCTGGCATGAAATTCTCAGGTATTCCCCACGGGTAACCAAGAGTCATACGGTATTGAGCAGCAGTAACTGGAGTAACAAAGATGGGAACTTACAGAACCTCTGAAATAATGGTCGTCTACTTTGGTTAAGTAGCATGAGGAGACAAAGGAGGAAGTGGTGGCTAGTTCTTAGAAACTACCAACGATTCCACCAAAGCAGTTAGGTTGGCCTTACCAGCTCTCAAAATAATAACTTCTTTACGCGGCTCACGATTCTCTTGTTCAAGGTTTTCTATCTTCTTTCTAGAATTAGCCCGACTATTATAGCGATGAGACAGCATGCCAACTAAACAAAGCACATAAACAAATAAGGCACCTGTGAAATATATGAATGCAAAAAATATGTGCAAAATGATGCATGATATGCAATGAACATGATTTATTTTGTTTATTCAAGGAACTCAAATAATCATAAACAATTACAAATATTGAAGTACTAACACATTTGGAAATACTAAAAAATATCATTTTAATAACAACTTTGGAATTGATTACAACTTTTAAATATCCTAAGGGGCCAAAGCTGACGAAGATATCTCCACACACCGACTCTTTCCCAAGACTCTTGCCATTTGAGCCTTCAAATTCTTGTTCTCTTCTGCATACTTGTCGGCGACTTTTTTCCATCCACCAGAATCTGAAAATGGGTGACCGAGATCGTGCTGAATTCTAGAGTAAACTAAACCATCTTGCTTATCTATCATCTCCATAGTATGACTCTCAAGAATCTCATTCAAGTCATCATTCTCTTTCAATTTTGTTGAGTAGGAAACCTCCAAAGCGTAGTACTTTTTATTCCATGCTTCCTTCTCTTGCTGCATCCTAACTAAGGCAAACTGAAGTTCTCCCACATCATCTAAGAGAGGAGGAGTATTCCTCATAAACATGTCAGATAAAGGTTCCTTGCGAGATTAAGGCATCTTCAGTTGAATTTCCCTTGCTTGTACCCAACGGAGATGAGGCTCTAAGGAAACAGCACCTCTTGGTCCTAAATCTTTTCTACCCTTCCTATGAATATGGCGCCAATCCTTTTCAATCTCTTCCTTAGCTTCCTTGTGATCTTATCCTTCTTTGAGAAAGAAACCACTCAGATGAATGTTGTTTGGCTTGTCTCTTATTGGATATCCAAGTTTGCGGCGTGCAAGAACAACATTGTAGTTAATTCCTCCCTTTGTACCAAGAAGAGGCACATTGGGTAAACTACCACAACTATCAATAATTTCACATTATGATAATCCTAATGACACCAATCAATGTCAGAATAAGTGAGAGCCATAATCCTCGGGGCCCAACGTGGTTCCTTTTTGATATCCCAAAAAGCAGAAGACTGAGGTAAGCGAGAAGTAAACCATTGATAAACCAATAGTGTGCAATAAATGACTATCTGTTCCTGATAGAAATTCCAGAGATGGATGGAATAAAAAGTATCTCCTACCAGCGTATGGACTGAATTACCAATCATAAATATCCCAATGACATTAACATCCATAAATTTGTCGATGTTAGGAAACAAGAATAACTCATAGGCAAGCAAAGCAAAGATAGCCTCGAAAGCAGTTGTATTCTTCATCTTGACGAAGTAATGAGATTTTCCCAATAGAAATTGAGCAGGTTCTAATTCCTCCTTGGTAGTAATGTTAGCCTCAAGTGAGTTATGGTAGTAATCTCATGAGACTTGGCTCTCCTTCTAAGCCGGTGAAAGGAACACAATCAGTAATAGGTAAACCTAGTAAGGAACACAATCATCTGAGTGTAGCATCGCGTGATAACTACTTATGGATTGTTATGTCATAGTCTCCAAACTACACCTAAAAATACAATATGGGTTAAGGGTTCTACAGTCTCTCAGCTTCACGGGCTCCCAGGTTAAAAGCAGCAATGTGTTCCCGATTTCTCAGTAAACAAATAATGCAGTCAAAAGGGCCTCCACTGAAGGGAGGATCTCATGTCTCCTTTTTTTGGATTCCTCCCTCAAAATTAACATGATTATACCACCCGTCTTATCTTAAGTTTGCCCAAGTTCGGATATAAGACTTATAAGAAATCACCAAGCACCCAAAAAACCAGAAAAATCCAAACATACATATTTACAACAAATAATAGAACATACGTAAATAAACAAAGATAGGCTAAACCCACTTAGAGATGGTTAGTCCCCAGCGAAGTTGCCAGTTTTCTATAGCGATAGAAATGTTGAGCCTAAGCCATTGGATTTACTTAACCCGCACAGATCAAATAAAAATATGTGTATTTTGGCTATAAAAGGTGTATACAAAGATAGATGTTGAAGATGAGAGAAGAAGTATTTTTACAATTTTTGCACTCGCCGTAGTTGTAAACCTTTAGTGCCTATGTACCATCTTTCATACAATAAAGGATCAGGGTACTCGTAGTTCACCTAAAAAATTTTAAAACACATATATGTTGGTTAATTTTAATAGAAAAGACATCATCGTCATATCCGAGTGGAAAACATACTTACTACCCACGATTATGAGAAAGGAGAATTTGCATCATCTCAAAGTGGAGGATATAGCTTAGATTTTAAAAATAAAGCCTCACTCAGCACCCAAGAGGAAAATATCTCACTTTACTGCATATCGTAGAAGTATAGTAGCTCCCATCACTACAAGAATTGACAAGAGTCTAATCTTTTGAGAAAAAGTTTTAAAGTAAAAAGCCAAAGTGGAAAAATCGTTTGAATGAGGTTAATTGACTTTTATTTTTTCAAAAAGATGTCAAAGTATGGTTAATTTGATTAAAGTTTGATTAAGAAGATATTTTTGAAAATGTATAGACCTAGGTCCAAGTTTATTATAAAGTTGTTCAAGTTAGAAAAACAAGAAGAGTTTTGAAAAGTAGGGAGAAGATTTTTGAAATTAAAGAAGATATGAGGAGATGAAGGGACTATCCTAAAGAATAAGGTAAAAGCTAAGGAAAAGAACAATCTAACCAACAAGAAGTGAACACTTAACATAAAGAAGTCAATGTAGAAGTCCCGTCCTTTGGATCAAGCAAGCAAAAATACTAAACCTCTAAGGAATACCAAGCTTCAGATGAATTAAGTCTTCTAAAAGATTGGGTAGAGTAACGACTATATATAGAGGAATTATCAATCACAGACAAAGCATAAAATCAAAATAACCTGCACACAAAGAAAATCAACCCAATGCCTTAGAGTAAACCCTAAGAACTTCAGACAAAATAACAACAGAGTAACAAGGTACCCAAGTATCAAGGCTTCTAATCCTAAGTCCAAGAGATCCACAACTCCACAATGCCAAGGATAGTAACCAATAATCCAAGTAACCTTAACCTTTTTTAATGTTCAAGTTGATTATTAAGTGTCTTTAAAAGAAAATAAAAAGCTCAAATGAGAAAAGATAAAATGACATAAAGATAAATGCTCAAGTGAGCAAAAGAAAAAAAAATGGAATGGAATGTAAATGCTAAAGTAAATGGTACATAAAAAATAAAGCCATAAAATAAAGGCATAAAGTAAAGTTAATTGTTAGTGAATTAGAAGTTAGAGGGTTATTTGAATGACCGTCTTGAAGATTGCATTTGAAAACTCATCAGAAGATTGATAAAATTAAAGCTTCTCAACAATAAGTCTCATTTTCTTTTTTGTCAAGTATATCATTCATTTAAAGGGCTCAAAGCAACCACATGTGATCAACGATGTTCAAATGATTAACTTAGACAAAAATTAATTAAGTTCATTAGAGGATTGATAGAATCAAAGCCTCCTAACAATGAACGACAAAGTTATTGGACCTAAGGTTTCAAATTAAACATACTTGGGCTTGCAAACATAGACTTGGGTCATGAATGATCCCTTTTTGAATCGAGACAAATTTAACGCTATGTTAAACAATCATAAGTAGACTTATGTAGAATTCACACCTATTTTGAGGTCGGTCAATAGCTATCTATGTACCAAACATGTTAGATAAATGATATGTAGATCATTCTCCAAAAACTTGTAGTACAAGTAAAAACAAGAAATGGATAAGATGAAGAGGGAGTGAGATGTATCAGATGAAACTAGGGTTTCAAATATCATCAACATCATTCATCCATTTTGGTGGATTTGGTTTCTCAGCCTATCAATCCCAACATCCAATGAGGTTGAAGAACTTGTCCCAAACAAAACACTCAAGTGTCTCCAAATCAGGACCAATCAAAAAATAATAAAATATATTTAATATAAAACAAAATTTAAATGATTCAAAAAGGAAATAATTGGCAAAATACACAACATGTATTAAAACACCAAATAAAAATCCAAACAAAATATCAGAAGTCAAACATGAGTCAATAAGTATTGACAAAAAATTTCAGAATTTTTTTAAGTCATAAACTTTTTTAAAATTTAAAGAAATAAGCAAAATAAACCAAAATTTGGGGAAAATAGTAAAACTAAAAATAAAAATGAAATGAGTCACCAATATTTGTCAAGAGGTCATTGGATCCTTCCATAGTTTTTTCATAATTTTAAAATCAAGAAAAGTATTTTTAAACAATTAAAACAAGTCAAATAAAGTGAAAAATCATAAAAAAAAATATCAAATCACAAAATAAAATTGTGATAAAATAAAAACCAGAAATAGAAAAATCAAAATTATTTTTGATAATTTTTTCACAATTTTAGAAGTTGAAATGAATTTTTTATGAATTTTTTAAGTTTAAAAGAATTTAAACAAAAAACAGAAAATAAAAATAATATAAAAATAATGTGGACCATTGGATCAATGTCAAAACGTGTTAGTAAGATAATCCAAAGGATCAGACGCGTTATACATATCATGGTCATTAGTGAATAATACATTGGATCTCTTTTAAAAAAACAGATAAAAAAAAACACGGGTGGGGCTCTGATTGTTTGAAGACGTCCATGTCATCGTCTTCAACCTTCAGATCGTTGAAAAGTCAACCAAAAACACATGATTTGCAGGTCCTTCATATTGTAAAATTAGAAGCTCGGACTGGTTTCATTTGCTTCGTCTCACCAAGACGGTTCCAATTGTATCCTTGCAAAAAATTTACTTAAAGTGTAGCTCACTCGATTTGAGAAAAACCGTAGAGTTTTAAAAAAAAATTAAATTGAAAACAAATGCATCAATTAATCAAAATTAAACCATCAGCAAGCATCAATGAACATCATACACCATTCCAGTAATTTAAGTTAGAAGAATTGATTAATTAAACTATCTGAATGAAGTATGAAGAAATTACTCTGAAACTTGACTTGGCTATCACGATTCAGAGCACCTCAAGGTTTAATTCTTAATCTGTTAGCTTCAACAAAGTTCAAGGATGAAGAATGAACAAACAAATTGGAGCTGGAAGTGCTTTAAAACCAAATTCAAAGTTGCATAATTGAGAGGTATGGAGGAAGTTCGACAAAGATTTTCTGGCTCTCTAAAGCTTGGGAAATGAATGAAATATCATCCTCTATTTATAGCTAAGAAAATGGAATGCTCAAGCGTGTGAATTGGATGAAAATCAATGAAATCGTGAGAACCTACTAAATGGAAAAAGTGTGACTTGCAAGTTGTCAAAACTCAACCAAGCCTTGCGTTTTAATGTGCTAAACATTTCAGACAACTTAGTAAATCATGTTTAAACATCAAACACGCGGAAAAATTTGTGTTTAGACGCCATACTAATCAAAATCAAATCTGACTTTTGAAGAAAACTTCAATTTCATGGTACCAACTTTGCAGCCATGAGGCACACATTGTAGGAAGCTTTATGATCTCATTCTTTTTGCAATGGAAAGATCTCACAAAAAACTTCGCAATGTGCCAAGAAAGGTAGCATTTGTATGTTTGAGAAAAAAGTTATTCAAGTTTGAAATCAGGAAAAACACACGGGTATTTGTACTGAGAAATATTTATAAGTGTTGAGCTTCAAAATGACCTATAATGTTCTTCAAAGTTACATGTCTTTCCACTCAAAATTTGATCTTAATCCTTGAAGATGAAATGAAGTAGACCCATCTTGAATTGAATTATGGAATTGAGTTCACTCAAAAATCATAAAATTTGAAATAGTTATAGTCTTTGTAAGATGATGAACAAATTTTGGAAAATTCATAAAAAACCTATAATCTTTTCAATTCTTAAACAACATTCCAAGCATTTTCAATTCTTGCATATTGAAACAAAGTTGTAGTAAACATCCCAAAGATTAGTGTGGAAAAAGAAGGAGCTCAAAGAGATAAAAATTGACCAAGTTATGATCATTTGAAGTCACACAAAAGAATTTAAAATTGAGAGAGTTATGCACTTGTGACCACTGAATCAAGCACTTGCTTAATTAGGTAAAACTTGTTGAATACATCTTGAATCTTTTTGAACTATCTTGGAAAATATAAAGCATGATGAATCACATTAGCCCTTAAAATAACGTTGTACTAAAGCATACTCAAAGATGGAGCTTAAGTATCAATGAAACTTTTTGAAGAATGTTAGAACAAGATTTGGTTCTGCAATATTATCTCTGAACTTTGATGATAATAAATGAGTATGTTTGTATGAACAATTTTGATACTCTAATGTTTGTTATTTTTGAGTATTTAATAAACAGGTTATGCTTCTTATGGATGGCGTGGCCAAGACATTAGAAGAGAATTAATTTTGGTTATGCGCTACACAAGTTCTAATGAACAATAGTAAGACACTCAAAAGCTTCTGAAGTGTAGGCTCTGGTGTTTGTCTAAAGAAACAAGTCAAAAGACCTGAAGACAGAAGTTCTACTTAAGTCTAGATGCTAAAGACTCATGTTTCTAAAGAGAACAAGTTATAAAGAAACAGTATGAAGATCTAAAGCTAGAAAGTCTACTTAAGTCCAAAAGTTAAAGACTCAAGTTTCTAAAGACACGTGGTTCTAAGAAAAGGATTCTAAAGACCAAGTGCTGAAGACTCTAAATACAAAAGTTCTTAAGACTCTGAAGACTTGAAGTTCTAAAGACTCAAGTTTCTAGAAAAGATTCTCACGAACAAGTGCTAAAGACTCTGAAGAAGTAGTTATGAAGTCTATGAAGACGTAAAGTCTAAAGACCCAAGGTTATAGAAAAGGAAATCAAGACCAAGTTCTAAAGTTTCAAAGACAAGGTTCTAAGTGAGCATAGTTATGATGATTAAAGAATTGATTATCTAGAAATTCACATGTCATGATTCTACTCATGCTTCAATAATCTACCATCAGAAGTCTCTTAAGTTTCGAAGACATATGTTATCGTTAGCAATGATAAGTACACAGTATGAAAAATCCTTATCCCACTACCTCTCCACTAGCTTGAATCGTGGAAAAGAGAAATAAGTCGCTGTACTATTTTCATCATTGTGTAACGATTCTGTTTCAATATCTAACAACTCTATTTTTCTTGGCTATATAATAAAAGGATCATATGCTTAAAAATTGGTTGGCTTTTAAATGTTCAAATGAATGTTATAATCTTTGGAAAGACATGGAAGCAGATGTTGTTGGAGCTGTTACACTGAACATGTTAAAGCTAACAATAAATAAATAAAGAAATTGAAGACAAGAAGACTACAAGGTGTTGCACTTAAACTTAGATCATATTCATCTTTGTAGAATCATGTAAACACACGAGAGTTGTTACTCATATTGTGTTATATCTTTAGTTCTTCATGTAAATTGTTTATACACCATAGTTGTTTCTCATAATTGTGTCAAACAATCAGGACTTAATCATTTTTGTAATATACTTAGAAAGAATAAATCATGTAAACACAAAAATTATCAACTGAATGTTGATGGTTCCTTGAGAGACTCGGTTGAGTCAGGATTCTCAAGAAGACTTTGGTTACGGTCATCATAGATGAAATCCTGTTAAGAAAGACCAGGTTGGTCAGATTTCTTAAGGGTTCCTTTATCGTTATATCTCGTGGAGATCACTAAACGTATCATTGTATTGATCCTTGAGAGATTCGGTTGAATCAGGATTCTGAAGAAGGCATAGGATGTGTCCTTTTTAGAATTGGAAAAAAGGATGAGATGAACTTGCTGGGGTTGTCAGCAAGGTTGATCAGACTTATTGTTGTCATTTGTAATCATATTTGGTTATAGTGGATTAAGTTCTTGAGTTCAAGGTGAAATCACTTTGGTAGGGTGGAGTGGACTAGCTTGAGGGTTTCTCAAGTGAACCATGATATATCACGTGTTCTTTCTCTTGCTTATGCTTTACTATTTATGCTTCCACAACATATTCAAAGCATCATTTAACGCAAAATGTCAAGAAATGAAAGTTTGCTATGAATGGAAAGCCAAACTCAAACCCTCATTTTCTTGTGTTTTTTTCACACCTTCATTTGGTATTAGAGGATGGTTCTATTATTGATGGATATCAAACACCTAACAGTGTGAGATAAAGATACAAATGTTGTATGAAGAAATAATTTGGGTGATAGTTGCTCCACCTTCAATTACAGTTTCATATCAGAAGATGGTGATTGAGTCATGAATTGTAACCAAAAGGATTACTTTGAGCAAGTCTTTGATTCTTCGAAAATTGAAGATGTCAACAACAAAATCTTCTCTTTTCGAGATAACCTATTTAGAACCCAAGAAGAAGATACCAGAAGTCATAGCATCAAAAGCTCACAATTCAGATGCGGTTATTTCTCCTTCTGATATGTGAAGACAAAAAGTAGAATCACAATCTACTTTCTAAATAACTGATTATGGGAGATAAAGAAGCTCTTATCAGATCCAGATAAGATTTCAAACCTTCAAAAGAAATACTTATGGGTTTGGTGTCCTTGATTGAGCCAACCTCTTCTGATGAAGCTCTTCTAGACAAAGACATAATTTTGACAATAAAAGAAGATTGAAGAATTGGTTGACAAGACAGATTCATCATATAAGAAGTAATATATGTTGAACGCTTTTGTTAAAAATTTACGGTTAGATGAACAATGTATTTTCTCAAAGATTTAATCATCAAAAAACAATAAATTTTGCTTGATAAAGATTAATTCTTTGTGAGTATGAGATGTTTTCAAGAAACGGATCACTCCACCCTTGACTTTATCATAAAAATATCATTAGGAATTTCCTCAAGTAAAGAAGAAATATTGTTGTCTTTTGATTTTGATACATAGAAACTTCATGATGAAGTCTACTGAAAAATGTCAAAAATCTTGAACAGAGAAGTTCAAATCTCTAAGAAATAATTTGAGTCAGAACATCTGAAGCCTAACTAATCAAGCAGGTAGAAGATCTAATGGAGAAATTCAGAATATTTTTTTCCTTTGGAATGCTTCGTAGAAAACTGAAAACTACTTAGGAAAGAAATCTTATTGATTCATAAGGAATCAAAAGATTTCTTGATATATGAATTCTTGAATGGAAAATGCTTTAAAAGATGCAAAGGCAAAAGCCATTCACTCTGAAGAGGATATGCTGACAAGCCTTGATAGACTAACTCTAAACAAGTTAGCTAAGTATTTCCAGAACAAGATTGTCAATTAAAATCGTTAAATTTTGATGATATTTGTATTAGAACATATTCTACAATTTGTTTAAGGAATCAAAAATTCAGAAAACGCTAGGAAATGTTAGTTAATTTTCTCAAGCACATAGCTTCTCAGAAGTTCATGAATTATTAACCATCTAAAAATTAAGCTTTTGGTCAAAGGAAGCTTGACAAACAGATGGATGTTCAGATAATAAAAAAATAAGGATATATGTGCTTTGAGGATTACTCTCGAAAAGTTGGATGGGTGATTCTAAACAGAAGAATAAAGAGATCATATGAAGAGAAGGCTGATTCTAGCTCCCACCTTAGAGATTAGAGTTCAGAAGAAACTTATACTCCTCAAAATCAGAAAACGGATAACCTCTAAAGAAGTAAGAGGAACCAATAAGTACGAGTTAAGAACCTCTGATAGATCACTCTGAAGAAAGAAGATACATAGGCAAAGCAAACTCAGAAGTCAACGAATGACATATGGAAGAAGTGAATCCACTTCTAATTAGAAGAATGCTTCTGAAAAGTAAGCCACATTCTTTGAATGCAAAGAGCCTGGACATTACAAAAATGAATGCCCTAAGCTCAAAAGGGATAAGAAACCTAAGAGGTATATAATTCTAAGAAATGTGTCATGGCAACATGGGAAGATTAAAAATCAGAAGATGAATATTCTTATGAAGAGCATACAAACGTGGCACTCATGGCCAGAACCAGCATAGATGAATAAACATTAGAATGTGAGCTGACATAAGATAATGAGTCAGACTCTGAAGATGAAGCTGACGTAATTGCTTCTCTTTCTTGTTTTCAAATTGAATCTTATTTTTTTTAAATGGTGAGAAAGTATCAAACTCTTCTAAGTAAATACAAAACTCTGAAAAAGAAGTTTGTAGTTACTTTTGAAAACTTTACTAATGATGAGCAAAACATTTCTAATTTAAATGAAAAATTATTTGTTTTAGAAAAATCAAATCTAGCTCTCAACAGTAAAGTTTCTAGGTTAGAAGAAGAGATAATCTCTACCACATCTATTACTGATGAAGTAATCAGATATGATATAGCTTTTCACCATTTCCTAGCTAAGAGCATAAATAGAAGCAGAATGGCTTCAATGATCTATGATGTTAGTAGAAATGGAAGAAAAGGCTTGGGATACTCAAGACCATTAAAGAAAATTGATGAGACTCTGATTATCATACCAAAACCTCTTTTTGAACATCTCGTGCTTGCTGGCACAAAATTGAAATGTCCAGAACAAGAAGGCTCTCATAATACTGTAATACAAACACAGACATAGAAGGAAACTTCTAAACCAAAGTATCATGCACAAATTTCACATGATTATTCTGTTTCACAAAAGTCCAAAAGAGTCAGAACCTCTAGAACTGCTAACAAGAAATGACCCAGAAAAGGGGCACCCAAAGATCAGATAATCTATGTTGTAGATGTTCTTGATGGTGCAACTGAAACACCAATTATGGCACCTGGAAAATAGATGCTTGCAACACATGATGGGAGTAAGGCATATGTTCCAAGATATGGAACTTAAGTCTGGAGGAATTGATAGTTTCAGAAGGAAATTAGAAAAGGAAGACCATTGGTTCTAGAACTATTGATGTGAAGATAACGTTCGTGGAGCCAAAGAAAAAGACTCAAGAATATAAAGAATCAGAAACTCCTTTTTTTTTATGTTGTTGATAGTCCTTATGATCAACCTCAACCAAGGAAGAACAGAATCACATCCTCCCATCATTAAGATCTAATTCTTGGAAGTAAAGATTCTCCATTCAAAACAAGATTGGCTCTCAAACCTTTTGATGAAGTGCTTCTGGGTTTAGTTTCTTTAATAGAACCTACATCTATTGAGGAAGCCCTTCTAGATAAAGATTGGATTCTGGCTATGGAAGAAGAACTCAACCAATTCACAAAGAATGATGTTTGGAATCTCGTTCAGACATCCAAAGGTGTCCATGTCATTGGAACTAGATGGGTATTCAGAAACAAACTTAATGAGAAAGGTGAATTTGTCAGAAACAAAGCACGACTGGTTGCACAAGATTATAGTCAACAAGAAAGGGTAGACTATACAGAAACCGTTGTACCAGTCGCTAGGTTAAAATCTATTTGTTTGTTAGTTTCTTTTTCTATAAATTATAACATCATCCTTTATCATATGGGTGTTAAGAGTGCATTTCTGAATGGTTATATTTCAGAAGAAGTGCACGTCAAACAACCTCCTGGCTTTGAAAACTCTGAAAAATCAGACCTTGAGGTAATCACAAAAATCTGCACACAAAAGCAAACAAGAAACCCAATGTCTTGAGGTAAACCTCAAGAGCTCCATACAAAATAATCAGATAAGATCACAAGGTATCCAAGATAGGCCAAGGTTTCTAATCCTAAGTCCAAGAAAAAGTCCACTGCTCCATCATGCCAAGGATAGTAACCAAATATTCCAAGTGCCATTAAGAGTTTTTTAGGGTTTAAGTTGGTTATTAAGTATCTTAGGAAAAGGAAAAAGAAAAGCTCAAGTGAGTAAAGTGAAAATGACAAAAAAATAAATGCTCAAGTGAGCAAAGATGAAAATGACATGGAATGTAAATGCTAAAAGTAAATAGTGCATAAAGCATAAAAGAATAAAAAGCATAAAAAATAAAAGCAAGTTAATAATTAGTGGTTAGTTGGATGACCATCTTGAAACTTGCATTTGGAACTCATTAGAGGATTGGTAGAACCAAAGCCTCCACACAACAAGTTGCATTTTCTTTTTGTCAAGTATATCATCGATTTGGAATTCTCATAAGTACCAATTAATGATCAACGATGTTTAAGTGATCCGCTTTGACCAAAGGTGTCGTAGATCCATTAGAGGATTGGTAGAACCAAAGCCTCCACATAATGAATCTCAAGGTTATTGGATCAAAGAGATCAAATTAACATACTTGGGCTTGCAATCATAAGTTTGGGCCACGAATTATCATTTATTCGAATCGGGACAAAATTTAGCGCTATGTTAAGCAATCGTAAGTGGACTTATATAGAAGTCGCGCCTATTTTGAGGCCGGTCAATAGCAATCTATGCACCATTTGTTTTGATACATGATATAGGGATCATGCTCCAACAACATTTAGTGCAAGAAGAAGGGGATGAGATGAAGAGGGATTAGGGTAAAAAGATGAATAAACCACTTTTGAATTAAAAATTTAATCAAACTATTATTAAAATCATTCATCCATTTTGGTGGAGCTGAACTCAACACCCAAGATTCAATGATGTTAATAAAGTCATGATCAAAAAAATCAACTCAAGACAGCCAGAAAATAATCACAAAATAATAATATATTTAATATATACATTTAAAGGGTTAAAAAAGAAAGTTTAAAATAGAAAATAATGAGGAAAATATCAATTATGTTCAAATCAATCAAGAAATAAAAAATAAGGTCATAGAAAAATCAGAAATGTATCCAAATATTTTTATAAAAATTTTGATAATTTTTAAAAGTCAAAAACTATTTTTAAAAATTAAAATAAATGGGTAAAATAAAAAAAATAGTAAAAAATAACAAAGTCAAAAACAAAAATAAAATGAGGTCACCAATATTTGTCACAATGTCATTGGATCATTCCATAATTTTTTCAGAATTAAAAAATGTGCAAAAGTATTTTTAAACATTTTTAACAAATCAAATAAGTGTAAATTTCATAAAAAATATCAAAACACAAAAATAAATTGTGAAAAAATAAAAATCAGAAAGAGAATAATCAAAAATATTTTCCATAATTTTTTCAGATTTTTTGGACTAAAATGGATTTCCTATGATTTTTTGAAGTTTAAAACAATTAAAATATAAAAATCAGAAAAATAAAATAAAATAAAAAGATGTGGACCATTGGATGAGAGTCAAAACGCGTTAGTAATCAAATCCAAAGGATCTGGCGCGTTGTGCATATCATGGTCTTTACTGAATAAAGCACTGAATCAAATGTAAAATCATAAATTCAAAAAAAATAAATGGCACGCTTTCATTGGTTAGAATGTGACACGTTGGTCATCTTCAACCTCCAGCCTCACGAATTGCAGGTCTCTCAAACTGTAAAATTAGAAGCTCGGACCTATGCCATTCGTTTCGTCTATTCAAGACGAAGACAACCATACCCTCGCGCCATTTTTATATAAATTGTAACTCAAGCGATTTGGAAAGAAAGTTTTGAAAGGGGATTTGAAAATACATAGTCCAAACGTGTTTCCAGAAGAAAGTAAATATTGCGACTAGAACCAGGGCAATGACAACAACACAATGATACCAAAGTTTTGAAGAATTGATGAAGGAATCTACCAATTGAAGTTGAGTTGCAGAGCTCTGAAACTGGACTTCTATGGAGCAATGTAGGGCACAATTCTTGAATGTAAATGTATGGATAGGTTCAGGGAAGATCGAGGAAGGTGAATTGATGGAGAAAATGGATTGAAAAAGGCTTGAGAATGGGATTCGAAGTAGCTGAATTCTGAGTTGGGAAGCAAGTTTGGCAGGGTGATTCTGGCTATCTAAGCTTGGGAAATTGAATGGGGTAGTACATGTATTTATAGGAGAAGCAAATGCGATCAAGATGAAGAGTGAATGATGCATTTTGGAGGGAATTCATGCAAACTTGATGCATGAGTGAAGTGTGATCCAAACTTCACCAAAACTTATCCAATTCTTGCGTTTTGATGCACTAATCCACTTGGGAAAGTTGGCTAATCATGTTTAGACCCAAAACGCGTGCTAATTTGAGGTTTAGAGGTTGTAACATGAAATTCAAATTCTGACTTGCAGGGAAACTTCAATTCCAAGTTACCACTTTTGAAACAATGGCATTTCCACCTCAGGGAGTCTTAAGGAATGATTATTGATGCTTTGGAAAGATGAGGTAACAAACTTTGCAATGGAAAAATAATGGAATCAAATGGAGGCTTGAGCTGAAAATTACATGGAATCAAAGTTGGAGAAAAAGAGTTGACTTTCCATACTTAGAAATATTTCAAATTCTTCTTTAAAATGACCTATAATCTTTTGCATCCAAACATGGCCTTGCACTTAGAATTTTCTCTTGATCAAAAAAATATGGAATGAAGTAGACCTCTTGAATGAAATTTTGAAATTTGAACCAATCAAAATCTCCAAAAATTGAGCAAGTTATGACTTGTTGAAGTTGGCCAAAAATCATGAAATGACCTATAATCTTTTTCATTCTTAAGGAAACTTCCATCCATTTTTTCACTTTGCACATAAAATAAGGCATGAAGTACACATATTTAAGATCATAATGGAAAAAGAATGGGCTCAAGGTAATAAAAATTGACCAAGTTATGACCATTTGAAATTACATATGGAAAAACGGGAATTCATTTGGGTGACTTGTAATCTTTCTTCTTCACCAAGTTCCTTCCACATGGACACTCTTTGGAACTTTTGAAGTGATTTGTTGGTAACTCTTTGAAGAGAAGAATGTTTTTGGAATTACTCAAAAATACCAAAAGATGAGCAAGATATGTCCCTTTGAAGTCCAAAACCCTAGCCTCTAGATCAAGAGAATGCTTGTGGAACTTTGCCAAATTTGAACAAACTTTTTGTGCCAATACTCTTCCTTTATGAATAGAAATTGTTGAGGATGATGATGAGAACCTATGGCCACAAACCAATTTCATACCAACTTCAAAACAAATTCAATGGTGAGGTTTAAATTTCCCAAGACTTTGACCAGGGCATGGAAATAAACTCATGAACCCATGAAGCAACATGTTAAACACCTCATTGCCTTGACCTACATTATCAACAAGTGAGACAAACCAATATTGCATTTTGTTAATTTAGTGAGAAAATCAAAGAAAAATATCCATGACCATAAGAGAAAACAAATTAAGGTGCTTGGTAACTCCTCATAGAGCAAAGCTAAAGATAAGTAGAAGAACCAAAAGCCCTAATGTGATTTTGTGGTGGTTGAAACAATATGGTATGATGAAGGAATCTTAGGGGGAAAAATTGGGGTGCAATAGCTGCCCTTATTTAAGTTTCTTCTATCCGGGGATACGAAGGTTAAAAATCTTCGTGTCGACGTGATTGAAGACACTTAAATATAAAACAAACCCTATTTTTGGCCCTAAGATTCTATGCAAACATTTATGCATATGAATGCATATGAACGGAATAAAAGAGATGCAAAGTAGCATTGGGGATGTGACATAAAATGTAGCCACAAAAAGGCAATCCCATCAGGAACATAAGTCACTAGTAAACCCCAAGAAAAGAAATCAGAGAGGAGGATAACAAGCATCAACGTTCACTGCCGAAGCACTACCAACTTTCACTGGAGGTAGGAAGAGAAAATATATCATATCATCGCGGTTCACTGACGATGAACTATCAACATTCACTGAAGATAGCAAAAAGATAACAAACACTGATGTTCATTGCCGATGTACTACCAACGTTCACTGAAGGTAGAAAGAGAAAGTATATCATATCACCGCCTTTCACTGATGATGAACTATCAATGTTCACTGAAGATAGCAAAAAGATAACAAACACTGATGTTCATTACCGATGTACTACCAACATTCACTGAAGATAGCAAAAAGATAACAAACACCGACGTTCACTTTCGATGTACTACCAACGTTCACTAAAGGTAGAAAGAGAAAGTATATCATATCACCGCCATTCACTGACGATGAACTATCAACGTTCACTGAAGATAGGAAAAAGATAACAAACACCGACGTTCACTACTATTGTACTACTAACATTCACTAAAGGTAGAATTAGAAAGTATATCATATCATCGTCGTTCACTGATGATGAACTATCAACGTTCACTGAAGATAGCAAAAAGATAACAAACACCGACGTTCACTGCCGATGTACTACCAACATTCACTGAAGGTAGAAAGAGAAAGTATATCATATCATCGTCGTTCACTGACGATGAACTATCAACGTTCACTGAAGATAGCAAAAAGATAACAAATACCGACGTTCACTGCCGATGTACAACCAACGTTCACTGAAGGTAGAAAGAGAAAGTATATCATATCATCGTTGTTCACTGACGATGAACTATCAACATTCACTGAAGATAGCAAAAAGATAACAAACACCAACGTTCACTGCCGATGTACTACCAACATTCATTGAAGGTAGAAAGAGAAAGTATATCATATCATCACCGCTCACTGACGATGAACTATCAACGTTCACTGAAGATAGCAAAAATATAACAAATACCGATGTTCACTGTCGATGTACTACCAACGTTCACTGAAAGTAGAAAGAGAAAGTATATCATATCATCGCCGTTTACTGACGATGAACTATCAACATTCACTGAAGATAGCAAAAAGATAACAAACACTGACGTTCACTGCCGATGTACTACCAACATTCACTGAAGGTAGAAAGAGAAAGTATCATAGTTTCCCCAAGATTCTGGTGTTTTGCCGAGAACGGGATCCAACTTCTTCTTTAATCAAGGAAATTTTCCTAGAAAGGGTAATACATAACTTGTCTCAAATAAAGAGAATTCCACTTATTGTCAAGGGGAAATGCAAAGAGCAATGACTTTATGGGAATAGCGATATGACTTCCCGGGGACATGCCATGACATTCCTGCTGGGGAGATAAAGTCCTCCCGTGCAAAATAAATGCACGAACCAAAACTCAAAGTTTTTAGAGATTCATAAATCCAATTCGGAAATAAACCGGAGTGGGTCGGCCATCGTAGATATACCTTTTGAGAAATAAACTCAAGCGGGACAACCAAAATCAACTAAGCCAAGAACGCTGCAGGAAAGGTCAGAATACAATGCTAATGAATGATGATTTTTTAGTTATGCATGATGCGTGTATGAATGTATGAGTGCTATCGTGCATATGCTGATAAAAGGATACATAATCAGCACAAACAAACAAAACCGCCTCAGGTACTAACAACAACCACTACGCCAAAAATAAGTTTTAGCAGCACATAGAAGAAAGCGCTTTTGGAAAAAAGCGCTGCTGTAGGTTTTAAAAAAAATCGCTTAAAAAAGCGCTTTCAAAGGGTGCCTTAAGAAAGCGCTTTTCAAAAGCGCTTCTAAAGGTCACCCTTAGAAAGTGCTTTTTGGGAAGCGCTGCTAAAGCTGGCCTTTCAGAGGGTACCTTAAGAAAGCGCTTTTAAAAGCGCTGCTATAGGATATGCTACGAAAGCGCTTTTTGATGTAAAAGCGTTGTTATAGATAACCTTTAGAAAGCGCTTTTAAAAGCGCTTTCGTAGGTAGTTTTATAATAAATATCAAAACACAATTCGTATCACTTTTCTATTCTCACATAAAATCGTAGGGATGATATATCACTTTTATACATTTTATATTTTCATTTTTATTCATTCGTTCATTAACCATTATCGTTCTCTCTCTCTCTCTCTCAATCTCTCTCTCTCTCTCTCTCTCTCTCTCTCTCTCTCTCTCTCTCTCTCTCTCTCTCTCTCTCTCTCTACTCCACCTTCTTCCTTTATCATCTAACATCAAACCCTAAAACCAACCCCGCAGCGGCGCTCAAACCCGATCCTTCCCCCGACTATAAACTCAAAACTTAACCATCCCTAAATAATAACAGCAAAACGCAGAAATCAAAAAGCTAAGTTTCGTTTACCTCTGATCGCGATTGTTCTGATATGTTATGTTTCTGGTTCTTATCTTCTTCTTTCTTTTCGATTTACAGGTCAAGGGAGGTGATGGCCTTCGAAGGTAATGTAATGGCGGCTCGGAGATGCGTTTAAGGGAGGTTGACAGCGGCGCGATTTAGGGTTTCAGATATTGAAATCCTAAATCACATTTTCTCCTTTTCAACAGCAAGGCTCCGTATTCCTCTAAGTTTTTTCTTCTTTTCTGCTCCGTCTTCAGATCTTCCCCCCTTTTCTGTATTCTTCTTTAGCTATTTATAGGGCTTAGGGTTTCAGATTTTGTAAAACATCATTACAAGTTTGATTAGAGCTTAGATTTAGAGTGATTAGGAAAATTAGGGGTTGAAATCGTTTGTAATTGATTCGATTCTATAATGTATTGATTTTATTTTATTTGTTCTGTAAGATTTGATTTATTTTCTATACATTCTGAGATTCATTTGTAAAAAACATTGATTCTATTTGTTTTAGATCCCAACAGTGTTTGTTGATTGTTCCAGAAAAAAGCGTTGCTAAAAGCCTACCTAAGACAATGCTTTTCTAGAAAAAAGCGCTGCTAAAAGAAAATTTATGAGAGCGCTTTTCCATAAAAAAGTGCTACCTTAGGTAGACCTATGAAAGCGCTGCCAAAAGCCTACTTAAGAGAGTGCTTTTTAGAAAAAGTGTTGTATTAGGTAGACCTACAAAAGCGCTTTTCATTAAACAAAAAGCGCTGCTAAAACCTATAGCAGCGCCACCTACGAAAGTGCTTTTAAGCGCTTTTAAAGGCAAAAAAAAGCGCTTCTGTAAGTCTTTTTTGGCGTAGTGAACAAGGCTAAACTTCAACCAGAAAGATCAATCCAAAAAAGGTAAAAGCAACTGCGGAAACCAAACCTATTGCCTGTCCTAACTTCACCGAGGAGAAACATAATCTAGATGTAGCCAAATCCAACAGATACCGGGACAGAACATCCTTCTTCCAGTTTTATCAGAGAAAAACAGTTTGTCAAAAACAACATACCTACTGGAGATTGCAAGATCATCCTTAAATAAAGCAGACTGACGCCGAAACAACCAAGCCTCGTTGGGGGATTCAAACCTACCTCCCTGGAGAAAAAATTTCATCACGAATACTCATTTCAAAAAGAGATGCCCTGGGATAATCTTCCCGGGAAGTCAAGAAGTCAATATTAATGCCAAAACTGCAAAAAGAGCGACACCCCAGCATATCAAAGGAATAAAACCTTTCAATATATGAGGGAAGACTTTGTTGGGGAATCTGGGACAGTGGCTTCTGACCATGCAAACCCAAAATTAAAAGCGAACCAAAACTTGGTTGGTGATAATGGGATCATAAACCCAATACTATACCTTGCACCCATTGATGTCATCTTTAACTATCTGAGAAACACACAAAGATTGGGCACCTACCAGCAAAATGACCTGAGAAAACTTTCAAGAAGGAAGTAAATCTTCTAAAAACAAATGGAGTCTGTTCATTCTTGTGATCACCATTTTAGTTGTCATTGTTTCATCACGAATCCCAATGTAAATTGAATTGTAAAGATCTCTTCTCTCTTTTTTGAAAAGTTAATTTTGCTTCTTTTAATCTTTTTTGCTTTAACAGTTTTTATCAATAATAAATGAAGTCTTTGCAAACTAAACAAAAATAAGAACACAAAGAAATGGACAAAAGCTCGAATTTCATTAATAGAATGGTAGTCTGCGAATGGCAAGACTCCATGGATGATTACAAAATTTTGGGAAATGGTAATACATAATGGAAAAGATACATTGAGATACAATGACCACTATCTCCCTAGCAACTTTTGAAATCCTGAGCAGCAGCTTTTGTTGAAGTATGGTGAGGATCCGAGAAGATTGTTGCTTCAATGATCAAGTCTTGTTTGACGTAGTTACTTGCCAAGAAAATCCCTAACTTTTGCCTAAGTTGCCCTTGCGGGTTTTCAAATTAGCAGGAAATTTATTCTGTTTATGTCTCTAATTTTTTCCTAGACCGCCCTTTCGGGTTTTTGGCCTACCGAGACGCTCCTTTTTGCCTAAGCCACCCTTTCGGGTTTTCAACTTAGCGAGTTGTTCTTTTATTTCTTTAGGTGAAGTATTTCTTGACTGTGTCGGCATTCATGGGACATGGGAACTCCTCGCCATCCATAGTTTCAAGAATTAATGCACCACCAGAGAAGGCTTTCTTGACAACATATGGGCCTTCAAAATTGGGAGTCCACATGCCCCTTGAATCAGTGTTGAAAGACATGATCTTCCTGAGCACGAGGTCGCCTTCCCTGAATTTACGAGGTTTGACCTTTTTATCAAATGCTTTCTTCATTCTTTTCTGATATAACTGCCCATGACATAAAGCTGTCATTCTCTTCTCTTCAATCAAATTGAATTGGTCAAACCTACTCTGAACCCATTCAGCCTCTATTAATTTGGTTTCCATTATCACACGTAATTAGGGAATCTCTACCTCGACTGGGAGTATAGCTTCCATTCCATACACTATGGAAAACGGGGTTGCTCCTGTTGAAGTGTGAATAGATGTTCGATATCCATGCAGAGCAAAAGGGAGCATTTCATGCCAATCCTTATAAGTGACAACCATTTTCTGGATGATCTTTTTGATATTCTTATTAGCAGCTTCAACAACCCCATTCATATTTGGCCTGTATGGAGATGAATTATGATGGACAATCTTGAATTCTTCACACAGTTCAGTCATCATCTTGTTATTCAAATTCGAGCCATTGTCAGTGATGATTCTGCTCGGCACACCATATCGGCATATAAGATTGTTTTTGATGAAACACATAACCACCTGTTTGGTAACATTGGCATATGAAGCAGCCTCTACCCATTTGGTAAAGTAGTCAATTTCTACCAAGATAAAATGGTGTCCATTCGAAGCTTTGGGTTCTATCATCCCAATCATTTCAATACCCCACATAGAGAAAGGCCACGGGGAAGAAATCACATTGAGCAGTGTCGGAGGTACATGAATCTTATCTGCGTAAATCTGGCATTTATGGCACTTCTTCGCAAATTTGTAACAATCAGATTCCATTGTCAACCAATAATATCCTTCCCTTAGCATCCTTTTATCCATTGAATCTCCATTAGCATGAGTGCAAAATGAACCTTCATGGATCTCATGCATCAACATGTCTGCTTCGTGTCTATCCACGCATCTGAGCAAGACCATGTCAAAATTCCTCTTGTATAACACATTTTCAGTGAGGAAGAAACTGCCTGCCAACCTTTTTAGTGTCTTTATATATTTCTTTGATGCACCAAACGGGTATTCCTGAGTCTGAATAAAATGCTTGATATCATGATACCAAGGTTTCTCATCTACTACCTCCTCTACTGCAAACACGTGAGCAGGCCTATCGAGCCGTCGAACTGTAATTCGGGGTATATCATTCCAAGTATTCACTTGGTATATGGAAGCCAGAGTTTCCAGAGCATCCGCCATCTGATTTTCATCCCTAGGAATGTGATGGAATTCAACTTTATTTAAGAAGGGTAATAATTTTCTAGCATAATATTTGTAAGGGATCAAGCCAGGGTGACGAGTATCCCATTCTCCTTTAATCTGTTTTATTACCAAGGCTGAATCACCATAAACATCTAGAATCTTGATTCTGAGATCAATAGCTTCTTCAAGACCCATGATGCAAGCCTCATATTCTGCCATATTATTAGCGTAATCAAATGTTAAACTTGCAGTAAAAGGAATATGCGATCCATGAGGAGTGACAATCACATCACCAATTCCTTTACCATAAGCATTGAAAGCTCCATCAAATACCATACTCCAACGAGATTCAGAGTCGGGGCCCTCTTTAGGCAATGGTTTCTCACAACCTTTCACCTTCAAGAACATCACATCTTCGTCGGGGAATTCGTACTCTGCAGACTGATGATCTTCCACCGGCTGGTGAGCAAGGTAATCTGCCAACACACTACTTTTAATAGCTTTTTGAGTGCGGTACTCGATATCATATTTAGACAACAACATCTTCCAATGGGAAATTCTCCCAGTAAGAGCGGGCTTTTCAAAAATATACTTGATTGGATCCATTTTGGAGATCAACCAAGTGGTATGATTCAGCATATATTGCCGCAAACGCTTTGGCGCCCAGGCCAAAGCACAACATGTTTTTTCTAGCATAGAATACCGTGACTCACAATCGGTGAAATTTTTGTTGAGATAATAAATGGCGAACTCTTTCTTTCCCGTTTCATCCTGTTGTCCCAGAATACAATCCATGGATTTATCCAACACTGTTAGATACATAATCAACGGTCTTCCTTCGACGAGAGGGAGCAAGATAGGAGGTTCAAGCAGATATTCTTTAAAACTTTCAAATGCCCTTTGGAAGTCATCTATCCATACACAACCCTGATCTTTCTTTAACAACTTAAAGATCGGTTCACACGTTGTAGTCATGTGGGAAATAAACCTAGAGATATAATTCAAGCGCCCAAGGAAACCCCTGACTTGCTTTTCAGTTCTTGGTGCTGGAATTTCTTGAATTGCTTTGACTTTATTAGGGTCAACTTCAATCCCTTTCTGGCTAACAATAAAACCCAATAATTTCCACGATCTAACTCCGAAGGTGCATTTATTTGGATTCAAGCGGAGACGATATTTCCTCAAACGCTGAAACAACTTCAAAAAATCTTCTATATGCCCTTCTTCAGTATGGGACTTGGAAATCATATCATCAACATATACTTCGATTTATTTTTGAATCAGATCATGGAATAGGGTTGTCATAGCCCTCTGGTACGCTGCACCAGCATTCTTCAACCCAAAGGGCATCACTCTGTAACAGAATGTTCCCCAAGGTGTGATAAACGTTGTTTTTTCCATGTCCTCTAGAGCCATTCTTATTTGGTTATACCAGGAAAATCTGTCCATGAACGAGAATACTTTGAATTTTGATGTTCTATCCACTAACATATCAATGTGAGGTAATGGAAAATCATCTCTTGGACTAGCTTTATTTGGATCTTTGTAATCTACGCACATGTGAACTTTTCCGTCTTTTTTCGGTACTGGGACAATATTGGCAATCCATTGAGGATACACTGACGACACAAGAAAACAAGCATTAATCTGTTTTAGGACCTCCTCTTTGATCTTTACTGCCATATCCGGGTGGGTTCTTCTCAACTTTTGTTTAACTGGCGGACACTCTGGATTCAACGGCAAGCGATGATCGACAATGTCTGTATCTAGACCAGGCATATCTTGATAAGACCAAGCAAAAATATCCACATACTCTTTCAATAGTTCAATCAACCTGCTCTTTACATCAGGATGCAATGATGCTCCAATCTTGACCTCCTTCGGATCCTTTTCTGAACCCAAATTAACCACTTCCAAAGGCTCTTTATATGGCTGAATGGTATTTTCCTCGTACTCAAGCAACCGTGAGACCTCTTCTAGAATATCATCATAATCTTCTTCTTCAGCTCCAAACACAGAACATTCAAAGTTGGGAGAGGGTGCAGGGTCATTGTATTCAACGGGTTTTTTAATTAATCTGCACATATGATTTATGATTGCTTTTAGAAACTGACACATATAACAAGTGATCATGCAGATTAATTTTCAGTTGTTATTTATTTTGAAAGGTTTTTTTTATTACCATTTCCCAAGAAAAAGGCAGAAAATAAAAGACATAATTTTGGAAGCAAAGACAACTTTTATTAATGATCTTAAGAATTATAGCAAACAGATAAGCCCTACAACATTAATACTTCCACCTTGGGCAGAGTGAAAGATTTTCAAAAGAAAGAGACAGATTAACAAAACAAATTACTTTGAAATATGTATGCAAGAAGGAATATCAATGGTGACCCAATTCTGAACTCGGACTCCATGCGTCACATAATTCAATACTTCCTGCTCTGCTTCATCCTCTTCAACAACATTAATTCCAGAACCAATCGGATGGAGATAGCCTCCGCTGCGGAAAACATCTTGATAACTGTTCACAGAAGATTTTGACTTCAAACCTTCGTTTTTTCCACTCCTTGAAGAGAAACCCAAACCAACTTTGTTTTTGTTCACGGGTGGATCCATAAGTTGTCCCCATACTGCATTATGACCATTACGCACAACCTGATGCGCATCCAACAGTGAGACTACATAATTCTCATTTCTCCTTATGTTGTCAATGGATAGGGCTTGGAACTGGGTTCCAACAGCAGCCTCATCCGCTTCTACAATATTGAAAGAGGATAAATGGGATATCAACAAAGCCTACTCCCCATTTATGATCACTACCTTCCCTTCACGCACAAATTTTAGCTTCTGATGCAGAGTTGAAGTGACAGCCCCTGCTTTGTGTATCCATGGTCCTCCCAACAAACAACTATACGCGGGAATAATGTCCATTACCTGGAATGTTATCAAGAACAAGTGTGGCCCTATATGGATGGGCAAGCCCCCTTCACCGATGAAAGATTTCCTCGACCCATCAAAAGCCTTCACAATGATGCCACTCGGTCGCATAGGTGTTCCCTGATACTTTAACTTCATGAGAGTACTTCTCGGTATAACATTCAACGCGAATCTATTTTCAATTAGCACATTGGACAGCGAATCATTCTTGCAATTCATAGATATGTGGAGGGCCAAGTTGTGGTTCCTCCCTTCATCTGGCAACTCATCATCGCAGAAACTCAAATTGTTACATGACGTAATGTTTCCAATTACGCTGCTGAACTGATCTAACGGCATGTCATTCTCCACAAAATCTTGGTCTAGTACTCTCATTAGTGATTCTCTATGAGCGGAGGAATTCATCAATAATTCTAGGATGGATATCTTTGAAGGAGTCTGCAATAGCTGATCTACAATTTTGTAGTCGCTCATTTTAATTATCTTCAGAATATCATCCACTTCTTTCTCCAATGTAGCTCCACTAGTCTCTCCTGAAGTCTTCTTCGGTTCATCATTCTCAGTAATTTTCTTCCCAGTAACATCTTTTCGAATAACCGACACAAACACACGGCCAATACGGGTCACCCTGCCACTATCAGCTATATTTCCAACATATGGCATTGGCTGGATGGGAACATCCACCCCATCCTCCAAGATTGTAGCATTGTATTTGTAAGGCACAACCTTATCTGATTTATAAGGAACAAGACCTGGCAGACTAATTACCAGTGGGGTAACAGCTGGTGTGGTATGGTACTCCACCTCAAGATGAGCGGGTGCACCAAAACAAGGTACAATGACGTTTACACCTTCCTCAACACAATCAGCCCTCAAAAGGTCATTTCCGGCAAACAAATCTTTGTCTGCAGAGAAATACTCATCCGCTGAGGCATATTCTTCCTCTGACTCTTCTCCCATCAAACAAACTTCAACCATGTCAATCTCGTGATAATCATCTCTCTGACCTGTGATATTGATAGTTCCATTTTATAACAGCAATTGAACACCCTCTCTCACAATAGAACATCCTCGGGGGTCTTGACAGCAAACTATGCAAGATCCATATTGGTGTTCCACCTGTCCAGCAGTACGGAAAAAGGTGGCATGCAACTGTACGAGATCTTCATTCAAATACTCCTCATCAAAAATTTTGAATTCACCAGGACATCCAAAAACCATATTCACTTCCTCTTCATACTCTTCCCTAGGCCTGATTATATGGATTAAACCTTCATCCATCATCTTCTGCAGATCAGCCTTTATCTTCTTGCAACCCTGTATATTTGTACTGCAAACAGCACAACCGGTGTGGTCATGTGTATAATAACTGAATTCATAAATGTCTGCGTGCATCTTTACCAAATCCCCTCTAACCAGATTAATGTCAAAATTTTGGAAGTCACCTGGACAACCAGCCACCATATTCACAGTACTCACCCCCCCCCCCCCCCCCCGTGCTTGGGCAGAGGATTGTCTTTCACATTAGGTTCCATGTCTTTGAAAGATAAAATTCTAGACTTCACCAACCTTTGCACTTCCGTCCTTAAAGGATAACAATTTTCAACACTATGCCCAGGTGCTCTCTAATGAAAGGTGCATGTCTGATCTGCTTTGTAATACCAAGGCAATGAAGATGGTATTGCTGGAGGTGGTCGTGTCTGGACCAACTTCTTCTGAATCAATGATGGTAGTAGTTCTGCATAACTTATAGGAATAGGGTCATAGTTCTCCCTTCTATGATTATTCCCCTGGTTCCCTTGTTGGGACTGTCTCTGATAAGCAACGGTAGTCGGAGCGGCATTCATAACTGAAGAAACTTGTTGGTGACGCTGATAATTCCTTCTGGGAGCGTTCACCCTCTTCTCTTGTATGGAAGCATTGGTATCCCCCTCTTTCTTCTTTGTA
The DNA here is from genome assembly GCA_948472305.1 of Vicia faba. Lineage (NCBI taxonomy): Eukaryota > Viridiplantae > Streptophyta > Magnoliopsida > Fabales > Fabaceae > Vicia > Vicia faba. Next base: position 730,224,188 of record OX451738.1, read on the forward strand.
AACCTATAAACTGGCTTTTTTACACCTCCAGATCCTTCACCCTTTGTCAAACGGCCTTCTCTTACTACCTCTTCTAATCGGACACCCATTCCTTTCCATCTCTATAAAATCCCTCGGGGAACTTGCTATCATTCTTTCATAGTAGAAATCACTTAGGGTCTTCAGAAAAATTTTAGTCATTTCCTTCTCTTCCATAGGAGGAATCACTTGTGCATCCACTTCGCGTCACCTCTATGCATACTCTTTGAACGATTCTCTATCTTTCTGAACCATGGCTCTAAGCTAGTCACGATCAAGCGCCATGTCCACATTGTACTTGTATTGTTTTATAAATTCTTCTCCCAAATCATTAAAGGTGTGGATGTTGGCGCTATCTAAACTCATGTACCATTTCAACGCTGCGTCGGTTAGACTATCCTGGAAAAAGTGAATCAGCAGACGATGATCATTGGTGTGGGTAGAAATTCTCCTTACATACATCACCAAGTGAGCACGAGGGAAAGGTTTGCCCTTGTACTTCTCAAACTCCTGGACCTTGAACTTAGCAGACACTTTGACATTCGGGACCAAACACAGCTCATTCACATTCTGTCCAAATAACTCTTTTCCCCTAAGAGCATTCATCTCTCTTTGCATTCTATCAAACTGTTCTTGGAAATCATCCATTCTGTCAAAAAGACCCAAATCTTCACTCGGCGGAGGGAAAGGACGACACACATCTTCATTAACAATCGGAACCAGATTCACCAAAGGAGGTGCAGAAGGAACAGTATGCACCACAGGAGGTGCTGGAGTAACAACATTTGGAACCACTAGAGCATCTTGGGGGCCCGAATTGAAACCTTCAGGTTTAAAATTCACTGGCATTCCCCACGGGTAACCCTGAGGCATACGGTTTTGACCAACAGTCGGAGTAGCGGATACTGGAACAGTAGGAACTTCAGCATTTGCCCTTGTTGGTTGAGGTTGGACACCCGATGGCTGATTCTGAGCAACCATCAGAGCTTCCATCAGAGTAGTCAAATTGTCCAAGTCGGCTTTCAAAGCATAAACTTCTTCGCGTAGCTCACGATTCTCCTGTTCCAAGTTGTCCATCTTCTTTTTGAAATTAGCCCGAGTGTTGTAGTGATGAGTCAGCTTGCAGAACGAAGCAAAACGTTGGGTAAGACACCTGGATATGCATAATAAATGCAAGAACTATGTGCAATATGATGCATGATATGCAATGCGTATGATTATTTTTTACTTTATCAGTTAATATTTCAAGGGATTTAACGTTTATAGACATATTGCAAATATCAAAATAACAAAGCTTTTGAAATACTGAAAATTTTATTATAATAACTTCAAAATGGATTACAAGTTTCAATGATCTCAAGTACAAGATGAAAATAAAATCTAAAATTCTGAGAAAAAGAACTGATGGAGATCAATCTGTATGCTGGCGCTTCCCTGTGAGCCTGGTAATCTGAGCTCTCAACCTCTGGTTTTCTTCCATATGTTTGACGGCAACCTCTTTCCAATCATATAAAGCAGGAAGTGAGTAATCAGTACCTGTTTTAGGCTTAGGGGAAAATAAATCTCCTTGCCTCTCCATAGACTCCACCACTCGACTCTCAAGGATCTCAATCAAATCGTCTTTCTCCTTTAGGTCTGCTTTGTAAGAACTCTCTAAAGTCTGGAACTTGTTCTTCCATGCATCCCTTTCCTGTTTCATCCTAACCAAAGCAAGCTGCAACTCTTCTAGATTATCCAATAAAGGAGGAGTGGTCTTCACAAACAGATCAGACATGGGTGTCTCCCGGGTATACGGCATCTTCAACTGGATAGCTCTCGATTGGACCCACTGAAGATATGGCTCCAAAGAAACAGCACCCCTAGGTCCAAAATCTTTCCTACTTTTCTTATGAATGTGACGCCAGGATTTCGCAATATGCTCCCTAGCTTCCCTGTGGTCTTCTCCTTCCTTCAAAAAGAAACTACTCAAATGAATATTGTTTGGTTTATCCCTCATTGGATAACCAAGTTGTCGCCGTGCAAGAACAGGGTTATAGTTAATTCCTCCCTTTGTACCAAGAAGAGGTACATTTGGGAAACTACCACAACTGTCAATAATCTTTATATCCTGATAAGCTCGATGGTACCAATCAATATCCGAATGAGTAAGTGCCATGATCTTAGGATCCCAACGAGGTTCCTTCTTGATATCCCAAAAAGCATCAGACTGAGGCATATGAGAGATGAACCATAGGTACAACAAAGGCGTGCAACAGATAATCATTCCCCCATGATAAAAACTTTGAAGATGAATAGAGTAATAAGCCTCGCCCAACAATGTAGGAACTTGGTTTCCAATCATGAAAATCCTGATAGTGTTAATGTCGATAAACTTGTCCACATTAGGAAATAAGAATAATCCATACGCAAGTAAAGTAAAGATGGCCTCAAAAGCAACCGTACTCTTCATTCTGGCAAACTAACGAGCTTTCTCCAATAAGAACTGAGCTGGTAATCCTCTAATCCCTCCTTTAGTAGTCATATGTGCTTCCACCTTAGACTTCCCCAGATGAATTAAAGCAGCAATCTCATGTGGTTTTGGCTCACCCTCCAAACCAATAAAGGAACACGATCGGTAACAGATAAGAATACTCCTCCAGTGTAGGCATCAACTAATAATCGGGAAAAGTAAAGCAGTGATACACCAGATCATAGAACTGGACCAAGGTCGAGAGAATACCCTCCTTCATCTTTAGCTTCATGAGAGGAATAATGGATGCATACTTCTTCTGAAAGTCTGCAGAACACTCGATCTCTGGAATCAGACTGACCAACTCATCTATCTTGGGATCCTTAAAACTGTATTTCCCGGTCTTTATCTTTCCAGAATCCATGGTTAATAGTACCTGAGGTATTCACAAATAGTCAACCTTTAAATCCCCTGAAATATTGTTTCCTTCAAAAGATGCTTATGAGTGCATGGATGCATGATGCAACAACCACACACAAGATCACACATATAGGGTTCATAGGTTCAACGTCACGAGCATGAGGTCGAAGGTACTACCCATAAGGTATTGGTCTAAAAAGTTATTACCTTCCGAACAAGGTTTTAAAGGTTCCCAGAGTCTACATCCTTCCTTCGGATATTACCAACTTCCCCATTAACTCGGTAATTAGTAATATTCTAAAGAAAGACTCGTCCGAGCGTAGTATCGTGTGACAACTATTTCCGGATTACTCCGTCATAGCTTCTGCACTACACCTAAAAGGCCAAGATGGGTTTTGTATTCTACGGTCCTCAGTTTCAGCAAGCTCCCAGGTCCAAAGCAGTACGTCTTCCCGATTACTCGGTAAACGACACTACAGTCAAAGGGGCCCCCACTGAGTGGGGGATCTGATGCCTCCTTTTTTTGGATTACACCCTCAAAGTTAACATGACTATACCGCCCATCCTATCTAAAAGTTTGCCCAATTCCGGGTATAAGACTTATGAGTAATCACCAAGCACCCTGAAAACCAGGAAAATCCAAACAAACATATATATAACATATAACACATAAACAACAATAGCACATATACACATATAAACAAAGATAGGTTTCACCCACTTAGGGATGGACCAGCAAAAGGTCAATCTGTCCCCAGTGAAGTCGCCATTTTTCTGTATCGGTAGAAATGTTCAAGGCTAACCAATTGGATTGACTAGACTTTATACAAATCAAAATAAAAATCGCCACCGCGCTTTATTGTTTCCAAAGGAATGGGAAAAGAGCGAATAACCCAAAAAAGGGGGAAAGATTCAAGGTAAGGGGGTTGGTTATGCAAAGGGAAGGTATTAGCACCCTAAACATCTATGGTACTCCACAGGAACCTCTTTGTAAAATCTGTGTATTTTGGCTATAAAATGTGTTATATATAAAATGGATGGTGGAGGTGAGAAAAGAAATATATTATTTTATGATTTTTGCACCCACCGCGATTGCGAACCTTTAGTGCCTATGTACCACCTTTCGTGCAATAGAGGATCAGGGTACACGTAGTTCCTCTTTTTAAAAAAAAATTGAAACAAGTATGTTGGTTAATTTTAAGAGATAAGACATCATCATCATTGTCCATGTGGAAAACACACTTACTACCCACAATCATGAGAAAGGAGAATTTGCATCATCTCAAAGTGGAGGATATGGCTTGGATTTTAAAATCAATAATGCCTCACTCAACACCCAAGTGGAAAATATCTCTCTTCACTACATAATGTAGAAGTATAGTTTGTTTGCATCACTACAAGGATTGACAAGAGTCTAATCTTTTTGAGAAAAGTTTAAAGATAAAAGCCAAAGTGGCAAAATGGTTTGAAATGAGATTAATTGACTTTTAGCCTTCTCACAAAAATGTCAAGGTATTATTAAGTTGATTGAATTTTATTGATGAAAATGTTTTGAAAGTGCATGGACCTAGGTCCAAGTTTATTATGAAAGTGTTTCAAGTTTCCAAAACAAGAAGGGTTTTCAAAAGGAGGGAGAAGATTTTTGAAATTAAAGAAGATGGGAGGGGAAGAAGAGGCTACCCTAAAGCATAAGGTAAAGTCTAAGGATAAGGACCATCTAACCAACAAGAAGCCACAACTTGACATTATAAGTCAAGATAAAATTCCCATTCTTTGGAGTGAAACCAAGCAAGCAAAAATACTAGACCTCTTCAAATGTATCAAGTCTTCTCAAAAATTGGGCAGAGTAACGGTTGTATACGGGTGAATTCCATATTGCAAACAAAGGATGCAATCACAAAAACCTGCACACAAAAGCAAACAAGAAACCCAATATCTTGAGGTAAACCTCAAGAGCTCCAGACAAAATAATAAGATAAGATCACAAGGTATCTAAGATAGGCCAATGTTTCTAATCCTAAGTCTAAGAAAAAGTCCACCGCTCCATCATGCCAAGGATAGTAACCAAATATTCCAAGTGCCATTAAGAGTTTTTTAGGGTTTAAGTTGGTTATTAAGTATCTTAGGAAAAGGAAAAAGAAAAGCTCAAGTGAGCAAAGTGAAAATGACAAAAAAATAAATGCTCAAGTGAGCAAAGATGAAAATGACATGGAATGTAAATGCTAAAAGTAAATAGTGCATAAAGCATAAAAGAATAAAAAGCATAAAAAATTAAAGCAAGTTAATAATTAGTGGTTAGTTGGATGATCATCTTGAAACTTCCATTTGGAACTCATTAGAGGATTGGTAGAACCAAAGCCTCCACACAACAAGTTGCATTTGCTTTTTGTCAAGTATATCATCCATTTGGAATTCTCATAAGTACCAATTAATGATCAACGATGTTTACGTGATCCGCATTGACCAAAGGTGTTGTAGATCCATTAGAGGATTGGTAGAACCAAAGCCTCCACACAAGAATCTCAAGGTTATTGGATCAAAGAGATCAAATTAACATACTTGGGCTTGCAATCATAAGTTTGGGCCACGAATGATCATTTATTCGAATCAGGACAAAATTTAGCGCTATGTTAAGCAATCGTAAGTGGACTTATATAGAAGTCACACCTATTTTGAGGCCGGTCAATAGAAATCTATGCACCATTTGTTTTGATACATGATATAGGGATCATGCTCCAACAACATTTAGTGCAAGAAGAAGGGGATGAGATGAAGAGGGATTAGGGTAAAAAGATGAATAAACCACTTTTGAATTAAAAATTTAATCAAACTATTATTAAAATCATTCATCTATTTCGGTGGACTTGAACTCAACACCCAAGATCCAATGATGTTAATAAAGTCATGATCAAAAAAATCAACTCAAGACAGTCAGAAAATAATCACAAAATAATAATATATTTAATATATACATTTAAAGGGTTAAAAAAGAAAGATTAAAATAGAAAAATGAGGAAAATATCAATTATGTTCAAATCAATCAAGAAATAAAAAATAAGGTCATAGAAAAATCAGAAATGTATCCAAATATTTTTTATAAAAAATTTGGTAATTTTTAAAAGTCAGAAACTATTTTTAAAAATTAAAATAAATGGGTAAAATAAACAAAAAAAGTAAAAAATAACAAAGTAAGAAACAAAAATAAAATGAGATCACCAATATTTGTCACAATGTCATTTGATCATTCCATAATTTTTTCAGAATTAAAAAATATGCAAAAGTATTTTTAAACATTTTAAACAAATCAAATAAGTGTAAATTTCATAAAAAAAATATCAAAACACAAAAATAAATTGTGAAAAAATAAAAATCAGAAAGAGAATAATCAAAAATATTTTTCATAATTTTTTCAGATTTTTGGACTAAAAATGGATTTTCTATGATTTTTTGAAGTTTAAAACAATTAAAATATAAAAATCAGAAAAAGAAAATAAAAGAAAAAGATGTGGACCATTGGATGAAAGTAAAAACGCATTAGTAATCAAATCCAAAGGATCTGGAGCGTTGTGTATATCATGGTCTTTACTGAATAAAGCACTGAATCAAATGTAAAATCAGAAATTCAAAAAAAAAATGGCACGCTTTCATTTGTTAGAAGGTGACACGTTGGTCATCTTCAACCTCCAGTCTCACAAATTGCAGGTCTCTCAAACTGTAAAATTAGAAGCTCAGACTTATGCCATTCGTTTCGTCTCTTCAAGACGAAGACAACCATACCCTCGCGCCATTTTTATATAAACTGTAACTCAAGCAATTTGGAAAGAAAGTTTTGAAAGGGGATTTGAAAATACATAGTCCAAACGTGTTTCCAGAAGAAAGTAACTATTGCAACTAGAACCATGGCAATGAGAGCAACACAATGATACCAAAGTTTTGAAGAATTGATGAATGAATCTACCTATTGAAGTTGAGTTGCAGAGCTCTGAAACTGGACTTCTATGGAGCAATGTAGGGAACGATTCTTGAATGTAAATGTATGGATAGGTTCAGGGAAGATCAAGGAAGGTGAATTGATGGAGAAAATGGATTGAAAAAGGCTTGAGAATGGGATTCGAAGTAGCTGAATTCTAAGTTGGGAAGCAAGTTTGGCAGGGTGATTCTGGCTACCTAAGCTTGGGAAATTGAATGGGGTAGTACATGTATTTATAGGAGAAGCAAATGGGATCAAGAGGAAGAGTGAATGATGCGTTTTGGAGGGAATTCGTGCAAACCTGATGCATGAGTGAAGTGTGATCCAAACTTGACCAAAACTCATCCAATTCTTGCATTTTGATGCACTAATCCACTTGGGAAAGTTGGCTAATCATGTTTAGACCCAAAACGCGTGCTAATTTGAGGTTTAGAGGTTGTAACATGAAATTCAAATTCTGACTTGCAGGGAAACTTCAATTCCAAGTTACCACTTTGGAAACAATGGCATTTCCACCTCAGGGAGTCTTAAGGCATGATTCTTGATGCTTTGGAAAGATGAGGTAACAAATATTGCAATGGAAAAAGAATGGAATCAAATGGAGGTTTGAGCTTAAAATTACATGGAGTCATAGTTGGAGAAAAGGAGTTGACTTTCCATACTTAGAGTTGACTTTCCATACTTAGAGTTGACTTCCCAACAAAAATATTTCAAATTCTTCTTTAAAAATGACCTATAATCTTTTGCTTCCAAACATGGCATTGCACTTAGGATTTTCTCTTGATCAAAAAAATATGGAATAAAGTAGACCTCTTGAATGACATTTTTCAATTTGAACCAATCAAAATCTCCAAAAATTGAGCAAGTTATAACTTGTTGAAGTTGGCCAAAAATCATGAAATGACCTATAATCTTTTTCATTCTTAAGGCAACTTCCATCCATTTTTTCACTTTGCACATAAAAGAAGGCATGAAGTACACATCTTTAAGATCATCATGGAAAAAGAATGGGCTCAAGGTGATAAAAATTTGACCAAGTTATGACCATTTGAAATCACATATGGAAAAATGGGAATTCATCTGGGTGACTTGTAATCTTTCTTCTTCACCAAGTTCCTTCCACATGGACACTCCTTGGAACTTTTGAAGTGATTTGTTGGTAACTCTTTAAAGAGAAGAATGTTTTTGGAATTACTCAAAAATTACAAAAGATGAGCAAGATATGTCACTTTTAAGTCCAAAACCCTAGCCTCTAGATCCAGAGAATGCTTGGTGGAACTTTTCCAAATTTGAACAAACTTTTTGTGCCAATACTCTTCCTTTGTGAATAGAAATTGTTGAGGAAGATGATGAGGACCTATGGCCACCAACCAATTTCATAGCAACTTCAAAACAAATTCAATGGTGAGGTTTAAATTTCCCAAGACTTTGACCAGGGCATGGAAATAAACTCATGAACCCATGAAGCAACATGTTAAAAACCTCATTTCCTTGACCTACATTATCAACAAGTGAGACAAACCAATATTGAATTTTGTTAATTTAGGGAGAAAATCAAAGAAAAATATCCATGATCATAAGATAAAACAAATTAAGGTGCTTGGTAACTCCTCATAGAGCAAAGCTAAAGATAAGTAGAAGAACCAAAAGCCCTAATGTGATTTTGTGGTGGTTGAAACAATATTGTATGATGAAGGGATCTCAGGGGAAAAATTGGGGTACAACAATAAGGCATTTTACATTTTGAGATTTAAGATCAGAAAGATTAATTTTATAGATGTTGTTCTTACTCTTTCCAGTAAAAAGGATTGTTCCATCTTTTTGACTAACAGCTCTATAGGATTTTTTATAAAAGATAATGTCATAACCGTTGTCACTTAATTGACTTATTGACAGCAAGTTATACGTTAATCCTTCAACTAACAGAACATTAGTTATAGAAGGAAGGTTACCGTTTCCAATGGTTCCAGAACCAATAATCTTTCCTTTTTGATTTCCTCTAAATTTGACATCTCCTCCAGATTTAAGTTCCAGACTTTGGAACATATACTTTCTTCCCGTCATATGCCGCAAGCATCCAGAGTCCAGGTACCATGACTGGTGTTTCAACTGAGATGTTAAGGACATCTTCAACATAGATTATTTTCTCCTTAGGTACCCATTTCTTTTTGGGTCCTTTTTGGTTAGAGTTTCTAAAGTTCAGATTGAACTTTGATTTTGCATAAGAATTTTCAGAGTGAGAAGTGTATTTGATATCATGTGTGTGCCTAAAACTAAATTGTTTGTGTAGTGGTTTATATGTGATAACCATTTCCTCAACAGGCTTAGGTTTATATATTTCTTTCCCTCCGGGAGCTTTATATCCAATACCTCTTTTGTCATTTCCACTAACACCATAGATCATTGAAGCCATTTTACTTCTATCTATGCTTTTAGCAAGAAACGTTTGAAAACTAGAGTCATATTCTCTAAGAATATCTTTTGGACTTGAAGCAGAATCTGTAATAGAAATCTTTTCAAATTTTTGAACTTCCTCTTTGAATTTAAAAATGTTTTCTTTAAGTTCATAGTTTTTTGTTTCAAGTTTCTCAAAATCAGACGCAAGATTCTTTTTGAGTTTCTTGTATTTGATTTTGAGTTTACTGTAGTTTTCAAGAAGTTCAGATAAGCTTTCAGCAAGTTCAGTTGTAGAAAATTCATAGAATACATCTTTTGGTTCTGAGTCTGAGTCTGAGTCATCGTCATCTGTTGTGGTAGCCATAAACGCTAGATTAGCGTGTTCATCTTTTGAGTCAGATTCAGCTTTAGAAGATTATGAATCATCCCAGGTGGCCATCATGCCTTTCTTTCTTCCAAACTTTTTCTTTGGTCTTTCTCTTTGCATCTTAGGACAATCACTTCTGTAGTGTCCTGGTTCTTTACATTCATAGCAGACTATATCCTGCTTGACTTCTTATATCCAGAAGATTCTGGTTTATCTTCTGACCTCTTGTAGTTTCTGAACTTATTTTGTCTGTGCTTCCACATCTGGTTGATCCTTCTGGAGAGCAGAGATAACTCATCTTCTTCTGATGCAGAATCTTCAGGGTTTCCTTCTTCTCCCTGAAAAGTGTTAGTTTCACATTTTTTAATAGATTTAAGGGTGACAGACTTACCTTTCTTCTGAGGCTCATGTTCATCAAGTTCTATCTCGTGACTCCTTAAAGCACTGATAAGTTCTTCAAGGGATACATCATTCAAATCTTTTGACACTTTGAATGCAGTAACCATAGGTGCCCATCTTCTAGGTAAACTTCTGATAATTTTCTTAACATGGTCTGCCTTGGTGTATCCTTTGTTCAGAACTCTCAGGCCAGTAATCAGAGTTTGGAATCTCGAGAACATAGCTTCATTAGACTTATTTTCTTCCATTTTGAAGGCTTCATACTTTTGGATGAGAGCCATAGCTTTTGTCTCTTTTACTTGAGCATTTCCTTCATGAGTCATTTTGAGAGACTCAAACATGTCATGTGTTGTATCTCTGTTGGTGATTTTCTCATATTCAGTTTTAGAGAAAGAGTTCAGAAAGATGTTTCTGGCTCTTTGGTGATTCTTGAAATCTAACTTCTTTTGTTTATCCATGTTCTTTCTGTCAATCTTGTTTCCGTCTTTGTCTTTTGGATGAGTGTACCCATCTAGGACTAAATCTAATAGATCAACATCATGACCTAGAAAGAAACTTTCCAGTCTATCCTTCTAGTATTCAAAATCTTCTCCATCAAACACAGGAGGTTTGGTAATGTTGTTGTTTTGTTCAGTTGCCATAGTTTTTTCCTTCAAGGTCTTTTTCTGACACGGTTAGGTGTTTACACACAGAACTAAAGCTTTGATGCCAATTGAAGGGTGAGAAAACACTTAGAAGGGGGGGGGGGGTTGAATAATTTTTTCCTTTTCTCTCGCGCAATACTAATGGAAGGATACAGGTATTTTTATCAAGGTTCATTTGAAACTCAAACTACTTCAGTCCACCCGCCAATGTGATTTTGCCTCTCTCAATGAGGACTTAATCCACTATAATCAAACTGATTACAAATGCACAACCAAACTGTTGTGACTAACAATAAAATGCATAAGCCAACTGCAAGTAACTAACACCTCTAAGACTCAAGTAGTCCTAGCCCTCTTGAGAAATCTGACCCAACTGGTCTCTCAAGGAACACTTACAAAATTATCTCTTAATAGTAGTGAAACAAAATGCTTCTAATAAGCTTTATCACAAACTGTGATTTATCACTAAGATTGTTGCTCAATGCTTAAGATATACCCACTATACAGTATTGGTTTACAAGTATGAAAACAGTGAGCGTAAGATTGTTTCTCGTAAATCAATAACCTTTCTTTGAAACAAAAGGTCTTCTATATATAGCTTCCAATTCTTGATCGTTACAGCCTTCATGAGAGTGCATGCATTTAATGATGTGTGTAGGCTTGGTCATTACGTTTCCAATGCTTGTGCATAGTACACTTGAGTGCGTTAGCCGTTTTATCATTTAATAACCAACGGTACCGTCAGATCTTGTCTCTGGAAGCTTAAGTGTTTTCTTGCAGCGTTGCCATTTCAGAGTATACTTTATCTTTTCTTCTATCAGAGTATTCTTCAATTTATGTGTTCATCAGAGTTTGCTTTAATCTTGCATTATTAGATGTTGCTTTCAGCGTGCTTCTATTTCAGATCTTTGTTTAAGGTAGCTTTATCAGAGGTTGCTTAGTATTGCTCTTCATCAGAGTTTGCTTTGGAGTGCTTCCTTCTGAGTTTGCTTTAGAATTGCGTAGAATGTTATTTCTTTCTAAGATGCATGAGTCAGAACATCGTCTGAACTTAGAGAACACACAAGTCAGAGTATAAAATATATTTAACAAAATTTTATTTCATTTTTATCATCAAAACTCTAAGATATGATTAGAACCAAACTTTGTCCTAACAAGAGCCACCACGACCAACTTGTGGGGGCAGTCTTGATCTCCGAGCCTGCATCACAGTGACAACAACAAAGGGGAAATCAGCAAAGACCAAACGATCCCAAAAGATAGTTTACCAACATCAACATGTCGTTGTCTCAAGCACTACAATACTTGTTGAAGATGAATCTGATTACGTTGATAGGACCTCATCCAAACCCCAAAACTTATTCTCCTAACTACAATCCTGATGCAATATATGCATATCATTCCGGAAGTCATGGGCATGATACTAACGATTGTTGGATGTTGAAATACAAGATTCAAAACATGATTGACGCCAAGGAGATCGAGTTCGACCCTCTAGAGACTCCCAACGTCATCACCACTCCCATGCCAAATCATTTAGCGTTCCAGTTCATTTTGAATTTTCAATTATAATCTCTTTTGTTATTCAAACACTTATCTATTAATGTTAAACTTTGTTTCATTAATGCATCACATATGTTTATCTTGAATTCATCCATTTATTTTCATTATATTTAAACTATGATATCTTTACTCCTTTTATAATATTCAACTCTTGATAAAAGTTACAAGCCTTTAGAGGGAGGACGATAAAAACAATGCCATAATATCATACAATATGCTTTTGAACAGACCTTGCTGACGATGTACAGGCGTTTCTTTCAATTCCTAAACACAGGAGTTATAAGGAAGATAATCCCTAGTCAACCCCTTCGAGCCAAAGAAGTAGGATTTTTCTTTTTCACCCAAATTGAAACCTTTAATCAAAACCTGGGACAGGGTAGTCTCTCAGTTAATTTGAGTGTGCGTTCAATCGTAAACTTTCATTTTGTATACAACAAATGACATCAAAAGCATTCCTCTGAAATCAAAAGACGACAATGGTTCTTTATCACATAGGAAGTCATTATCTCTCAAGAGAAAATCCCATTAAGTCAAAACCTACGAATGAGACTTAAGACAAAAAACTGGGGTATCCCACTGACTGTAATCTCAAAAACAAGAACAGTCAGGCAAAATCAGGGATAATAAATCAAAAGAGGTCGTTATAAATCCTCAACAACAGAAAAAATGTTTCAAAAATGACTTCCTTCTGAAATAAACTTCAACTTTCTGAACCATCACCTAAAAACCATTCCAAGACTCAATTGGAATCCAAGTGCGCAATTAACTGAGTATAGGGTTGAAGAACATCATAGAGAACGGGTTGGGTACAAATAAAAGTTGAGCCTTATCCTTTGTTTCTTAAACCCGTGAACTATACCACGTTAAAACCCTTAAAAGTACTAATTGAAGCGTAGGTTAGTTTGAAAGCATATTGTTACAAAAGGTATCCTGACTCTTGTAAGGTTTACTGTAAATCATGAGTTGAATTCATATTCTTATAAATTTTTGTTGTTCTTTAAAAGTGAATTTTTTAATTTTTTTCTTGAGACATACATAAACTTTGCATTGTTTGAATACCATTGTTTTGCATATAGCTAATTGCTTGACAATGGAGAAATTCGCACGACGAATATCCAACGAACGAAAATTCTCTCAATAAACAGAATCACTTCAAATGGAAAGACGCTTCCAATGACAAATCTCTCGTAATCAAGGGGCACAGAATCACCATTGTCCAACATATTTGGGGCAGTCAAGTCGATATTTAAAGAATCTCTCAAAAAGATGTTGAATAACCAGGGGAAAATCTCCATCTGAATCACTCAAGGGGAAATGTTACGTTGATCATGGGTTTGAACAAAATCCACTATAAAGACTTTCAGCACCATCAAATTTCTTGTCTATGCCAATAGTATCAGATGGTGTTAGTATCAGATGGTGACAGTATCATGTCTTCGGATCCTACCATGATAGTTCTTAGAAAATTCTGAGACTTGACCAAAGATCTTGGGTACCACAAATTTGTTTGTTTGTGCCAGTAGTACCAGATGGTGTCAGTATCAAGTCTTCGGTTTCTTCCATAATAGTCTTAGAAAATATCCCTAGGAAGTTCAGGGCTACCAGAAATGTGATCAAAATCTCAAACATCGAGGTGCACCAGATTAACTCTAGAAGCAAACTGTCTCCCACATATAAAGGGTCATGTGTGACCAAGAAAACATTTTTTGGCATTACTACAACACTTGCTACTAGGGGCAATGACAAATCCCCCACAAAGTCCTTTTCATAGGGTGACCCCCAGCCAGAGTTCCAATCTCTGAAAACTTCTCCCCAACTGAGTTGATCTCAAGAACCCTCGAGGAGTTCTACCAAAATAAAACCCCTCTCCAACAAATTTGTGACAGCGTTTATTTCTCCAACAAACAGCAAGATTCCCCAGCTTGAATTTGCCTCCCCTACTATCATAAATCAAGGGACCACAACTCCTCTTCCTCAATAGACTTTCCTATAATCCCTAATAGCTCCCCAGTAGAGCAACAAATAACGAAGACTCCTGATTTTCTTTCCCTAAGTAGGAACCAACACTCTCCACACAGTTTTCTTCTCAAGAAGAATCAACTTCCCCCAATGGAGTTCTCCTCAATGAACTAAACAGGAATCCCTAGCAAAACATTCTAAAAAACAAGGTCTGGAAAGGTGTGCATACTCTTCATCCCCAATGGTTGTCCGGTATTCAGCTTCCCAAAACTCCCCAATATTTGTCAAGCATTTATTTACCAAGACAAAAATTTACATTCCAATAACATTTCGCATTACATGTATGATAAATGCATACAACATAATCTCATTTATTTTGAGAAACATCATTGTGCCATGCATTTCATACATCATGACATTGCATACAACTGACTCTTTACCTTTTCAAGAAAGATCAAATAACAGATGACTACCGTCAACAATTATCAACAGTTCCAAATTAATACCTGTAATAAGACAGAGAAACTATCTACATGACCAGACAAAGAAATCTCACACATATTCCTTCTCGTAATCTCAAGATGTAGCTTAACACAGGTTCATCATGAAGCAATCTTATCCAGGTTCCTTCTCAGACATTTCCAGATGCAGTTTTACACTGACTCATCATGAAGTAACCCTACCCGGGTTTCTTCTCAGACATTTCCAGATGCAATTTTACAGACTCATCATGAGGCAACCATGCCCAGGTTCCTTCTCAGGCATTTCCAGATGCAGTTTCACACGGACTCATCATGAAGCAACCCTACCCAGGTTCCTTCTCATTTCTAGATTAAGTTTTACACTGACTCATCATGAAGCAACCCTACCCAGGTTCCTTCTCATTTCTAGATGAAGTTTTAAACGGACTCATCCTGAAGCAACCCTACTCAGTTTCCTTCTCATGTCCAGATGAAGTTTTACACTGACTCATCATGAAGCAACCCTACCCAGGTTCCTTCTCATTTCCAAATGAAGTTCTACACGGACTCATCATGAAGAAACCCTACCCAGGTTCCTTCTCATTTCTAGATGAAGTTTTACACTGACTCATCATGAAGCAATCCTACTCAGGTTCCTCCTCATTTCCAGATGCAGTTTTACCCGGACTCATCATAAAGCAACCCTACCCAGGTTTCTCTTCATTTCCAGATACAGTTTTTACACAGACTCATCCTGAGGAAACCATACTCAGGTTCCTTCTCTTAAATTCTAGATGAAGTTTCACATGGATTCATCCTGAAATAGCCCCACGCAGGCCCATCACAAATTCAAGACCTCTGCTGGTTCAGTTTAAATCAAGCAATGGTTTATCTTGATTTTTTCTTGGGTTCAGATAAATCGCTCCAAGATTGATTCTGATTCTTCTCCAGTTAAAGTCAAACTTAGACTTAGTCTAATTGCTGTCAACAATCATCTTTGGATGGCATATATAAGCTCATCTCCAACAACTATCTATCATCTCTCCAAATGGCATTTGTAATCCCATTCCCTACACAATCAACCACCGCGTCATCGAGTGCAAATTTCTGGGAAATCTAGTGTTCAATCATCTTCCACCTTCAAGTCACGAATGGCAGACTCACCAATCTAACTCTTCAGGTTTAAGAAGATTGAACAGAGGAAGTTGTTGTACCCCAAAATTTTCCCTCTCATTTTCTCAAGATTTCTCTCGCATGTGTGATTACAAAAACCTGTTCAAAGAAATAAATAAAATGTAAAATTTTGAGGATGTTAATGTGCCTTTCGATTAGGTCAAAAAAGAAACAAGTTGGCTTCAATTTAACCAATTTCAAACTGGCCATATGGTTTCCTTCAAAGTAATCCCCTTTGATCCACGAGCTGGGCAGCCTCTTTCGATTTACAAGATGGGCAGCCTCCTTCAATTTACAAGTTGGGCAGCTTCCTTCGATTTACAAGTTGGGAAATTAAACCCTTCGAAGAAACGTACTTAGGTTACACCTCTAAAACTCTTCAACACTATGGATCATAGTTGGTGGAATCGAAGGACCTATAGTGGGTCCATTCGAAGAGCACACATTGTTGGAAACGAACGTTATTATATGATGATGAGTCTGGTCGAAGTGATCAAAACGAAAGGGTTTTTTGACCAAAGTCCTATATACTGCCAAACCCAATCTAGTTGTGTTGCTATGCAATAGTCCTGCACCAACCTACCACAACACTCCAAATACTGCTGAGCCTGCATTGTCTCAGTTCCATACTTACACAAAAAAGGGTACATAAGAGCTGCATCAAAGAAAACAGGTGGACAGTATACCCAAACAGTTCAAGTGTTATTTGATTTCCCCCCAAAACTACATCAAAACTCCTCTATAAATAAACCTTTCTTCACAACATCAAAGGGGATGGGGATGCTGAGAGGAGAGAAAAGGAAGTTGGGAAACCAAACAGAAACCTTTGTAATTTATGCTCACTCAAAAATAAACTATACTTTCACCTACAAACACAAAATCAAAATCCATTATCTCATCTTACCAACTCTTAAAAATCCACTATCCAGAACACCCCACACGTAGAAGTTTTGTTCAAATTCAAGGACAACTTTTGTGACAACTCTTCGAACCAAAAGCTAACACTCTGTGACAACTCTTCAAATTCCAGAACCATCCAGGAAGAAGTTCAAGTTCGAAATCCGCACACCAGCTTTGAGGTAAGTCTTTCTGACTTTAACTCTTTCATTGGAAGCATCTTATTTGATTCATCTTCAGGGCACCATGTAATAACCATGGCCTTTGTTGTTAATTTTTTGTGTTTTCCTTTAAAGAAATAATTTATACAGACCCTAAAAATGTTGGAATAAAAATATGCATGCTTCGATACACCTGCTTCGATGCACATACATGCTTCGATGCAGATACATGCTTCGACACAGACATGTTCATCACACACACACACACACTTGCTTCAAACATACTGATTGCAGACCCAGATGAAAGGCGCACCATGCTAACTTCTAGGCCCAGACGAAAGGCAATCCCTCACTGCTTTCAACCCCCAGTCGAAGGAGGTAGAAAGGCTGATTACATCTTGCACTGGTTCTAGGACCAGTTGAATGGAACAACATGCTGCCCTCCAGGCCCCAATCGAAAGGCACAACATGATGACCCCTAGGCCTCAGTCGAAAGCCACGCCTTCACCCCCTTTCAGGCCAAATCGAAGAGATCCAGAAAGTGCAGAATCGAAGGGTTTTCTGCCTCAATCGAAAGACCCTCATTTTTCTTACTTTTATTTTATTTTTACCTTTATATTTTCATGCAATTCAATATGGTTGTCATAGTGTAGGATTTTATCTTTTTGCATTTTATTACTTTTGTATGATTGCTAGTAAAATAGGGCATGTATGGAAGGATAAAAAAAACAAGTAGACAACCCCTAATCAAAGACAAATTAACTTGAATCAAACAGACTTTTCAGTCGTGCACCTCTAGGGTAACCTCGCTTGTTTCCTCAGAAAAACAGTCATGTCCCTCGAATATGGGACGCTTTAGCGAAGACCCTTCGATAAAAAAGATCGTAGTCCCTCGATGTTCCTCGATGTTGTCGTCGATAAAACGATCTAGTCCCTTACGAAAATTGCTAAAGCGTCTCACAAGTTTCCTTCTATGATTGTACGATTAACCCACGCCTGTCCCTTCACATCCAACGATGGGGCTTCTTACCAAATCAATGGTAAAATAGAAACGTCTAAAGGAGTAGGAAGAGAACACTAATATATTTTGAGTAGATAGGATGCTCCTAGTTGCTTGCTTGCTCACAACAAAAACATTTTATACACCCACAATTTCACTTTGAAACATTTTCAAAAGTTAAAACACTTTGTACACGTTCTTATAGAAACGAGAACCATTACAAAGATACCTTTTAAAAATCACTTTCAAAAACACACTCCACAAACACCTCTTGGAACTATTTTCTAAACAACACTTTGTACGCGTTCTTATAGAAACTAAAACCATTACAAAGACGTTTTCAAAATACTTTCAAAACCCACACCACAAGCACATTTTCAAATAAAAGCAAGTGATCTAGCAAGCAACTAAGATCTCGTAGATAACTATGGATGAAAAGGGTGCTAGCACCTTCCCTTTTCATAACCTACCCCCCGAACTCAAGAAATAATCTCGAAAGTTCTTTCATGTTCTTTTCAACCCTTCCTTATTGGATAAAAGAAAAGTCGGTGTCGACTCTTGCTATCCGTAACAATTAAGGTCAAACGCAAAACATCAAGTCAGTTCTCCCACCGTGTTACAGGATGATTTTTTGATTTTCAGTTCTTCGTTTGACAATTTATTGATTAACTTGTCTCTTGTGCAAGAAAGACGTCAGTAAACTAATTTGATTCTCAATTGGGAGGAGTGTCATTTCATGGTGTGTGAAGGCATAATTTTGGGGAACAAAATTTCCAATAAGGGAATTGAAGTTGACAAAACAAAAGTGGAGGTCATTTCAAATTTACCACCACCGGTGAATGAGAAGGGTATAAGAAGTTTCTTGGGACATGCAGGATTTTACTGCAGGTTCATAAGATATTTTTCGAAGATTGCCAAACCGTTGACTAGTTTGCTTGTGAAGGATACACCATTTCTGTATAACAAAAAGTATGGTGAGGCTTTTGAAACTTTGAAGAGTAAGTTGGTGTCTTCTCCTATAGTTATTTCCCATGATTGGTCACTTCCTTTTAAGATCATGTGTGATGAAAGTGATATAGCAGTAGGGGCAGTGCTAGAACAAAGAAGGGAAAAGCTCTTGCATGTGATCTATTATGCAAGCCATGTTTTGAATCATGCTCAGATGAATTATGCAACCATCAAAAAAGAGTTTCTAGCAGTGGTGTATGCTTTTGAAAAATTCATGTCTTACCTATTGGGATCGAAGGTAATTGTTTATATTGACCATGCTGCTTTGAAGTATCTTTTTTATAAACACGAATCGAAACCAAGGTCGCTAAGATGGATTCTACTTCTGCAAGAGTTTGATCTGGAAATTCGGGACAAAAAGGGATGTGAAAATATAATTGCTGATCACTTATCCTAGATGTCACAGATAGAAGAAATAGAGGATAAACACCCAATAAAGGATGAGTTTGTTGATGAATGAATCCTAGTTGTGACTTGTGTTCCGTGGTTCGCAGACTACGCGAATTATTTGGTAGGTGGAATAATACCTGACGATTTTGATTATAACAAGAAGAAAAGTTTTTGTATGATTACAAGTTTTATTTGTGGGACGAACCATTCATGTATAAAAAAGGAATAGACGGGTTGGTTCAAAGATGTGTCCTAGAGGAAGAGCAGAGGGATGTCCTAAAAGCTTGCCATGAATCAGACTATGGAGGAAACTTTAGTGCAGATAGAACAACATCAAAAGTCCTCCAATCGAGTTTGTATTGGTCGACACTTTTCAAGGATGCTCAAGGCATCATGAAGGAATGTGACAGGTATCAGAGGACAGGTAATATTTCAAAGAGAAATCAGATGCCTCAAAATGCTATATAGGAGGTAGAATTGTTTGATGTGTGGGGTATAGACTTCATGGGACCATTTCCACCCTCATTTGGAAAGAATTACATCTTGGTAGTAGTTGATTATGTGTCCAAGTGGGTGGAAACGGTAGCGTTACCCACTAATGATGCCAGGGTTGTATTGAAATTTCTGAAGAATAATATTTTCTCGAGGTTTGGGGTACCAAGAGCACTCATCAGTTATGAAGGCACCCATTTCTTGAACAAGTTGATGAAGAATATGTTGAAGAAGTAATATGTGAAGCACAAAATTGCCACTCTGTATCATCCTCAGACGAGTGGCCATGTTGAAGTGTCTAACATGCAGATAAAATAGATTCTTGAAAAGACGGACAGTGTATCTCGAAAAGACTGGTCAGTGAAGTTGGAAGATGCACTGTAGGTGTACAGAACATCATTCAAAACTCCAATAGGTATGTCCCCTTATCAGTTGGTTTATGTTAAAGCTTGTCATTTGCCGCTCGAATTAGAGAACAAAGCATTTTGGGCCTCTCAATTCCTGAATTATGATCTTTTTAAAGCTGGTGAATCCTGAATTCTTTAACTCTATGAGTTAGAAGAATTTAGGAATCAGGCTTACGAGAATGCCTAACTTTTCAAGGAATAGACAAAAAAATGACATGATCAGAGGATTCTAAGGACGGAATTTTGGGAAGGATAGTTGCGAAGGTGTGAAAAACACAAAGGTGGGGGGGGGGGGGGGGGGTTGAATTGGGTTTTTAAATCAAAAAACTTTTCTATAAAAATATTATTCCCCTTTAAGTTAAAATAATTTTCCTTCACTCTTGATAATAACAATAAGTAAGAACAGGAAGTAAAGAACAAGGTATGTTTATACTAGTTCACTTGAAAATTACCAAGCTAGTCTAAGGCACCCGCCAAGGTGATTTCTCCTCCCTCAATCGAGGACTTAATTCACTATAAACAAACTGATTACAATTTTCACAAGCTACTCGTAAGTGACTAACAACCTATAAGACATACAAGTCCTAGACTTCTTAAGGATACAGACCTACCCGGTCCCTTAAGGAAAAATCAAACAACTGTTTGAATACAAGTTTTGTTTACAAGAGTATGCTTCTACGCAAGCTGGATATGTAAACTATTTTAAGAACAATGACTTAAAAATATGAAAGCTATGAACAATGCTTTGTGCATGGATATTTCATTGATTGGAAGCTTTCTCTCTTGGTCTTCAAGTCGTTATATAGCCAATAAAATAATATATCCATTGAGGGGTACTCTTGGAGTTTCTAAAACAAATTGGCAGCTTTAGCAATAACGTGGGGTACAAGATCATGCAATGCATCCTCCCTTTCATGATAAAGGAGTGAAAAGTTGATTGTACCATGTACTATTTGTACCATATAAACGTTACCTTCTTTCCTTCTGCACTTTAGAGGCTTCTGCAAGCATGAGTTTAGAAGCGAGAAAATAACACAAGGTCATCAGAACTTCAAGTCTTCAGAGTCTTCAGAACTCTGTCTTCAGAGTCTTCAGCACTTGGTTGTGAGAATCTTTTCTTGGAACCTTGGGTCTTTAGAACTTCAAGTCTTTATAATCTTTAGAACTTCTGTCTTTAGAGTCTTCAACACTTGGTCTTTATAACCCTTATCTTTAGAACCTTGGGTCCTCAGAAACTTGAGTCATTAGCATCTGGACTTGAGTAGAAACTTATGTCTTAAGATCTTCTGACTGTTTCTTTATAACCCATTGTCTTCAGAAACATGAGTCTTCAGCATCTGGACTTAAGTAGCAACTTCTGTCTTCAGATCTTCTGACTGGTTTCTATAGACAAACATCAGAGCTTACACTTCAGAGCCTTCTGGAGTGTCTTGCTACTGTTCAACAGAACTTGTGTAGCTCAGAAGCGAAACTAATTCTTTTCTAATGTCTTGGCCACGTCATCCATCAAAAGCAGGACCTGTTTGTTAAGTACTCAACAATAACAAACATTAGAGTATCAAAATTATTCATACAAACATACTCATTTGTTATCATCAAAACTCGGAGATAATATTCCAGAACCAAATCTTGTTCTTACAAGTTGGTCCTATTGTTTAATTTCGGGTTGAAGTTGCTTCTTGGAAAGCTGAATCCTAGATGGTCCGAAGCGTTTATGGTTCACAAAGTGTTTCCTCATGGAGCGATAGAACTGAAAAATCCAAACAGGGACATTTTTAAAGTGAATGGATAGCGAATAAAACCATACTATTAGAGCCAAGAGAGTGGCTTGATAGATGATGTTCGTCTTACTTGATGAGATAGACGATCGTCGAGCCATGCGACATTAAACGAAGCAATTCGGGGAAGGCAACCCACATGTTTTAAATCTAACTATTTCATTTGTTTCTGTTAACTATTTTTAGGTTATGTTTAGGTTTTAAAAGTTCCCTATACGGGAAAGAGAGGGCGAAATTTGGGCAAGCATCAGTGAAGGAATTTATTTCGGGAAAAGCGAGAAAATTTGAAAAATAGGACAATTTTTTGAAGAGAAATCAGGCCCCTAACACGGCCCGTGTTAGCCAGCCTGAAGAATAAATAGAAAAAGCTGATAAAGTGAAATACCAGACCCCTGACACGGCTGCCCATGTCAGGGCCCTTGAAGCTTGTGTGTGTTTTTAATACTACAGATTCTTGACACAGTTGACCATGTGGGCTGACACAGCCCGTGTCAGGCTTGCGAGATTCAAATTTTTATTTTTATTTTTCCCTTTATGTGGTCCCCATCTCTCATTAAAACACTTTTCTCATCCATCCTAACTCATTATTCAGATTTGCCTTGCTATTTTTGTATCTCTTACCTCTCTCTCTCCCAACAAAACCTAAAACCCCATTAACATGTTTCATAAAGCTCTCACCTTTACCATCTTCCACACCCCAATTCAAAAACTTCCTTCATAAAACATTCCATATTTTTCCATTCTCTACAAGGTTTCGGGGTTTGTTTTCACTAATTTCACAATTCAATTTTTTGTCGTTTCTCTCTTTTTTGTACAGGTACGAAAATTCCCCCAAAGAGGGTTGTCAAAGGTAAGAAGAAAGTGGGTGAATCTTCAGGATCACGGAAGAGGGCCATTCGTACCCCAAACGTGCATGACATTTTTTTTGATACCCCTGGACCACGAGCGGAGGTATTCTATTCTTGTGAAGCGTAAGCTTATGCTGACCAGGTATATCTGTGACAAAACTTTGACTGATTTAGGCTTAAAATTTGAGATTCATCGGATGCTTCATAGTTTGGGTATTCTAGAATCTATGCAATTGGAGGCGCCATCATATGAGCGCATTACTCTGGAGTTTTTGAGTACAATTGAGTTCAAACTAGAAAACAGGTGGACCAACTCTGAAAGAGAATACCACGGTAAACTCACTTTCCGCCTCTTTAATATTGATCATGAGTTGTCTATTGCGGAATTGGGGGGGGGCATCCTCCATCTCCCACTTGTTGGCCCCAGAACTGTTCCAGATACTTTTGTCTCAAAAGACTTTTGGACAACGATTACAGGTAAGACTGATTATGTCACAAAAGGTCCAAAGGCATCTGGTATTCAGAACCCATGTTTTAGGTACGCCCAAAAAAGGCCTAGCTTATAACTTGTTTGGACGAGGTGATACTACTGGGGTAGCAACTCAGAGGGAGTTATTCTTCTTATACTGTATGGCCCGGAAGGAGCAGGTTAATGTGGCCACCTTTGCTGCTGATTATTTTGGGCGAGTTAGTCATGCCGACTCAGGTGGTATTTCGGTAGAGGGTATGATTACCCAGATAGCTGATCCTTTTGGTTATGGTAGGGTTTTGTTTGTGGAATCCACTATGGGAGGTAAGAGAAAAATTGATATGGCTTCCCTTATTCATCAAGGGATGATTTCTGTGTCTAGATATTTTTACAGTGTGATGATTCATGGTAGATTTATCATTGATGTTCCTAACCCTGATAGAGTTAGCATTTCTGATTGTGCTAACTGGTTGTCTGTGAGTGCCGACCCTGAAGAACAGGGCGGCCATTTCGATGAATTTGATACAGATGAGCATGCAAGTGAGAATGAAGGAGAGGACATTGTCGCGCAGACGCAGTTTGTACCACCACATACGCATTATGCTTCTTAAGGATGTAAATCCTTTTCGATGGATCAAAATCAGTGGGTGTGGGTACAATCAGAGCTTGGTCATTTGAGGACTGAGCAAACTAGACAAGGGAAGGATCGGACTAGGCAAGGGAACATGGTGAGTGAGATGCACTAGATGATGAGACGGGTGATGTTACAATTCCCACCACCTCCTCATTAGGTTACTGTGAGTACCCCTCTTTATCTTGTTCTAAAACATTGAGGCCTATGTTTGTTTCAAGTGTAGGGGGATTTATTTGCTTTTGTTAGTTAATTTTTAATTCCTTTTTCTTTTTTGTTATTTGTTTTGGTTATCGTCTGTGTGTTGTTGTGTCGTATAGTGCATGATCATGGAGTTGTTGTCTGGATAAGTAATGGACATCGGTGATAATGGATAAGGAGATCATTCCATTTATTGTTGCTTGCTGTGAACTACCCCCAAAAGTTAATACTACTGAATGATTGATCAGACGCAACTATCAAGAGTTGGCCGATAAAGGTATCATGTGTACCTCGACTTGAGTGGAAAGTTGCATCATACAGAGAGACACTATGGAAGTTGTCAACTTTACCCAACATGGTGAGAGCATAAAAATCCAAACTCACAATTATCATTGTGAGAGCTAAGTCAGATATGTCTTATCACTCAGAGTTTGCGTATGATCTATTTGAATATCACTGCATAATGACACACACTGAGGCGTGTTGTTTGTTTTTTACCCCTGAGCCTTTCTAGCCATCACGTTTGTATGATTATCCCTTGTTAACCTAGTTGAGCCTGTATCCCCATTTGATTGTGTATTACTGCATATGTTTAACCCATAGCAAAAGTATTTCCACTACCCTGCTCAATTAAGTGTTATTGATCTCGGAGCTGTAAAAGTTCTAAGTTTGGGGTTGGGACACCCGTGATAAACTAGGTAAATGAAACAAAAAGAAAAAAAGAGAATTGAAAAAGAGCAAAATAAAAGATGAATGAAAAAAAAGAGAGAAAAAAAGAAAAATTACACTTACCTAAAAGATGAGACTAAGTTTAGAAAATAAAGATCCATACTCAAAGAAAATATTTGAGTCAAAACAGAGAAGTCAAACTGAAAAGGTGTCTGAAATTCCATTGTGATTAATAACACAAAAAAGACTGCAATGAAAGGGATGACAACACTGAACTGAGCCCAAAAACTCTTTATTTTCCCTCTTTTTTTTGTATATCCCACTGTACCCTAAGCCCCTTTACAACCCGGAGACCTCAAAAAGTGTGTGGAATGTGCATGTGAAATGAATTTAGATTTTATTCAGACTTATGAGTTGATATTGCATATTGTAAAACATTAAGTGAAACACTTTAACCCTGAGAGATTTGGTGAGAGTGTGAAATAAGTTGACAGGTGAAGTAGTGTTTTGATGTGGAAGTGTGGTGGAACACTTGATTTAGGAAAGCAGAGAACTTTGCAAGGAAAGCGAAAGCAAGTTGCAAAATATCTCGGCGATATTATGGTAAGTTTATATTTTGGGTGTGTCTGATTCTATTGGTCCTTAACATTGCTTGAGGATAAGCACCGAGCTAAGTTTAGGGTTGTGATCAGTCATCATTTTCACTATGTTTCTCTCACTTGTCCGAAAATAATCGAGGTATTTTGCATTGCTTTGTGTCATATTTTGTTACCTTTTGAGTCGATTTTATGTTTATTTAGTTTCTTGAGTAATTTTGGTTTTTTCTTCTAGTTTTACTTCAATTATTTTTGCATGTTATGATTTGGTTGGTTGTTGTTATTGTTCCAGGTTCAGGTGGAGGATCTAAGGTACTCGGTGCGAGGAAGTCAAAGAAATTGGAAGGTTCACGGAAGAAAAATGAAGAATCAGAAGGCCTAACACGACCACCCGTGTCCCCTGACACAGGTCGTGTCAGGAGGAGAGTGTTTGAAAAGAATGAACACGAAGGGGGCTGACACGGCTACCCGTGTTAACTGACACAAGCCATGTCAGCAGATTAAAGGGAAATTTTGTTATGAATCTACAGGAGGGCCAACACGGCCACCCGTGTCAGCTAACACGGGCCGTGTTTGTTGAGACGTTGATTTTCCATATTTTTGTGATTTTTCCACCAAGGGTGACTCGAAAGGCGTTTTTTACTTTTCGGACAGAGACCAAGGGATTTTCACAATTTGAGACATTGTACCTTTTTGCACACGAAGAATTCTAAATATTGAAGAGAGCAACGTATGAGATTATTGAAGAACGAATATCTTTCATCAGCTGACACAATTGAAGATAAAAATTCCTCAATTATCTGTAATGTTTATCTTTAATGTATTTGAAATTCTTTTGAACAATATGAGTAGCTAAACCCCCCAATACTAGGGGGTGTCCCTGATTTGATCATTTTATGACTTTGAACTTCTAATTTCATCAAGTTCATGGTTTTTATTATTCAATTCAATTATACGAGGTTTTTCATGCTTTATTTATTGGACAAATAAAGATTATATTACATTTAACAATTAGTTGGACCGCAATTGTTAAGGTTTTTTGTACTGTTAAACTATAGTATATATTACCTAGGACTAGGGATACCCTATAGTTATAGGGTGAATCTTAATAAAATAAAGGCTTGGTTTCGTCATAATTTTCTAAGGACCTAGGAATTAGGATGACTGACCAAAGGTTTTCCCACTAAGGACTTAGGAGAAAACAACCTAAAGATTTGGTAATTGAATGTTATGAACTTGTTGAAGAAATCAGAATTCAAGGTTACTACGGGGTAATCACACACCTTACTCTAGCATGTTCCACATATTTTTGAAAATCCAAATTTTACATTCTGCTTATTTTAATTATTGTCAAGGATATATTTCAAACCAAACACAAAGTTAAATTTTTGTTTAATTTACCCATAATTCAACTCGATATTTCTACGCAGTCTTCGAGATCGACATTCGGGGAATTTCTCCATTATTACTGCATAGGCAAAATAATACACTTTCTATTTTTCCGAACACATGGGTGGTGATTAGGTGATAAGTTTCTAAAATAGGGGGTTGTTCATAACTTCAAACTATTATAGAGGATTTCCTTCCTGGTTTGGATGCCCCTAGAGTAGGTGAAGTTGCACCGAAATGGGTTAACAATTAATCTGTGTTTTTTCTTCCTATATCAATTTTAAATTGTTAATTGTTATTTGTTCTGTCAGTAATATGATGTCTTAAAATTTCTTTCAACATCGTGTTAAGTTATCCTGGTGTTGGAACATCATATTCGACATTTGTCTTGTTGTGCCAAAATTTCATAGTCCTTCCGCGTCGTCAGCAATTTAGAAGGTAGGACCCATGGCAGAGAGATTAGAGAATGCTCTGACTCCTTTTGAGCCCCTTTGTGGAGGAACACCGCCTTTGATGTTGTGATTTTATCTGATCATTAATTTTTCTTTTTTAGTAACATCCTAGGCGATTGTCAGATGCTTTACGGTTTGTCTCCTTCCCAGTTGTTACCTTTGCTGGAGGTCCTTCTTATGGGACAATTCCTGGTGGGGAAGATGTTAAGGAAGGGGTCCTTAGATACCCTAGGGGAATGTTTTCTGGGGTGACTAACCTGAAAAAAGTGTACTCGGGAAGGTGGGATGACACAAAAGGAGATGAAGGAAAGAAGGAATGATTTAAAGATGTTCGTCGAGGCCCAGGCATGTGTTCAACAAGCAAAGGTGGATAGGTTGAAGAAATTGCTCGAGGAAGCTTAGAGTGCTCTTGATAGTAAAAAAGAGTGTGTCTCTCAGGTTTCAGATGACGTCGTGGTGTCCTATGTTCATCACTTTGAGTAAGGTTCTCGTCTATCCCCATCTGGATTTAAGCCCCCTGGACC
Organism: Vicia faba; assembly: GCA_948472305.1. NCBI lineage: Eukaryota > Viridiplantae > Streptophyta > Magnoliopsida > Fabales > Fabaceae > Vicia > Vicia faba. The sequence goes on from OX451738.1 coordinate 730,251,920, forward strand.
CTTTTAAGGTGGTTCTGGATGGGGAGCTGGTGGATGAAGAATGATTCCTTTCTTTTTTCTCTTTTTGGTTGTAATTTTTCTTACCCCTTCGAGGGGCTTTTATAATTATTTTGAACAACGGTGTTTGTTTGCGAGTATCTTTATATTAATTGCTTTCGTTGTTCTTCTATTTGCCTTAATCTTAAGGTATCTCGTTGTTATGGTTGCCTCTAGGGAGACAAGGATCCACCATTAGGGTGTCCAACAAGTATAATTGCCTCAATGGGCAGCAAATATATTTTCCTTTATGGATAACAAGGATCCTCCCATGAGAGATCCAACAAATATAATTGCATCTAAGGGTGGCAAGAATCCTTCCTTGAGGGATCCATCGCATATAATTGCCTTAATGGACAACAAAGATACACCTTTTGGGGATACATCAAATGTTATTGTTGGGAGGAAATCACAAACACAATAGAATAATCCAACAACACAAACTCTCCCAAATATTAAATGCAACAATAATCAACAAAAACACATTAAACAACACAACACAATTTTAGAGTGGAAAAACCTCGGTTAACTAGGAGTAAAAAAAATCACGGGACCCGTAGGCCACTTAAAATCTCTACTATAATCAATAATAAGTACAAGAAAGATTATTTCTAAAATTAGTTAGAGGAATATATAAACATCATCAAGATTTGGAATTAATCTTGGAATACAACAAGAATCAAGAGAGACAAATTAACCCAAAAACACTAAGAAATTCATACTTCAAAGATGGACTTGACAGACCAACTTAGAAATCTCTAAATCCAATGAAAATTGTTCAGAATATGCTCCTATGAGTCATTAATTTTGTGTCAAAATTTCGAAACAATCTGACCGAGGGATTTTGCACAAGCTTCAATTTTCTGGGACTGATTTGCACAGAATTGGGACTGTTAGAATAGGGTTTTCTCTCTAGTTTTTCTTGTTGTTTTTCTCACGCAATGAATGAATAACCTAATCCTGTTTGTTGGGTAATAACAAAGGAATAGACACACATGAGCCACTAACACACATCCATTTGTGTCTCTCCAAATAGAAGGGATAGCCCAACTGTTATTTCCTTTATGGGCGGCAAGAATCCACGCTCTAATGTAAGGCTTAAAAACCTTTTTTTTTTCAAATTCACATTTATGCACACTAACTCTTAATCGTGTTTATTTCTTTTCAATTTCAAATCAACTATTCCTTTCTAATTCCGATTATATCTTCCTTTTCCATCTGTCAAAGTGATAATAATCACTAAAAGTTCATATACACAATTGTGAGGTCGAGTTCCAACATGTCCATCTTAATCATATCAATATCTGGCAATTAAGATAGGATTTAAACAAATTTTATATGTATCTTTTTCTCTTTGACTAAAGTTTGATTTGTCTTCTAACTTAAAAAACTAAGTGGAAATTATCACTTTCTTAAACCTCACAAACATTTAGAGGTTAATGTTCTGTTGTGCTTTCGTGTCATTTTTTAATACTAATTTACATAGAAAATGGCGTTATAGTCTTTCAAATTAAATAAACAAAGGGCATGCTAACATGTACCTTTAGGTACATGTTAAAGATATTAAAATTAAAAAAAATTAAATATAATTAAATATAATAAAATTATATTTGAAGTTTTAAAATATTAAAAAAACACATGTTTCAAAAGAATATTTCTATAAATAATTTATTAACTTTTGTCTTTAGGACACGTGTTAGATTTTTCCAATAAACAATATAGTATGTATTAATGACATTGCATAAATACATCCCATGCAACAATGCTAAAATGGGAAATTGTAGGTAACGATTGACTTTGAAAGATGCTTCTGTCACAATAGTTACATTGTGCTTTTCCTCTACTTTTTTTCTTTTCAATAAATGAAATGAAACTATGCATATTGGAAATATGAGCCATCTTAGAGTGTGTAATAGAACAAGGTTGATCAACTCAACATTTTCTCAATCATACAAAAGATAAGAAGTGATAAGGGGTTATCATGTCTCACCCCTCTACAAAACATAAGCTCATACACTGATGTAAATGAGTTTAACAGTAATACTACAGTAAACCATTGAATAAACACAAGATAAGAATAAAAATAAGATCTGAATGTTTTTCTTGGATTTTCAAAGACAACAATGCTTTAAATACAAGATAGGATCCTAATGGATGAGCAAGAAGGGCCTAGCCCGAAAAGACAGAATTTAAAATAACATAACAATTGCTACAAAAACCTATTTTATTTGGGCACATAGTCTTTCATCTGAATGGACTTGTTTTTAATTCTTATAGGCCTGTTAATACTACTATCTGATCCAGAAAAACCCTTGTCCTCAAGGGTAAGTTTAATAACTGCGTGTGTTGGATTGAAAGATTGAGCCCACTTTGAAGGCCCATTGTAGGGAACAAGAGGCGCATGTTTGAGATTGCAAGAGTCACGGGAATATAACACCTGGTTTGCATGTGGGACAATTGTTGGAATGGAAGTCTGGGACCCAGACAACACATTAAGTGGAGTATTATAATGGGAAAGGCTGGAAATTATGACAAGGAGTAGTAACGGGCAAAATTATAGAGGGTTGGGATTTAGTAGTAGTGGAATCCAAAGTATCTAGCGGTGGAGATGAATAGAGAGATTTTGTCTTGGAACTCAACACGTGATTAAGTATCATACATTTTCCAAAGTCAGAAGTATGCAATATGTTAAAGTCTTGTAACTCTTTTTGTTTTACACTTGCAAAACTTTGAGAAGAGTCCACATAGCTTCCACCTCTCTCTCTCTCTCTCTCTCTCTCTCTCTCTCTCTCTCTCTCTCTCTCTCTCTCTCTCTCTCTCTCTCTCTCTCTCTCTCTCTCTCTCTCTCTCTCTCTCTCTCTCTCTCTCTCTCTCTCTCTCTGGTGGTCATGTGAAAGTGTTTGAAACAACATCTAGATCCTTCTAAACATCACCGTCTCGTGCTTCTTTTGGTGTACTTTCTAAAACATTTGAAGTAGCACCATCATCTGATGAAGGAAACTCAGGATCTGGTAAGTTCTGAACTGTGGGTACCGTTGTTTGATGAACATATGTGGAAAAAGAAATTGATTTGTCTTTGAACTCAGATATTGCATACAGATCTGGTGGAAGAGGACGAAAATGAGCCGGTGGATTGGTCCCATGATACACTTTCAACTAAGAAACATGGATGACAAAATGAATCTTTGAAGAGGGTGGAAGCTCAAGGTCATAGGCTACTGGTCTTATACGATGGCGATCATGAAGGGGCTAAAGTATCATTGATATAGTTTCTAGGAACTGCGGCGGTGGACTGAAACTTGACGATAAGGTTGGAGACAAAGGAGAACAAGATCACCGACCTCAAAGGTACAATCTACTCTTTTATTGTTACTTTGTTTTGTCATTTTCTTCCTTGTGCATTCAAGATTTTATTTTAATGTGTGAATAATTTCATGTCTATCTTGCAAGCTTGTGTCCAGATCCGGAACGGATGTAAAACCATGGTGATACTGAGGAAAAGTTGGAGGTGTCCGACCATAAAGGGCTTCAAAAGGAGTCATCTTTATGGAGGAATGATGAGAGGTGTTGTGCTAATATTATTCAAGGTGTAAGTACTTAAACCATTCTCTTGGTTTTTCACTTGTGAAACATCTGAGATGTGCCTCTAAACAGTTATTCATAACTTTTGTCTGTGCATCTGTTTCAGGGTAGTATGCGGAGCTAAACTTCAGAATGGTGCCTTGGACACGATTGATTTAGGGATATTGTGCAAGCAACAAATATCTATGGAATAACGTTTGGTAAGATCTCTGGTTGTGAAGTGTGTTTGTAAAGCAAGAAGGTGGAAAAACTTGGTTAGTTTGTCGCAGATTACCCATATAACAGTATGTCCAAAAGAATAGTTTAAGTGTGCTATAAAATTCATTGGAAGCTCATCGCACACAAGTGTCCGAATTTCTAAAGGCTGTAGTAACCCTTGCTTTCTTTTTGTCATTGTATTATTGTGTTGACAGGTGACACAATGTTGGACAAAGTGTTTGATATCCTTATACATATCAGGCCATGTGAAGGAAGAGGAAAGACGAGCCAATGTGGGTTGAAAGCCTGAGTGGCCAGAAACGGGTGCAGAATTGTATGCATACATTATATCTTGCCGAAGTGCCTTGATAGGTGGTATGAAAATTTTTTCCTTGTAGTATAGAATGTTGTTTTTGAATTGGAAAAGTCCTTACACCATTGAATCTGACTATGCGTTTCCCACGAGGTTGTGGCATGTTTTGTATTTGATATAGTATTCTGTCAATTGGGAGAACAAGATAGGGACCAAAGAAGAAAGGGAGATTATTATTGCTCCATCCTCTTCTTGAATGCGACTCAAAGGATTTGTAACCTGATTAGCCTTACCAGGTTTGTA